>JALIZH010033009.1:552500-1170000 GCA_030522465.1 Rhipicephalus appendiculatus | reverse complement strand
TCATCATCATAAAAAGGTATCTGCCACAGAAGATGGGTAAGCCCCACTGCTCACCACTGGTCCACTAAAACTGAAGAAGGCAACAGTTAGCCCAACAACAAATGGCTGAGAAGCGACGGCGGTGAGCCGAAGACCCCGAGTACGTACAACGAGAGTATACTAGGAAACGGGAAAGGCAACGGCAGCTGCGAGAAGACCCCGAAGCGATGGAAGGCCTACGCCAACGACGACGTGCCCGTAGATCTATGAGAGGTGCGAACGCTTGGTTTCACCGCGAGTTTCTGTCTCTGAAGTTTGTACATCCGTGTCGTGTCTGTGACTGTCTGTGGTTTAACTCGAACCTCTCTGCGCTGAGAATTAACGTAGAAACAAGCTAGCATTTTCAACACTACACTTCCTAACATGCTAAAAAGTAACCCAAAGGGTTTTTGGAAGGTATTTCGGTGTAACGATACGCAAACAATATCTCTCACCACACCTAAGTGGTGACCCTGTACCCAGTCAACAATGTGCAACCATTTTGAACAATACGTTCATCCCGTCATTTTCATCCTCGAAGCCCGGGTAATGAACTACCACATGTGACCCCATTCTAATTTTCCTTCAATGAACCCTATTATTTTTTAGTCCGCTGGCACCAAAAAAAAATAATAATAATAATAATTCAGAACTTAAAGCTTAGCTCGTCTTGCGGAGCAGATGGTATCACCTCAAAGTTTTTGAAAAATACCATTGAGTATTGCTCCATCATTTTAGAATACACCTTTTCACAATCACTTCGGTCTGCCTCATTACCGTCAGGTATGGAAGGTAGGAAAGGTTGTGCCAATCTTTAAATCCGGCGAAACTCATAATCCTCTTAATTATTGACCAATATATTTAACTTCAATACCATGCAAAATAATGGAGCACGTTATTTCACTCATCTAGTTAACTTTCTTGAAGATAATTTATTTTCTAACTTTCAACATGGATTTCACAAATCTTTCTGTTGCGAAACACAGCTGCTTTCATTTACTCATGACTTGCACTCTTACCTTGTCTCTGGCTTTCCCATTGACTGCGTATTTCTTGACTTCTGTAAAGCCTTTGACAAAGTAAACTATCTACTTCTCTTGTATAAACTAGGCGTACTAAATATAGACCCTGTAATCGTCATCTGGATTCAAGCATTTCTTCTGTTTCGGCTTCAATTTGTCGCCACAAATGATAGCGTGTCTGACATGGCCCCTGTTGAATCCGGGGTTCATCAGGGGTCAGTTCTGGGTCCTCTTCTGTTCTTAATTTATATAAATGACTTACCCAATAACATTTCCTCACAAATTTGTTTATTTGCTGACGACTGTGTCATATATCGCAGAATAACTACTACCTCTGATGTCGCTTAATCTACAATCTGATCTAAACCACGTCCATAACTGGTGCGTCACTTGGTCGCATGGAGCTGAATACTAAGAAATGCAAATACATGCCGAGTTTCACCGTTCTAACGCAGCATGCCCAACATATGTGATTAATAACTTCAATCTCGAATCTGTCACAGCATACCGTTACCTTGGCGTCCACATAACTAACGATTTGTCATGGAAACATCACGTCGAACACATAATATCCAAAAGTAACCGCACTCTGGGATACATAAAAATAAATCATTTTCTCGCTCCATCTTCACTAAAATTACTGCTCTACACCACGTACATTCGTCCTCAACTAGAGTAGGCATCATCAGTTTGGGATCCGCATCAATCCATATTAATTGACGCAATTGAAGCAGTGCGAAATCGCTCTGCCCGTTTTATACTAGCCAACTATCACCGTACAGCAAGCGTAACAGAAATGAAAGCTATTCTTAACATCCCACTACTTGCCATTCGCCGGAAGCAAGCTCGCATTTCACTTTTTCATAAAATATATTATCACAATGCCACTCTCCGATCGCTCTTCGTTCACCCACCACCATTCACATCTGCTCGTAGGGATCATTGTCATAAAGTCAAGGTCTCCTTCTGTAACACTGTGACGTGCGCACAGTCATTTCTTCCCTAAAACCTCAGTCGAATGGAATAATCTACCATCATCTGTAGTGAACATACGCGATCCCAATCTTTTCAAACATGCTCTTGTGAACATGATCTAGAGTAGTAAAATTCTGCCATTTCTTTTTTTCTCTTCTTGTTTGGTGCTCTGAGCTCGTGCCCTTGTACTTTCTCTTCTTATCATTACAGATTCATACCTGATTTACTCAATCGAGCGGTACTTTTTGTATAACCAGTGTTTAAATCGGTGTTATCCTTTACTTTTTGTCTTTATTGTACATAGATACTGTACTCACTTGATTGATTGTTATGTGCTTTTTTTTAAATGCGAATGCATTTCATAGTCGGGCTATGTCAGGCATCCGGCATCGTGCGGCGTTGGCGTTGTCCGCGGCAGGTGTTATCTCTCCGCTCTCACTCCCTCTCCCATAGCAACAGCTGCGGGCGCGCGCTTATCCTCGCCCCTAGCAGCCGGAGCAGGCTGGGGCGGGCGGAGTAGCGGAAAGTGAGTGGAGAGGAGCGCGCTCTGACGCGTGAGGGCGCTCGTATCGCGGGAGCTCGGTGGAGCTATATATGAAAAAAAATTTTTTTTAAACAAAAAAAATACAAAAAATTAAAAAAACACAAAAAAAGCAAAAAAAAAAACAGGCGCTGCGCCGTGCTCCCGACCAGGCTGCAGAAATTAGGCGCCTTTTTCCTTCTTCGAACCACAACCACCATATATAATTGGAGTGAAGCGCGCGCGAAATGCATTCGCATTTCCTCACGATTCCCTTCGGGGAGGTGGGGGGCATTTTTTTTGTTTTGTTTTTCTTCTCTCTTCGTACTTTGTTCCGTGTTACATATAATCGTGTACTTGCCCCTCCCCTCTATAATGTACTATATGTACCTCGAGGGTATTTCAGATAAATAAATAAATAAATAAATAAATAAATAAATAAATAAATAAATAAATAAATAGCCTCACCTAGCTCAAGCCTAGCAACGACCTAGAAGCAACCTAGAACCTGCATCACCTAACTAAGGCCTAGAAACATTCTTGAAGCAACCATATTAGTCTACAGAATCGTCAAGTATCGCTGTTTCAAGCCTTGCTTGGCTTAGTGCAAGCATCGCCAATATTTTTTCTTTATCCTATCCTAACCGTACCTGAGGCACGAACGTTTATGTTTTCTTTCCAGAGAAATCCTCCAGCGAAGATATCAGCGTTACGCTAAACTTTATGCTTTCCTTTCCGAATCAGATTCGAGGCGATCGAACGTCCGCCATTAATCAGACAGAAGCCACCCTTCCACACGATAAACTTCGTCCCCTGAATGAAATGCCCGGCTCTTGGAGAGGGTGCCATGATGCCTGCGACCATCGATGATAGCCTGTGTTCGAGTACATGTGCTTTGGCACCCGGATCATCGTGCCCTGCCTGCTTTTCTTCATGAAACTGACTACACCTCCAGTTTATAGAGCACTTTGTCTTTTCTTTTCTTTTTTTTTTTCAAACGTGTCTGTTATGTTTCTACTGGCGCACTCTATTCTGTGTCATTACTATGCTTTATCTTCGCGGTCCTTCATCGGGTTGTGCCTTTCATATTAGCCGCCCTTGTCGCTCTCTTTAACTTCTGTATTTATTTGCTTCTTTCGAAAGAGCTGGGAAGTATTGTATCCCATCTCGGTGGCATTTGCCAGCCTGCTCCATTCAGATTCCTCTGTGTGTTCTACATGTAAGTAAGAGTTCATATTGAGTAATAATAATAATAATTCCCAACATCGGTTTCTAATCATAATTTGTGGGGTTTGGCGTGCGAAAACCACGATATCGTTATGAGGCACACCGTAGTGCAGGGCACCGGAAATTTCAACCATCCGGTGTTCTCTAACGTGCACTCACATCACACAGTTCGCGGGCCTCTAACATGTCGGTACCATCGACACGCGACCGCCGCAGCCGGGATCGAACCCTCGACCTTTGGGTCAGCAGCCGAGCAACGTAACGGCAGCACCAAGGCGGTGGACCTAATGCCGGTTTCTCACCTGACACTTGTGCGGTATGCTGGCGTAGAAACCGTCGTGCCACTTTGAGCAGTCGAAGGTGATGTCCTCGGGAACATTCTCGTAGAACGGGTAGTCCGTCAGGTCGGCGTTCTTGAGCTCGCGCGGGAAGTTCGGGTCGGCCCGGAAGTCGATGATACGACCGTCGGCGCGCTCCCGGTAGTTGGGCGACAGCGTCTTGGGCGGATCCGTCGGCGCGGGCGTCGTCGTCGTTGTCGTCGTTGTCGTCGACGGAGTCTGCTTAGGCGGGCCTGCGAAGACAAGCGCGAGAACAGATGGGATTACAACGCTTGTAAATGTTGCGGAGACCACTGCCTTTGACCACACTGAGCCACCTAAGGCTCACAGCGGGCACCGCGACACGTCTGCTACTGTTATTTATGATGATGATGATGATGATGCTCCTTGTATGATTGGCACCTACCCACTCAGGGGATCGGCCAAGAGTCGGGCGGATCATACAGTCTGGATTTTTAATTATTTTTTAAGTGTTAATAGAGGTTACATCTGCAATTATAATGAAGCGTTAATTATGATAAATCCTAATTTTACATTACACTATTTTGCGTAAGCCTCCCAATGACCAAATACATTTTTACTACGATGACAATGTAGAATTATTAGCGGTTAATTTAACTAGTAAATCTATTTGAGTCGCATATAAACTTTTCGACAGCATTGAATACATTCCTGTCCGATTGTCCCAGCGCGGAGGCCCCAAATGATGACAAAACGGTCGACTTAACAGGCAGACCAAGATTAATGAGGTCAGACATCTCGGCCACTTCTTTCAATCTTTTCATCCCTTAATTCCTTTCCCCCAGAGTAGAGTGGAAACCTAAATCTAAGCACACGGGCCTCAAGCATTCTCGCCTCCATCGAAAATGCGGCCGCCGCAGTCGGGATACGATCCCGCGTCCTGAGGGTCAGCAATCGACCGCAGCCAATTTAATGACTACAGAAGCAAAAACACGCGTGAGTAGTAAGCAGGGTCGCTAAAGACATCTGTGACGGAAGGTTGTCGCGTACAGTCATTAATAAGGCGGCCACCTATTTACGGACCTCCGCGTCGCGATGAACGAGTGTCCGCTCCCTCCCGACGATCGATACGATACGGGAAGGAGGTACGAAATAACGGGGCGATTGCAAATGTACGCTAGGTAAATGATGCCTGTACTACTATCCCAATGTTCTGGCCTGTCGGCGAATTCACTTACGGCCGTAACAAGTGGTCGCTAGCAGGGGATACGAGCTCACCGTAAGCCAGAAATCAACTCTCATCACTGTAGTAATCGAAATGCTGGTGAAAAAAGTTATGGTTCTTTACCGCTAAGAGCAAAGGACTGTAGTCAAATATGCGCAAAGAAAAAGCAACCTTTCCCTCAATGAGATCACAATTTCCCCACATCTTTCAAATTCGAAAGTTGTGGGTTTGGATCCCACCGACGGAAAGGGTGCTTTTTCGTCCCCTTTAATTCTTATCAGGACAGGATCATAATCACTATTCTACAGTTCAAAACAACAAATGATATCCCCTACGCCTTCATTGGCTTATATATCTCTTGGTTTGATTGGTTGTGGCTAACCGAGAAGCGAGCCGCTCGAACTGTTCCCCTTCTTTCAGACAACCGATATATCAGTCATACATATCAGTCAACTAACATAGTAATCATATGAGCTCGTTGAATCGGTGACGACCGCGTCGGTCCAACGTCGGTGGTAAGAGCTGTAAACGCTTTTTTTTTCTTTTCTGGCCTTAATGCGAAAAAAAAAAAAGAGAGAGAGAGACGCGTTGCCACCGCTGCAATGTGTCTACATTTCCTTGTTTTAATTTAAGGCAATGGCTGGAGGTAGTTGGCTCATCTCGAAGTTTTTTTCTTTTTTTTTTATATGCTCTGTTTGAAATAATTACAACGAAGAAGGCACGCTGACGATCAGAGGCCTACGCAACTTTAAGCCTTGAAGTAAAGCTAAACTTCTTCTTGGGCTAGCTGGTACATGCTTACTGAAATACGAAAAAGACGCGCACCGCAGAGGCAGAATTCAGGACACCCTTTTCTTCTCTGTCTAGAATCCTTCCTTGATTCAATACGGAAAAACGCTACTTTTTCGTATTGAAGTATTTCGACAGCGAAGCTGTTCTTAATCGAGGCTTTCATGTCCGGGATCCGTGGTAACGCTTGTGGGCATCATAAACGGGGATGCGCCACAGACATTGAGTAAATCTCACTACCCACCACTGGTCCACTACAAATAAAGGCAACACTCGTTACAGGGCACAGACCAATCCAATGAAGACAAGTGGCTATCCATATCAAGAGCCCCGATGTCGGGGCTCAACTCTGGGCTGTCCAGAGGGCCCACGATGGGGCGGTCGGGCTTGGCCTGACTGTCCCAACGTGTGGGAGCGGCCCGCTGCGCGTTGAGTCGTGCTCCTCAGGACTCACAATAAAGTTTTGCATCCATCCATCCATCCATTGAGCCCAACAAAGGGGTATGTGCCACCGAAATCAGCGCGGCCTATCAGAAAACTATCATCATGAACGCGTATGTGCCACATAAATTTTGTAAATCCCACCACCCACAACTTCCACTAAGGAGGAAGAAGGCAACAGTTAGCCCAACAAATGGCGTGCGCGTTACCATAGCCACACCACTGTCACGTGATACTACGTGGTTATAAAAGGCGGTGGCTATACTACCACCTCACAGCTTAACAGAGAGTGTTTAATAAAGAGCAGTGATACAACATATCCGAAAGACTTGCAAAACATAGAAGTGCGATAGCCTGATAAAGGGAAGGCCACCAGCTTCGTTGTTTCATCAGTGTCCGCGGAGCGGAGCTGGTTAGCTTTTTTTGAAAGCTGCGCTTTCTCCCGTAAAGGCCTGACCACACGTACGCGCTGCAGCGTGTGGCTTTTTGACGCGGCGTCGCGCCCTCTCCCTATGGAGAGAGGGCGCGCAGCTTCATGTAGCCGCGCTCCCTCTCTCTAAATAGGGAGAGGGCGCGACGCCGCGTCAAAAATCCACGCGCTGACACGCTGCAACGCGTACGTGTGGTCAGGCCTTAAGCCTCTGTCCGTCTGTCTTCCTTGTTGTAATTCTTTCAGATTGTGGATATTTACAAAACTTTCTTGCTTTACTTTAATTTCAAGAGTTACACTGCTAGTAATACAAAAAAAAAAAGCCCGCGCAAGCCTCACCAAAGCTGTACCCGTAGTGCGCCAGTTCCTCTTCGTAAGACGGTGGCGGCGGGATTGGATTAGGCGCGGGCCTCTGCTGGCCTCGACCCCTGAACCGGGCGACCACGCGTCCGCGACCCCTGGTGGGCGGCCGCGTCGGAGGCTGCGTGTGGTTCTCGTCGGGCACCTCGTAGTAGTAGTAGTCGTCGGGCGCGGCCGTGGTCGTGGACGTCGTAGATCTCACGCGGGCCCGGACCAGTCGGAAACCTGGCCTCGGCTGCCGTACCGCTTGTCGCCGTGCCTGCGTGGTGTAGATGCAAATTATGCACGACTAATTAGTCCGATTTCGCCCCACGAAAGCCACAGGCGCTGTTTCGCATCAGGCTAAATTGGAACAGCTTGATCACAATTTATTCATTTATTTATTTATTTATTTATTTACTTTATTTATTTATTTCAGTCTACGACAGTTTATTTTTGCATGTATTATTGCCGCTTGCGAACTACAAAGGCAAAAGTGCGAAGGCCTTTGGGAGGCGTTGTCCCTGTAAAACGCAGCTACAGCGCGTCTATCTGAAATAGGAGCTTCAAACAACGGGCGTGCAAACCAATGTGGATGCTTCTCAATGTTGTCAGCAACACCAAGGTTACGCGAAAAGCACGTGATCAGCATGGGCAATCGCAGTCGAAGAAAATGTTGCAGTTGACGTCATGTCGTAGAGCAACCTCTTTATCGTTAAATAACAGTGGCCTCAGAAGTTTTTCCCAAGGTCTGCATATGCGATCCATATGCGGAGCCCTCGCCTACGGCGTCTCTCATATCTTGTCATGAATTATTTGACGTAAAAGCTTCACAGTTATTATTATTATTATTATTATTATTATTATTATTATTATTATTATTATTATTATTATTATTACGCAGTCTACGAAACATCATAAAGCCACTTTACTTGCTGCACCATTTATCGCATTACTATTTTTCTTTTAGTTTCTTTCATGCCGGTACAATCTGTTTAAAGTTGCTCAATCCTTATCTTCACATTCTGCTGTTTAGGTAGTATTGCTCCCGCTAGTTTGATTCGTGCATCTTATTTTGTTTAAATGTAGTGTAAAAGAGTTACATGTCTTCTTTCTCTGATTGTTTTACGTGACAAGCTTTACAATATGTATGTCATCTCTCGTTTGCCGATGTACCGGGCCTAGTCCTCCAAGCCACCGCCTGGCTTTGACAGGATTGTTATCTGTGTGTACTACTTAAGATGACAATAAAGATATTATTATTATTATTATTAGTAGTAGTAGTAGTAGTAGCAGTAGTAGTAGTAGTAGTAGTAGTAGTAGTAGTAGTAGTAGTAGTAGTAGTAGCAGCAGCAGCAGTAGTAGTAGTAGTAGTAGTAGTAGCAGCAGCAGCAGTAGTAGTAGTAGTAGTAGTAGCAATAGTAGTAGTATCGCGTTCTGCTTGTTGTTTACTTCGGCTTAAGTTCTCTGATTGTTATCCCCGCCTGATGAAGTGTTATTCAAGTTGTTACTTTAAACGATTGACTTGACAACTTTCCATTTCAAAGTTACATAAAAAATGTGTAAAGATGTACCACGCAAACAAACAAAAATGTTCATTTGATTCGAAAACGAGCAAAAACTCTCATATATGCTAAAGCGAACCACCTGTATTTTTGTTTTTTCTTATTGGGCTGACTCGAGTGTTCAAATCTTTCACAAACGGCACAGGGACCCCACACAATAACTTGAGCCGCTTTAGGCTCGTCTCGCAAAAATCGCTGCGGTTTTTTTTTTTTTTTTCAATTTGTCCATTTCTCGTTAAAGAGCTCAGTTCTAACGGTTCTACAGATAACGGCCAAGTCACACGACCCTCGCGCCGTCCGCTCTTCAGACTTAGGAAGCTATCTCGCTCGAACTAAATCAACACCAGGGCCCGAACGCCTTCAGCCCTTTCTTCATTTAGGGTAAGGCGGGGCAAAATGAGACACGGGGCAAAAAACGCGACATTTTGGCTTTGCCGACCTCTATAGCTAATTACAGAAAGCACTTTTCTTTTGTTTCTGTATTTCAGCGAGAGGTGCTGGTAGTTGTCCACCTTTTTATGAGTAAAAGTTGATGATTGCTCACGGCGTTCGCGTGGGAAAAATTACGCGGCTGGTGTCAGTGTGTTCGTGACCCGTCAAAAAGGGGCGAAATTCTTCTCGGCCAAATTTTCTGGATCGTGCATGAAGCTGCTCTGGCGTCAGTACAACAACGTAAATATTTACATTGTTACTTTATACTACTAGTACATACCACCAAAATTTCAGTTCACTTGGTGCGCGGGGGCCAAAGCGGAAATTTTTTTTGAATTTTGACATGTGAGGGGGGCAAAACGCGACAAAAAAGCAGTGAATTGCCTTAGAGAGTGTCTCGTTAAGTGAACCATTTAATTACAGTCATTATATATTATATTTTATTGTTTAGGAAGGTTCGGACGCACTTGAGAATATCATATAAAGCTTCCTGGGAGGAAAACGACGTGAAAAAGCACTGACTGCTGTTCAGGACACCCACTCCGTTCGTGCTGCATCGAGATTTTTTCCGCGTTCCCAAGGATGCTCTCAAGAGGCGAACGCAAATTTGGAAGATTCTCCAAGTCAAGCCGTTTACAAACACGTCTCGCCATCGAGTTTTCCTTCAATACCAAATTTGTGCTAGAAAATTTGAATCTAGCACAGTTTTAAATTCATCGCCTCACGAAGCCCGGCTGACGAAGCTGAAAGCCACGAAACGCCCGTGCAGTTCTGCACCAAAACGGCAAAAGGAGGCGAAGAAGATGCGTCAGATTATATCTAGCGTCCAATCGCTGAATAATCCAATGAAGTGCAAGCTTTCAACAAAATACAACAATAGCACAAAGAAAGACTGGTGGTGCTTGATCTGCAAGGAGTTTTGGAGCAAAACAGCACCGGATTCTGTCTGGATTCAATGCGTGGAGTGCAAGGACTGGGGTCATGAAGGCTGCGTGAGGGCCCACGGAGTTTAATTTCAAGTGCTTCTACTGCAAAAACGGAAGGGTTAAATTTTTTCACACTGTCTCGTTTTGCCCCGCAGGTTGGGGGCAAAATGAGACATCTGGGGCATTTTTTTATTTGTTTTTAAAATAAACTTTTTAACAGTGGCAACATGGTCATATTTATGTAGCACATACCTTGTACCCGAAGGAAAGTTTCTGCATTGTCGTTTAAGGGCAAAGAGTAAATAAAAAAATAAATATTCACTATTTTCAAATTTTTGTCTCATTTTGCCCCACCTTACCCTACTTAAGGACTGCCGATGTGTGGATACACACGCACGCCAAAACTTCTTATTCCACGAGTCAGAAGGAAAAAAAATGCCGCACGTGAAACCTCCTTCTTGGCCCCTTCGTGAGCTGTGGAGCGTCTTGTAGTATGCCGTAGAAAAGGCGGGGGGGAAGGGGGGGGTGATCTCGAGGCTTCAGGCCCGCTGCGCTGCGGGCGGCGATCCCATTTTCAGGTCTTTGATCTTACGACGACAAAAACAGAACCCGGTCGTGGCACCGCTTCCGCTTAAGGAAACATTTCGGATACTCTCGAACCCCCCCCCCCCCCTTCTTCCTCTCTTTCCCCAAACTCCTCCTTCAGCTTCATTGCACACACGCCTCTTCACCCGCACACCGACAACGCCGCGCCGTGCGAGCGAAAAAGACTCCCTTTTGCATCTGAGGCCGGCGTGTTGATGCTACTAGCTTGTGTACCGCAGGTCCTCGTAATTTTCTTGAATCCAAAAGAAGCAGCTTTTCTCTCTCTCTCTCATCGCTTTGAAATTCCTTCGTTTATGTTGCTCCCTCGCCCTCTTAATTTCTTCAGTATGTTTGTACAAACATACCTGCTAGGAGGAACTGGGAAAACGGGTGCTCGAAAGATAAAGAGAAAGAAAGAATCGAACTATTTCGAGGTAAGGAAGGTGAGAGCGACCAAAGACTGTTTTAACGGGAGAGTCAAAATATTGACCTAGCATACGCAATGCTCCGCCGCGGTCGCCGTTTGGTTGTGCTAGGGTTGATGTTCCTGGCTGCCTCAGAAACCGAGTCGCTACACTTGAAATAATTACGCTGTTCTTGTTTTACTTGTTGTTTTCTTTATTTATTTTCCTCTAGCAACAAGTCTCAGCACTGTATATAAATGAAGACACAGGTGCATTTAACTAGAGAGCTGCAGAAATAGGAAAACAGGTGGGCCTCTTGAGGGAGACTGAAAGGCAGATAGATTAATGAAACTAGCCGTTCCGTTGGCCTTCTCTATACTTTTGGGTGTGTGCATTTGACACACACACACACGCACTCACATATGCAGACATACACAAACGCACGCACACTTGCCTATGAGATACAGAATTATCGAGATTGGGGACACGCCCCTGCTATCAACGAATGATAGGTTTTTGGCGGTACAGTCACCTGCTATATGTGCCAGGTGAACGCACCTGCTGCGCCACCAGCCACGTCACCTCTGCCATCCATGCCAATTGGGACCAGAGTGCAAAAGTTCTTTTCCGTCAGTAAAGGGTTGACAAGATTGTCGAGCGGGTTGCAAAGCCCAAGGGCCAAAAGCTCTAAGTATTCAGTTCATAAGCGTTTTTGTTCCATTGGCCAGGATGGTATCACTAATTATATGTGCAGCGTCACGATTGGCTGAAAGTTTCGCTTACGAACAATTCCAGGGTAAGCGGTTCTTGTGAACACGAGCCCAGATGAATCGATACACTGCGAGTCAGTGGCGTAACCAGGGGGGGGGGGGGATTGGAGGGGTTCAGCCCCCCCCGAAATTTTTCAATTTTGCTTGCGAATATATACACGCACACATACAAACGCACACACGAACATACATAAAGTAAGGTTGAACCCCCCCCGCCCCCCCCCCCGAAAAAATGTCTGGCTACGCCCCTGCTGCGGGTGCTTTTCTATGCGCACCTTCGGGACTTTCGCTTGTTGCTATGAAGACGGATCAGACACTCGTGAATCAAAGTGCTGCTTTCGTATAGTTACGTCCAGGCTATAGTGGACACATGTTAGTAACGTCAGCTCGCGACAATCTGTGGAAGCTCCACTTATCGACCCAATGAACAAATGCGACTGAATTTATAAGTGCGAAATGTTTCGTTTAGGGTAATTATTGCAAGCTATTGTGGAATTTTTCCCGTCGCGTCCTCCCATCCTGATTGCAAGGCAGTCGACAGTTTCAGGGGCAGATCGAAGCGGATTCGTGCGCTCGGTCATCCCTTGCGACACCGCGGCGACTTGGCAGCCACTTAAACATAATGTCATAGTCTTCATTCTCTCTTTTATATACCGGTGGTGGGTATTTATGTCTTCCGCGACAATATCTTCTTCGGATCCGCAGCGTCATACTGAAAGTAAACTGCAAGGGCTTCTTTTAACTTGCAGTACTTAGAACATTCTAGAAGGTTTTCGTGACAGTCTAATTAAAGTGCTGCACCCATTAACTGTTTAAAAATTCAGGGGCCGTCGTCTATGTCATATGGGACGTTTTCGACTCGATTGGTACAGACTTAACCTGAGCAAACACCGTGGTTGCTAAATTATAGATTGTGGGACATGTAAGCGTCGGAACACCCTTTAATAACGTCTTTTGGTCACACAACAATAATCGTTATCTGACTTGCTTGCTTGCGTTTCCCTTAGTTGAAAAGTCTTCGCTTGCTGCTATGTTAACGCAAAAAATGGGCGCGCCGTTTGTGGCCTGGATGTACAGGGAACGTGGCATAGGCGTGTGGCTGGTTCCCCATTCGGGGGGGTGCAAAAGGGGGGGAATAATGGGGGGGGGGGAGACGAAGTTTTATTGGAGCGCCCCTTCCCTCCCCCCCGTTGGCCGGCCAAGTCCAAAGGAAAACATGCATCAGAATGAATTGAAAAGAATATGAAGATGAAGTGAGGACGTGAAGATGGGAAGTAAGCAGTTCTCGGAATGTAGCATCAGGGGCCGTTATCGTCAAAAACTTGCGCGGTTCATAACTGAGTAAACGTATGGGTCAGGATCAGACTCTGTGCACCCCCCTACCCCCCTCTTAGGTTATTAGGGGGGGGGCACCCCCCTGTCATCCTCGTGCGCACGCCTATGGCACGCGGCGTTAAAGCAAGCAAAAGACAGATGACGACTATCGCTGTGTGACAGAAACAAGCGCCAAAGCGTGCAACCTTCGTCACAGGGAAGAGGCATGCTCGAGGTGAATCGTGGAATGCGGCGGCAACAGATGCACTGTATATTAGAATAGAATACCACCGGAGTTTCACCCGTCAATACCCACAACATGATTAGGAGGAAGGAAGTGGAAATATGAAGGGCTCGTTTTTCTTTGTTAGACACAATATCAATGAGAACTAATAGGCAATAATGCCAAGGAAAGTATAGGGGATGTTATTAGTAGTAAATGTAATGTAACTTTGAAGAAAGAAAAGTGGACGAAAAGATAACTTGCCGATGGCAGGGCCCGAACCGACCTTCGAATAACGCGTCCGATGCTCCACCAAGTGAGCCACCGCGGCGGCCAACCCCCCGTCCACTTTATGGGGCATATATGTGCATTTAAATATGGGAACGTCAGTCACCGCCGCCAGTAGCCATGACGGCGAGTGTGGAACACTCTTTTTCTGCGTGTTGGCGTCACGGCATTATTGTCTGTTAGTTCTCATTAATATTTTGTCTAACAAAGAAAAAACGAGCCCTTCAAATTTCCACTTCCTTCCTTCATTCATAGCAAGGGTCTCGTTCTGGCAGACTTGATGCTTTCAGGTAGTATGCGAGGGATTATTGGTCAGCTGCCAGCTAGTAATAAGATCACGTGCTACGTGACGCCAACAGGCAGAAAAAGAGTGTTCCACACTCACCGTCATAGCTACTGGCGGCGCTGACTGACGTTCCCACGTTTAAATGCACATATATGCCCCATAAAGTGGACGAGGGGATGGCCGCCGCGGTAGCTCAGTTGGTAGAGCATCGGACGCGTTATTCGAAGGTCGCAGTTTCGGTCCCTGCCCGCGGCAAGTCATCTTTTCGTCCACTTTTCTTTCTTCACATTTACATTACATTTACTACTAATAACATCCCCATATACTTTCCCTGGCATTATTGTCTCTTATTTTTCTAGTTAACATGATTGGGAGGTATGTCGTAGTGAAGGACTGGCACTAGTTGCAGCTCTATGTACAGCAGTGCTTAGACGTTGGCGCATGGCAAGTGCTTACTTCCCTATTTAGGTTGCCCGGGGGTGGACCACCGATTATTATCACTATAATAGTATTTTGGGGTGTCTTTCATGACAAAATCTCGATATGCTTATGAGGCGTGCCATGGAAAACGGATAATTTCTACCAACTGGGATTATTTAGCGAGCACTAAGATCACGCAGAACACGGGCGCCTATCGTACCGAATTTTGATATTCCAACCACTAGGCCACGCGCCTCGTTAGGTGAACCAGAACGCTTTTAGGAATGTCCCGCGTGAAGGCTGCTTGGGAAGCAAGCGCCCTCTGACCCTTGGCGCGTTTTTCGCGACGCTGATTCTTTCCTCGAGTATTCAAGCTAAGCTTGTACTGACTGACCTGAGTAGCTGATGATTGTGTTCCAGAAAAGCCTCCTCACCAACGCACCAAAGATGTTATAAATAAAACAAAATAAATTTCATTTGTTTTATCACAAACCCCAGCCAGGGTTCACGTAGTGCAGTCGAGTCATCACGAAGTTCGCATCGACAGTGAAAATTGACAGGCCACCGCAGTGGCGCAGTGGTTACGGTGCTCGGCTGCTGCCCCTAAAGACGCGCGTTCGATCCCGGCCGCGGAGGTCGCATTTCGGTGCAGGCGGAATGATAGAGGTGAATCACTGGGTATTTTGAAATGCAGATGCCTGGTCATGACCACACGGGGTGCAACTAATGTTTACATTTTCAGTCACTGCACCTGAATATTCGAAATAACACAATCTCTTGTAGTCAACGCCTAAAATATTAACAGCGGGCCTGTTTATGCCAGCCGTCAGTTGTAATCCGTCCCTAGGAAATTATCCTCATCGCGAACCGGCACGCGCTGTTGGTTGGTTGGTTGATCCTTGTTATTCTGGCGCAACCCACAATGGGGGGATCGGCCATGTTCATTATCTTCTTCCTCTTCTTCATCTTCTGCTTCGTGCGCAGTACACGTGCGCCGATTGGTCAAGCGCACGGTCATGGTAACTCCGATTGGTGAGACAACGAGTAGGCTACTGAGGGAGATAAAGAAACAGACAGAAAGAGATATAATGAAAGAGAAAGAGAGAAATTCTTGGCGAAAACAAAATTCTTGATGAGGCGGGATGTGAATCAACGTACCCACGATCCGAAGGCGAGCATCGTAACCATTGAGCTATCCAGGAACGGTAGCCGAGCATAACATAGTATTGTATAATATAGTATAGGAAGCAGGTTGGAAAGGGAAGTGAGCGTGCGAATGAGAGATGTGCGAGTGAGCAGGAGGGAAAGAAGGAGTGGACAGAGTAAAGCATATCGTAGAAAGAAAGAGAGAAATAGAGACAGAGAGTTAAGAGAGGGAAGAAATGCAGTAAGAGAGAAAGAAAGAAGAGAATCAAAGAGAGAGAGATAAAAAAAATAAAGAGAGCGATGGAAAGGGAAGAAAGGCAAAAAGGATATAAAGAGCGAGATGGATAGAGATATAGAAAGAAATAATTAACAAGAAAAAGAGACAAAAAATAGATAGAAGAAATTCAAGGACACTTTGTACATTCCCAAGTGTGTTCGGCGGAATCTTGTGGCCATTCGACTGACTATGCCATGTCTTTTTTTTCTTTTACACTCTCAATGGGATGGCACACAAAAGGAATGCGTGCGTGTTTTCTTTTTTAATTTTTCACCGCGAATCGCAGCGAGACTAATCTGCCTCCGTTCGCATGCGTTCGTATTTTCTCACGCTTTGCGCATCGTGCAGACGCCATCCGCGTTCCAGCGCTTACACTGATGGACACTTTGTAAATTCCAAAGTGTGTTCCGCGAACGCCTGTGTCCATTGAGACGGGGTTGGTCAGAATGGAACGCAATGCGTGCGTCTCCCTCCTTGCATGATTGGAAACGCTGGGCACAGCGACGCTACGCAAGCAAAGCGCGAGCGCTGTAGAGTCCGACGAGAGCGGCGTCTGTTTTGCGTGCCCTGGCGGCCACGTGCCGCCGGGGCGCGAACCGTGCCAGGGCTCGGACGGAGGGAAGGACGGACGGACGGACGTGAGCATGAGACATTAAAGGCTTTCGCCTTAAAAAGCAGAGAGAAAGAGTAGGGAAGACGAAGAAAGAGAAAGATAAACAGAAACAACGAAAGCTGATCAGTCCCCTTGTTCTTTGAGGCTTGGCCCCACTATGGTGAAGCTGCCTTAATTTTTGTTTTTAAAGAGTGCTACAGACAGTATGTTTGCTTTTAGTTTCGAATTCCATGACATTAGCTTAAAAGATAGGAAGGAACTTTGAAGACGTATATTACGATTGAAAATTACTTTTTTTGCTTTTGTGACGCTAATTAGCAGTAAGTTTGATGGTTCACGCTAGCCAGAGCAAGAATGGAGGTTTTTTCAAGATTGAAGTGTCGGCGCACCAAATGCGAATTGGCTCAGCAGTAGTCCGTAGGCTCTGCCGTGATGTACGATATGCTGGAGAAGTTTGACGTGACGCACAACATTGCCTACGCGAAACGTTTATGGTGTAATTCTTTTTAAGAGCGAAGCTCCCTTGGCCGGCACCCCGCCGTCGCCGTTGAAGCTCCCTGGTACGATGCCAACTGTGGCGTCTCCCCCTCACGCGGGAGGATAAGTGAGCTTTATGAGCGCTGGAACGAGGATGGCGTCTGCAGGATGCGGAAAGCGCGAGATACGAACGCATGCGAAACGGAGGCAGATTAGTCACCCTCTTCCTTCTTCTCTGCCCTCTCCCCTCAAACCGCCGAACGCGCGAAACCATCGCTTCACCCTGTCGTCCGCCCAGTGGTTGGTCCGTTGCCTGGACGATGAAACGCCGCTAGCGTCCCATTTCTAAGGAGCTTCGCTCATCGGTTGTATTCGTACACGGAACAACTGCTAGTTTTTGTACATAGTGTAAATAAACTTTGTCTAAACAGAAATCTCTGTGCTCTAGCAAAGAGCGATTCAACCCACCACTCTCTCCATGAGAAACTACATGATTTTGCACATTCTTTCTAAAAAATTACACCATCTCCCACTAAAGGGAATCATGAGGGGGTGCGAAGCAGCATTGGGGGGTGCACACCAAGTTTCCGTTTACGCTCACTCGGCCGTCGAAGCCAAGCGTCGGCGTCGAGCTACCGCTTCCGCTACAGAGAGACAACGCGAGTCTGCGGCGAGGGTAGCGAGGCTTTCGAGACAACTGCAGCGACCGGGAACCGACGGAGCGACCACACGATTCAAGCGGTACTTCCTCGACCGAACGCACGCGGTTACATGAAATGGGGGAGGGAGAGGATGGAGTGGGTTTACAGGCTGCAGCGCGGGGGGGAGGAGAGGAGAGAAGACGACCGAACGCCTGCGTAAACGCCCGCGTAAAGGAGGAGGGTGCGCGGCCGCAGCGCGGGGGAGGAGGAGCGCTCTACCCGCTTTATTGGCCTCGAGGGCCACCACTGGAAACGCCGGCGCCACCGTCGGCGTGACGTGCTTGGCAGGATCACGCGGTCTCGGCGGCCGCGTCGGCTGCTTGCGGAGCGCTGCCGCGTGCTTTATAAATGAGTTTCAAGCTCCACCTGCGCTGCGGTCGGTACGAATACGGAGGTCTTCTCGCATTTTGAACCCAACTTAACCCATTGTAACAGAAATGGCTGCCTCCGAACGCGATGAACATGCTGCTCTTACGGCTCGGTGCCGTAGTGCCGGACGTACGCAACGAAGTCCGGTATAAGCCTCCATCGGTGCCCGTGCGTCAAGAAACTGCGTGAAGAGTGGGTTGTGGTGCTAAGAACCGGCAAGCAGCGATCGGCTACGAGTCATGTGTTCAACAAGCACTGCCGCGACGACGATTTTCGCTACTGCGTCGGGGCTGTGATGTTGAGTAGCAGAAAGTGCGCACTGCGACGGTCGTCCGCACGCGCTTCCCGCCGGCTAATGGTGCTTATCTATCACAGGCTGGAAAAGGCGCTGCCTTTTGCATCCTGCAATACCATCTCAGAACGTTCCTGTGCGACCTCTTGATCGTCGGCCCCGTGCTCAGCGTCTACAATATGGGCTGCAGATACTTGAGTGATTATTTAGATACGTTGGATTTAAAAACTCGCAAGGTTCCTTCCGCATCCCCCCCCAGATGTCCGGAAGGCGAAAGCCACCTTGTTCTCCTTCTCGTCATTCAATGTATTGATTTTCCTCTCCCTGCTCCAAAAAACTGTGATCCAAACGAGGTTTTGCACTGCCTCCGTGATCGGCCTACCGATCATGGAGGCTGTGCAAAGCGACCATGTCGTGTGAACACGTCATCATGTGACATCACGTTATGGGGTGTCAAGTCGACGTCATGACGTCTTCACAAATTTGGGCAATCTGTGACGTCATGATTACATATATGGTGACGTCATCACGTGATGGTGATTTTTTTTGCATGAATCGTGCCGACGCCGACGAGGCGGGATGCCGACGGTCAACCTTCGCTTTTGATGAGGCATCGAAGGCTTTCACCTTACTATACGCGACGTTTGCTGGTGGGTGTACATATGCGAGCGAGTCAAATGCTGCGGCTGATGTGTGCTGCATTTATGTTGGCAATAACATTCTTTCAGTCAATCGTGCATTCCCATGACGCAAACGCTACGTGCTAAAAAGCCCAAATTTACTTGTGCTACTCTCAAACTGAAGTTGGGCCTATCCAACCCCACGCATTTTTTGGGGGGCCTTATTTAATTATGTGGAAAAGATGCCGCGCTGTTGGCGTTAGACTCGACATACTTCCCTAATTGCTGGGCAACTCGCCAAATATGATGGGCATTAAAATTTTGCATTTCACTCTTTAGGTGTTGTTGTTACCCTGCTGTGCAGCTGCAGGTTGCTGCTATAACTTCTCTTTCTTTCACCGCTATTTCAAGTTCAGGTCGGTCCTTGCTGACATCGACGTGTAGAACAAGTGCAGCGAACGTCACTGTATTTTCATTCGTTTCCTTGGCATTGTATGCTTCTACATGGCCTCGTAGACCACTTCTCCTTCCATCAGCAATCTCGAAGTGGTGAAGCTTTGGTCAATGAATTTCTTTATGGCAGAGAGCGGCAAGTTCAGTGGAATGCAAAGGGAACGATAATTAAGCAACATATTAAAAAAGGCATTGCATTTTCTCACGCTTTTTGTGACCACCAAACGAAACAAACACACTGAAATAACAGGAGCAGCGGCAATTGCTCGCTTAGAAGACCGATCTATATGCAGTGCGAGGCAACATGTCAAATGACACTGAAACCAGGGGCGTAGCCAGGGGGGGGGCTTATGGGGCTTCAGCCCCCCCCCCCCGAAATTTTTTCGTATTGTGATATATCGCCGAGCAAAAGAGCTAGCTGCGCCGGAAATCATCCTGGATTTTTTCTAAAATTGCTTTTTGCATTCGAAAAGAAACTTCGGTGTGAACATTGCGGACCCCTGGCGATCCTGTATCTGGCTCTGCAGCGCATGATACCTTAAGAAATGTTCTGCAAAAGATGGCGTACTGCCTTGTATTGCCATTTTAGCCGCGTCACCGCGAAAGAGTAACCATTGTTGACACGCAGGACGCTCTGGATTAAGATATATAGAAGGAGCCTCCAACAAACCTCAACTAGCGGGCTGCAGTAACGAAATTTAGTCCCACAAGGGCTGGGAGGACAGTGAAGATGGTGAATTCCTGGGGGGGGGGGGGGGGGGGGGAGGGGGGGGGGGGGGGCAGAGAGTTCAAATCAAGATGCCACCAAACGTTGCCTCTTGAAAGAATAAAGAAATCCTTTCCTGCATGGGTCATTTCAGAGTGCTTCCAACAGCCCTCTTTCGGCCAAAGCATGACGACTGTCTTCTGCGATACATGTAGCGTGTTTTTTCCCCCTAAAGAACCAAATCAGAAAAGGGCTGAATTTCACGGGAGGGTAAAGCGTGCCAAAGTATATTTATTTTTTAAACGAACTGTAATCAAAATGCGACAATTCCTCATCGTAACGTGAACTGAAAAAGGCAGTTTTGAATTTTAAAAATTCAACGAAATCCTTTATCTGGTTGGATCAAACTGAGTCAGATCCATTCAATAAATTCTGCTTCAACAAACACGACCAAAACGACCAACGTGACCGGGTCCAATCTGTTTCATTTGGGTCCCAGTAGCTTTCCTATATTGCTTTCATTCGACAACCTTCGCGCTGCATATCATGGCCTTCTTTCACTCCGAGACGGTATATTTGAAATAGAAGACAACCGAAATAAACATATTGGGCACCACTTTATTCCTTGAAGAAGAAGTGATCCGAAACGGCGTGAAATCAAATGAGCTAAGAAGAAGAAGAGCTGAAACAGTTTTCAGTAGGGGTGTGCGAATATTCGAGTTTCGAATTCGAGTCGAATACCTAATCCAATAATTCGATTCGACTTTCGAATAGTTGGATTCGAAGTTTCGAATAATTCGACAGGGCGAAAACGCGCGTAAAACGCGGCAAGGGCCAATGGTGAAACTTGGTTAGGGTGGACGGATAAAACTAACGCGAACGCCGTTACAGTACGACTTTCGTTAAAACTTACCGACATCCTAATTCAAAAGCGAGTGTATGTTTATTTTAAAGGAGATTATGTCATTTCCGCACGTCCAAAGATACTTGGGAGGACTGTCAAGCCCTTCACAATTTCAGTTCCGAAACGAAGGCACGGACTTCTTGCGTATTTCGGTCACGTACGCTGCAAGCGCCATAAAACATATCGACTTTAGCCCGCCATGCTACCAGTGATTGGCTTCACATGTGAAAATTTGTTCACGCTGCGCAGGCACCGGCACCGCTCGTTCACAAGCTCCCATCGTTCCGGCGCGCCGTTAGAACGCTGCTGTGAACGGGCGCCCGAAAACGTTTGTGGCCGGAGCACCCCAGGCGATAGAGCACAACATTACCGTTGTCAGATGAGCCCTATTGGCGACCATAGGGAAAAAAAACACAACCAGCAACCATATCCCTCTGTTAGCATTTAGGATGTTAGGAGTGGTGCTGCTGACGGGAATGGCGGCTCTTCTCGACATGCTTGCGCGCCCACAAAACTGAAATAATAATAATAAAAAAACCGAACAACTTCGTAAAGCGTTCAGCATTCCGTAGCGTCTCTGTTTTTCCTTCGTTTTGCCATAACTCGCGGTACACGTTTCGTGTAAATGTACTATTCGATATTCGATTCGAATTCGATATTTTTGGCCACTATTCGGCACTATTCGATTCGAATTCGATTCGTGATGAAATTTCACTATTCGCACGCCCCTAGTTCTGAGGCTACAAACAAACAAACAAACAAACAAACAAACAAACAAACAAGCAAACAAACAAACAAACAAACATGCATTTTTCTGGAGGCCCTCAAAATGCCAAGAACGACAAAACGCTGCCGACAGTCCAGAATGGTAAGCATTTTTCCTGGTAGGACCACTCGCTCTACAAGTCTAGTTATCGTCGTTACGCCAATGCAACAAAAGGCGGTACCGATGGAAGCACAAGCATGTTGTTAATGTTGTCGCAAAATATTGCTGTATCGTTCATTTCCTACGATTCAGACTTCTTTTACGAGCTAAGTCAAGCCCAAATGAAATGTTACCATCTCTAAAAGCCAAATACAAATTTTACTCGGTAATACTGACGATAATAGGCTGCATAGATTTCAGCCGCAATGTATATTTGAGGTATTTTGGTGACATGACCGCACTGGCGAAAAAAATGTTGGAGCGGGGCCAACCATATTGTCCGTAGCAAAATACTGCGTTTTTTCAGTTTAAGTTAAAGCGGACTTGGCTTTTTTAGAAGAAAAGCGCCACATATGTATGATCTGGCTAGAATAGTTTCATTTCTACCGCGCTGTTATTTCGAGCTCAGTTAGCCTGGCGTTTTGCAAGACTACTACTAATATTATTTTTGTGAAGTTTGACGCACCCAGGACCCCGCGGTATTGGCATCAGGTAGAGGAGGACTACGAAAATTTATACCGATTGAGTTCCTTAACAAGCACTTAAATCAAGGAGGCTCGCGCACTTAGAGTGGCCTAAAGCATTTCTTCTCCATAAAAATGCCACCGCCGCAGCCGGGATGGAACCCACATCATTCGCGAAGTCAACAAAAATCTATAATGTGTATTCCATAGAACCACAGCTGTCTATGTGAGCTACGTTGTCTCGTGACTCAGTAGCGTAATGTTTTGGGATAAGTGGTGTTGAAAGGTCCTGCGTAAAAAGTTAATATCTCATAAAGCACGAGAATGGATGTCTATACAACTCTGGAAATGAAGCAGTATGATAGGGGCTCATTCGCAAAACACCGCGTCGTCTAAGTAGCATCAGGTAGTATCCTATATTCGAAAGGAAATTTTACATTTCACTTCTGGTTCTGGTCAGTCATTTGCGGTCAGAGAAACAGGTCATAATTTTGCTCACCGGCAGTTCATCTCAGCAATACATGCACCACGCATTATTAAGGTTCGCAATCAGTGTGAACGCTTGCTTAGTTTTCACGCAGATAAATGCTATTAGTTGCACTTTCTAAGAAAGCGTAGCGGTATATTTTTAGGGGGACGTCACGTCGTAGTTGTCGTAGTTGTAACAAGAAAGTAGTAACAAGAAAGTAGAAGTCGTAGTTGTAACAAGAAAAAATTTGGAACTGCTCTGATAGCGTCCGCTCAACAATGGTTTTTGTGTACTCACAAATTCTCATACTTTGTGGCCTAAAGTTCACGGCACGGCGCCAAAAGACGCTCGTATCGACAGCGAAACCATCAGTACGAACATATACATGCAGACGCTCATACATGCAAAAGCTCCGTCGGTCGCCGCGAACCCGTGCGATCACTGCCTCGAGGCTTCTTCCTCTTATGCTCCATTTAGGTATACAGGCGTCTACTCTAACAAAATATTTGACAAAGTTTGCACTCAGCGACTGACTACATTTCACGCAAGAAGCCGGTTCAGGGGTCTCCATCGCGGTGACCGCGTGAAGCGGGCGCTCCGTTTTCTGCGAAGTGACAGCGACTGTAAACTAGGTTGTGCTTCCTTTTCGTCGAAAATTATTATTTCAACAGTAAAGAACATATTTCGTTTCGAAAGTACGCAAAGAATCGTCCTGGAGCGCTTCCGCGAGGTGTTTTGTAGAGCGCCGACAGCAAATCTTATGAGGAGCGAGCGGCGGTATCCTGCCTAGCACGCAATCGAGGCGCGCCCGATAGAGGGCGACTCCGTAACTCCTCGAGGCCAATATTCACACTTGAAGGAGAGGACACTAGAGGAGGAGAGTAGCGCATGCGCCGCGAGAGCAGAAGCGAGAACGCAGGAGAAGCGCAAGCAGGTAGTAGGAGAGAAGTGGAGAGAGTAACGCGAAGCTGTTGGAGAGAGGGAAGGAGCAGAGTTGCGCATGCGTAGTGTGAGTGCGGACACCGTCGCCGACGCCGCCGCACATAGACCCGAGCAAGAGATGTTCCGCATCTAAAAGGCAACATTTTGCTGTCGGGACACCCTACTTGACATTCTCATATAAAGTAGAGTACGTGCTACTTTAAATCGGGAAGCATTTTCTTTCCAAACACCGTGAGTGAAAGTTTTGAGGGACATATTAACGGCGAAGGTCAACAAGGGACGCCCTCAGCGCAGGGACAGGCGCCCGAGAGCTGCACACTGGAATTTAGATGATTTAGAGTAGCATCTATGCCCTGCTATAAAAGTGTAGAAAGTAGGGGCGTGCGAATAGATTATTGGCGAATAGAATCGATTGCGAATCGAATAGCGACGACACCGAATCAAATACGAATTGAATGTTATTAGAATAGTTTTCGAATAGTAAGGCAACCACATTCAAAGCAGCCCGACAATCATAGTGTAACCTTTTTTAGAATTCCACAGCATTTTGTTTGAAACAAATATTCAGAACCTTTTGAATGGAGCTTTAAAATTTGCTTTTAACTGATGAAAAAAGGTCGCGCTGGTGTAAACTGAGGCAAGTTCGTATATAACAGCAACTAGAGCGTTAGAAATATCTTGTAACTGCAGGTTGAAATAGCAGCAGTCCCTACAATACCCAAGGTGGTACTTTGTCAACAGCTTTTAAATAAAACCGATATATAAACATTCGACAATATTCAATATATAAATATTCCACAATATTCATGAGTCAACATCATCATGAATATCATGACAAAGATAGCGAATTGATGACTCTGTCGCTTCGGTGACTCTGGAGTATTACGCGAAAACGCCTTCATGCTGTGATCAATACAACGTCGATATTCAAGTAAAACCTAGGGCTTCATGTATCTTGGAAATTCGATGTCTCAAACGAGAAGCGTTACCTCTATGTTTTTCTACATTTTGTTCCTTTAGGCTTTTTTCTTCGGGGCTTATTATTCGAAGATTATTCGAAAAATATTCGGCATTTCGAACATGTGCTACTCCATTACAGTGCCGAATCGTATGAAGCGCTATTCGGTTTGTTATGCTAAATTTTCGAATATTCGCACACCCCTCATAGAAAGCTGCCCTGAAACAATAGCGGCTATGAAAACAAGAACACCAACTAGAGTCTACCCCAGCGTATGTGAGCGCACCGTTTTCGGGACGCCCTACTGATCTCCCATATATAGGAGAGTACGTCGTACACTTAATCGTCAGCCATCTTCTTTCCAAACACTATTGCCTTAGTGAAAGTTTTTAGGGACATATGAACGCTCTCACATGCATATAGTGTGATGTATAAGATACTCTAAATCAGCACCGTTAATTTTCTCAGCAAAGCTGCATACAGCTCGCATATGCAGTGAATATACGAGTAAAGAGCACTCGTAAGTTGTTCGCAATTCGTTTTAAATACATCGAATTCAGAACTCTGGCGTCGAAAATTGATGACAGTATAGACAGCTGGGTGCAGTTGTGATATGACCCGTCTTTCTTCTAAATCATTTCACCTTAATGCGAAAGATCCTAACGTCCCGTCCCTAGCTAACTTGTCAGTGTAACACAGCACATAACTTTGCTCATATGAATATATAGGGTTCCATAAGAAATACAATGAAAACACATATATGTGCTACGTAGACGATTTCTCGAGGGAGTGAAAACACGAAGAATGATGACTTTCTTTTTTAACACGAAAGTGTTTTATGCCGGGGTCCACCAAGATTTGAGGGACGCATTTCCGTCACGGAAATGACGTCGAAAAAAGTATGCATGATCAGAAGACAAGAAAAAAAGTTCCGTCAACGGGAGTCGAACCTACGATCTCTAGGTCCTCGACAAGAGATGCCGGGCACGCTATCCACTGCGCCACGGTCACATACTTTGCAGGCTTTAACAACAAGCCTTTTATATCTACCACTGTCCTCCCACAGTACTCTTGCTAAGAGAAGTAATGCATTATGACCGTGAAATGCACGATTAGTTTCTTCAAAGCGTTGTTTCTCCGCGTCCGTCCCATTCGGCGTGTTTCAAATAGTAAACGTGCAATTTTGCCGACGCATTAGCACACTGCCAGGTGGCGACCTTACCCCTAGCATCCACACTCGTAGCATTCGTCCATACCAAAAATAGCTGTGCGACGCGCGAGTGCGTCGCGTGGCCGTAACTCCGCGTCCCTAGCCATGCTCGCCCCGCGAAAAATCGCAGCCGGCCAACGAGGAAGACACGACGCGCGTAGCGTTTCCCTCTGGTCGGGCAGCGTTGTTCAATAACTCTAACATGCCGCGAGTAGGCGACCTTAGCCCAAGTTCGGCGCCCAGTCATTCATGCTCTTCTGGCTGTCACACCGCTTTCAATGACTCCGCTCTCACCGTACAGCTACCACAAGCATCTATGACCACAAGGGTTTCTTTAATCATTCATCATAGACGTTAGTCGTCGGGATACCGATGTACCATCAAGCGTCAACGTGGATGCATCCACGTTAAAGGGTACTATAACTGTCAACACACCAATAGACATTGTGCAAGCTCTCCTATATCAATGTGCAGTAAACATGCGACCACTTCTGTAAGGACACGTTTGACTTTCGTGTTATACCGATTCCTATGACGGAGGGATCAACCATGTTTTTTTTTTTCTCGCCTTCCTTCCTATATTCTTTCACTGCAATGCATCAACTACCTTCCCATTTCGCTCTATTTCTGTGAAGAATGCAGCCACTTACCAACTTGTGATGAGCACCGGATGCATTTTGCGGGATTCCTGGAAGATATAAAAAGAGTCAGCGTCAGTTAGCTTTTGTGATTAGCATTTAGCATCTGTTGTAATAAGCTGTGAAATTGTCGCTGCGTCGCCTTTGTTATTAGCATGGACATGCGCAGTGCTGCCAAACCGGAGTGATGCGCATATACATGCTAATGTCCAAACGGCGCGCACTACACCGTCGCTAATGCTTGCCGCTGTTCGCGTTTCATTTGACGCCGATAGTACACTGCCACTCCTCTGCCTGGAAATTTCGTATCGAAGCAAATGCAGTCATGTATTGTGCACCCATTCTCAGCGATACTCTGTCGAATATTTTGACTATCATAGCCACAACAGTGTCTTGTGGGGGTGTGCGACTATTCGAAATTTCGAATATGAATCAGGCATTTTCCTTATTCGAAGCCCATTTGATTCGAAATATTTACATACTAAGATATTCGCAAGTATTCGACCAAGACCAAACATGTAGTCAGAGAAACGAATATTGGGACGAATTCGAATATTCGAACAAGTAACGCATCGCGAGTGCTAGGCATTCTTATTTTTCTAATAGTACGTCGCTAATACGTACAAGAGTTTTAAACCTACTACGGTTCATACGCACTTGCGACAAATGCTCAACCGAGACTCGGGGTACCCTCAACCGACGCGCCGGTATTCGCCTATTGCGTATCGCAGTCCAGACACGAGAGACAATAGCGTCGGGGCCCGTCCACTCTGCCGCCATTTCTGTGCTGTATATGCTCCCTAACATAAATTTCAAAACTCCTCCTTCACATCGCCGCCACGTGCTATCGCACGGTCGCGCGAGATAGCCGGAATTTCTTCCACGCTTTAGTAAAATAAAAAAGTAAAGAAGAAAAGGCCCTTGTAGTGACTTGTTCTATCATACGTTTTTACTGTGGCATCGCATTTTTAAGGCGAAAGCATTACGTTCCTCATCGGACCCGAAAAGTGACCGCGGGCGTGAACGCAAGGTGATGCGACAAATAAAATATATTGAGATGACGTCGTCATGACTTCCCAGGTCACCAAAATTTGTGACGTCGTTACGACGTCATCATATCGACACGTAACGTGACGTCCCACAGTGACGTCACCGCACACCAGAGTCGCTTGGTGAAACCTGGGCCGATCTCAGAGGCAGTGCTGCCAACCTGCACTTGAGGTGCAGAAAGCAGTGATGCCTCCGTTCCTGGAGGCAGTGCAGAACGACGTCAGGTGCACAAAGCTTTCATCAGAAGGGTTAATTGGGCGAGTTGGTGTGCTTCCATCTTGAACTCGCACTGTAGTTTGTCGTTCCTCTTCTCGTCCTCGTTTTCTGTCGTGCTTTTTATTCGTTGCAGAAAGCTTTCGTGGAAGAGGGGGGGAATGGATAAATACAATGATCTATCGCCTTCCCCCCGAAAGAAGAAGAAGAAGAAGATGATGATGATGATGATGATGATGACGACGACGATGACGACGAAGAAGAAGAAGGAGGAGGAGGAGGTTTTCGCTTTCGAGTCGTCTTAGGCGAATGCCTAAGGGATCAAGGGACCTCATTCATTCAAAACAACCCCTGCATTTCGGGGGGACTCACTTCGTTCTCCCGAAGTGTACACGAAGCGTGTGATGTGGAGCCAGTTCACGCTGGCTCAAAACTGCGCGCAGCCCGTTCGGTAACCGAGACGTCACGCCGCGTGCGACACGGTTGGCGGCCCACGCGACCGTTTTGCACGTCTCAACTTGCCCCTGAAACAGCGATGCCATATGCGGGCGCTCTTCATTCTTTCTAGAGCGTGAAAAGGCACCTGTTGGCTCCTGTACGGTCTGGTGAGCGCGCGCCCGCTTCTTTCGGCACTTCAACGCGGTATTTATTTTACTCGTTCTGCTCGGCCACGTACACGATAACGTGTGTGTTTACGTTTCTTTTTCTCTCACCTGGGAAAGCATTTTCTTCTATCACCGATCTAATGGCGCGTACGTAACGTCGCGTACACCTCCCTCCAGGTCCCTTGCTATTTTTGTTTGTTGCTTTATTTTATTTTTTTTCTTACTCGCGGCATCATTCACGGTCAATGACTTTTAAGAACTATCGCATTCGCTGAGCATTCTTCCGACAAACCGCTAGGCAAATATGCCACTCACGCGCACTCAAAAGCCCCATTGAGCGTTTCAAACGCCAAGTGAACGTACAAGTGGTCTGCTGACTCACAGCCACTGACACACATATTTACGCGGACGTAGCAATCGTATGGATTTCCCATCAGTGATCGACAGTCCCATCAGTGATCGCACAAGCGATGCCTCTGCAACGGAATTCCTTCGTCACGACTGGTCACCACCCTGACGAACACAAGCCTCCTTGTCGGAATACTGTCTCCAGCGACATGCTCTGTTCGACAACGCTGTTCATCAGTTCAAGTATTCGCTTTACACTGTACCTCTTTCTTGCATTCATTTGAAGTGGGATGCACTCTGTTCCCTTCAATTCCAGGAGGGAAGAAAGTGCTTTACAGGCAGGAATCAGTGTATCCGGTCTTTCGTGAAACAGTCCTTCTAGCGCCTCTACCTTTGTACCGCTTTCAATTATATAATAGGGTCTTTTAGCAAGTTACGGAAATACGGTACGCATATACGGTACGGTATTACCGGAGCGCTCCTCCTTTCCCGGTCGTCGACCTTTTGCCGGTGAGGGCGCCCCAACACAACAAAAGCTTTTTCAAAAATTACTGTGGGGCTGTCAAGCCTCATTGTTAACGCATTGTTAACGAGAAATCTGTCGTTCGGGCGACGGACTGTCACTGGAATCGGGAGCGGCAAAAGCACAACAAGCGCGAAAGGAGGAGTGATACCGTACTGCCTTACCGTATTTGCGTACCGTATTTCCGTAAGTTGCTAAAAGACCCTAATAAAGCCTTTTCGCAAGTTACGGAAATACGGTATGGTATTACCGTACCACTCGTCCTTTCTCGCTCGCTGTGTTTTTCCCACTCCTAATTCTAGTGAGAGTGCGTCCCCTGAACGACAGGATCCTCGCTGACAATGCGTAGGCTGAGAGGCGTCAGTGAGGCTTGACAACCCCACAGTAATGCCTGAAAAAAATATGAAATAAAAAACACTTGTGATGTTGGGCTGCCTTCACTGCAATCAGCAGCAGCAAAAGCACAACGAGCGCATAAGAAGGAGCGGTACGATACCATATTGTATTTGCGTATCGTATTTTCGAAACTTCTTAAAGGCTCTAATATCGAACATCTCTAACGCATCTCTCCCTACTATCACGACCGCGTACTTCTTTTCCACGCCAAAATACATCACCTAGATGCAAAGTCATTCATGATGACAAACAATACTTGGGCCGTGACCCAGGACTCACAACACCCAGAAGACGATACGTCCATTACTGCAGCTCGTGAAGTGCAGGTAACACAGTGAACAACTGTAGTTTCGCTTTGCATCTCCAAATGGAGCGACGCCTACAGTTTTTTTTTTCTCTCCTATATTCCTTCCTTCTTTCTTCATCCCTTTTTTCGGTGTGTAGGAAATCAAGTCGGACATGCATCTAACCTACTTTCGCTTTCAGTTTTAAATGCCAAGCAATTCTTAGCGAATGGGCCTTTTGACCATTTCTATCTATCTATCTATCTATCTATCTATCTATCTATCTATCTATCTATCTATCTATCTATCTATCTATCTATCTATCTATCTATCTATCTATCTATCTATCTATCGATATCGATACAAATTGTGAACTCCTTGCTAGAAATAAGGATTGATTGATTGATTGATTGATTGATTGATTGATTGATTGATTGATTGATTGATTGATTGATTGATTGATTGATTGATTGATTGATTGATTGATTGATTGGCTACTTATAAGTCGAACTTAGGCCGACCTCTGTGCCTTTCTGCAAATAAACTTTTCTGTCTCTCACTCCCTCTTTCTCTCTCACTCTCTCGCTGGGCAAGCTAAGACTCTCAGATATTTCCAGAAGCTATAAATTGTACGCAAAGAAGGTACATCGCGGCGACCTTAATTATAAAGCTTTTCGGCCTGAGCGACCGACTTTAACCAAATATTTTTCTCTTCGACTAGCAGGTCAACTATCGCATCTGCGTTGCCTGCAGAGCCTGCTGTTTCAAGAGACTCAGAATAGCAGCAAGACCAGCGTGCACTATTCCGCCTTATTATTATTATTTGTAGTAGCGATAGTAGTAGTTGTTGTTTAGTTTAACGTGCCTTTTAGCCTAGCAGTGTATCGTCTCGTTATCGACGCGCACCAGGCGCACCAGGTGTCGCGGCACACAAGCGTGCGAACTTGTTTATTGCACGCCTCACCCTTTCAGCATGCGCCACTCTCTCGCTCCCTCTATCATCTTCTCTGCTCACACTCATTGCACTCTCGCAATAAGACGGTGCCCATTGGGTGGGCGCGTGTCTATGGGGCGACACGACGTATCGACTATCGGGCGCCCCCCCAGCAGTGCACCGCTTTCACGCATTCAATGGGTCATGGCGCGCGCCCGCTGTCGCCTCCACCACCTCCTCATCCCGAGGAAAAAAAGCACCGCGCGCGCACTGAGCCGATCGGTCGCTGCACCCGCATCTTTGTGGCTCTCCGACTAGGCCTAACCCGAGGACAGTGCGAAGCGACACACACGAGCGCCCGTGCTGGCCGACCCGCTGGCTAGCTGGCCGCCGCTTCCTCCGTGATTAAGTCAACACCCGTCGGCCCCGGGACAGCTAGCCGGCTGTGGGAGGGGGGGGATAACGCAACACCGGCCTCGCTCCGGCGCCTCGCTGCTCGATCGTCGGCGATGGCGAGGGATCGTGTCGCCACACCGGTGGCGTCTTGATCAGAGCATCGATTGGGGACTCGTTGCGGGGGGCCAACGGATGGTCACCGGGAGCGTCTCTTCAACCTATTCCGCCTCCCTTCCCTCCTCCTTCCTCTCCCGTTCTCCCCTTTGTACCTGCGATCCCTTATACTCCCGCACACCGCAGCGTCATTCGTAGGACGAGCTGTTACTGTCTCCGATGGAGAAGTCCGGTGTCAACGGCTGCCGCGAAGATCCCAATGTAGCTATACATAAAGACACCTTGTTGGGAGGCGGACGAGGCTTTGTTGTCTCCATTTGCTTCTTAGCTCCGTTCGTGTAGCTTTGATAATGCGGTATTCATTGGCAGCTGGTGCTTCGTGAGCTTCTGTGGGTGTCCGCTGCGCCTGTGTCCTTCTTTTCCTCGCTTATATTTCGTTAGAAACAGTTTTAGCTATTGGACAAGTGCCTTCCGCTCTTACTCAATCTTCGAAGGCCACCAAAAGAGCTGTCGCAAGCTTTGATAGAACCATTCAAGGACACGAACTGCGCATCCCTGGTGTATACGTAGGTATACACGAAGTGTTTATTGAAACAGTAAGGGGTGTCACTTGTTACAACAGTGACGCATCGCTGATGCAGTGGCCAACGCTACTGGTGGCAAACGGTATAATTACGCGCATAAATGGAGCCGCATTCTTAATGAGGTCTTGCTTAACCCTTCGAGAGACGCATGTACACAATTGTGTACATGATTTGTTTTTGCGCCTTGTATCAACTAGAGGCTAAGAGAGAGTGAGATATATTGAGCTTCAGATAGACTGAACCTGCTGCATAATAAGTTTGTCTTCATTTAACTTCATTTCGCAGCGTACTGTTGCGCATGATCACATTGCTAAAGGCACTACCCCGTTCGACGAGTCGTTCGGTGAGCCGCGTCCTGCGAGCAATGTTAAAAGTATACTCTTTTTCTTTGCTCTAAATGGACATAACGAAAAATGAATTTGTACTATATTTCTAGACCCGAGATTTCATTCTATTTATGCCAAAATAGAGCATGGATGACTTCAGGATAAACAGATATTTAATTACAACTTAATTAGAATAAGTTACTATAACACACACATAAATGAACATACTACGACATTATTTTTGTTGCAATAGTATACCGAGTGCCTTGAAATAAACGTTGTATTATTTTGACCCATTTACAGGCAGTTCTTCATAAGTGGCGTCTGAAAGGGTTAGTGCAAGTGAATACACTATACGTTTACTGAACTAAACTACTGGTTATCGTTTATATTCTTGCTCGGACGACGTGGAAAGGACGTGGTCAGAATAGGTCTACCATAAATGACTCGACTCGCAGATCAAGTTTGTTGGGCTCATTGCGTCAGGAAAAGAATAGCGGAATTGTAGTAAACGGACAACACACCACTTTATCTTCATCAGACCATGGAGCTGTAATTCACTGCTTATGATTCATCCTTGTGTTATTATTGTTGTTAGCTACAATGATAGCACCGCGAATGAGGCCTAATGCGTAACGGCAGATGCAAGCCAAAATCTAATTCTATATACTCAGACTACGTCGTCCGTTAATCATACGTCTCGACGTATGTCATTTCTCATAGGCCTTTTTTTTTTTTTTGCAGAATCATTGATGTTTGATTCAAATTAGGTTAGGTAACGTAATCGCTACGATATAATTTATTACTTATAGCATAATAAGTCTCCAGTGATCTTTGAACATCGCAGAACCGACCAATATTTTCTTGTATCCAGAAATGTAGCCATGACCACCTATCGGTCAAGAAAAAAAATATTAACATTCCGTTTTTCCACGACTTTTCATGTTGATTAACTTGATAAGCGAAATAGCTCAATAATCGAACATTGGCGTATCGCGAACATCTCAATGGTGTCCATAGTTCTTCCACTAAACCATCAAATCTCAATCGTAAGTGGTATAGTGTTTCACTTTGCTTCCATTCCCTACGTTACTTCGACGCACTCGAAGAGGGCGTCGTAGGCGCACCGATTTAGCTACGAGCAGCGTAGCATTCTCGACGTGAATAAAGTCGCCGCCGGCGCACGCTATCGCCTATCTGCGTATCCTCAATATTTGTCTATATAGCAAAGCGCACTCTCTAAAGGGTGGCGACGCGTAACTACGGGGACAGGCAAGCCGCGTCTCGCTAACGCGGCCGGAACCAAGGTACACCGGTCTTTCGGTCTTCATCGGTACTCAAGTTACTCCACAAAGAACGGAAGAGACTCTCGCTAGGCTTCGAATGCGGACCGAACTCCGTTTCCCTTTGCGACAAGCGAGATGGCGAATGCTTTTAACCCACTCCGCCGTCGTGCACTTCTAGTATGGACGAAAAAGGAAAGCTCGCAGCCTTTAGAGTTAGGAGTTGGGTTGAAACCGGAGAGCGACTCCAACGTTCGCCGTCATCTCTACTGACGCGCAAACAGGAAAGCCTCGACTTCAAAGGAGCGGAATCGGACGCGGCTCTTACGCGGTCGCTTTCGCCGTCCGCACGAACCGGCTCTGCAAATTGCGCGAGTTTGCTGTACGCGCTTCTGTGTTCAATCTCTTAGTGCCTCGACAAGCGGCACCGCCGCGAACCCCGAATTGAGACAAAAGAGCCGCCTTTCTTCGTCGCCGCCCTACGTAGGGAGACTCAATGTAGTCCTTTCGCCGCAGAGCCGTTCTATTTATATACACTGTGAAAGGTGAAAAGCAACGCGTGCATTACCGATCTGTAGTCCAATTGACGTATTCGCTCACGTTTGTATCAGTTGAGTTATATATCGACGAGGCTGGATGCTATACGCTATAATACACGAGTCGCAAAGCTGCCGGCGAGTTACGATCGGCTTGCAAACTTCGCCTCGGCAATGGAGGCGTTGAGGAGAGCAATCGCACAGATTGCTGTAATGAGCTTCGTATTTATCGTAATTATCATTCGTGAAAAAAAAAGAGGCTTTTTTGTCTCCAACCCGCCGCGGTGGTCTATTGGTTAAGGTGCTCGCCTGCTGACACGAAGGTCGCGGGATCGAATTAAGGCCGTGGCGGCCGCATTTTCGATGGAGCCGAAGATTCTTGAGGCCCGTGTACTTAGATTTAGGTGCACGTTAAAGAACCCGAGGTGGTCGAAGTTTCCGGAGCCCTCTACTACGGCGTCCCTCATAATGATATTGTAGTTTTGGAGCGTTAACCACCCGCAATTATTATTATTATTAGTATCTATCTATCTATCTATCTATCTATCTATCTATCTATCTATCTATCTATCTATCTATCTATCTATCTATCTATCTATCTATCTATCTATCTATCTATAGATTTCTTGACCTATGCGCACGCAGGTCAGTTGACGTTTGAATATCACCATCGCATTTGCTAAGACATGTCGTATAATGACGCTATAAGACATATAAAGCCGCTGTTACAACTGTACCTTGACACCAGGGTGACGGCATAGCAGTGTTCCGAACGAGGTGTCATAGACACGTTTACGATTAGCTCGCTATATACCCATAGATGTTTTCGGAAGATTTTGAATGGAAAAGCAGATTCTTCACATCTTCAAGATAAGTCCCCGATGGAGACGGCGACCGCGAGGTATCCGGTCTTGAATCCACCACCCTCGTTTTATTTCGTTCGCTGTTGTGATTGCGGTCTTCATTTCCTTTCAGTAGACAACGTCATAAAAGGACGCACGCTTATCTGCTCGTGCTGAATACTCCTATCGACACAACGTAGGATATGAGAAGTTGTAGGCGGAAGGATACTGTAATGGCAGACAGTTAGAGAGACGGGCCTCAGAGCACTGCCTCTGGTCTACTCCACGCTGGGGAATTCATTCGGAGGAGCAATGGATATTCGATGTGAAGATCAAGGAGCTGATGTTGATGAGCTGCACATAGACTGACTTTTTGTAGCGCACACGTGCACGCATCTTCGCTGGCTCCTGCAGCGTAGCCATGAAAGCTGTTGGCGTAGCGCCACTCCTTCCCCCCGCCCCACTGCCCTCGGAAAATTTTCGATCTCGCATGTGTTTCGATTTCGCCATATACGCAGACATACAAACACACGATCGAACGTACATAAAGATCGGTTGAACACCCCCGAAAAAAATTTATGGCTACGCCCTAATCCGGGACCGGCCATAACGCGCATTATTTCGAGATGTTTTGTTTTTCTTCCGTACTTCATGCGAAACCACAACAGTTCGTGCGCACGCACGTTTACGCTGAAGACACCCTGGCTAGAGTCGATGCGACAGGAACTACCCATTGTACCCAGAATTTCGAGGTACCAGAATTATTTACTGCCTAAACACCGGTAAGTACTCCCCTGTTGGCATAGTTCCGGTGTTTTTCCCTAGTTCTTCCCCGTTATCGCGAGCCCCTTGACAAATAATACTTAACGAGGCAAATGTGACCCTACGAACACCCTAAAAGTTTAACCATACTTTGGCAGATAGCCCTGAAGCTATAGGAAGTATGCACTTGACGTCATCCGCGAGGAGCGCTAGTGGCGGGGTCGCCATATTGAAGGTCCGTGCACTCGCCGCACGTGCTGTGTACCAGATCTGCACAGTGGCTTGGATGACTTGAGACCTCCGGAACACCTCGTGCACGCCAACGCCCGGGCAGCACGGACGGCGCGTACGAACAAACCTACAAAATGGCGTGGCGATGGTGTTGCCGCCTTGCGGATCAAGGCTCAGTGCATAGCCCCTATACGACTAAGAATGAATGAACTATTCATTTTATCAGTATCGCTTATTCACAATTAATGAAATTATTTTTTTTGCAAATTTATATATGTTTTAATAACATTTTGTCGCGTGGATTGATTCATTCAGCGAAAGGACAGCTTCGTACCAGAATTATCCGAAGAACGCCGGACAGAAGCGCGAACGCGTCTGACGAGTGGCCTATATCTCGCGTAGTCGCCCCCGTACGGTTGAGGAGACAAATTCGCTCAATGTCTTATCGCTGGCTCTTCCGAACGCACAAAGGGTACTGCCACGCTACAGCACGCCGAGGAAGGCGCAGTTGCATAATCTCCGTGTGTGCGACCTATTGAGCTCCATCTCAGTCATAGCAGTTTACCGTTCCTCTCCCCCGCCAGCACTTTGTCTCTGAGCTTCTGCCTGCAGAACAATGCCGAAGAAACGTGCTGACTTAAAAGGACGATATAGATATGCGGCTCGGGATAGCAGACAGAATCCACGCGGCGACGACGACGTAAAAGGGGGTCGAGGGATCTGAACGCTGGCGATAGAAGGGTCGCAGTCAGTGAATCCACTCCTCGCCCTTTCAAGTAGAAAAAATAGAAAGAAGATCTCGGAAAGCTAGGTGCACATACGCGCACACTGAAGCGAAGAAAGCGTAAAATCAGACCGAGAGAAGTGTGGTGCTCTTGAAGGTTCTCTTCGGGGCCCTATCTGCGCTGCAGAGACCTAAAAATAAAGCGAGAGGCACGCGCACGATGCTCCCTGTGTGCTGTATCCGTCGCGTCCTTTGTATGTGTACGTCACGCGATAGAACGAGAGTTGCGGAGGCTTGCGACGGTCTATCTGTCCTCGCACTTTCTCAATCCCATACCCGCGACCGAGGAACAAAAATAACACTAACAAAAGTGGCAATTGAATTTAACCCTTGCACCTCCCATTTTCATTCGTTCACTTCGTGTCGAATTTGTATTTCTTCGCGCTTTTCAAGTTGTATCTCCTCGTGTCGACTGCGAGTCGATTCTCTCGCACACGCTTTCTTTCTTTTAAATGGGTTCTTACTGCGAGGTTTTCTTTTTTTTTTTCTTTTTACTTGTGGCGAACAGAGCTTGGCAGCTCACAAAATACCGCGCCATTCGGAAAAGCCGCTAAGTTGCGAAGTGAAATATATATGCATTAGCACAGGAACTTCGCGCGCGCCTGCATAAATTGGATTGCCCGAACAAATGCGAAAGTAAGACGCGAGCCGTTTGGGTTGGTGACTGGCAAGTTCCTTGAATTTAAGGGTAGAAAGTGCGAATAACAAAAAAGAAAAAGAAGTTGGGGAGAAAACGAAAAGGGTGGATTGTAGCATGAGACTCTTTTTTTTTTTTTTGTATCTGTTGTGCTTGAAGAAACACATGCTATTCCAAAGCAGTCGCAAAAAAAGGCCTTCTTTCTTTTTTCTTCCGCGATAAGGTCTTTACGTACTACGGAATCTCATCAGAAATATAAATCTCCCAACATTAATAACCGAGGAGCCGGAAAGGGGGGGGCAGGGGGGGGCTAGGGGGGACGTTCCTTTGTTGTCTTCCGGAATTGGGGATGAAAATCGCTTAATGCGATGACTGAGTACGAAAGTGATACGAAAGACTCCGCCACGAGCGGCTTTCTTTGCTTCTTTTTTTTATCACTTTGTCGATGTCCGTGAGTAATCTCGCAAAAACAGAATTCTCCGAACTCGCCGATTCGTTCGAGGGTGTTACAACGTGAGGTTCGCGATCGCAGCGCGGCGCCACTGCAACAAAGACAGATTCGAGGAAATATTTATCGCCTTCCGTCGCGATATTTCAGTCGACGTGATTGATGCCATACTGTCGTAGCCATAGCAGTGGCGTATGGATTCCTTCGTATTTCGCTATAATAAATGAAAACGCGCTGATTCGTCCCCGCGATCGCGTGTATGTTCGTTTTCGATGGTCCCATCGCCTAAATGTTTCTCCATTTAAGACACGATGACCGGGAGACGTTAGCGCGCTTTTAACTGGCAACAATGATTCATTTTCGTGTAGAATTAGTACAAAGGGAAGTGCAAGGACCGAAAAGCTGTCGACAAGATAACATACTAAAGGAATAAAAGAAAAAAGTCAACTAAATGAAGCCTAATATTGTGAAAAGGCCCACAAAAAGAATATGAGTCAGATCGAGTGAAATATGTTGTCAGCTCAAAGGATTTGACACAAACTATGATCATTGTCTTCAAAAAAAATATTTTTCGCTTCCAGATTCCTCTTAAGGGCCACCACTGCTTGCCCTATATGCTATGATGTCGACTAGAGATAAGTTTTAGAGGCTTAGGTGGTATATGTATCAATGTCGTCACAATTTGCATCAAATCATGCCTCTCCGTTTCATGTTTAGCGCTTTTTCTAGTGAAATGTTGAGCATTCTCATCTCCGTGGTTGCGAATGCTTCAGCGTGATCAATTTTACGGAAGAAATTTTTTTTGAATGCGGTACTACTCTGTGAATGGGTAATAGCCTTCTGAAAGAGCTCCTGAGGACAGGATCGTTGTAAAATCATATTGGAGGTATCACACTTCGACTTAACCATGACCAATCTGCAACCACGGGCTGCAGGTTGCCAGTGCACTAGAACGCACTATACGACAACGCACTACAAAAAACATGTGTGCTTTCACGGTGTGTCTAAGAGACGCGTCAACCTTAAGCAAGTGGCCACGGGCTCCACAGTCTTCACAAAGTAATTGGAGAGGAAGGATATCTACGATGAGGTGTGATATGAAAATATGTTCTTTATCACTAAATTAACATTCAAATGAGCCTGACAGCGACCTGCGTTGCTGTAGAGATTACCGATAGCTTTTATTGGCGAATAAAAGCTACAACTATGCGGAATATGCGGAATAGGTTCATTATTCCTACAATGACTCTAACAATGGTTAGATGACAGCGATTTATGGCATTTATAACTCTCGCAGGCGTTCCAAAGCGTGCTCAGAGGAGTTTTAGCTTTAGTGACGCAGTCATATAGAAATGTTATACGAGTAACGACTACACGCCCATTTGTGCTTGCTTTCATTTAGTTTCCCAGTTATAAGATGGAATCATCTCCCACAAGATAAGGGCGTGTATAGGGGGCATGGAGAAGAAGAAGCAACACGATGATGACGATGATGCTCAGTCTGAGGGCAAACATGTTAGTGTACAGAAACAATCTATTTCAATAGTTCTTAACCAGTTGAACGACGAACCTTCCGCAGGAAGAAATCGTACGGCACCAGCGAAAGTTATGGTCGCGTATATCTTCCTTTTTCATTTTTCTCTGGAGCCATTAACCGTTTTGGTAGGGGCTTTGGTAGGGACCAGGACAACCGGTATCGCCAGAAGGAAAGCTTCCGAGGTAAGGAGGCGTTTCGCGAGCTTTCCGCTAGGGGGAAGGGCGCATGCGTCGTGGCATCGTGAATAGGGCGGATTGCACTACTCCTCGTCTTGTCATTCACCAGGCCTTTGTGAAACGCCTTTCATGATCTATCTATCTATCTATCTATCTATCTATCTATCTATCTATCTATCTATCTATCTATCTATCTATCTATCTATCTATCTATCTGTCTGTCTGTCTGTCTGTGTGTCTGTGTGTCTGTCTGTCTGTCTGTCTGTCTGTCTGTCTGTCTGTCTGTCTGTCTGTCTGTCTGTCTGTCTGTCTGTCTGTCTGTCTGTCTGTCTTCTTTCCTATACTCCTATTTCCCACCCCAGTTCAGGGCAGCAAACCCTGTTCCTAAGAAAACTCGCATCTGGTTGCTCTCCATGTCTTTGCCCTTTCTCTATCTCAAGTTAGGCCTGACATGCGTTACCATACGTTTATGTGACTATGTCAAGGGATCGATAGAGGTGCATGACGCTTGCCCATAACTGACATAAGCAAGAGCGGCGAGAACAGGACTATGTATAGATAGGTGTTGCACATGTCTAGCTGCATTTGGAGGCTTATGCGTCACTTCCTGCGCCACAATGGCAGTCCGTCCACCTGATCTGGATAATTTTATCGGCCAAGAATGGGCACGCGCACATCTACACGCTCAAGTGACACGAACTGTGACACGTGAATGTCATATCTAACCTATTGCCACGCTGAACCCGTGAGGGCACGCATGGAAGACTTCATTTCAGAAATCCACGGACGAGGCCTATGTTTTGTTTTGTGGCATAGCCTTCGGCCCCCCCCCCCCTGAAGGTTAATTACTGTGTATCTAAGTGCATCCTCGGTTAATACATGCACCATGAAGCCTACAAGAAGTACGGACGTTATTTATATGAAATCGTGGAGGCCGGTTTGCATGCCATCGAGATGCTTGAACACAGGGCCTGTTTCTAAAACACGCTTTGCAATTTATCCTTAAACAATACGCTGCACCGCCTACGGATTTTAGCGTATATAAAAGGCACCGATATGGACCCACACGCGCACTAATTTTACACCCTAACACATGGCTCTTTAAAGAGCTGTTGTTAAAATTGGGCTCGGAAAAGCGACGACATAAGAAGAAACATCCATAAGAACACAAAATAGGTCACAAATATAGCTTGCATCTTCTCGGTACTGTAGTCGAACTCCAACGTTCGGGTTTAGCGCTTACGTTGCTCTGTTTATCGGCCAGCGTTGTAGCATTAAAAGGCACATTCTTTACGTAACATTTTACAGACATTTCCGCTGATGAAATATACATATAAGACAATATATTTTACCTGATTTCCTCGGGTGCTCTTTATAAGCTCATGAATAAAAAATTCTTGTACCTTTTTATCGCTTGGCATTAAGCGCCCACAAAAATTGGCGCAAGCCGCGCATCTAGAATGCCTTAGTGTCACACGAATTCGGAACACGAAATTGGCAAACACAAACAGCCACGTTAGATTTCATATTATAAATGACAAACGAAACAAGATGCCCAGTGATTGCTAATAGAAGACAAAGATGCACAGTGCCGTTGAATAATCATATCTGGGATTTTGCGAGCCGAAACCACGGTATGATATGAGGTACGCCGTAGTGGAGGGCTCCGGAAACGGCGGCCATCTGGTGCTCTTTAACGCGCATTGACATCGCACAGTACAGGGCCAGGAGCGTTTGGCCTCCATCGATATGCGACCGCCACGCCCGTGATCGAACCCGCGACTTTCCGGCCAGCAACCGAGCACCGTAACCACTGCACCAGCGAGGCGGACGACCGTTGAAACCAGTCGCCCATACAGCGAAATCACTGACGATCTGCATAAAGTTAGGGTAAACGAAACAAAGTGCTCAGAGGTCACTAACAGATGACAAATTGGACGGCCCTATTGAGGCCAGTCGCTCCTGAGGATCGCCGACGAACAACATCAAGGTCCAATGCCATACACAAGTATGACTAATAATTATATTCGCTGCTCGCTGCGTTGCACTAATCCTCTGCAAGCTTCAGGACGCCTCTCGCAGTCTGTTTCAACCTTAGGATTCGTTTGACACGACAAGGTTGCTTTCTCGGCCCTTTTTTTTCTTTTTTTCGTTCTTCCTACGAGGAAACGACAGTCTGATTTGCACAGCAAGGATTAAAATAAAAAGAAAAAAGAAGAGGGCGAGTGTGTTCGAAGGTCACGCTTTAGGGGACCTAGATGTTCTGCTTGAGGCGAAGCGGCAAAGGATGCGACGTCGCCGCCCTTGAGTAATGTTCGCTTCCTTGCCCCGAAAAAGGCAAGAAAGTCCGGGCGTTATGAGGCTCCTTACTGACGTACAGCTAGGCTCACGAACGAGAAGGGTATATGCAGCGTTCGTAATTTAATGGAATAAACACGTTCACTTATCTGCTCCGCTGCATCTAAGGGCTGTGCTGCTTTGGCGAGTAGTGAGCTCTATTTGTATAAACACGCTCCATAATTCATCACGGCCCTAGAATGCGAAGCAAGGATAACTACATTGAGACAGGAGAAAAATTTCCACTGGCTAAGCCAGTTCTTCTTTTATGCTGATAAAAGATATTTCAGACAGCCTGATGAGGGTTGCCGGCAAGTGTACATGGCATTGGCGACATGTGCTGCGTGTGGAGATAGTCACCATAGTTGCTCCAACGACCAAAGCCTTTAGACCCCCGTCCCGTCGTACCCTTGTTCTCCGTTTTTCCGCTAACCGCTCACCCCCTTTCGCGGCTGAACATTCACTCGCGGGATTGATTGGCCAAGCACTGATGTAAACCTCAAGTGGCGTGTTGTACTCTGTACATCCATACTTATTTCCCTCTCGTGTAATTGAATTTTTTTTTCCTCTTTGTCATAGTACCCGTATTCGGCATGCAGCCCTTTCGGTAACCGGCATTCGCTGCACACAATACTTTGCATAGCAGTTACCACATTCTTGAATGGGGGGCAAAGACATCGTCATACGAAAGAACAAAACAAACAGCTATTTCTTTTTAATTACTTAAAGCGTGGCACTATAGAGCGGGGTGTTACCCCTTCCGGTAACACTAAGTGGATACGCGTTTCCAGTGTGCCACACTTTACGAGCGTAACAAGAGATCGAGGCAGGCTTAAAGGGTGGGGTGAAGGCCGAGGCATCTCTCGATTATATACTCGCATAGCTCCTCGTTTAATTGGTTTAACGCAATAGGGCAACAGGACCGAGCTTGGCCTCTCGCTCGCCGTTTTTGAAAGGGTGCAACTTTCCCGCTAGCCTTAAATGCCGCGTTGTTCGGCCTAAACCGGCCCGACGCGGCATGTCCAATTAGGCCAATAAGCACGCGCGCGTTCGCAATGCAAGCACGCGCGCGCGCGCAGGTCAACCGGTCTACCTCGCGGGCGAAACGGCCACGGCAGGTTGTTGCTGCGCGCCAAAACAACAACCGCACGCGGCCCCCCGCCGATGCGACGAGGGCCGCGTGAAATGGAGATGCCGACGCCGATGCCCGACTGGCGAGCGTGCGCCGCCAAAGCACGGTGCCCAATTTCCCCACTTTCACCGAACGCGGCTCGCGTGACGCCCTGAGAGGGCGCGCGCCATTTCTCGACTTCGTTCGGCTGTCCCCCCGCGTAGGACTTCCGCGTTCGATCTCATCGCTCAGAAAGAAAGCGTCGGAGGTACGAAAGCTGGACACACAGACACGACCATATCTTTGACATGAACGCGGGCGTTTGAAAACTGTCTCCTTTTGATGTTGCCCACCCCCCTTATGCAATACCCCGAAACGGAGGAGGAGGAAGAAACACTATTATCTAGGGCTGGCAATACTACTCCTAAAAAGTAATTAAATTACGCTACTAATTACTTTTCTCTGAAAAAGAATTCGGGAAAGCTTGTGCTTCACACCGGAAAGCAACGAAGGCGTTGCTCAAGTTTCTGCGAGAGACCTGCCTTGTTGGAAGATTGGCACTACCCGTGCGTAAGTGTGGGTCTCTACTTGTCTCCCTCACTCTCTCATTATTCTCTTCCTTACTGCCCTCTCTCCCTTCCCCAGTGCAGGGTAGCAAACCGGCTATTTATCTACCGGTTAACCTTCCTGCCTTTCCGCACTACATGTCTGGTCTTCAAAACGTAATAAAATTACGTTACAAATCACAGCTGGCCGAAAGCAATGCCATTACACTATTATTTTTCGAAAACTAATGAAATTAACCTCCAAATTACTTTCGAAATGTTCATCATCCATGCACTAGCTATTGTACGCTTTATTTACAGCACCTAGACACTGAAATTTCAGATATCTTTATTCAACTTACCAAGTTTGAACTATGGCACTCAGATTCGCTTTTCTTATCTATCTTTCTTCTCTTGATCGAGTTCTGATGCCATTATAGAAGCGGATGTGCTATATTTTAGTAAAAAGTAATTGCGAAAGTAATGAGCAGTTTTCTTTAATTTACTGGCTTGAAGTAATTGATTACACTGCTAAATTATCAGCCCACAAAAGTAACAAATTTCTCATTGCAGCAAAAAGTAGTTTAATTACTGCGATGTCACTATTATAGCTATATTACTACCAAGTCTGCAATGTACAGTTAATTGGTGTGACAGCAAGCCTGGTTAGGCCCCTCACTCCAGGACTCAAATGATGTCGCTGACGTGTAAAACATGACGCGATGTTCTTGTTCTTTACCGAGAAGAAACTCCATATCCACGGCTTTCGACTGTAACGAACAATGCCGCGGGTGCGTTTCATAACCACGGCGGCTGTATTTTCGATGGCCAAAATGTATCCGTGCATTTATATAGGCACGTTCAAGGACTCCAGCTGGCGAAAGTGGCGCTTTGGGTTATAGTAAACCCAATAATTCAACCACTACTAGTTAATCAACCAATCAACCAGTCACTGAGTTGGAAACCCATGACCGAAAAAAGCACCGCTCAATGATTTACACTCGTGCTCCTCTACCGTGGACAAGTTAAAGTTCGTTGCTACTGAGTGGCAGAGCAAACGATGTCCGAGATCGTATAAAAGTCCAGACGTATTGACGTTTATAGTGCGTCTGGAAATGTAGGTCACCCGATGTGTTGATGTACCCCATTTCGCAGTGCCTCGTTCTATCTAATAAGCGGACACAGAAACGGGCCGGACCGATCACATAGTGAACGCTGCCGTTGGTGACCTTACAAGGGCAATTCCGTGGGCGAATGGGCACGGATACACAAACGGAGCTATTATCATAACGACAATAACGACAGTGCAGGGGGCCCTACGAGGGGACCAAGTTTCATCGCAGGGCCCCACCCCCTTTGGTTGGTTTTCGAAAGAACACAAGCTTTGCCATGGATGCAAAAATTATAAAGCAATGACGTGCTTCCCACAACGGCCTTCCATTTGGTCTCCGGATTTGCCGGGGGTAACGAATGGAAGGAGACAGTTCTTAGAATTCAACATCAGGGGTTCCTCAGCTGCATTATAGTCAGAAACGTGCATGGCCATGACGCTGCACATTAAGCAATAACGGGACAACTCCTACTGTGTAAAGCTATGTGGCAGACATGGCGCCCCGCTTCGAGGATAAGACCTTGGCGCCCCCCTTGCCGTCCCTGTATACTCTCCGCCTATGGCACTGTTAAGCAGACAGATGGAAGAAGAGTGCTAATGTGCGCCTTCTATCTACGTAAAAGTTGAGCCGTTTATATTTATCGGGTAAGCTCATTCGCCCACCATCGCTTTTTAGAATTTTTGGGACTCGTAATGATGCCGCATACCGCACAAGACTGCCGCTCTGCGCCGTTATGTGTATCTGTGCACCCTTCTCTTTCTATTTTTTTTTACTCTTCTTTAATGTCCCCCATTCCCTTCCCCCTGTGCAGGGTAGCATAGCAGTTATGCCAAACTGGTCAACATCCCTGCCTTTCCTACCACTTCTGTTTCCTTCCTTCCTTCCTTCCTTGTCGCCGTCTAAATCGCGTTATCGATGTCACGAAACAACCTGCCTGTCTCTGCATCTCGAGATAATACGAGCTCGCCCCAGCAGTCGAGCCATCGCGTCCGTCACTATATGTGGCATGTACGACTCGTGATGTACAGGATGCACGTCTCGAGTACTTTTCGTAAATACGCGGCTCTGCATAAGCTGCTACCGCAGCAAAATATTTCATGGGGCTTTAACCATTAAAATCCCCGAAATGACCGGAGGTACACCAGTGGCGTCATAAAACGATGTTAACCAGTAGGCTGCGGATAACAAACCAGGCAGGTCATCCTCAGTCAATATTCTCCCCCGGGAAATAGACCAAGAGCTCTCAACGAGCGAAAATTGCTAAGTTGTACAGGCAGTGGTTGGGAAGCGAACTCGCGAATTGCAAACCCCGAATGCAAGTAGCCAAAAAAATAAAGAAGGAACCAGATAACTAAATATTGGCATTGAGGTCTGTAATTTTCTTAAAGTTGTTGCGTAAATGTGCACCACTCGACCGCGAGGAGTACTCAAACGCTTGCTTGCTTGCTCGGTGGGTGTTCGCCGTTGAGCGGCAATCCACGCCGACACATGTCCCTCGTATGCCCCGATTAAAGCTTGCTTCGTTGGTTACAACTTCGTGCTAGAGTAACGATTAACGCTGAAAGTAGTTTGCCCCTGAACTATGTTTCACACCGAGATACTCCCGCTCCCTACTATTTATTGAGGTGTGCGTGCTCTGGATGCGACGTTCAGGCCACCTCTTCCCGAGCCACACCCGAGTGAATTCAATGAAAGTTTCTGAAAGAGCAGTTACTGAACAACAATGACATTTATCGATAGCTCAGGAAGCTATTTCCGCCCACAGTTACTTTAGGAACAACAGCCCCTAATAATAATAATAATAATAATAATAATAATAATAATAATAATAATAATAATAATAATAATAATAATAATAATAATAATAATACGAAGAAGAAGAAGAAGAAGAAGAAGAAGAAGAAGAAGAGAACTTCAATGGCTTTCGCCCTCGAGTAGTCTTTGGCGTTATGCGTGAGGGAACCACGTAAGTTTTTTTTTTTTCTCTCGTCCGAAGTAACGCTTTTTGTGAGGTACCCTGACTAAAATCACGTAACAACTGGTCACGTGACATGTTCCTGCCAAAACCCCGTGACAAGCGCCTATTGTGAGGAACCAACAGAAACCGGAAAACGATAGCCAAGCCTAACCATACTTAATTCTACTAGTGAGACCGCCACGGCCGCGATCGAACCCTAGACTTTTGGTTCGGCAGCCGAGCACCGCAACCACTGTAGCACCGCCGCGGGAAGAACGACAGCCTCAGCTACCGATTGCAGTACTGCGGTATGTGTGCGTCAATGATCACTCTCCTTTTTTTAATGCGAAGATTTCTTAGCGAACTTCGGCGAGTTTGAGCGTATCTATCTATCTATCTATCTATCTATCTATCTATCTATCTATCTATCTATCTATCTATCTATCTATCTATCTATCTATCTATCTATCTATCTATCTATCTATCTATCTATCTATCTATCTATCTATCTATCTATCTATCTATCTATCTATCTATCTATCTATCTATCTATCTATCCGCCTACGACTTTGTGCTCTCCTGGCCGTATCGTTAATGGGATTTATACCAAATTTTTTTATGACATAACATGACTGTATGACGAACATAAATAGCTGGTCGTATCATGAAAATCATGACTAACTTGTCATGAAAAGAATGATTTACATGCCACGTTCATGGCGCGCTCGCGGCCGTTTCGTTAGCTTGATATACACCAAATTTGGGATTGAGTGACATTACTGTATGACGAACATAAATGACAAGTGGTAATATGAAAATCATGACTTCATGAGCGACATGACTTGCATTCGACGCTCATAGCGCGCTCGCGGCCGTTTCGTTAGATTGATATACACAAAATTTGGTATTCAGTGACATGACTGTATGACGAACATAAATGACAAGTCGTAATATGGAAATCATGACTTGTCATGTGCGACATGACTTGCATTCCACGCTCATGGCGCGCTCGCGGCCGTTTCGTTAGCTTGAGATACACGAAATTTGGTATTGAGTGAGATGACTGTATGACGAACATAAATGAGAAGTGGTAATATGGAAATCATGACATGTCATGCGTGACATGACTTGCTTTCCACGCTCATGGCGCGCTCGCGGCCGTTTCGTTAGCTTGATATACACCAAATTTGGTATTGAGTGGCATGACTGTATAACGAACATAAGTGGCAGGTGGTAACATGAAAATCTTGGCATGCATGTCATCTACAATGCCATTTACATGTCACGCTCATGGTGCGCTTGCGTCCAGTTCGCTAGCTTGACATACACCAAAATTGGTATATCGCGACGTGACTGTATGACGAACACAAATGACACGTCGTAACATGTAAAACATGACATGCAAATTATGTAAAGCATGATTTGCTCCTTCCTGGCTGCTTCGCATTACATCGATTCCCACAGTGCGTGGGATCTGCCGGCTTTTTTCTTTCTCTCTATAGCCTCTATTTCCTCACCCGCGTTACACACTAACAAACCGAACGCTTGCCTGGTTGACCTTCCTACACCTTCCCCTCTTTGCTATTTTTTCTCCCTCTCTAGCTTTTCGGTGCAAGAGTTGCTGTTAGCGATTTGACGAGAGTGTCTCACTGAAGGTTGAAGAAAGGGCACATTCCAATCCTAATATATTCTAAACAACTTACCGCGTAAATAAGTTCTCGGCAATCGACTTGATCGCAGCGGATGAGGAGGTCGTTACAGTGATTCGTCTCGCGATGCGCCCGCCGCAAGGCGATCGTAAAAATAGTAGAAAAAAAAACGAAAGACAAAGTTCGCTTTACGACCGCGTCGAAAAGTGTCCACTTAGCGGCGTTACTGATTCGAGGACAGTCCTTTAGTGTAAAAAAAAAAAGAATGCCATGACGCAGGTCTCTCAGAACTCTGCCACTGCATAGTTCGAGAGACCTGCGGGAAATTCCAATAATGATGACCCCGTCGTTAACATCTCTGTAAATACCCCGAGTTTTCAATGCGAGTGACAATAAAATACCGGATATTTCGATTAGCTATGCAGAGGCATTGCAGAGGGCGTAGTTACGTTATACCTAAGGCAAACATACGAACGATATTAGGAATTCTGGGGGTACAGCGCAAAGGACACAGAACGCAGACGAGTAAGCTGGACAAAGCGCCTTAGTGTTCCGTTTAATCATCTGCAACCTGCGTTCTTTGTGCTGTATCCAAGAATAAATCACCAACTCGCCGAAGCTTATAACTAAGTTACTAATACCGCGATCAAGCACCCGAGTAACCGATGGTCGCGGGATCGAATCGCGGTCGTGGTGGCCTCATTTAGATGGAGATAAAATGCTATAAAGGCCCGTGTACTTAGATTTAGGTGCACGTTAAAGAATCCCAGGTGATTGAAATTTCGGGAGCCTTCCACTACGGCATCTCTCATAATCATATCGTGGCTTTGGGACGTTAAATCCCAACAATTATTGCACCCAAGAATGAAACACCAACTCACCCAAGCATATATATACCTTAGTTATTACGAATGTTGCGTTCAAGTGTCCAAGTAAATCCCGTTTTTAAATACGCTATATGGCAGTGTTTGCTTCTTATAGGCGCCCTGGTATCCGCAAATTACGTTATTTGTCCGCAGTATCGCAAAGGGCGCGGAATTTCGGCCACGTAGCCGCGACCTCCTGGCATTGGGTTGATTCAGTGGCGAGCGTGTGTGTACAAACAAGAAACCAAGCATCCGAGAAGAACGCCCCCCGCGATTCTTCCTTCGCCGTCACCCTCACGACCTCGTCACGAGAGACGACCCGCAAATGTGGCGAGGAGGTGTACGGGCATCCGCTTTGTCTAACGGGGACCCCTCTCTCCCGAGTCGGGGGGTCGCGTGCCACGGTCGTTCCAGATCAACAAGAAAGCACACATCTTTTCACTCCTGCCACGCTGCCACGGGGAGTGGTGTTATAAGGGGGGGGGGGAGCAGCGTGGGCGAGGGGAGACGCGTGCAATCGAGTCCCCCGCCCTATCGCCCCACAGCGCAGCGTCACAGTAGCTCACTAAGCAACGAACCCAGAGTGTGTCTCCTCCGGGGAACGCGCGGAATCTGGGACAACGGGGAAGTCAGCGGCCACCGTAGCAGCGAGAAACAACGCCTCGCTCGCCTGCCTAAACGCTACACACCGCGAGAAACCTTTTCTCTTTTTTTTTTTTTTCGTGCCTCACACGTACGTAACAAGACAACGCTTGCAATGCCGACCGGGCATGCGACGAGCGGCTATTGCGAAAACGACACATATGTGACTCTTCGCGCTCTTGTTAGCTTCAAGAGAAAGAACAAAACAAAAACAAAGAAACCAAATCGAAAGTATGAGTGGCACTCCCGTAGGGCGAATAAGATACCACGAAAGGAACTGGCGGGTGTGTCGTGAAGACTTAATGTGTATATTACCTTAAGTTCGGTTTAAGAGCACAGCTTATTAGCGTGGCAGGCGCTAAATCATGTGCCTTATACGAAACGTGGGTGAAATTGCATGAGCAGATAAATTTGGAAGTGAGAGAGAGAGAGAGAGAGGGGGGGGGGGGGGTGGCGATACTCAAGCATGTTCTTGTTTGTTTCCTTAGGAGGGGGAGGGGCAGAAGCATGTGAGGCAATTACGCGACATTACTAAATATGAATGATACAAATCACGAGAAACAGAGCCACTCCTGTAGAATAATTTAGTTGGAGTTCGTTTGTGCAAAATAAAGTAGTTTGCGGCCGACAACGAACTGCGGAAGCTAACAAAGACTCACTCAATCACGCTCAATCACAAAATTGCAGCTTAAGCTTGGATTCCACCCATGGACACCAATGTCGAAATTAACCAAACACGGTCGAACCCGCACGATCGGTCTGACTCTCACTTTAAAGCGTAAACTCGGGCGGACTCGTTCAGCTCACAGTCCAGATACTCGAAATCAAACGGAATCATCGTCATGCACAAAATTGTGGGCTCAGGACATTTCAGGCTCACAGAAGCGTTTGCATCAACAGCTGCCAGATGCATCTGCAACAGCGTCACAGTTTGTTTTGCCTATGCGCGTGCCAGTAACGTAGCCAGATATTTTTTTCGGGGGGGGGGGGGGGGGGGGTTCAACCATACTTTTTGTATGTTTGAGCGTGCGTTTGTATGTGTGCATGCATATATACGCAAGCAAAACTGAAAAATTTCGGGGGGAAGGGGGGGGTTGAACCCCCCCCTCCCTTGGCTACGCCACTGGCGCGTGCGCGCGCGCACGTGTGTGGTGCATCTATCGCACTACACCTTCAGATGTCTAGCGTGATATGTGCAGTGCTCAAGATTTCGTTTTGATCCACACGGCCTCAAAATTTTCGTTAACTCGTCTTTCTCCTACTTTCGAAGCACACACTCGAGTGCTTGAGCGGTGAAGGTGACGTCAGAAATGTCGAAAGCTGTGTCAACAGATTGACGAGAGAACCGCATGCTTCAGAATAAACGTAGGCCTGTAAATATGGCGCTAGTGGTCTGTCTAAGCACTCATTTCATTGTGCTCGGAATGAGTAAAATTGAACGTAATTTCGCTTCGTTGTGCGTAATAGCCGCGCTGGGCCTTTGTTTTCCGTGACTATGCACGGTGCATTTCGGCCCACTGTAAATTATGTGCATTACTAACAAAAGCAAAAAAAAAAAAAAAGAAAGAAACTGGAATGGCTATTAACATTCAATATCTTGATCATATGCGTAATCGTTCTGTTTACAAACGTACAAGAATATAATAGCAACAACAAAAATGAGTGAGCATAGAAGCAATAGCACGTCCGTGAGCACCGCTTCGTATTACTACGCTTGCCACCGGAGCAGCTTTTATGGCCGACTCGCATAAACATCGCGCGATCGCGCCAAGTCCTTGGCCCCTGGATGGCAAGGTAGAACGAGCTGCTAAACGCGATGACGTAGTCCTTGAAAGTTAACATTTAGTGCATTCCAATAAACACCACGCAGCCTCGCGAGTGAATCCCTTCGCCGATTATATCTGGTACCGCAAGGCTGAGAGTGGCAGGTTTTAATAACTACGTTATAGCATAAAGTGCTTTCAGCGCTCATATTTTTAACGATATATATATATATATATATATATATATATATATATATATATATATATATATATATATATATATATATATATATATATATATATATATATATATATATATATATATATATATATATCGTTAAAAATATGAGCGCTGAAAGCACTTTATGCTATAACGTAGTTATTAAAACCTGCCACTCTCAGCCTTATATATATATATATATATATATATATATATATATATATATATATATATATATATATATATATATATATATATATATATTAGCTTCGCATATTGTTGGGACGCCGCTGCGTCACTGCGGGTATCTCCAAGATCAATCACAAGAGTCGATGTTCTTATCCAGTATTGCGTTTTATGTAATAAAGATGCCGTTCGTGTGCTTAGACGAATAGAGAATCAGGATTAGTTGCAGATACGCATTGGAATGTTTCCCCTTGCTAATGCACAATACTTTCTATACATCACAACACTCTTGTGCTACAGCTCGTTTTGACAACAGATCAATGTCGTTATCAATTATGCTGGAATGTCATCCTGAGAAGTCGTCGAGATTGAAGGCGATAAAGGCATTACTGTAGTTTTTATGGACAACTGAGTTGGACGGGCGGCTGTAGACTGACATTGATGCCGTATACCACACAAGATTCCAGGAGAAGGCAAACGCGTGAGGGGGGAGACAGAAAATCAGGTGGGCAGATGAGATTAAGAAGTGTGCAGGTATAACGTGGCAGCAGAAAGCACAGGACCGGGTTGACTGGCGGAACATGGGAGAGGCCTTTGCCCTGCAGTGGGCGTAGTCAGGCTGATGATGATGATGATGATGGTACCATGCAAGACTGATGGACTGTGACGTTGAGTGCGTGCGCTCAATCTGTCTGTCTCTATCTCTTTCTATCTACCTACCTATAACATTCTAATTCCCCTATTCATTTGTCCAGTGCATGGTAGCATACCAGTTACTCTAGACTCGTTAACATATGCCTGCCTTTACTCTTTCTCCTGTTTACCGTTCTTCTTTCATTTTTATTGAACACAATTTCCATAGAGAAAACTTACACCACCGCATTTTTCTCATCATCAATTGGCTAACGATGCCATAGAAAAGTTGGTTCATGATATTAAATATTGCGTGTGACGTCTTCTTAGAAACACGAATATATCGCTGGTCCCAATGTACTGTAATATAAATGGAGGCCAGCTTTCTCCTTTTTTTTTTCTTTCCTTCTTTCTTCGTCCTCTTTTTTTTTTCATTTTTTTAAAGTTTTGATCCGTGGCTGACGCAAGAAGGGCCCATCACCAACCGAACCCCTTTCCCACTTTAAATGGTTTCGTTATCACTATCCTCTAATACGCTATGTGGCAAGATGCGAGAAATTTAAAACATGTATAAGCAGAAAACAAATTGCTCTCAGATATCGACCCGGCCGCGTTTCTCGGAACACAGGCTATTTGATCTTCTTGATAGTCTCATCAAAACTGCGTCGTGTAAAGCGGTACCGCAGCGAAGCTAATAAATCTGCCCGGGGATTTTAAACAGCCCAGCAATGGAGAAAAGTGCTCGCGCACGCATATGCTATCGCTTTCGGCGAAACCCCACAAGCCCACGAAAATCCATGCATTCGAGTCTCAAGGCATCAAACAATAAAAAAAAGCAAAAAAAAAAAACAGAGGCACGTTTATCGGCTTTCAGGGATGTCAGCGCACACAGCGAGACACCACGAACGGTTGTCGCCATACAGACCGGTTCTTTTTTTTTATTATTTCTTTTTTTAAATAGAGAGCAAACTTGAATACCAACGAACCCTACATAGCGAGGCTAACTCGCAGGCTTCGCGAACGGCGCTGGCAACAGTGTGTGGTATTCTCGGGCGGCCAATTTGTGGAAACGCAGTGAAACTGCTTGTGAACGTTGAGTGGAATCTGCACTAAAAACCAAACCAGTGGGCAGGATTCCTGGAGGTGTAAGCGAGCCAGCGCTTGCGGAGGATGTCGCAACCCAAATCGTCCGCGCAGTCATGTACCCTGAGCAAAACCCGTTCTCCGAACTTGGTGCCACGAAAATGAAAATGAAAAGGAGTATCCGTGTCACCGTCGCCACCCTGCAACCTCGTCTTTGTACTTTTTTTTTTTTTTGAAAAATAAAAGTTACGACACAGATAAGTATGCCGTCGAGAACGGCTAAGTCATTCCGGTCCTCTTAGATTTTTTTTTGTTTTTTTTTAACTACAAACGCATAATGTTATAAGCTCCAATATAGATGAAAAATAGGAGGGTATCCAATCTTTTTTATTGACGCCAGTATTGGCATATGATATAATTATATAAAAAGATATGTCTCCTTCTTGCATGAAGTCTACGAGCGATCGGTTTACCAGTCTAATAAAATTTGAGGGAGGCATTTCATCGCATATTGACCCTTTCTCGTTCTGTCTACATATTTCTCTCTCTTTTCTTTTTTTATTCTCTCTCTTTCCGTCTTTCTTTCTCTCGCCGTTTTCTTCCCTTTCTTTCTCTCGATTTCTCTATTTCTTCATACGCTATACTTTACTCTCTCCCCTGCTCCCCTGCTTCTTCCACACCCTCACATCATTCCTCCTCACCCCCCCCTTCCCTTTCCCACCCCCCTTGGCATAGTATAGTATACGAGGCTATGCTATGCTGTGCTGGCGTGCTTGGATAGTTAGTGGAGTGAAGTGGTTACGATGCTCGCCTTCGGATCGTGTGGACATGGGTTCGAATCCCGTCTCGACAAGAAATTTTTTGCCAAGAATTTGTATATTTCTCTTTCTCTCTATTAATTTCTTTCTCTCTCTCTCTGTAGTCGTTTTCTCACCCATCGAAGTTATCGCAGGCCACGCCGTACAAATCGGCGCGCGTGTACTGGGAGCGAAGCGGAAGATGAAAGAGGAAGAAGGCGATGAAGAGGACCGAAGAGAGCGCGTGCCGGCTCATGATGATGATCATTTCTGTTCACCAACCAGTCACTGACCAATGCTTGGCTTAAACAGCTCCAGTGTTAAAAATGTTTTTAAGAACACGATTTGACCCGCTAGATACTTGATGCGTGAGTGAGAAGAGCCTATACCATGGCGTATGCAACCTAACGCGACTCAACGCAATGCTAATACAAGGGAATATAGCTATGACGTTTGCGAAAAAACAAATACATAGCCCGAATATTGGGCCTTTTCACATTATCTTCTAAAGTAACCGAGGTAAATCAGTAGATTCTTCCTATGTTTGTGTTTATTAATCATCGCACGCGTCCCAACAAAATGTGCACGCTGTTGGAAAAAAAAATCACCTTTTTGTCAACTGATCCTGTGTTCCTTGCTAAGCTTTCGGTGGTCGCTTTCTCAGACATCCTGTAAACTCTGTGGACCCCACATGCGGATTGTGGGCAAAATGTGCATAATAGAAAAGCTTCAGCTCAGGAACGCATTACACAGATTGCGGAGTCCGTCAACAAGAATCACGTCGCAGCAAATGAAGCACGTTGCATCTCCAGCGGAGGAGATTGGCGTGGAAAAAAAAAAATCTCCGCTTTGCACAACTTCTCGCTCTTTCTTTCAAGAACGCCTAGAGCGTGTCTCGTTAAACACTTCGCCATTCGAAGCTTTCAGCACCGGAACACGACTCTCGATCGCTACAGCGGGTGGCAGAGGCAGAAAAAAAAAAAAAGGACAAAAGAAAAACGTGCTAGCTTGCGAAACCCTTCCACGAACCGCGGTCCGGAGGAGAAAACGTCGCCAAACAAAGCGCCAGAACGGGTGCATCCCGGGTAATTCGCAGTGCAAACTGTTCGCTCCGACATAGCTTAGCAGCAGCCCTAACACAGCAAAGCGTCCCAAAAGGTTGCGGAGCGAAAGCGAGCGAAGAGTAGTACTCCGCCGGCGACCCTATTTCGGGAAGTGCCGCCAAGCGCCGCCGCGCCGCTCGCTACTATTTGCGAAAGAAATCTCGTCTTGCCGCCGCCATCCGCTGATGGCTAGGAAAAGGCGCGTCGTCGCTACACGCTCGAAATTCGCGACGAAAACGCTGTTAAGACTCTCCGCCATTTCGTCTGCTAATGGTCTAATTGCCTTAGAAGCAAGCGGCGTCCGACCTCTCGACTCGTTCATTATACTCCTTGGTTTCCCCCTTTTTTTCTTGTTTATTGTCCGCAGTTCTTCAGTTTCATAAGTGTTTCGGTCACCAAGACCGCCTAGCGCGTCACACTCGCCACGAGCGCTCGTCAGTGTGTCGTACTGATCACTCTCGCCCTGTTTGTTATTTCAATTCTCCGGCGCCACTCACGGCTGCGAAGCTCTTCTGACTCGGAGTGCATCCCGTTGCGTCATTCTCTTTAGCGCTGCCAAGCAAAGAGCCGCTTGTATTCCAGTGTAACGCGGTCCTTTTTGGCGAGGTAGAAGAACGTTCCATGTTCGGCACACGCTATTCCATTACCTCCTGCCTTCGGCTGGTAGCAGAAGAACCAATTGCGACAGCCGGTATTAGTTACGCGCGCTCATCGCGGGAGGTCCCGTTCCACCGATGACGTCATTCGGCAGCATCCACTTCAAACAACGTCGACGCTCCTATCGCACAGAAGCAAGATCTCGCCCCGTGACTGCGCAATATGCCAGTGCATTGCGCTGTATGTGAAGATCAATAGCGCGTGTATTTGCCGTACTCTTGAGCAGGAGGCCGGTGGCTGAGGGACGTGGTGTTCGGGATTATAAGGTTACCGATACAGTGACACCTGACCATACCTATATGTGCGGTTTCTCCCGAGTGAGCTTTGTGTAACTTGGTATTTGCTGCAAGGACACTGAGCACCCTGTCCTTCACTCTCAGGAGAAATTTAAACTTGAGATTTATTCGAGGGATATACGTCATGAATACGGCTAAAGATAAACGTCCAATAGGACACCTCGAGGTAATTCAGCAGGGTTTCTTGCAGAGCAGAATCGTACACGTTACAGAAAATAAGTGACCGATTAGAATTCCAATTACTTCTTTTAAAATGTAATTGGTTACAGTGGTGAATTACCGTCCCTGAAAACTAAATGAGCAATTAAAGAAATGTAATAGAATACTTTTGCGTTACTTTGCTTTAAAATTTGATTGCCGTAACACAATAACACAAGTTTACTCAAACTACAACGAATTGCTGTGACTTTTTGCATGGTAGAGAGAAGTCTTGAGGCTTGCGTGAAAAGCTGGGCGGCTTACTGTGGCTTGCGGTGGCTTCTATTTGCTTGGGTCTTAAGTATTGGGTAAATAAAAGTGATTTAAAAATAGAAAACGTGGGTTCCGGAAAAAAGAACAAATAACCATAATTGTGATGACGTCTGAAATTTGGAACATGCCGCTTAGGGCCTCGACGCCTCTGTATAATCTCACACCATGGAGCCAAGCCTTTATGAATATTGGACCACCAGCGCAACCTCAGAGCAGATACATTGCACTTGTGCATTCAGCCGGCGCTCCCGTGTGTAGGTTGCCCGTAGGTGCGAATTCAATGTCGCGCCGGTTCCGTAACCAGGTCTTCCGTTCCGCCCACTTTTAACTCGCCCCCTCCAAGCGCCCTCTTCCCCTTTCCTTCGTCTACAGATAGTAACTACCAAGAACAAAGAGCTCGCACCAGTTTGCATCCTATAAAGCAGGGGTCTCAAACTCACATCACCTGCCGGGCCGCAGTCACCAAATTTAGTCCCCCCAAAGGGCCGGCACAGCGAATAAGTGAGAAGGGGGGGGGGGGGGGTGCGGAGTGGTTTGCGCAAAATGTCAGCTAGAATTGCTAATTTTACAGACGCCCTTTCCCATACTTGATGTATGGGTCATTTCTAAAGGGCATTTGCCGTCAGGTTTCGAGAAGCATATCAATACCGATCTACACAATGACCAAAATCTGGACACTGATCTTGAAGTATAAAGTTTTTGTTCCGCAGTTATGTTTCAACGCAAGGTGACCGCATGGGTGCCTCACGAAAGAAATGCTGAAGACCAGTCGCGTCTGGGTAGCTTACCCGCACATAGCGTTAATAATCGCGATATGCGAGAAATAATGCGAGCACCATTTAGCTGCGTCGTGAACAGTCACAAAATCATGAACAAAATTGGGGACAAAGACTCGTGTGCCAGCCGCGGGCCGCACGCAAGAGGTCGGCGGGCCGCGTGTTTGAGACCCCATGCTATAAAGCAGGTGTCTCAAACTCACCTCAGCCAGCGGGCCGCAGTCAAGCAATCAAGTCCCGCAAGGGCCGGGGCAGTGTAAAAGATAGAAGCGGGGAGGGTGGGGGGGGATTTGTACAATTTGCCTGCAAACACTGCCATTTGAAAGAAAACTCTCCCATATCTCATATAAAGGTAATTTCTGAAGGAGAGTTAGTGCCAGGATTCTAACAACCTGTCGATAGCGATCTCCAAAATGACTCAAATCTAGACGCTGATTGTGAAATACAATTTTTGTTTCACGGTTATGCTTCGAAACAAGGTGAACACATGGGATGTCTCACGGAGACTATGCCTTAGACCAGTCAGGTCTGTAGCTCACGAACACAGTTGACAAGAAAATTAAAAAAAAAATGTGGGACGAAGACAGTCATGTGAGGGCCGCGGGCCGCAACGGAGAGCCACGCGGGCCGCATGCGGCCCGCGGGCCGCGTGTTTGAGACCCCTGCTATAAAGCCTTCTCGCACATCCATCGTACCGAGACATGCGCCACCTCAAGAAAACCTTGTCTCACCTATTAAATGTCAAAGTACTACATTCACCCATACAGACAGAATTCGAGACAATTCGGCACGGCTTCGGCTATGCCCAACATATTTTAGACGCACTTTGGCACGGCCAATTGCAGAGACGAAGGATGCCGCTTAATCATTTGTTCGGTCAGCGCTCTTCAATTTGGCAATCAGTTCACGCATTGCGCAAATCCCAGCTTCGTTTCTCATACCACGTCTCTCAAGCAAATAAGCTTTCAAAAAAAAGAAAGTACGCCCACAAAGCCACGTAGTTAGATCAGCGGATTGATTGATTGATTGATTGATTGATTGATTAAGTGACTGACTGATTGATTGATTGATTGATTAAGTGATTGATTGATTGATTGATTGATTGATTGATTGATTGATTGATTGATTGATTGATTGATTGATTGATTGATTGATTGATTGATTGATTGATTGATTGATTGATTGATTGAACGAGGCTGCATATTGACACAATGGCAGGAAAAAACAAGAAATAAAGCCCGTATACGTCATACTTGGAACGCCAGAGAGAGAGCAGAGGAAGTATCGGCAGGGTTCACACTTTGTACTTCGCTACCTACACGTGGGCAAGAGAGTTGAGGGTGTAAAAGGAGGAGAGAAGGGTAGTGTACAGGTAGTTCACAAGCTCAGAGCAGGCGTATCGAGCCATGCCTCTTAGTCGGTGGCCGTCATGCACTGCAGTACACCTCCTATTTTGTTCATGACAACGTGACTCAAAAACGAAAGAAACTAAATTTGGCGAATATGACTTGCCTGATCACATAATCGAGAGAAAATTGCCATCTGAGAACTGTTAATGGCGTCTATTCAGTTGACAGTAATACAGTTTGTCGAGGAGTACGGCCTTCAAGGGGTCAGTCACCATGGACGCCAAAGCGAATGTAAAATTTAGATTTTAAAAATGTCGTCTATGCTTCTAATGCTAATGATTATTGAGGAATTGCGTCGTGCAATGAATAATCTGCAAATACAACAACGCACTCATGAAACAAGGCATTCATGCACGCTGCCATCATATTGGTGCCGCAACTGAACTGCCTGCATTCACGTCGAAGGCACAAGCTCGTATTTACTAGTTCGTCGCCGGAAAATCTTGCGGCCCATCCGTGCGTTCAATGATGCAGTTATATTCAGCCCTCTTTCTCGGTTTTCTCGGATACACTCTTCCGGCCCTGTCCAACACTTGCAAGGCCAATATCCGCGCACTGCAGAGCGTGCAAGCCCAAAGACTTCGGATATGTCTTGGCCTCCCCGAATGCTCATCGACAACTGCAACTATCGTCATTGCACAAGAGCAGCCAGTCACAACCCATATCGTTGTTCAGACGCTGAGAGCGCACATTCGGCACCTAACACGGCTACCATCCCATCATGTAGCGTGTTTGCCAGCGCGGAGGCGACGTGCTTCGTTGTGCGGTATTGTGACGAATCACCGTGACATATTGCTATCTGGCTTCAAGCCTGTGATGCGTCCGGCAGCTGTGTTTTGGTCTCTCCATCAACCTCAAGTGTGCCTATCGGTTCCAGGAATAGTTAAGAAGGCACGCCTGTCCCCACTTGTGCTGAAGCAGTTGTCATTACGTCTCCTAAACGAAACCTACTTTGACCGCATACATGTTTACGCCGATTGGTCCACTAATTCCAACAGCTCTACCGGAGCAGTGGTTGTTCCATCTGGCGACATATCAGTGCAACTTAAATTTTGCCACATCACCACGTCAACAGCAGTGGAACTCGCGCTCAAGTACATACTTCGCGGTGCGGTCAAGTACATACTTCGGCAGCCACCTAATCAATGGGCCATCTTTTGCGACTCGAGGTCAGCCTTACTAACACTACAGTTTGTATTACGCCATGGAATACACGAGCAGCTAGTGTGTGAAATAAGGTGAGACTCTCTCTCTCTCTCTCTACTGTAAGCAGGAAGAGAACTCTGTGACTGCTGATAACCTTTCTCTGATACACGCAAGCAAGCCACGCATGAGATTACACATGGCGGGATAGTTGGTTGCTATGTAAGCCGGCCTAACCCCACCAGCAAGCAGCACCACCTCCGGCGCCAGCGTTGTCTTTTAAATAGCGCGTCACTGAGTAGCATCCGCACGGTGCTTTGCGAGCCTGGTGGGCGGCCCTTCTATGTAGGATGTGCCATACCCCGAACCTGCGACGACCAGACAAAAGGCGCTAATGATATCCATTTCGGACCTTTATTACGCCGCAGATAAGAGCGTCAAAAACGAATTACGTCGCAGCACCAGCCTTCGTTCATGCCAGTACTTTTGTTTCATAGTATTAAATTTAGTCTTATGTCCATTTTCCTACTGACAACCACTGGAGCGAGCACGGGAAGCGAAATGAAAACTGGTCGCTGACGAGAAGGAAGAGAAAGAAGCTTCGAATAAAGGTCGCCAGTAATTACCTCCCGGCAGACTCGCTCGAGTAGAAAATTGAAACTGTTTTTCGCCATGAGACCTCCTCTGAGGAAGTAATATCGGCGGCTTGGAAATGGCCGTCCACACGGCTCCAACGTTGGGGTATAGATACCGCGTGGCTCTCGAAGAGGCCCTTGAATAATGGCCCTTGAAAACCGCCTAAGAAGAGGGAGTTTAGTATTTCCCTCAGTTCTTGCGCTTTGATCTCTAATAGAGACCGACGCAGTATTCAGGAATAGCAAGATGCCTCGAAAGCCTTCGCTTTTACAACACACGCCTCTTCATGGGCCTACTGTATACTCTTGCACTGCTTTTGAGATAATAAATGAGAACGTGGCCTTGCCCCACGCTGCATGTGCCTTCAGCCTCCGTGCTCTTCACCGGTCACTGTGTGACAAACGAACACAGAATGAAAGACAGAAAGAAACAAACGAAGAAGTATACTTCATCTGCTGAAGCCCGATACATCCGTTCTGCAATAACAGAGCATGGATAATGCACCTCCCGCTTACACCGACCGCTTGCGAGTTGGAAATAACTTCATATCGCCTTTTTTTTTTTTTTCAAGCTCAGTAAACAAGCGCCGCGAACCTCAACAACGAATTCCATCCGAATCACGATCTGGAGCGTGTACTTCCAATAATTTCCATGGCGGTTGAGGCGCCGCTCAGGGAGCTCCATGGACACTAGCGTCATATTACCCTCTAGTTCCTGTAGTATGAAACTCCATAACTGCAGGAGACCTGAGATTTCAGCACCAGTTCGCGCTTGCGTGCATGCCCGCTCGCTCAAAATACTGAATTGCTCTCTCTCTCTCTCTCCCTCACTCGCTCTTTTTACCTTATCTTTCAAATCCAAAGCGCACCACGACATACTGATGCTACGCTCTACGTGCTCTAACAGGATGTCGTTCGAAGAACCCGGACCGACCAAATTTATATTAACTTTACAGCGGATAGACAGGTTCCTCCGTTATTTGGCCTTCAAAATTTATCCCCCCCTTTCGAGTCGTTCGTAGATTGCCGTGCGCGTGGAAAGCCCGAAATGTCTCCTGTATAGTAAGCCATAAGCCATTGTCGAACCGCAATCTCCGAAAACCACGTGATTGATGTAGAAAGCGAGCAGTCGGAACAAATGGATCCTCGGGCAGCGTTTCAAACCAATTGCGCGGCGCTGAGGAGAAAAACGAGCGCTAGAGCTGCCACCGCGCTTCTGTTTCTGGCAAACAATCCTGTGGCGTCCGCGTTCCCTCGAATTTATTGTCTAAAATCTCTTCCCTAAACCGACGGATCTCGTTCGAACAACAGTTTATTGCTTTGCGGTTTCCTCTAGGTTCTGGTCTCGAAACAATGAGAGCTAAAGACACCACACAGTGCTGTGCTATCGCTTCTTCCTAACAGATGCCATTAAAGGACACAGGTGAGTTGGCTTGATGCCATAATCGAAGTATAATTGGTATCCGTTTCACGATTGAACGTAATAAATTAGTGGCTTCTAGGCAGTTGCGTTCATATTGAGTCATCGGGGTGCCTTAAAAGTGCTTGCGCAATGATTTTTTTTTCGTACCTGCAGGTGAGCGATGAAGGTCGCGTTCGATTGACCTACATTTGGCCCCAAGCAACGAGACGTGGAACCGTTATTCGACGATGCAGTAATGAACGCGTTTTATACGATTTCGAAATTCCCGCGCGAGGGGTCTTCTGTGATGTCGTAGGCGTGTCTCGTTACAACGACGTGTCGCACTTCGCACATCTGTTTTCCACTCTAGCGTTTGTGTTTCTTTAGTTGCATAAGGCAAATAGCAATCCCTACGCGGTGTGTACAAGATAACAAGTGACATCTGACGTCATACTACGTCATACGGAAGGAATGGGGGTGCCGGAGTTAAGGCTTTAACGTCTCAGACCGACTCAGGCTACGGGAGGTGCCTTAGTGGAAGGATCCCGATAATTTCAGCCAAACAGGGTTCTTTGGCGTGCACTCACGTCGCACCGTGAATGGGCCGAGTAGAAAGGCTTCAAACACAATGTAAAAGAAAAAGGCATAGAATGTTCGACACTTCACTAGAATAGTTCCAGAGATGAGCAATGCTTGTCCGAGGATTTGATCGGCCTTCGCTCTCTGCTAGTTTGCAACAGACTTCGCTCTCTCTCTCTCTCTCCCTGTGCACCAACAGCTCGTATTCCAATGTGACAAAATCAGCACTCGTCAAGTTACTCACACTAGAACTTTAACATGCAAACCCCCACACCACCTTTGTAGATTTATGAGGGTAAAGCGTCTGATATGACGCAACAGAAAACCACGTTCTGCACAAGTGTTAAAGAAAAAAACAGGCATAGGCGGCAGCGCCGCCACCCGTACGTGCCTACGCAACCACACCGGCACGAAAATTGCCTGTTGTCGCAAGAGGGGGGCCACACATGAGTTTGAAAAGGCCGGTGAAGTCATTAGACGCCTGGCACGAGCCGCCCTTTCGAGGGCCACGCATAAACCAGGAGAGAAAGACAAATGTGTGGAACGAAAAAAAAAAAATCGAGGATAGGACGAACCCCTCCTGACATGCATGCATGTTCTTTCCACCTCCACTATCCTTTCCCCACGCAAGAACCGTTATCAAAGCATCGTATAGTAAGGGTGACCCAAGAAGGAAAAGCGCAAAAAGAAAAGGCGCAAAAATTCTGCCTCGTAGCCAACACCGCCGCGAAAACAGCCACCGGAACGTAGTGGACAGTGAGGCGCCGGCCGGCATCGGTGAAGATGTGCAAAGCACAAACAGGTAGCGCTGGTTCTGGTAACCTTGGCGTTTCTGAACCGGTGATCAGGCTTACCCCTCTCACCCGTCTTTCCATATTTCTTTTTTCTTCATTTATAGCTAAGTTGTAACGGCACCTTTGCCTCGCGGAATGGACAGGAGCTGCCGCTTCGGTCGTTCGTTCAAGGACACCACGCCGGATTCGTCAAGGCTCGCCGAGGCATCCCGAAGCGAGCAGCCAGCGACCGGGCGTGACCAGCGCCGGACAGAGCTCGTCAGATTGACCGTTACAACCGCTAGAGCCGTGCCCGCGTGCCCGAAAGAGCTTACTACAGCACCCGGTAAAAGGCGGAACCTCGGACGTTGGCGCTCGTACGGACGTTTGGTTCTTATTCGTGCACGAAATGCAGCATACGACTATAGACGGCTACAACCTGCGAATAAATGCCAGCTTGCTCACAGCTGTCACTGTCCAACCAGGAGAAAACTTGCGTAGATGCCTCCTCCAATTGCATTTGCCCATTTCCATGACGCCAGGTACTCTTTTTTTGCTTATTTCGGGTAGGTGTTCGTGGCAGACGTAGCGCAAAAAAAAAAAAAAGAAAAAACGGTAACACGAGTACAACGACACAGGACAGGTGCTGAGTCGTGCGTTGTTCTTCTTCTCTTGTTGCCGTCTCTTTGCGCCGCTTTTACCATGAATATCAACCAACAAGCCCAGTTTTGCACGGCATTGCAGTTCAGGTAGGTGATTTCCCCGTACAGACAATGTTCGCCTCGGTGGTTTTTGTTTTAAAAAAAAACTTCAACTTTCTCGTTAATTTCAGCAAAGATTCCTACGTCATTGCGCGGGGAAACTTAATATTTTACGAAGGTACGACGAACCTTTAATTATTAATATGCGTAGTATTTACATTAGCGGCGAAAAAAAGTACTTATGGTTATAACGGAAACCACGTAGCACGACTCTCTTGCACGCATGAATGGCTGGCGCACCGTATAGTTCTGGCGGCGGAGCATGTAACCGACTATAGTAAAAACTAGGCAGGACGATTTGGCGATGTATATACTACCCTACAGCTGTGTAGATCGATATCAATACGTGGTTTCTAGCACGTCGATTCAAGGGAATCCCCCAAGGCGAACCGACTTCCGGAGTCCTTGGAGGCGGCGACGGCGGCACTTGAGGAAATAAAGAGTACGACGTGGTTCTAGCGCACGCTAGCTTGGACATAGCACCAAGAGGCACCGCATTACCCAGTCAGTCTTGAACGTTACACGTGCGAGTCGAGAAGTTAAAGAGCAGCTGCACCGTCAAGCAACACTGGCACATCATCGTTGCTTAGGCGCTCAGCAGTTTCTCTTACGTTAGTTTCTACATTGTACGTTTTTTCTCTTTTTCGTTGTTTTAGAATGCTACATCTTACCTCCTAGCAATGCCATACTGCAGTAGGTCATGCGCACAACGCATGAACCTCCAGAACGCAGGCAAACTTGTCACACAACCATGTACACGCAGACACTGCCGCCCGAAGCAGCTGTAAAGGAGTGGCCTACAATGTGTCCTGAATTACGAAACATCGTATTACATGTAAAAAAATGTACGACGCAGAATAACTATTACTCTTTACTGGAGCTTCCTACCACGTTACAGTAATGAACGATCGAGAAAAATCATGCAGACGTGATAACACTGGTGAAATACGGACCACTAATAGCGGCGAAACCTTTTGCTCACCTGAACGCTTGCAAGCATTAAAAGAAAGTACGCGCTATCCACGGCCAGGAATTCTGACGGGCCGCAGTTTTATAACCAGCAGAAAGTGTCGGGGCATTTCGTGCCTTCTTTATGAAACGCGCAAAGGAGTCCCACTTCGCCATCTCTACATCGCCAAGCACTGATCCTCTTAACTGCTCCAGGGTTCGTTCTCGGCTGTCGCTATTCGGGGAAAGGAACTGGACCACAAAGAAGCGATAGTGCTTGCGCCACTTCCAAATTCCCCGAAAAGCATTAACGTTCAGAAAAGGTTCTCACATTAGGCAACGACCGGTAAGCACACTGAGAGTTTTTGGACACATAACGGTCATAGTAAGAAAAGAAAAGAAAAAGCAGCGCGGACGAAGCCAATGCGTCGAAAGTTTTCCTTTCTGGAAATGACATCATCTCGGAAGCACCTCAAAAGTAGAACGTTCGGAGGCCCCCCGCAGGGCCAGCCAGCCAGCCGAGCCAGCCAGCTCGGGAAAAATCCAGACAGTCCCGAACGGAGCCAAAAGCCAAACAAAACAGAGCCGCCGACACAGATTCGGAAACCTCCTCGTCGGACCGACGCCTCGCCCATGCGAGGAGAACACTGGCGGTGGGGAGGGGTTCGCCATATGGTCCTAAGGCATTTCGTGTCCACGTGCACCCCCCCACCAACACGCCCCACCGTTTCGAGCGGGGCGGCCAGCACAGAGACCCGCGGCGGTCAACGGCGTAACATCGGGCTGCTACTCACCGGTCTGCAAGGTGACGATCAGGGCGAGCAGGGTTATCCAGACATTCATCCCGAGAGCACCGGAGCACGGCAGCTATCCACCACAAACGCACTCCTTTGCCCGAGATGGGACCCCGCTATTGCCGACTGACTGGCGGCCTGTCCTCTTGGCCGGCCAAACAACGCGCTCTCGCTGGCTACAGGTGGTTCGGCGAGATCGCGGCAGTCGCCTGCTTGAGTGTCAGAGCATCGCACTCTCCATCCCTTCGTCCTACGCCTCTCCTTCTGCCGCCACTCACAGACACACACACACACACGCACGCACTCAGGGAGAGAGCAATTCACAACGGAACGAAAAAAAGAAGGCAAAACTCGCAAAGGAGAGAGTGGAGGCCGCACAGCGGCGGAGGAGGCGCGCACAGGTGAGAGACAACCCGAAGGCGGCGGCGGCGGCAGCCGTCCAGGAAAGCTGCTTTGCGCGGAACCACCACCAACCACCACCGACCAGATGACGGCGTCGTTCGCTTTCGCCCGGGCGCGTTGCAACTTTTCAGTGCTGCCTTCTCGGCCGTGTCCCCCCTGCAGCCCCGTGAGACGACTCTGTGGGCCAGACGGAGCAAGGGGGCAACTAGCGCGCATGCGCCACCAAGCGAATGTGACCCATTTCCGTGGGACTGGCAAAAAGAAAGAGGCTCCCCTCCACCCTTCTCGCTCGACCGTTCACTGCAAGACGCCCGCCGCCGCTCCACACACTGCATCGGAGGAAAAGAAATTCGGGCGGCCGACTGGCTGGTAAGCGCCCGGTGCAAAGCCCAAGACGCACACACACACACATACGTACGCCGGTCGCAGCACGTAGGCGACAGAGAAGCCCGATACACGTTTTCTTGCTGTTCCCACTGTTCCCAGCCACTCGCGAGGACGGCACCTTTCACGGGTACCTTTCCATGACCTGCCAGAATCGCGTTCCCGCACAGCCGACTGCGTCCTCTTCTCAGCGCGACGCGACGGCAACTTTTGTGCGTTTCGTCTGTGCGTGAAAGCATCCCGCCGCAGTTATCCAGTATTCTGCCGGTAAATATGTAGAAAGCCTATGGTAAAATGTAGAAAGCCTATGGCTGCCCCAAGGTGCCACGAGGGCCTCAATACAGAGACACGTTTTCCCTTTCACCTGCGCCGGAATGACGCTGCTGTTGCTGCTTCTGCCTCCTGGACCTGAAAGCGACGACATCGTGGTTGTCTGCGCAAGGCACGCGGATGGTCGAATGTGGCCCACGGACACCGATGCGTCAGCATTACGAGCCCTGTGGCGAGGTGGTCACCTCGCTTATTCCGCGGTCCACACACCACCGTTTGCCGTTCTCACTGGTCAGTGAGTGATGTTCGTTCGCGCTAAGCACTGTTTCATGGGTGATCACGACCACACAGCGGGAGTGTGAACGTCCCTGAACTGTGGTGAGTGTGCACGGTTGGTTAGCACTAACGTTGAATATCAGCAATGGCCATAGAACCAGAGAGAGAGAGAGATCGAAGAAAAGGAAAGGGAGGTCAACCGGACGCGCCTCCGGTTTGCTACCCTGCACTGAGGGAAAGAAAATGGTGGATAAAAGCAAGGAAAAGACAGAACGAAGGCTAAAACTTCATCCAAGAGTGAATATCGATACCACTGTTAGCCACTGATGTGGGCAGAAGTCCCTGACTGAGCTTAAGGTCCGTATTCTTGCCATGGTTCTGGGCATCGCATGGAGAAAACATCCGAGATCTGCGAATACGCCAGCGAACACGTAGAGGTGGACGACGCACTTTGGAATAGTTCGTCAAGCAGTGCACCAGCTCTCGAAAGCATTCGTGGGCAACAGTGGAATCAAAGTTTATAGGTCAGGATGGCAGCCGGTTTGTGAAAACGTTACGACACAAGCATGGAATACGAGACATGGTGACCTCTGGCATTTCTCCGGGGCATCGATGCTGCTGCTCGTAATGATTTCAACAGCCAAGTGCTAGATGCATGGTGTCCAGTATCTGCAACGCATTTGGATCAAACGGTGTCACTGTCCAACTGAAAAACGAGTAATGATCATCCACCGATGATTGCACTATGGCGGTGACCTCCTTATCTTCATCTAGAGATTTTTGTGGGCTATCGACTGAGTTCAATGCTGCAGCGCCTTGCACTGGCGTTGCCAGGGGGGTGGGGGGGTGGATTGAAACACCCCCTCCCAAATTTTCCAATTCTGCATACACGCCACATACAAACACGTGCATGAACATTCATAAAGTATGGCTGCCCCCCCCCCCCCCCCCCACACACACACACACAAAGTATTTCTGGCTACGCTATTGGTGGCTTGAGAGTGAGAATATGTGCAAACTGGTCACATATCGCTTCAAGTGAAATCCGTATATAGTTGGTTTAGATTCCCGACATCTGTGACAGCAGGAGAGAGGGGGGAGGGCAATAATAGCAAACGGTGTTATAGGAGATTTCCCCGCTGTCTTACTCCTCTCTTTTTTGAGTGCGAATGCAACTTTCCCAAAACCCTTTTTATTCGCCACACATAGTAAGCCTAATATTTTTTTCTATTAATCCCAATGATCCTTTATAACTTGTCAGAAGAGTGATGGAACACTCGCGCTTGTTTCATTGCGTAGTATTGCAAGACCGAAAGTCGTTCGCTTCAAGCGAGTTATCGTCGGTTTGATATGAGCACCCGATTTAGACCGGTCTTCACGTTCCCTGCGTTCTTCCCTTTACTCCTTCGGTTCGACGACACGATGATACATGAACTATAAAAGCAGCATCTCCTTACGTTAACGGGTGGTCAAGCATTTCGCCCGATCAAACGGTGTCACCTAGTTTTAATCCCAGCGGCGTGATTTTTTCCCCCTTAATTTAGTCCAAAACATTTTGTCTTCCACTTACAACAGGTTTCTCACACCACTAGGCGTTATGCGTGGAGGTAACAATGTTTTTTTTTTTAATAGTAGTCGACGGCAACATTCGTACGGACCCAAATCTTTCTTTTAAAGGAGTCCTGACACAAAACTTTCCGCCCCGCGTTTTTTTGCTGCAATGTGTTGCTGGGGGCCTGTTAGTCATAACACGGCACATCGTTTGCTGCAGCTCGCAACAGATAATTAATTACAAGCTCCTCATTACTGACACAGCCTCAGTTTCGGTTTTGACAGAGCTCCAAAAACGACAAGCCGCCGGGTGCAACTATCACCACCTAGCGAGTGAAACGCTCGGTCGCGTGAGCACAGAACAGTGACGCACTTCCGCGCGGTCTGCATCGTCTGCTTGCATTCGCTTGTTACACACGCTGCGTGATGTCGTCGCCGTTATCGTCCTCGCTGTCGTCGTCGGGCTCATCGTCGTCTGATGGCGACGATTTTCTTGCGGCGGGGATGGAAGGAATTTTCGACGTGGCGAATAAATTCAGGTTTGACCCGCAGGCGAGGAGTGCTTCGTCGGGAAGCGGCAGCGATACCAGCGACGACGACCACGATGAACCTCGCGTCGGCAGTGTACAATGGTAAGACCCGACACATTCGTGCACAAATGTTCTGCAGGACGTTCGCTTTTTCTACGTTCAATATTCGATCAAATCACCTGATAACATTGTGATGCCCTTCAAGTTATTGGTGCCGAAAAAAGCTACACCACAGCACCAGACGTGAGCGATGCACAGGGTCGAGTCGGAAGACCCATGTACGCCAAATCCGGCGCCTTTGTGTTAAAGCAATGCGCCTCGAAATGGAGCCCGCAAACGCGACTGTTCTGCACGGGGGACCAGTCCTGATACTCCTGACGTCCACAAGCGCACACGAACTCGATCCACTTCTGCCGCCGAGGTTCGTCGCGGGGAAACGTATGCAGCGATACGCGGCCTGATCCCGACTTCGACGTGCAGAAGGAAACAGCGCAGAAGGATTTCGGCATTGTGGCCTGTCACTGCAGACCAGGCAGCACAGGGAAATCAAGAAGTCCTTGGGAGCAGGAAACGGGAAAGCTGTAGTGTCGCCAAACACAAAACTTTCAACGCGTGCGCCGCGGCAGCGCCTCCTCTTGGCCGCGGCCACACACTCGCGAAGCAGCCGCCGAGCAGTCACCAACAGCGCAGCGGTATGCAGCGGCGAGCGCGTCAAAACAGAAATGGCGGCTACGACGTCATCATAACTTGTTAGTAGGGGGGTCACCTCGGGTCCCCTCCGAGGGTGTCAATGCCGCCAGGTGCGGCCTATAATGCTGGATCGCGCACGCGAACTTCAATATTCATATAAAATACCTTCCAAGCTTTATTCGCTGTCGATATTTTGCAGATGGTACACGCATGTACACGGGAATCGATCCAGCAGGCTATCTCGGCCGCGAAATTTTGTGTCAGTACCCCTTTAAAATCGCCCTCTTGTAAACCAGTCACCTGTCCTTTGCAAAGACAACTCTTTTCCACTTTCTTCTTTTTCTAATACAATCTTGCTGTCAGAGCTGCGAACGGGGAAGATTCGAGCAATCTTCAATATGAATTTGCAGTACGTGTCACACTTTGACGACAACGAAGGTGATAATAAGCGAGTCAACAGGAAGAGACTGCCAATTGACACCGTTCCTTCATTATATATGACAAAAAGCTTTATCATTGAATCCTCTTTTTAATTCTACAAACATAATTATTGCTTACACGCTCAAAGCAACTGCTACGTGTCATTTCTTCCTTTCTTACACCTCATACGGTTCCACGTAACCACAACGAAAGTTTAGCGCGATAAGTTTTCGCTCAAGAACTTTCGACAGGCTTCTTCGGTAAACTTTACCGTTGAGTGTTATGTATCGTCTTCGACTTAGTTCCACCAAGTGAGCGAAATATCACACCTTCCGGCAAGCTCGACAAAGCTTCTACCCTGCCACTTTTGCAGCAACGTAAAAACAAGGAAAAAAGAAACGCGACACTAACGAACCGATAATGCTAAAAATACGTAATAACAATACACTGCAGTGAAGCCGACACCACCACAGTGACATCGCGAAACGAGACACCAGGGAAGATAACAGCCTTCTAGATTTGCCGGAGAAGAAGACAAAAAAAAAAACGGGAGTTTGGCAGGGCGGGCGAGATCCCCAGACGGACGGACAGCAGGTCTGAATCTCCGTGACATCTATGGCCGACTTCCTGACTATTTTCGTTCGTCAACTGCATCGCGCTACTGCTCCAAGTCAGCAACGAGTTGCAAGAGACTTCCAGTCACACACGCACTACGTTGACGCGCAAAGAAAGGTTCTGAAAGAAATAAAAAAAAAGTATAGACACGGCGAGAGGGGGAGCTCTGGTTCCCAAGATTCTGTCATCGATCGGCATCATGCCGACGCTGGGCCCTTTCTTATCAGTCCGTTTTGAGTGAAAGCACCTTGCAGTTGGGGAGTGCACGGACTGGCTGCCACTGCTACTGCTGCTGCTGCTACTGCTACATCACAGCGGGGGCCAGGCGACGAAGACCTCGGCCGCAATGGATGAGTGACGCCCGAAATTCAGCCCGGGAATGGGAGCTCGACCATCGACCGACAGGGGGCGGGCACTGTAATACTCGATAAACGGCGGCCCTGCACGTTTACGTCCGCTTTTTTCCTGTTGACTCGCGGAGGCAGTGATGTCTTCGCGTCCCCAACTCGGCCCACTTCTTTACCGGTCCAAGAGCGAAAGGGATTTTAAAAAAAAATGTAATTTTTTGTTATTTAATTCTTCCTCACTGCAGGTGCGCAGTCAGGCCGATGATGATGATTATGGTAGTGGTGATGATGGTGATTAATTTTTACCCGTTTTCTTTGGTCGGTTTGTTTCGTTGGATAGATTTTACAAATGCTTCGTACTCACCACGATTGGTCAAGAGCCGGGTTTGTTAGCAAGTCAATTCACGAAATAAACGAAAAAAAAAACACTAATAACAAATTTTATCTAGAGCAAAGGAAAATTACGTTTTCTCGTTTCAGTTGCTTCATTGATTTTCCTTTCTGTGAAAAGGAGGGGGGGGGGGAGGCGGATTGCAAGAACTCATGTGTACTATACTTATCTTTAAGCGCACGTTAAGGAACCCCATTTGGCAAAAGTTAATCGGTTGTCCCCTAATACTGCTTGCCTGATAACGTTATCATGGTTTTGGAACGTAAAACCCGATAATATTTTTCCTTTGAAAAGAAACATACGTTTAGTCAGTGCAGATCGACAAACAAAAAAATATATAAACAGTAAAAAAAATAATAAGGTATATTCCACGTAGTGCGGGGTTTGATATTTTTGCGAAGAATTCAGCGAGTGGCCAATGCCATAATTTTTCTTTTTTAAATGCGAATGCATTTCATAGTCGGGCTATGTCAGGCATCCGACGTTGGCGTTGGCGTTGTCCGCGGAGGAGGAGGAGGAGGATAGGTTGAGGAGGTGCGCGCCGGCAGGTGTTGATGTGAAGCATCTTATGGCGAAGCTTAATCCGGTGGTGGTGGTGTACGGCGTGACCGCCCTTACTGCGCATGCGCAAACCCTTTCAAAAAAAAATAAAGATAAAAAACCTCCTCTCTCCCTCTCTCTCTCCCCTAGGCATCCCTCCCCGCGGCAACCACACCCTCACTGCGCATGCGCCTCCCCTCCTCTCCCCCTGCTACGCTCCCCCCCTCTCCTCTAGGCATCCCTGCCCGCGCCGTCCACACCCCTCCCACTGCGCATGCGCGTCCCACCTCTATTCTTCTCTCCTACGCTCCCCCTCTCTTCTCTAGGCATCTCTGCTCGCAGCGTCCACACTCCCCCCCCCACTGCGCATGCGCACCCCACCTCTCTCTCCTCTCCTACGCTCCCCCCTCTCCCTCTCTCGCCTGGCGACGCCGACACAGGCAGCGTCTGCTAGCGAGTTTCTTGGTTGAAAAAACCGACTGCGCGCTGCACAACCGTTCACTGGCCACCCCGTATATATGGCAATGAATCTTGACCTCCAAGGTGGTGCCGGTGGGAAATTTCTCCTGTGCGTTGTTGAACAATAAAAATTCGCAGCGTGCGCGTTAACTAAAAGTGGTCTGCGGCGGAGCTCGGCGGAGCTATATATGAAAAGAAAATTAAAAAAATAAATAAAAAAAATTAAAAAAAACAAGAAAAAGCAAAAAAAAAAGGCGCTGCGCCGTGCTCCCGACCGGGCTGCAGAAATTAGGCGCCTTTTCCTTCTTCAAACCACAACCACCATATATAAATGGAGTGAAGCGCGCGCGAAATGCATTCGCATTTCCTCACGATTCCCCTTCGGGGAGGTGGGGGCTTTTTTTGCCTAGAGCCAACCGTTACAAAGTGGGTCGATATCTTTGTGTATTTTCAGTAGGGCGGATATCATGGCCTTCCCTGGCACGTCGACTACACTGGCGGCAAAACACTGGCAAACCCTTTACTAAAGCTTGCTTTGTCGTAGAAGTACGTATGTAATGTTTGCTACATTCTTACAAACTTAGTAAAACGAAGCGCAATAAACAGGACACAAAGGTGACAGACACGGTACGAGCACTCGTCACGTCTGTCTTACCTTTGTGGCCTGTTTATTGCGCTTTATTTTACCAAGTATGCTTCATCAACTGGCTCGAACTTTTACTCTTCTAAAGTATTACATTGTTACTAAAGCGGGTAGCCAATGCTGCAACCACAAAAGACGTTGCGTCGATATAACGCCTGTGCAGAGTGTGTGTGTGTGTTTTTTTTTTTTTTTTTTTTTTTTTTTTTTTTTTTTTTTTTTTTTTTGAGAAACGTCTCCAAGCACTGGAGTGGCTCTGTGGTAGAATATACTCGACTGCCACGCAGAAAGCCTGGGTTCGATTCCGACACGAACGGGGGGTATTTATATTTTGTCTATCAAGAATTTTCACTCACTGACAATGGCACCAGATTTTCCGCGACACAGACTTCATAACGCTATGGCATTAGCATTTCCAAGGTTCATTATCGCCGTTCCTGGTCATGTGACGAGTATGCGACTCCAAATTTACCCCCTAGCATTTCGAAGGTTCATTATCGCCGTTCCTGGTCATGTGACGAGTATGCGACTCCAAATTTACCCCCTTCACAACGGGAGACCCTGGAACACCTCAAGGGGCAGTAATCTCGCCGCTATTCAATATAGCACTACTGGATCTTCCTAGGGCCCTAAACGAGATATTCGGAATCAAGCGTGCAATATACGCAGATGATATTACTACAGGGACCAACACCAGTTGCGTGCAACAGGTGGAATAAGCACTTCAACGGGCTGCGGATGCTGTGGAAAGCATCGGTCGATCTTGCGGACTTCGCTACCCTCCCACTAAATCACAATCACAATTGCTGGTATTTAGGCAACGTGGCAACTGCAGTCCTTTGAATATCCTACCTCATGAATCCCCGGTCAGGTATGTCGAAACCATCCGCGTCCTCGGAGCCCACATTAATAATCAAGGCAACAATTAACAAGGCACCAATTGAAAGGTTGCACACTACCTGTACAAATATCTCCCGAATGATATCTAGAATTTCCAATCTACACCATGGCATGACATAAGTGGCATGACATACTGCGTCTCGTATAAGCCTTTGTGATCAGTCGAGTCACTTACAGCTTCCCGTACTAGCTCATCCTGAAAAAAATATAAAGTCAATTTAGACCACCTATAACGATTTTCATATCGTAAAGCCCTCAGTCTACCACCATGGGCCATGAATGACAGACGGCTTGCGATGGGCATCTATAATACAGCGTCAAAGCTCTTCGAAGCTCATTACACGAACCAAGTCAGTCGGCTCGCATGTACCAAAGCAAATTGCGCCGCGCTAGACGCCATCAGCATCAATCCACCAATGAAGGTCGCGAGTAAACGATCACTACCTCCAGAATGGCACAAGAAAGTCATTATTCTCTCTTTTCCACGTAATATGAGTTCACCACGAAAACAGGCGATCTGCCGGAGTCAACATCGACAACAAATGTTCCTATTGTGAAGACGCCTTCTTTGTAGGTGCCGCTGGACCCCTGCACAACTGCGCCACGGCAGCCATGGCAGGCAGGGGACAGGTCGTGGACTGCATCTCGGCAGCCAGAATAGGCCTTACAGCCATGAAAGAGGCCGGTTATAGCTTTCGCCATGCATAATCCGAGAGCCACCTTTATCCCCACGGATTTTCAGACGGCGCATCGTAACTTCGCAAGAGGTCAGGTCCGTCGCTTAGCGCATTCAATACTAAAACAGGATGCGACCACTTCTCAAGAGGGCCAGCGGATACGGCTACTATGGGTACAAGGGCACGCAGGAGTTCGAGGCAATGAGCTTGCTCACTTCTCCGCCCGCGAACTCTAACACCGGGCCTCTACTGCTTCCTCCACAGCGCAACTTCTCGCTGACCAGAACGATCCAGAGCCCCTCCTTTGTTACACACTGATATCCTGCAACATATTTGGCTCAGTGGACGCACTCTACCCCCGCTTCATTCTAAGTTAGATAAGACAACGTAGGTCGCGTGGCTGCGATTACAATCATTATCGTTTCCAAATCCAGTTGCCTTGTCCAAAATAGATCCGTCGGCGTACAATCCTCAGTGTAAATTCTGTCCCCAGGCGGCCACCTTATTCCATATGGCCTGGCAGTGCCAAGACAATCTCAGTATATCGGCCAAACATAATCCTACAATGGTTGAGTGCAAGGCGACCCTGTCCAGCTCTGACCCAGAGCACCAACAAGCCCTGGTCGACCGGGCCCGGACGGCGGCAAGAGCCAATAGTAGTCTTCCCGGACTAAGAGGTTCAAACACTAGCGACGCAACTTGTCAGTAATAAATGTTTTATTCACTCTTTCTCGCCATTCCTGGGTCAATATAGACTGCGAATCAATTGTTGCGTATGCCAGCATTCTTCGGGCTTTGCTATGCTGGTGTGCGCCCCACGTGACTGAGTGAGTGAAATAACTTTATTGCAGGACCGGCTAGGACGCGAACTCGTCGCGCCCTTAGCTTGTCCCACGACGTGGACCGGCAGGTATAGCCAACGTGACCGAGTAAAATGGGTTTTGTGACGCATGCAACAGGTATGTCACGTTAGTAGTGTCATAACCTGTTAATTGTGTCCGTCATTGACTCATCTGCTCCTAAGCTAAATTTTGGTACATACCGAGTCAATGAGACTACCACGAGAGGGCTCAGACGTAGGAGGATAGATAGATAGATAGATAGATAGATAGATAGATAGATAGATAGATAGATAGATAGATAGATAGATAGATAGATAGATAGATAGATAGATAGATAGATAGATAGATAGATAGATAGATAGATAGATAGATAGATAGATAGATAGATAGATAGATAGATAGATAGATAGATAGATAGATAGATAGATAGATAGATAGATAGAAACGCTCAAAGTGCCTAAGGTTCGCTAATTAATGCTTCGAATTTAAAAACATTGTTAGTCGGCTGATGTCGAGCGATTGAAAGACTATATGGTCTTATATAGCATTATAACCTGTTGAAAGATGCACATAATTGGATATACTGACATTGAGATGCCGTTTAACTTTTTGTAAATATGGAGCGTAATCGTGCAATTTTATTTCTCTCCGAGGTGTGCTTTAGATTAGTTTTCGTCCACCAATCCCGAAACCGAAGCCTTATCATAGCGATTAAATAATAGATCTTACCGCGTTGTTTTGAACTATTTCCTAACTTATTATGAATATTAACGCGAGTAAAGGGGTGTCAAACAATATTAGTAATCATAACATATAATTGCTGGGGTTTAACGTCCCAAAACTACGATATCATTATGAGAAATGCCCTAGTGGAAGGCTCCGGAAATTTAGACCACCCGGAGTTCGTTAACGTGCACATAAGTCTAAGTACACGGGCCTCAAGCGTTTTCGCCTCCATCGAAAATGCCGCCGCCGCTGGCCGGGATTCGATCCCGCGACCTGCGGGTCAGCCATCGAACACCGTAACCACTAGACCACCGTGGCGGGGTCCAGCAATATTTGCGTACTCAAGAATAGGTAAGACGAGAGCTTTGTATGCTATAAGCTTTGTGGCACGTGACGAATGGCGTAGGGAGCGTTTTAAGTAATGAAGTATTGGCATTGCTTTGGTGGTGATTTCTGTTATGCGATCACTACTGCGCAGATCACTGCGAATGTGAAGACCAAGGTCTACGCGAGATCAGTTACGGAGATATGATAGTGCTCGAGGTATGATCGAGATAGGATGTTGCCATCCACTGCGTAGTCAAATGAGCTTACTTGTGTTCTATTCGTTATAGGCATGACAATGCTTTTCTTAAGGCTTAATAATTAGAATAATAATAAAAATTTGAAGGACACTTTGTACATTCCAAAGTGTGTACGGCGAAAGCGTGTGGCCACTCGACTGACTACGCCATGTCTTTTTTCTTTTACACTCTCGCTGGGATAACACACAACCCGAATGTGTGCGTCTTTTCTTTTTTAATTTTTTACCGCGAATCGCAGCGAGACGCGAGACTAACCTTCCTCCGTTCGCATGCATTCATGTTTTCTCGCGCTTTGCGCATCGCGCAAACGCCATCCGCGTTCCAGCGCTTAAATTGACGGACCCTTTGTAAATTCAAAAGTGTGTTCCGCGAACGCCTGTATCCATTGAGGCGGCGTCGGTCAGAATGATTGCAAACGCTGGGCACAGCGACGCTACGCAAGCAAAGCGCGAGCGCTGTAGAGTCCGACGCGACCGGCGTCTGTTTGCGCACCCCGGCGGCCACCTGGCTCCGTGCCAGGGCTCGGACGGACGGACGGCACGGACAGACGGACGGACGGACGGACGGACGGACGGACGGACGTGAGCATGAGACATTAAAGGCTTTCGCCTTAATAACTGGTGGTTTCGCGTCCCAAATGAATGCTATGACAAAGAGGGATGCCGCAGTAGAGGGCTCCGGAAATTTTGACCATCTGGTGTTCTTTAACGTGCACTGACATCGCACAGTGCACGGGCCTCTACATTTCGCCTCCACCGGAATGTGACCGCCGCGGCCGGTATTGAACCCGCGACCTTCGGGTCAGCAGCCGAGCACCGTAACCACTGATCCGCCATGGCGGATAATTTCTCAAGGTTTGGTGGCGCTATCCATGTATTGCTTCAAGGAACTTCATAAAGTTCCTTAAGTATTGTTTCTTATCATTTGGCATTACCATAGCACATGTTCCGCAGTTCTCGCGCTTCTGTGACTTGCATATGTCTGGGTAAATGAGGTGTGAGACCACCAGGGGTCGGATAAGTTCAGGTTTGCAATCGGCGTCAGTCAAGGAGGATTTGGCGTCATTGGCGTCAGTCGACAGACTGCTTTTGGCTTAGCTTTTGGTGAGTTTGGTTGAAAACCCGTCCAAGTTTTATCTCTGCTTCGACAACCAATCAATGGGTGCTTATTTCACCATAAACTCTTATGGTGAAAAAAAAGAGTACGACAAAACAACGACATACCACAAAAAAGAAAGCAACTATACAGAGCACCCGTCCACGTGAAAGTTGCTTGTTTTGTGAGGAAAATAAGGCGTCCACATTTTAACCTTTTGTTCGCACGTGACATTCCTTTTTGTTTATTGTTGTATTTTCCTTCGCTAGTCGCCTTCTTTAATGGAGCAAATGCAGCCTCACCACCTCTTCCCCCTCTCCTGTTTTTTTTTTTGTTTGTTTGTTTCGTTTTCTTTCGTTTTGTTTCTCTCAATATCATAGCTAATCAGTCATTTCGAACATTCCCACTTCCTTTACACAGCCCTCAACTCACTTTTTCTTATTCGTGTTGGCTCCTCAAATTTGGAGCAGGAAATATATAACCACTGCTACCAAACAAAGTGGTTGTAGTTGGGACAAAAAGCAAGTCAATCTGTGAAAACTACTTCCATACAAAGGCGTTTCTTATTCACCAGCTGTCGATTGCGATTGCGCTTTTTTATTATCTTTCGTGTTTGTTTGGTTCCTGCGATATTGCAATAGTCGCGGAGTTTCTTTCTTTTCTGTTTTTTTTTTTTTAAGCTCGAGTGGAAAGCTATAACCAGTCCGACAGCAGCATTTGTCATAGCTTCGTTGAGTAGTTCGGGAGATACACTAAAAAAATTTTGTCTAGCAGCGAGCAAGTGACGCTGCCAGTCTCCGTACCACTCTCATGCTTGCTCTCACGTCAGATATCCTAGTGACAGCGGTTATTTATAGCACTATAGCGGTGCACCAGCCCGTAAAATGAGGAGCACGGGACAACGTCCTGCATTAGCCTATTTGTTAAGTTCAGCCAATCGCACTCAGCAACTGTCAAGAGCAAACGGGTTATAAATTCTGCCTCGCTTTTCTGTTGCTTACTTTCACTCTATTGCATTTCACATAGAAAAAGGTACGGGATTAAAAGGAGGAGTATTTGATTGATCGTGAGGGCTGTAAATAGAATAAAGCATTACATATTTTTGAGGGTTAAAATTCATGCATGCCCTCAATAAAATGGCACTTCGTGAATTGAACCTAGTAGAAGCTTACTCTGTCATCCTCAATGGTATTAATTCAAATCAACTTCATTCAGTTTACCTACAGGAGCATGCACCGTAGATGTGAGTCGACAAACAAATCTCTCATGCGACGCTCTGACACGCGCCCATGAAGACGCTTCGTAGTCGAATCCAAAGCCACAAAAGTGGACGGGAAACGTGGGAATGGACGATTCGCTTACGCTTACCCTCCCCGCCACACGCCGTACTCTGTGTATTTATAACCCGTACTGTGTGCCACATTGTAGTCTACGTCGCATTTTCTCAACAATTAAGAGTAAACGTATGGGGCTGAATTTGCGCCCCCCCCCCCCCCTAATCCCACAAGGGGAGGGCGCGAATTTTGCCCCATACGTTTAGTAAGTCGGCACATATTCCTTCATTGTTTAAAGGGCAGGGCTTTTATCACGCAGGTTTTGGAGGATAATGGCGGCCGGGGTCTGCTGATGCATTGCAAGAACTGTTTACAACGCATCATGACGCAGCCCATCCCTCGCTACATGCATCCATACCACCATAGTGGGCGCCGCAAGGCTCGAGTACAGGAAGTGCCACAACATAAGAACCACTATGATGTTTACCATAGAGACATCACCCCCTACCCAACGCAGCAAGAGCAAGCTCCCGTCTACGCTCTTGCTGTAGTCAACCGGAACAAACTTGTCAACTCTGCGACCATACTTACCTCATCCTCCGCAGCAGCCGAGGCAACTGCAATCGCTCTCGCCAATTCGAATGGCTCACCTACAAGGCAACTCTGCCTGCGTGGTCTCAGACTCTCAGGCAGCTTTTCGCAAGTACCTCAAGGGCATATTACGAACAAGGACCATCCAGCTATTGGGAAGCGTACTCCTTTTAGATGCGAAGCATCTTATGCTTGGGGCTTTGTCTGTCCCTCCCGCGTGCGGCCACTTTCATGAAGTAGGGAAGCACCCACTATGCGCCAGAACACTGTAGTACAATAAGGACGTCAACCACCACCAAGGCCTCAGATATGGACGAGAGCAGAGAGGGGCTGCTTAGCAATGGCTAGGCAGGTGGTGTCTGTCGCCCAGGTTGACTCCATTCCTTGATCTTGCTTGCAGTCTGTCCCTCCATCCCGCGTTCCACACCACCACAGCGTATGCGTGTCCCCCTCCCTCTCCTCTCCTACGCTCACCCCCTTTCTCTCCTCTAGGAATACTCTACTTTACGGAGCGGCGCCCGCGTGCTACACCCCCACAGCGCATGCGCGTCCCCTCCTAAGCTCACCCCCTTTCCCTCCTCTCTAGGAATCCTCTACTCTACGGAGCGGCCCCCGCGTCCCACAGCCCGACAGCGCATGCGCGTCCTCTCTCCTACGCTCACCCGCTTTCAACTGTAGGAATCCTCTACTCTACGGAGCGGCTCCCGCGTCCCACAGCGCATGCGCGTCCCCTCTCTCCTCTCCTACGGTTCCCCCCCCGTTCTCTGCTCTAGGAATCCTCTACAGAGCGGCGCGCGACAGGTGGTGCGACAGCTGCATACTCAGCTGGGGGGCACCAAGGTAGTTCCGCGGTATAAAAATGACGGAGCGCGCCTCATTCTGCCTCCTGTGCAGCGCCGCGATGAGCGCTCGGGCCGCTGCCGTGAAACGAGAGCGGCGACGTTTCTCCCGCTCAAGCTAACCATCTCCCCGCTGCTTCGCATCCACACATGGTTCCCTTTAGCGGGAGATGGGGAAGTTTTTTTTTTATCACGGTAGTCTGGTGTCCGGCCCATATAGGCCAGGATGGCAATGAACTAGTTTATTGCCATGCTCGAGTGCTCAGCGGCCGAGCGCGACGACTGCCCGCCACTGAAGTGGACACAAATGATGGGGTTACTTGGCGTGGCATTTTAGACAAACAAAGATTATATCACCGCACTGGAGCCCCTCCTCACAAGGACCTCAACAGACACAAAGCGCGGGACTGGCGCCTCCCGCAGAGCGATACCTTTTCGAACCCGCATAAGCTTCAGGGTCATGTACCCGGAGAGATATCCCAACACATGGCCAAGGTGCGGAGGTATCCCAATACTGCCACGCATAACCTACAGCTGTCCAGAGCGACCCGCTATAGCTGACACCGGACATACGCACCCAATACACACGTGGTCGTGGGAGGAACAACTCTCTGAACGGACCCTGAGATGCCAACTGGCGACCCTTGGTCAGGCCCGAGAAGCCTGGCCAAGGAAGTGGAGCCTTAAAATGAGCGCCCCATCTTCAATTCAACCACCTTATTATTATTATTATTATTATTATTATTATTATTATTATTATTATTATTATTATTATTATTATTATTATTATTATTATTATTATTATTATTATTATTATTATTATTATTATTATTATTATTATTATTATATGTGGCGTCTTTCTCCCAAGTTTAATCTCAGAATACCAGGAACGAAAGGGAGGGCATTCTGAGAAGCAAAATTTTTTTAGATGCGAAGCATCTTATGCTCGGGGGCTCTGTCCCTCCCGCGTCCCCCCGTCCGCCGTCCCCCCGTCCGCCGTCCCCCCGTCCCCCGTCCCCCGTCCCCCCGTCCCGCGTCCGGCCACTTTCATGAAGTAGGGAAGCGCCCATTATGCGAACCAGAGCACTGTAGTAATATGAAGGCCGTCAACCCTAACACAGTCATCAGAGTCATGGCCAAGAACACAGAGAGGCTGCTTAGCAATGGCTAGGCAGGTGGTGTCTGTCGCCCAGGTTGACCCCATTCCTTGAGTCATGGCCGAGAGCACAGAGAGGCTGCTTAGCAGTGGCTAGGCAGGTGGTGTCTGTCGCCCAGGTTGACCCCATTCCTTAGTCTTGCTTGCATGTGTTTGGAGGGGGGCTTAGTCCGTCCCGCGTCCCACACCACCACAGCGCATGCGCGTGCCGTCCCCCCTCTCTCTCCTACGCTCACCCCCTTTCTCTCCTCTAGGAATCGTCTCCTCTACGGAGCGGCCCCCCGCGTCCTCTCCCCCCTCTCTCCTCTAGGAATACTCTACTCTACGGAGCGGCTCCGGCGTCCCACATCTCCAGAGCGCATGCGCGTCCTCTCCCCCCTCTCTCCTCTTGGAATCCTCTACTCCACGGAGCGGCTCCCGCGTCCCACACCCCCCACAGCGCATGCACGTCCCCTCTCTCTCCTCTCCTACGGTCGCCCCCCGTCCTTTCCTTTAGGAATCCTCTACGGAACGACAGGTGGTGTGACAGCTGCATACTCCGCTGGGGGCGCCACGGTAGTTCCGCGGTATGAAAATGACGGAGTGCGCGCGCCTCATTCTCTCTCCTGCGCAGCGCCGCGATGAGCGCCCGGACCACTGCCGTGAAATGAGAGCGGCGACTTTCCTCCCGCTCAAGCTAATTATCTCACCGCTGCTTCGCATCCACACATGGTTCCCTTTAGCGGGAGATGGTGTAATTTTTTTTATCCATCCATTGTGAAGCATGTCTTTTGAACTCACCAACGGAGCAATGGGGGGGGGGGGGGGGGGGGAGGACTGAAATAAAACACTGCACCCCCCCCCCCCCCTGATGGAGAGCCCTGTGCCCGCCTATGCAGGCGACTGAAAAAAAATTATTATAAACAAACGGCGCTCCAGTGTCTCTCACTTCATCTTTACGAATGCGTGGAACAGCGGCGAAAAAAGAAGATAAACAAGCTGAAATTCTTTAGTTATACAATTCATATGTGATCACTTTTATCTATAAATTATTCGTTGCCTGGCCAATCTACCAGAGTGCGTGTGAGCCATATAAAGAGGCCATCATCTCATCAGCATCATCATCATCATAATTCCCCCGCGCTGCAGATGTCATGGAAAGATTCTGCCTGCCGCTTGAAGAGTATAAAAAAGCGGCGTTCGCGCGACTGAGCTTACTGAAGTCTAGAGGAGTGAAAACCTGATACAAGAGAGTGATGGAGTTACTGTACATATATAAACTAGTCCGAAATGATCACAAAAGTTATAAACAACAATATTTAAATGTTGAAGCAGCTTAAGATTTTCTTCGTAAACACTGTTACTTTGATACAACACGAAAAAAAATTATGGCCTTCGAAAACTTTCAGTTATCGTACCACGCACCTTAAATGCTCATCCCCAAATTGATTTTCTTAATAGGGAACATTTAAACTGTAACTTTCCTTCATACATTATCAACAGCTTCCTATTAGGGTAAATGTAAGATAACATAAACTTGTCTCGTCCTCGTCTTAGTTAGGCAATCTTGTTATGGTCCTTATATCAAGTGAATGCTTAAGAGCTATCAATGACATATCTTTTTAAACAACCAGCTGTTATGCATATTTGATTAGTGACATGAATTTTGCCTTGTATTCGTTATTGTTGCAATTGATATGGCGCGTGGTTTCATTCGATGTATTGGCATTATAACATTGCATAGTTGAAATATTCCATAACACATTGTATACCATTGGGTAGCATTTTGTAACACTTGTATTATTTTTTGCGCCGCAGCTGCACGTGCCGGAACGACCGAAGGAGCCTCCGTCAGGTATGTTAAGACAACTTTAGCCCTATCTTTCTCGGTCTACAGCGACTGTTCTTTTTATATATATATATATATATATATATATATATATATATATATATATATATATATATATATATATATATATATATATATATATATACGCGAAGCAGACCTAGTGCATATTGTTGCCAGTATACTGTCGTAGCCGTTACTAATTTTTCAGTTAATGAGAATCAATTAATTAGTCATAATAAAATTCCTAACTCCAAAAGTACTCACATAAATATCAAAATGTCAATGAGGCAGATGTGGGCGTGTTGAAATGACATCTTTCTGTGCTGCCTTCAACAATGTACTAATGCCGTGCTCATTTTTTCCCCTTAATAAAGAAAGCCCGCGAAATATGAAAGATGGCACGTGGCTACACTGCTGCGCGTATTAAAGTCCCTAGAATAACTAAACTATCGTCATACGTGCCAATGTGCAGGCTCCTCCTCTCCCCTGCGCTTGGTAGTGCAATCGCCATCTTGTCCGTCCTCTGTGCATACCCTCTCCCGTGCGCCGGGAGAAGGTATGCCTGTGAAAGGGTATGCCTGTCGCCAAGGCCGGCCGTGCTTTCGACAGTTTCCTGGCGGACACCATAGAGGCGCTGCTGTAGCTGCTGGGAGAGGGGGGCAGAGGCGAAGAGGCGCGGTTGGCGCTACTTTAGTTTATCTAGGGACTTTAGCGCGTATCAGGATGCAGCGCCCTCAAACAGGCTCACTGAGAGGTACCCAGTATCAACGAGAACAAAAAATGCAGAAAGAAAAAGAGCATGAATCGCGCTACCTGTAACTTCCCGTCCGAAGAAACGCGCCGCTTTGATCTTACACAGTCAGGCTGTAATCAGAACAAATCGCCGGCGGCGTTACCAATGAGAACAGTTGGCCGTGAGATATGGTTAACGGTAGTGACGTAGAATTGAGCGGAAGGAATCCCTGCAAAACTGTGACGTATATTGTTGGCGCCCAACCTCCACCCCTCCCAATGTGCGAAAGGCTGTCTCTGGCAACGAAAAAAATTACACCATCTCCCGCTAAAGGGAACCATGTGTAGATGTGAAGCAGCGGGCGCTAACGCTTACACTGGCGGCGGCGTTGACGCTGGCGCTCATTGCAGCGTTGCGCAGGAGAGAAAATTACACCATCTCCCGCTAAAGAGAACCATGTGTAGATGTGAAGCAGCGGGCGCTAACGCTTACACTGGCGGTGGCGTTGACGCTGGCCCTATCGCAGCGTTGCGCAGGAGAGAAAACTGAGGAGGCGGTGCAAAGCACGCAGTGATGGAGCGGTGTTTCCTACTGGAACATGCCAATCGCTGCAATGGGCAATGAGAGACAGAAGACTCCGACACAGAGACCCGCACCTCGCTTTTAGTTAACGCGCACGCTGCGAATTTTTATTGTTCAACAACGCACAGGAGAAATCTTCCACCGGCACCACCTTGGAGGTCAAGTTCCATTGCCATATATACGGGATGGCCAGTGAACGGTTGTGCAGCGCGAGCAGTCGGTTTTTTCTGTCTGAAGAAACTCGCTAGCAGACGCTGCCTGGGTGTCGGCGTCGCGAGGCGAGAGAGGGGGAAGCGGAGGAGGAGAGAGAGGGGGTGACACGCATGCGCAGGGAGTGTGAACGCGCCGTGGGCAGGGATGCGTAGAGGAGAGAGGGGGGGGAGCGTAGGAGAGGAGAGAGAGGGGGGACGCGCATGCGCAGGGGGAGTTAGACGCCGCGGGCAGGGATGGAGAGAGGGGGGAGTGTAAGAGGGGGAGAGAGGAAGGGAGGCGCATGCGCAGTGAGGGTGTGGTTGCCGTGGGGGAGGGATGCCTAGAGGAGAGAGAGGGGGGAGAGGAGGTTTTTTATTTTTATTTTTTCTTTAACTGTTTGCGCATGCGCAGTAAGGGTGGGCACGCGGCACACCACCACCACCACCACCACCACCACCGGATTAAGCTTCGCCATAAGATGCTTCACATCTAAAACTGGGGAGGCGCAAAGCAGGCAGTGATGGAGCAGTTTTTCCTACTAGGAACATGCCAATCGCTGCTAATGGGCAATGAGAGACAGAAGACTCCGACTGGACACAGAGACCCGCACTCCGCTTTTAGTTAACGCGCACGCTGCGAATTTTTATTGTTCAACAACGCACAGGAGAAATCTCCCACCGGCACCACTTTGGAGGTCAAGATCCATTGCTATATATACGGGATGGCCAGTGAACGGTTGTGCAGCGCGAGCAGTCGGTTTTTTCAACCAAGAAAGTCGCTAGCAGACGCTGCCTGCGTCGGCGTCGCGAGGCGCGAGAGAGGGGGGAGCGTAGGAGAGGAGAGAGAGGGGGTGACACGCATGCGCAGTGGGAGTGTGAACGCCGTGGGGTGGGCAGGGATGCGTAGAGGAGAGAGGGGGGGAGCGTAGGAGAGGAGAGAGAGGGGGGGACGCGCATGCGCAGGGGGAGTTAGACGCCGCGGGCCGGGATGGAGAGAGGGGGGGAGTGTAAGAGGGGAGAGAGGAAGGGAGGCGCATGCGCAGTGTGGGTGTGGTTGCCGCGGGGAGGGATGCCTAGAGGAGAGAGAGGGGGGAGAGGAGGTTTTTTTATTTTTATTTTTTTTAACTGTTTGCGCATGCGCAGTAAGGGTGGGCACGCGGCACACCACCACCACCACCACCACCACCACCACCACCACCACCACCACCGGATTAAGCTTCGCCATAAGATGCTTCACATCTAAAAAGAGGCAAAGCGGTTGCTTGCAGTAAACTTATCTGAGGGCGCCGCTTTCTTTTGCGGGTTAGAGTTACTGTATATGCTACCTTTAGGTAGCAGAGTTGCGCATAACTTTTCCTTGCGCCGCTCGCGCCGCTATTCGTCGAGTGCCATCACGTGGTGCAAAATGACGTCAAATGTTCAATTTCGCGCGGCGAAGCCAACTTTACGTGTCCGGCGGCGCGGCGCCCATGCGTCCTCTGCCCTAAGGTCCCTAGATAAAACAAGTTACTCTGCGCGCGCCGAGTAGCTTCCGTCAATTCCATTGTTATTGCCATTAGCAGGTCGTCGAGCGTTTCAGCGTGCGTGCGTTCGTCGAGCGTGTGCTTTGTTTATCGGCTCCATACCCTTATCGAAGTGTTCGAAAGTACGTCGTATTGACAGTTGTACGCTACACATGACTGGGTGTAGTGCCCCTGACTGCACAAACCGCACAGGAAATGGGAATGCGCGGTTCAGGTGGACATTTGAAATGAGTTGAAAGCTACTTTTCTGCGCCACTTTTTCGAACAGTGAAATGATGGTTAATGACAAATGACACTTTGTCAGTGGTCGCCAGCGTAACCGCACGCGTAATATTTTGTCGACGGCCGCTGATCAGCTGGCATCGGCGGCCAAAATGCATTCTTGTTGTCGACCCTACGTGCTTGAAGTTTCCTTCAAACGCCCTTCAAGACAAATATTTCTCGCCTTACGTTCAGGGGAGAAAAGCTCGTGTGCATGCTGAAAGTAATCGCGCCGCTTTCCGTTGCAAAGTACTGCGCAGAAAAGCGAACTTTTGAGCTGTTCGATCGTAGCATGCATCTGAAAGCTGTGTTGGTGGAATCGGCCCACCGCTGTAAAATTCTCTGTGGACGCGATACCTGCGATTCACTTATGGCACCTATGAACTAACTTTTCAATCGCCTAATTCAAATTACATTGACTCCGTCACCTTTAGTACACTTCATGTGCTTTGATTCACTTTAATTCTCACTTGTCTCACTTCATTCACATTTGGTTGTTTGTATGAGCCACTGCTCCACGCCCTGCACTGCACCGGGGATTGGCCGAACGCTGCAAAACTGTTGTTCTTCGCGTCGTTTTGTTCACGGACGCGATCCGTCAGAACCTGTCGCAATATACAGCTTCGCTGTAAAAGTGGAATCTTGCTCAGCGCGTGCGAACAATTCTGCGGCAAGTCGCCGCACCGGAACATCGCGCCGTATCTGTCTCCTGCGCGCGCGACGAGCGGCTTCACTGCACAGCCGTTGAACATAATGGCGGACCTATGCGCAACTCTGCTACCTAAAGGTAGCACATACAGTAACTCTATTGCGGGTGGGAGCGCAGTCGCGTGTTATTTTTCATATTTCGCGGGCTTTCTTTAAAAAAGGAAAAAATGAGCAGGCAATTATTACGTTGTTGAAAGTAGCACACATAGATGCTATTTCACCATGCCCACATCTGCCTCATTGACATGTTGATAATTAGGTGAGTACTTTTTGAGTTACGATGATAATTATGAATAATTGATTAATTCTCATTAACGAAAAATCAATATCGGCTACTACAGCACACTGGGACCAATATGCACTAGGTCTGCTTCGCGTAACGCGGTTCCTCTTTTTTTAAATCGTGCTGCGTGATAACTGGGACACCCTGTATATATTTGTATAGTATGACGATGATGTGAGCAAATGAAGTGAGTACTTAGTTAATTCGTTAATGTTACACTCTTGACAGTTAATTGGTGAACGTTTGACGTTGATATGAATGGCATTTATTTATTTATTTATTTATTTATTTATTTATTTATTTATTTATTTATTTGTTTGTTTATTTACTTATTTATTTATTTATTTGAATACAATCATTAACCTAAGACTTTAACAGAAGAAAGTGGTGAATGAAAACAAAGTACATGCTATTAGTGGCTTGTAAATAGGCTCAATTTTTTCTAGCAGATTTAAACGACGAAGCCCTTAGAATGGTGACGACGACGGTGGACAGTCGGTTCCATTCTCTGGCTTTCTTCGGCATAAATGAATCATGCAGGAAACAAGTTAGTATGGTTTAAAATGGACGCCAATTTTGCGACGGGAATAAGTAAAACAAGATAAATATGGGATGGCTCACTAAGAAGTTGAAGCTTCGGGTACACAGGGAAGTTTATTGCATACAAGTAACGGCAATTCAGGTGACTATAACATCACTGGGTAACAAAATGACTTCCGCGGGACGTGCAAACAAAGGAACATAGGTACACTGGAACTGCAACGCTAACACAGGTCACTAATCACTGAAAAAAACAAGAAAAAAAGGAACAGAAACGCACTAAGTTTGCACAGAATTACATGTCATTGGGGAAGAAAAGCAACATTAGCACTCAGAACATGCCTTGGGCCGGCTCGTATGAAACGCGACTCATTTTTTCCCCGTGCCAGTCGCTTTCAAAACGGCAGCAGAGGAAATTCAATATTCCCCTTCCTCACTCCGAAAAATCATGTATGCCACCTTCTGAGGAAGGCTTGGGAAAAACATTTTCAACTAATGATAAATGAAACACTTTACTGCGAAGAGAGATGTTAGGGAAGTTGAAGAATGACCTCCGTTGATGGTACAGTTGAAAGGCGGGAATAACTGGACCCTATAAAACTCGTAATGCAGTTTTGTGCTGACTCTATCCAAGAATGTAATGTGATTATCTGCACAACGTAACTATTAGTGAACCGGTAGTCTCAACTGTTGCAATGAGCATTGTTTGTTGCGTTGACCCAGACTATTTACACAGCGCAAAAAGCTGCCGTACAGTTCAGCTGCCCAATACGCAAGTGTAAAAGACGTGGTGTTCCGGCGACTTCATTGTAGTACTTGCAGCAAAGGAACTGTCTCAACTTCCCCGGAAGTTTCTAATTGATAAACCGGGAAGGACGTTTTCGACGTAACTGGCCTAGCTTCAGGCACAGCGCATATCAAACAGGCTCACTGCAAAACTTCACGTTTGAAATACAAGTGTATGTATTACGAAAAAGAGTCGTAAAAATTGACCTCTTTGATACTTTGCTCGAAATGAACGGCGCCATTACTCTTCGCCGGAAGTGACGCATGACCCACAAGGCTGAGCGCGATTCCTCAGTAAGTTACTCGAATCTATAGGTGAAGGAAAGAAGTGCAAACTTAAGGGCTCGTTTGCTTTGTTAAGCACAATATTAATTAGAACTTACAGACAGAGCGAATGTAATAACGCCATTACGGCGAGTGTGGAACACTCGCCGTAATGGCAACAGGCGGCGCTGACCGACTCTCCCACGTTTAAATGCACATATATACCCTATAAAGTGGACGGAGGGATGACCGCCACCGTAGCTCAGTGGTAGAGCATCGGACGCGTTATTCGAAGGTCGCAGGCGGTTATCTTTTCGTCCACTTTTCTTTCTTCACATTTACATTACAATTACTTCTAATAACATCCCCTATACTTTCCTTGGCATCATGGTCTGTAAGTTCTAATCTTATCTATAGGTGGCGTTCAGGGAGAGCTAAATGTCTCGAAGGTGGTGTGCTGGAACTTCCGCCACGTCCGCTAACCACTCAGTGTTGATGAGCTGTGTTTAAATTTTTTAGTAGTAAACATTGTTTAAAATTTACGCTCGTAAAACGCTATTCTCAGAAAGTTCATTTAAGCTATTCGAGCCAGGTATTCGAAGCCTTCTCCTCCTACTTTTAAGCAGCCAAGCACGTGCAAGCGATGTACTTAAGCTAGGCGGGGAAAATTTTTCGGGACAACTTGCGTGAAACACGCAAGTGTTCATGTTTCGAACACGTCAGTTCCCACCATTGCGGAATTCATGTGCCTCACAAAGCAAAGCCGCCAGAATTGCCTGTCACGCTGACAGCATTCGTTAAAGGGACGCTAAAGACGCAAAGGATGTTTCTCAAATTAGTAAATAACTCGTTCACGATACCACAAACACCATGCTTGCTTCGAGAAGACTTTTGGTAAGCAAGAAAATGCGCAAAAGAAAATGCGCCTGGCGACGCGACGTTGAAGCTCCCGCACCAGTCACCGTGGCGTCATGGATTTTGACGGCGTCTACCGGGGCCTACGTAAAACGAATCGTCTTCTGGGGGCGCCAGTGAGTCAACATACCAAGTTTCAGAAAATTTTATTCAGCCAATGAGGCCAGAATACTAAAACGACACTTCGAAATACGTGACGTCACCACGTCATATTTCGGTGGGAAATGTAAAAGACAAACTTTTGACATTCAATTTCTCATCTATTAAAGGAAAGCTGAAGCACTTTTTAAAAGAAAGGTGGCTTTGGAGCGTGTAAGGACAGTTTGATCCCTGCTGAATTTGAAAAGCGATGTGAGAGTTCTCAAAAGTGAACGCAAATGGCACCTTTTTGGCAAAAAACATAGGCTGTGGCCGCAGGGCTTCTTGATATGCTGAGCGAATGTGGTGACGTCATGCCTCGGTATGCCGCGTTATCTGCTAACAGCAGCACTGCTGAAGCGTGGCCTCCTGGATTAGCTCCGGCAACGGCACGTCACGAGTCGGTCAAGGAGGCCACGGTCGGAGATGCAAGAGACGCTCGTTCACGTTGCCCTTCGGCTGTTTGTCGTTATTCCAGATATCGTAATCCAGCTGCAGAATTATCCGCTTCGTTACTCTTAGTTGAGCCTTCGTCATATAAACAGCGCTGTCGCAGTTTGGATCAGTGAGCGGCGGGAACCTTCCGTCGGAGTGCAGCACGGTTCCGCCAAAGCAACCCGAAAGATGACGTAAGTTTCCACGGCGACACTTTCGGCGCGCTCGAGTGGGCGAAGCAAGACGAACTTTTCTTTCGCGTACTCTAAATGTCCTGCGGCAACAACCGCGGAAAAAATTACGACATCGTCGGCAATAATGTCGGTCCTTGCTAATCACGAAGTTTTGTCGAATTCTAAAACCTCTTCAACTTCCCTTTTAACAAACCTACGTTGGTGAAATTAACGGCACTAGAGTTTTCGGAGTATCTTTTATCAATCTAAACTAACTTGTTGTTTCCCTTTGGTGTCCGTTTAAGAAGAAACGCGAACGTGCGAGCCGTACAGATTCTAAAATCAATGAGCGCGGTTTTCCCTCTAGTACAAATCTATAAGCGCTTATTTACGCGTGTCTGATTTTAATTTCCACTTGTTATATACCGATGCCCTTCGTGACGTGCACTCCCATACTAACGCTTAGAAGTCAAGACATTCTTAACTCTCTGTGGAGCTCTGTACTGAATATGTCGGCAGTCTTATTCTTGTTGCGCACGATGCGACTTGTGGGAGAATATCACTTCAGGTTTTCATGCGTTTGCTTATCGTAGGAGGCTGCCTTGTGATCACACTGTTAGAGAGAAACATTTGTAATAACTGCCGGGGTTTTACGTTCCAGAACCATCATATGATTATGGTGGACGCCTGTAGTGGAGGCATAGGTCGGCAAACTCGCTCATGAGTCGACTCACTCAGACTCACTCAGACTCAGATCGAGCCGTGAGTATGAGTCTGAGTGAGTCCGGGTGAGCAATATTTTGGTGAGATAGAGTCCGAGTGAGTCCGGTTGAGAAAAAATTTTGTGAGTCTGAGTCCGAGTGAGTGCGGTTGAGGAAAATTTTGGAGAGTCTGAGTCCGAGTGAGCCCTAAGCCCAAAATGTATTTCTTGGGTGAGCCTGAGTGAGCTCTACACTTTTTTGGCGATCTACGGTTCTACTTATGCAACTTAGAATTACTATACGCCTTACGTAGGTTCACGTTTTATAGTCACGCCGACTCACGCATACTTCAAAGCACCAGCGTTCATACGCCAGCTCAACATTTATTGATCAGAGGCGTGAGTTACGGAGGAGGAGTGGGGTCACCTTCGCCCCCGCCCCCGAAAATTCTTTCCTGGGAATTTTCGATAAAGATATTTCATGTGAGTAATCTTTTTTTTTAAAAAATGCCTTTACTGGATTGCAACCACTGATAAGGTACGAGATGAAAAGGCGCCAAGTACAGCACCGATTACGCGAGATATTGGTGTTAAAAGCATTTACACCAAGTTCAAAGAAGCCAACTGTACGCTTATGGACTCATGAGTCGACTCACTCAGACTCAGATTGAGGCCGTGAGTCTGAGTCGGAGGGAATCCGGCCGGGAAAGATTTTCGTGACTGAGTCCGAGTGAGTCCGGCTGGGAAAAAGTTTAGTGAATCCGAGTCCGAGTGAGTCCGGATGAGGAAAAGTGGTGAATCTGAGTGCGAGTGAATCCCAAGGGCAAAACATATTTTATGAGTGAGTCTGAGTGAGCTCCACATGTTTTGCCGACCTATGAGTGGAGGCCTCCCGTGAATACTTGTGGTTAACGTGCTCATAAGTCCAAGCACATGGGCCTCTATAGGACTTAGCCTCCGCGACCTTCCAGAGAAACAGTTCTCGAAAGCCCTGAAAAGGTACCTTAGAGAAAGAAGTACCCTGCGATTCCCCGCTCACCCTGACATAAACGCTCACATAAGAGAACCCTTTCGCAAGCGCATGGCGTGCAAGGACCTCCACTCTAGCGATTGCTGCATCTATGGGCTCGGATGAACCAAGGTTAAAAGCCGGGAATTCACGCGATGCCCGCTAGCAAACACGTTAACTAGCACCGCAAACACGTACGCGCATGCACACACGTATCAGCGCTGCCCGACGAGTCGCGCAGGGGCCGCCGCCGGTCAGCGGCTGCCGCCGCATGCTGAGGGATGCGGCCAGCACGTGAGCGCACTTCGCGAAGCGTGCCGCATGCAAATGCGCGCGTCCCCGTCGCCTCCTGCGTGGGACACGCTTATCCATTCCGCGCGCGCGGCAGAAGAGGCCTGTCGTCTCCCGAACACTGGAAAACCGGAACTTCTGGCTCGCTGTGTGTGCGTATAATCTCTTTTCGATGCGCGTCGGCGGAATGTGGACAGGGCCGTGCCGCGTCTCTCGACCGGCTGCAGCGACTCGTCGTTCTGGATTCTCGTCGATCTTGTTTCATGACTTGAGATGTGTGTCCTCCGCACGCTTTTCCAGCTCTCCGATTCTCTCTCTCTCTCTTTCTCTCTCGTTCTAGCGTAAAATCCCTCGTCTCTTCGTCGTTTCCTCTCGGTGTCGAACGGGTGGGCAAGTATTACACGGCACGCGCGCAAGTGCGCTCTTCGCCGTGGATGGAATGCTTCACGGTGACGCATTGACCTGTAGACGGCTGTCGCTTAGAGCGAAAGGCACGGAAGGTTTTGCCGATCAGTACGTGCCAAAAGAGACGAAAGATCGGAGAAAGGGAGCGGAGTGCACGCAATGCTCTGAAAAGTCGTTTATATGGCTTAAAAGAGTACTGAGACGATTTTGAGGCAAACTAAAAGAGACATTTTTCGTTTTCATGATATGCGCTATCAGCGCCCTCCACAGACCGGAGCCAGACAACACGTACAAAATATTTCACTTTGACTGTAAAGTTTTCGTCTCCCAGCATCTGCAAGCCAGCCCCACCGCAATGGACGTTACCACGACGAGCATTGTCGTTACCACGACAATGAACACATCGTTGTTTACGGGAACCACGTGCGACTGACGGCAAATGGCAGAGCTGGTGCTAGTATTTCCTCGAGTTGTAGTTTTCCCGTGACGTCAGACTTGGGCTGACAGGTCACTGCGAATCCGCCCCCTCGATACCGACACCGAAAGTGTTTTTTTAAGGTAGTGGTATTAAAATATATTCTATACATTCCTAAGCTCCACGGCATTGTTTGAAGGGTTCTCGGTACCCGTGTTTTTATTGAGTCCAACACGCCGAAAACATTTAAATTTCGTGTCAGTACACCTTTAAGCGTCTGTGCGTAAAGAGATCTCTGTGAAGGACTACACCGTACTTTGGAGAACGAGGGGTTATTCAACACGCACTCAAGGAGCGGTATACGAATGTTCTTGCGTTTTGCCCTCTCTGAAATGCGACTGTACGCTTTAGTAACAAAAAAAGTATGTGTTACTCGTCTATGTAACTACTAACTTGCCACGTATATGACTCTCTGTACAGAGATATGTTAACTCTCTTTGGGGTCCCACGACTCTCCGACGAGGGTACGTAATGACACCTTAGGGGACTGCACACGCGCTTTCCGCACAGCCGCAACGCTCTTTGGCCCTCCGCTTGCGTGCGGTTGGTGTCCCGCCACGTGCGATGCGGCTGTACGGAAAGCGCGTGTACAGTCCCCAAGAGAGCTTACGCGTCCCTGTAAAGAGACTCATATACGAGGCTAGTTAGGGCTCCCAAAAAAAGAATCGAAGGATTCTCTTTATTTATTTTAGTGTAGAGGTCGGGAATCAGACCCTCAGCGTCTTGCCAAAGTGCTTGCCATAGCAGCTGAGGTATGGCGGTGAGTTCTGTGCTTAGACCAGCGGAAGCACGAAACGAAAAAAAAACAAAAACAATAAAAATAAAATGTGGAGCGTGTTTCGTTCTTTGCTTCTTTTTTACCTGGCATAGTGACCTCTCCAGGAGATGGCATCGAGCCACGATGCCGGAACTAATATTATCACTGCCGCAGTTATTGGGTACACTGCCGTATAAATTTCGGCCGATCTACACAGGTGTATTTCGTAGTCCAGTCGAGGATGCGTTCCATATACGTGAGGACGGAACTAAACGGCCGTGATCGCGCTCATAAAAAAAAAATGAAAGAGGATATCCGCTATGGAAGGTCCACGTGTAGTGGACAGTCACAGCAGTAAAAGCCAGTGCGCAACACTGATAGAGACTGTAGTTTCGTAACGGTCCCCTGGTGTCATGAAGCAGGCTTGTGGCTTTGCGCCAAGCAACGTCTGGTGACCCTGACTGATCCTCAGGCATCTCACTCAATGTAACGAGCTCTAGCTGGAAAGAAACGATCTTTGCAGAGCTATAAAAGCGTCACTGCACCTTGCGTTAGCACGAGAAGTCGTAAATTCTTTTACATTTTATAATGCTAGGTAGTATATATATACATGATACAGGTCACGCAGATTGTTTATTCTCCAATCATAAATCCGAGATTTTCACAGTTGGGTAATCTCTCAGTACTAGCCACGTGTACGTAATCTACTTCTGTATATTTTTTTATCATATAGAAGGGCTTTCTTAAGTAATAGCAAATAACAGATCGAATCCACCTTAGCGTGTTGTTAGACGATGCAATCGCGCATCTCACATGCAAATAGGCCGACGAATTGTAGATTTCTTTAATGAGAATTCATTTTCACTCGCGCGTTGAAGTCGGGAGGCGAGTCACGTCTAAAATTCAGAAACAAGTTTTTCTAAGCAAAGGCTCCCGGATGTGACACGAGTATGGCCAAATCGGCAGCAAGTGCCACACGTGCAACTATTGTACTGGTGAAAGGGGTTGACCAATGTCAATAGGGTCGCAATGGTAGGTCTACCTTTTACGTGAAACGATGACACTGTGCTCGATGACGTGCACTGAGAGACATTGTGACTCAGTCCTCAGACGCGAGGTCTAGAATATTTCCTTCTCTCTTTTCAACGTTGGCTCATGGATAAAACCTTCGACTGCTACTAACACTTCCTCAACCTTCGTACTACCCCTACTGTCTGACGCCTACACAGGACAGAAAAAAAAATCACAGCATATCCACGGAGTGAATGATGATGAGTGGGCGAAGCTCCGGAGGTTCATCGGTAAACCGTGAATCTTCCGTGAAATTCGCCCAGTACATCATCAAAGACGTGACAAACACTGTGTGTATATATACAACAAATTTATATTTTATTCGTGAGCCGTGATTTTCCGTTTTGTTTTCGTTTCTTCGATGGTCGTGGTTACCGTATACATAAGCCGTGGCTTCCGTTCCCCCCTTCATTATAACGGCTTTATGGTCGGTGAAATGGAGGGAGAGCGGTTCCTGGATGGGTCGTAGTGGAAAGTTTGCAAAGACGAGATCGATGCAGGTTCCTCGGATGGTGGTTGGTTGCATGTGGTCAAACGATAAGCATGTGATACCATATCGCGATGCCATGTGTTGTATGGCATCGCGATCGTCATCGTCATCAGTCAGCTCTGCTGACTGATGACGCTGTGCATGGAATGCTGTGCCATCACGGCACAGCATTCCATGTGCTGTGCCGTGATGGCAGCGTCATCGTCATCGCACAGGGGTGGCTACGACGACAACGACGCAGGACGCCGGACTAGCCTATGCCCTAAGGAGCTTCGCCCCTAAAATGCGCCGCCGCTGTAGCTTAGTGGTTACGGTGCTCGGCTCCTGACACGAAAGCCGCGGATTCGATTTCGGCCGCGACGGTCGCATTTCTGTCGGCGAAATACAAGAGGCCCGAGTACCGTGTGATGCCAGTGCACTGTACAGAACCCCATGTGGTCTAAATTATACGGAGCCCTCCATTGCGGTGTCTCTCATAGCAGGGGCGTAGCCAGAAATTTTTTTCGGGGGGGAGGGGAGTGGGTTCAACCATACTTTATGTATTTTCGTGCGCGCGTTTGTACGTGTGCGTGTATATGCAAGCAAAATTGAAAATTTTCGGGGGAAAGTTTGTACCCCCCAACATCCCCCCCCCCCCCCCCCCGTCTACGCCACTGTCTCACAGCATGAGCCGCCTTGCGACCTTAAAGCCACATAAATTTTAAATAAGGCTTGCTTAAACACTCTCCTTTCGGAAACACGAAGCGCATGCATTTGAGCCGACTCATTTCGGAACGAAATAGCAATTTTGATTGCATGCGAACAAAGTCACCTTTGCGTCACCTATAAATCATCGCCATCCACCTGTTTCTGATCAGTCAGGTTTTTACAGGAGGACGGCCGGCGCTGATGCAGTAATTATGTCGATATCTCGGATTTTCCGTCGCAACACCTAGTCACAGGCATCCTTGTTGCCTTTGACCACGGAACACTAATTTCCATATACTTAGACATCCTACAAAAAGTAAGACAGGTGATGCCGGCAACTCCCAGTGTGGCGTAGCAGACCAGAGCAAACTGTAGCTCAGGCCGGCCTCTCTGCCCTTCTGTAAATAAATTATCTCTCTCTCTCTCTACGCCCACAGACGTTATTTTCCTTGCGGCACGGTTGAGGTGTTCGCCAAGCAGTGACGCAGGCTAGTGATTGAGAAGGCGATGAGAACGGGGCTCGATTACGCTATCGCGTTCTACTCTTAAAGGCAAAGCTCAAGCGTCCTCCCAAGTTTTAAAGACGATGGTCTTTCTTGGGATACTTCTTCGCAGAAATTTTAGTCTGTCCGTCTGTCTGTCTGTCTGTCCGTCCGTGACCCGATTCAGTTACTCAGCCAAAGTTTAACCACTTTCTCAGCGCCCAGCCATCTTGCACAAGTATTTTTGTTCATACTTGTGAACATTGTCGATCAAAAAGCAAACGTTACGCATGTCTAAGGAGCAACGTCAATACATAAGTAGTCTCTAGTATGTTTCTTTATAAGAAAATACATAGATACGTAATTATGAACACCCCAGCGTTTCTTAGGCTGCGCTCAAAAAGCGACGCTATGCACGAAAAAGCCCTCGGCCGACGATATGTTGCTGCTGGGTTCTGCACAAGGTGATGTTTCTCGACAGCACTGCCAGATGGCGTCCATGTCTCACGCAGCGCCTCCTCTATTTTATCAAGGCCAGCCAGATGCGGCCGATTCAACATAGAGAAAGCGCTGTCTCAGTCAAGGCAAAACATTGTAGTACGGCCGGCAGCAGACTATCGTCTTTCGACGACATTTGCAGCGAAGCACGCAGATACGCGGCCAATTTTTTTTTCTCGTCTTTTTCCTACCGTTCATTCAAAACACTACAAATGGAATTAAATCTCATCGCGTTAGCTTAAAATGCCTTGGTTTGGCTCAATAATTTACCGTAAGAGAGAGGAAGTCGGGGAAAATTAAAGGCAGGCAGGTCAAAAAGACGCGCCTCCGGTTTGCTACCCTGTCTGCGGAAAAAAGGAAGGGAATAAAAACAAAGAAAGATAATGTAGAGACTGAAGAGGGGTGCTTCATTCAGCATTTGTCACTGAAATGCGCAGTGGTCAGTTGTTCAGCATAAGCTTTTTTTTTTTTTTTCGAAGCTTAGGACTGTTTTCGTAGGTGAATTTTTCTTAATGCACAGGATCTGGGACGGCTTACTTCTTGCCCGTAGTAGAGCATAAACTAATCCAAATCGTTAACCACTTTTTTCTTAACACACGCATGGTGCCGGACATCACACGGAGAAAGCGTGCGAGCTCTACGAAGCATAACCGAACATTTTGAGGCGTACTAAACACGGCAGTGCACCCCAAATTTACCCGAAAGAATACGAAAGAGCAAGCGCTTACCTAGCCCCACTCAGGCTTAAGGGACTGAGCCTCAAGTAGATGAAACGCTAACTAACGCAGGCAAATTCTTTTTTTCTCCCTGAAATGTGCCTCGAAAAAAAATTTACGGTTTTGATTAGAAATAGAATATCTACAGGGCTGATCAAAAGTTCCCAGGCCACTATCCCATGTATTCCTATGGAAGCGTGGCCTGGGAACTTTTGACCCCCCCCCCCCCTGTACAAGCTCGTCCACATCTGAGACGAACAACTCATCAGCATTGAAGACCTCATAGAAGCTGGTGTTTAGTATAATTTTCGGAAAGTTATTATGGTGCTTATTTGTGCTTACTGTGCTTACCATGAGTGGACATCATATAACGGACATTTCCTTCGTGAGGTAGAATAAACGTTCTAGTTCTCCCGGCTTTAATGCTAATGAGGCGTTCACCGTACACGTATTCGACCCCGTGCAAGTATAGTACTGTTCCACGAGAACTCGATCGGCAAACATGGGCCTCGCGTCGCGTCAATTTCTCGCAGGAAAGAGAATGGACCGTGCGTCCTACGAGGGTTCCAGTGAGACTGTCACGACACATCCACTCACGGTGTGGGAGAAGCACAACGGGGCTGTACGCAACGCCAAATAAATAAGATGCATTCCGTGTCTTTACGTTTCCCCTTGGACGTAGCATCAGGTAAATCCAAACAGGCACGTGACTTCTCTCCCTCTCTCTTTGTGTTTCTTTCTTTCTTTTATCTTTATTTTTTTCTTTCTTTTCTTTCTTTCTTTCTTTCTTTCTCTCTTTCTTTCTGTTTTCCTGCGCGCTTTGAACGAGAGAGGAGCTGACGGGACGTCTTCACGAAGACGCCAGCGGTGGACCTCGGCTGCAACGGGCAGAAACGGCCTTGCCTCATTCCCATCTTTTGCCGCGTGAATGGACGCTGCCGTATTCCATCAAGGCTGCGAGCACCTGTATAGACAGAGAGAGCGGCCCGAGTCGCCGCAGCGTTGTGTACGAAACAGGAAACGGAAACAGCAGAGTGATGGCGAGATGCAGCCTTTCGCGTATGCGCTTTTTTCGGGGTAGCGACGGAAGGAGAGGAAAAGAACGGAAAACTATAAGCGCGAAACGACGACAGAATCTATATTCGCATCTTCCGGAACAACGTTTTCAAACGCGCGCGAGCGCGTCTTTTTCCTTTCCGGCCAAGCAGGCAGTTGCTTTAGCGAAAGGAAAAGAAAAAAAAAAGAAATAAAGAAAACGCGGTAAGTGGCACACGGTCGTCCAGGCAGCAGGTTTCGGTCACCGTGTCAGTTTCGATGGCCGAGACGTCGTGGTCCGCACGTTTTCCGCCCCTTCCGCCGGTTTTCGATTAGGCCTAACTATGTCGATGAAAGCGCCCTCTCTTTATACGAGCACCACACGGCCTGCGCCAATTCTCTTACGAGCACTGCAGCCAGACGTCGACTTCCGCTGCCGGCAAGCTGATGGTATGCACTGGTGGATAAAAGGCAGCTGTAAACGATCCCAGGTCGCACTGCGTAGAAAGCAAACGCGACGCCGAATCTATACGTATAGGCCCTGTAGCAACAATGGCAGTGGGGCATAAAGTTCACGTTAAGCGATTGATAGCGTAAGTGTAGGTATCGATTTACTAGCGCCAAGGTCCGAACGCGATCAGCTCGCTCCACTTAAGTTTTAAACGAAGTTTCCTTTGTATTTTCCCGATGGAACATATATATGGAAGAGACCGCAAATTTTGCAAGTTAGCGAACACACTCTACGACATGCAGTCTGGCTATGTAACAAGAATCCGCATACAACGCCTATCTATAATCATCAACAGAGGACCTTTGGGAGGCACGGCTGACAAGCCCAAAATCCCAAGGACCAGCTACAGCGGATGAACAGGACTATAGGCTATCAGCTAAAGCTCGCGGCTACTTGGACTAAGGTGGCCGCCTACCTTTGGGCGTGAACAGCCTGGTCAAGGAAATAAAGTTTAGTTCTTTCTATCTCCCGATGGTATAGGGTTCTTGTTGCATATGGCAGCGCACACCAAGTAAAACAACGATCACGCACACAGAGGGACGACACAAGCGCTGAACTTCAACTGTTTTTTTTATTACGGGACAGATTCGCTTAAATAGAAACGTTTTAAGCAAGTATAGGGTTCGTTGTGTCGTTTTCTCAGCCCGACCTCTTGCGCTTTCTAGCACTTCTTAATGCGTAGTAATATGAGACATTATTAAAGTTCAAAGCAGCAAGTGAAGCGGTAAGTGTACTTAACGCGATTTTGGTGCCATCGGTTTCGGTTCTTCTATGACGTAATAACGGAGCTCGATGCAATGAATAACGACAGATGCCAACAATTATAAAAGACGTAGTGTCATCAGTTCTGAAATACACACGCTTAAAAATTGATGTCGTTCACGGGGACGCACTTGTGTTGTGCGCCGTGTCCTTGCTTGTTGATGCATCATCCGGACAAAAATTACCTCTGTGGGCGTTAATTAGACACATATTCGTTCTTCATACATGTTCATCATCATGTGTGTTCGTCTTCTTCATCGGTTGTGGGAACTCGACTTATCTCTGATCTGTGCCTTCGGGTGTGGTCGCCTCACCGTGTCTTCGGGGCCTAATAAAGCTCGCGTTAGCCGTTGCGTCACAAGTGGTGGAAGCGGGGTCAACGCGAGCTTTATTAGGCCCCGAAGACACGGTGAGGCGACCACACCCGAGGCACAGATCAGAGACAAGCCGAGTTCCCACAACCGATGAAGAAGACAAACACACATGATGATGAACATGTATGAAGAACGAAGATGTGTCCAATGAACGCCCACACCTCATTTAAGATGAGCACATCTTTCGGTACCCAAATTTGTGAAACATTACGGCATTGCTTCACCCCCTAATGCACCGCGAAATTTGATATTCCATTCCGGTTCTGTCGTCGGAAAGCCAGGCTTAATATAACGTGAACCATGCAGAGCCCCCCTTCAGCGCTTCTTTGCACGTGCATTGAAAGAGGCACTCAATTCAAAAGAGTGAACACATGAATCGTTTATGGAGCCCACGCATAACCGAAAATACATGATCAGAGCGTATACCACCCCTATGCTGAGCTTCGAGCATACTATATACTTCGAGTATACTACGTATACTACCCTATGCTGAGCTTCGGCTATGCCATTACTATGTGGCTGAAACCTCAAAAGGGTGACGCGTGATGCTGACGCAAGGCTCTTTCCATTTCGGGCCCACTTCGAGTTCATCTCGCTAAAGTGAAAGCACTTCACGAAGTTTGTGTCCTATCCTTGCTTGCATGGATATAAAGAAACGAGCTTTTAGAGTTAGTGTTGCAATACACCTGTTGACAGAGTTCAGCACAGTTAGGCTCTCGTTAGGCTCCTTTGCAAGTCAGCGGTGACAAAAGAGTGAACGATATATAGACAACAAAATGCATTGGCGTTGCGAAATTCAATCTCCATCTCGTAAAGGGCGCTTACAGAAGAATTCTAGTAAATGCAATAGGCAAAAGCTGAAAAAATCATTTTTGAGGGTTGTACGTGCTAAAATTGTGATTATGATGAGACGCGCCGTAGTATATACTTAATTTGGTCCCCTAGGGTCATTTAACTCGTACCTAAATCAAGGTACACTGGGCGTTTCGATTTTTACTTCTCTTTGGCATTTCGAGCCCATGTAAGTGCGGTGACAGTGGCCGGATGTCCAACTCGTGTCCTCAATCTACCATAAGCAAGAACGGATACGGTAATCAAGTCTACACAAGGTAATGTAAGGCAGTGTAAAACAATTTTACGGAAGACATGAGAAGACAGAAAGATGGCACATGGGGTAGGCGTTCGCACATTCCTAGGATTCATTCAAACGCATTCACATCATATACCTCGTATGCTAAGTCTGAATTTCACCGTTTTTGTTCGATTCCATGTTCTCGTAAAATGCATATCTGTTCACGCGTACCACAGGCCCTTCTGAATTCTTGCACCACGATGCCGTTTTTCCGCCACTCCGAACTCCATCATTCTTCTCGAAAGCACAAGCGTACAATGTACCTCCTGGACGCGTTCGCTTCTTCTTCTTCTTTTTTTTGATGTTTTAAAATCTAATTAATGTGTAACTGATGGGCTGACAAATTTGTTTTGCATATACTTCTAACCTGTTGTCGTTTAGAGCCAATCAGTTTGGCGCAAGCCGCAGTGCTATTCTGGCTGCGCTGCACAAATTCCTTCAAGCATCCGGAAGATTACGCTGCTAGTGCTACCGACCACAGGAAAACCTTTCTTGAATCTTTTACCTCTTTCTCTTTGAACATCTATTATGCCATACTTATTTACGTCGCCTTTTGCCCTTCTCTTCCCTTTGAATGTTGTACAGCGTTTGGTATTGCTTTATGTTTTTCACTCATTTCTCTTTATAATAGACAGTGTGGCCAATCCACCTGATGGGTATAAGCCAGGTTCCCTAGGCGACAAAACAGATCAAAACAAAACCTTTTTTCGCGAGAGTAACTGCTAATCACCTTAACGGATAATGGTACTCTGAATGAGCATAGACAGACCGCATGTACTCCATCGGGTTGTGTGATGACTTCACCAAGTGCACGGAGGAGTATTCATGTCAGCACTTCAGTGCTCTTACAATACCGTACTTCATGCGCGCGGCACACTTTACGCTTGAGTCTTACAGCCCTTCTTCAAAGTTCACAGGGCAGCACGTGTTAAATCTCGGAATAATGTATCCTGTATAGAACTATGGCCGCTTAAACGCCGCACAGATTGAGAAGAACAACGTGAGTTACTCTCCTCAGCTGAAAAGCATGAATAGGCCTTCTACGGGAGCACTACAAAAGGGCATGTAGCGACACACCTTGTCAAGCATGGAATTACGTAGCTACAAAACTTTCTATAAACACTACATGTTTTTTAGCAGCAGCGAACCACTATATTTTACAGTGCACACGCAGTCTTAAGGGTTAAAAAATCGAGACTGATCGTAGCACCAGCATTCTGCCAAGATATTGCACGGACTTCCACTTAAGCTTAAGTCACCGCGCATTATCGGACCCCTGCGTAAGACCTCAAGCCAAATGAGCAGCCCTTTGACATTTATAATTAGGAGGGCCGAATTCCCCGCATGACCGAGCCTTCAGATGGGAAGATATGCTGCTACCCCAAAAGTAAAGATTAAGCGTTGTGGGATAATTTCCTTTGTCATATAAAAGCACACACATACGTAAAATCGAATAATGTAATTTGCTACTGTGCCACCTCAGAGTGATTCAAGCGAAAATGAAAGCGATGGTGTGGGCTCAAAGAATTATGCCTCATAGAACGAGGGTTCTCTGACCCTGGTTAATTTTCGGCGTGGCTGGCAGAGCGTGGCGCTTGGCGCGCCTTGATCGCGCGGTAGTGCCAACCCACAAAAGCGAATTCTCGGATGTTGAAAGAGGGCTCGTATTTCATATTTTCAAATTTTGCAGTGAGAAAGATGGTCAAAGAAAGCGAGACAGAGAGAGAGAGAGAGATCTACAATCTTGCATCTTTTTTTCTTCGAAGCCACTTTAATCGAAAGCTTCCCGATCTGCCACACTGCCGCAACCCTTTGTACAATGGGAGGGCGAAAAGGATGTTCTTTGCGAGGTCGAGGTTTTTGAGTGCACGCAGGTCCAGCCGCGAGATTCAGCAACGTGTTATTACAAAAGCGTTAGACTGTAAACAGATTTACTCCGTTAAAGCTAAAGGCTAAAAAAAATTGAAGGACACTTTGTACATTCCGAAGTGTGTTCGGCGAAAGATTGTGGCCATTCGACTGACTATGTCATGTCTTTTTTCTTTTACACTTTCAGTGGGATTGCACACAAACGGAATGTGTGCGTATTTTCTTTTTTACTTTTTTACCGCGAATCGCAGTGAGACGCGAGACTAATCTGCCTCCGTTCGCATACGCTCGTGTTTTCTGGCGCTTTGCGCATCGTGCAGACACCATCCGCGTTCCAGCGCTTAAATTGACGGACACTTTGTAAATTCCAAAGTGTGTTCCGCGAACGCCTGTGTCCATTGAGACGGGGTCGGTCAGAACGGAACGCGATGCGCGCGTCTCCTTCCTTGCATGATTGGAAACGCTGGGCACAGCGACGCTACGCAAGCAAAGCGCGAGCGCTGTAGAGTCCGACGCGACCGGCGTCCATTTGCGCGCCCCGGCGGCCACCTGGCACCATGCCAGGGCTCGGACGGACGTGAGCATGAGACATTAAAGGCTTTCGCCTTAATAGTGACGGCAAGAACACACTGGCGTCGGTCGGTATGTCCGCAGTGGGAGTCTTGTTGGAACGCTTGGTCGTGCCTTTGATATGTGCGATATCAAGCCGAAAGCCTCAGATGCCTCATCAAACGCAAAAATCGGCCGTCGCATTGGCGTGAACACGCGTAATGCAAAAAAATCATCACCACGTGATGAAGGCACCATATGACGGCATCATTACGTCACAGATCACCAAAATTCGTGAGGCCATCGTGACGTCAGTGTGTCGCAGAGTTGCAGTTCCGCTTATAATAAGTAGATTTGGGCTTCTTTTTTCGCCGAATCGCTTGTAGAATTTTTCTAGTCGCTTGTCGCGTTTTTTGGTCTTATTTGCATTTTCCCGGAAAATGTAGTTATTTTAGTGATCATCACGTTCCCTAACGTGCGTTTGTCATTCACTAATAGCGTGTTTGTCAATGACTCTGAGTAGTTGAGTGCATAGGCGTGCGCAGGGTCCTCCATCAAGGAGGCCGAAGGTTCATCGCAGCGCCCCACCCCCTCGTGCTACTAAGTCAATGTACGGGGCAGATTTAGCCCCCCCCCCCCCCTTAGATGACTAGGGGGGGGGGGGTCCCCCTGCCCGTGCGCACGCCTATGGTTGACTGTTGAAGTCGAACATACCTTGGGGGGAATCAACAAGTAACGTTAATCATGTGCTGGCAAACATGCTAGCACATGATTGTGTGTATACCCATGTAGCACATATATACACATATATGTATACCCATGTACACATATATACCCCATAAAGAGGACGGGGGGGATGGCCGCCGTGGTAGCTCAGTTGGTAGAGCATCGGACGCGTTATTCGAAGGTCGGAGGTTCGGTCCCTGCCCACGGCAAGGTATCCTTTCGTCTACTTTTATTTCTTCACATTTACATCACCTTTACCGTTAGTAACATCCCTTATACTTCCCTTGGCATCATTGTTTGCTAGTTTTAATTAATATTCTGTCTAACAAAGAAAAACGAGCCCTTAAGATTGCCACTTCTTTCCTTCCGATGCTGTATGTACTGCGAAACCACGTTAGGTGCAGAAAGCTTTCGGAGGTGGTAGGGGAGAATCAATAGATCGACTGAGAAGAATAAGAAGATGGCTTTCGTCTTCGATGCATAAGGGATACACTGAGTTTACAGCTACATATGTATGAGCTTTCCTGCCCGTGCCGGCATATTCCAAGCAACCTTAGTGCTTATTATCATCAGAAAAACGAGGTGACATCATTTTTTGTACCAATCGCGCTGACGCCGACGGAGTATTTTTTTTTTTCTCAAAGTCGACCGAACGATGAGGCGTAGAAAAGGCTTTCACCTTAACAAAAGGGTGGTAAGAAGATTAGCGGCTTACAGTGGGCCAACCGCTCACATTTCACACAGACATGCAGCTTGTTCTCAATCCCGATTCGCAGACACAAAAAGAATTATAATATATCCAGAGCACCTACTGCGGAATCTGTGCAAAGCGATTTCGTGGAACGGATAAATGCTGTAAAACAAAATGCGTGGCGTCCAGTTGTCCCTATGCTGTCTTCTTACACAACGTGTAATGCGATGCAACGTGTATGCAGCGGCGCAAGTCCCTGCTTCAATGTCGTACGATGTTTATGCACTGCAGAGCTGAATCTACGCCGAGATGCAGATCAGTTAATGAGGATGCGCATCGTGTAGCGGCAGCCATGTCATGAAGGCACAGGCGACGCGTGATGTTTGTCGAAGGGAGAATGTTGAGGAGTCACTCACTCAAAAAAAAAAAGGGGGGGCAACAAGAAGTGGAACGCTGAAGACGGCGGTAACGTTCCCAATTAGCGCGTATCATTAGCACGGCCAACTGGCCTGCGCGCTCCTGTTCTCGTGCGCGCACGTGACACACGTGGTTCTGCACAGGGTTGCCGTTGGTGGCTACTTTGCGCCAAATTAGCTACATTTGGACCCCGTTGGCGACGAAAATTTCCAGTTGGCGCCATGGATCTTTTTTAAACTTGTGGTTTTACTTATTCAAAATGGTTTTATTTATTCATCAATAGTAAAGACTCTGTTGATAATACCACTTCTGTTCTATTTGGCTAGAAATTTGGCGATAATATCAAATGACATGGCTACTTTGGCTACTATTGGAGTGAGTTCTGGCGCCTTTTCATGTCCACCCAACGGCAACCCTGGTTCTGCACGAAGACAGCAGAAGCTGCAATGTCCGGGAAGGTTAGCCAAGATAGTTTGCATAGCTCTAAAACGTACTGACACTGAAGCGGGCACTCACAGTGAGAGTGAATCGGATTCCAAAGCGCATGCAGGCAGTGACGCTAATGCCATCGTATACGGCAAGATTAGACATCTTCCTCGTATCGAACGCTGTAGCCCAAGTGGAGAACGTGTATCCCGGAAAAACGGCCAATTGTCAGAAAACATAGCCATAGATTTGACCGCACCTGAGGACTTCCCGGGAGCGATTCTCTAATCCGAAGACGACGAGGACAATCCTGAAAGTTGATGCATTCCGTTTGCTTTAATTAGGTACCTCCCGTTTCATGGCCGATCCCCCCGCGGCGGGTTGCGCGAGGTAGTTGAGGATCAACCAACCAACCAACCGTTTGCTTTGCAGGCAAGAGACGCCCACGACGAGGTAAGACGTTGGGACAAGCAACATGCGCTTCGAGTGCACGTCAATGGGAAACCCATTGTACCCGCAACAATGCGTTCAGCAAGAAAGAAGTATACCGTCCAGCCTCCGGACTGTCGGAATGGATAAAGGAGCATTACGCTAGCTTACTTTGTGCACTGGATAGCAGTTACGTTCGTATTAAGTTAACTGTTATTTTTCAATCACATCTTCGTACTCACAGCGCAGTGTCGTCCACTCTTCAGTATACATATATTCATTGATTCCTACAGGTGGCGCAACCTGAAATGAAACACAGAACAGTTACACAAAAGGCGCACATTCCGTAAATATAATCAGATGTGTGTGACCTTTTCGTGTGTGCATGCACCTCTGACCACCATATCATCGATCTAGGGAGTGGTTTAATCCCACCCCCGCCCCTCCCAAATTTTCAATTTTGCGTGTACATATATACACGCCCGCACACAAAAACGCACGCACGAACATGCATAAAGTATAGTTGAACCCCTCCCGCCCCCCGCCCCCCCCAACCCCCCCCTCAAAAAAAAAAATCTAATCGCGTTACTGCCGCTAAGGGCGTCCGCAGATTTTTTTCCAGGGGGGTGCATCGGCAAAAAACGGAGAAGGGGGGGGGGGGGGGTCACTTGGCACAGGTAGCCAAATTTCCGTGACATATGACCGTACAACGTGCAAAGTTGACTAGCAATCCTGGAGGGTTGTTTTACATGTATATACGGGTAATGAGTGTGCTAATCAAGCTGTATAGCTTATTGCTACTGCAAAGAAAAATATTATCCACGATTCCAAGGTGGGGCAGCCGCCCCCCTTGCACCCACCTCCGGACGCTCATGACTGCCGCTATAGATGCGCTTCCTTTCGTGTTTGCATACTTTCTTTCTTTCTTTCTTTCTTTCTTTCTTTCTTTCTTTCTTTCTTTCTTTCTTTCTTTCTTTCTTTCTTTCTTTCTTTCTTTCTTTCTTTTTTTTTTCTTTATTCAATACTGCGGACCTTATACAGGTCCAAGCAGGGTGAGGGCAAAAACAAGAGACAAACAAAGCAAACATAAACATAGTTAATAAGTTTGAAGGAATCACAATGTCACGGACGGTAACAAAGAATTATTCCAGTCTCTTATAGTGCGAGGGAAAAAGAAAATTTGAATAAATCTGTTCGCGTGGGACAGTCCGTACGAGGTGTATCGAATAAACGTAGAAACATGCTGTCTGAGAATGAATAAAGTTGCGACAATACGGGTGGATAAGCATGGAGATTGCATGACGTTGCACGCAGGCAGTCACTGAAAGCATAAGCGATTCTACATGTCGCTGTAAGTCGTATAGGACTTAATTAACACCGCGTGGCTAACTCCGTTTCATAGGAACTACAACGCGTGTGTTGGTTCAGGAATAGTTATTCCACTTAAGCTGTATTCGTTGTTCAAACGTTTTACCATCGTTTGCATGAACTTCAGCACATTCGCACTGGGTGCGACCCACTCAGCAAATACCCATAAAGAATAGTAAAAGGTGCCCGTGTTCCTTTCATTTCACTCTAAATGACCTTAATTGACGCGTTATTCTTATCACTGCAAGTATCTGAAGCCGTCCACTGTCAATGTACGATTCTCACGAGAGAGAAACGAGAACCGGGCGCACTGCCCATAGAATTGGTTGCGCCACCTGAAGAAGATACCTCCAACTAAGTGAGCAGGAAAATGCCCGCGAAATTTACGTTCTGTAGATACGCAAGCGGCGCGTATGAGCATAAGCGATACATCAGTACCTCGCTAGTTCGTTTCGTCTATTATTACGATTGCTTAATTGGGCTTTATGGGTGTTAACGTCCCAAAGCGACTTAGGCTATACTCTAAGAAATAATCGAGTAAAAGGGGTGTCTTTTTGCTACACAACTATAATCGTCATCTACCCCGCGTACTTTCCTGGCGTTATCACCGCTGTCCCGGCACTTCCCGGTCACGAACGCCGCGCGCGTTATCGGCGTGACATAGCATTCTTGATAGGAATGGGCCGAGAGCCGCCGGGTTTTCAAGAGAGGAAACGTGAGCAAGCCAGATGACTATTATCGTTGTGTAGCAGAAATACTCCCAAAATACTCGACTTTTTCTTAGAGTGATATATATATACATACATACATACATACATATACATACATACATACATACATACATACATATATATATGTATATATATATATATATATATATATATATATATATATATATATATATATATATATATATATATATATATATATATATATATATATATATATATATATATATATATATATATATGAGAAACGCCGATAGTAGAGAGCTGCCACTAGCGCAGCCGGTGGGAGGCGGGGGTGCTGAGCACATTACCCCCTGCAAAATCTTTCCATTTTGCATATGTATGCAATATACACGCACACTTACAAACGCTTGCTCAAAATAGAGTACTGTTTAAACGATTATAAAGACAACTAATGCTTATAATGCGCTTATAACGACAAGTGAAGTTGTTAGGAAGTTCTCTTAGCCGATTCGAGCTTTTCTTATCACTAAACGTTGCCCCACTTGCCCTACTAAAGAAGTTTTACAAGAACACAAAGTTTGCCAACTTGATAAACTTTTTGAAAATGATACATACAGGACGGAGTCATGCCTGCTTTACGGCTTTCGCAGAGCTGTGGTGTGCTTGCTTTGCCGCTTGAGAGGTCAAGTGAATGCAAGAGTTAAGTCGAAAAGTAACTGGGCAGTTCAGACATATGTCGCTACTACAACACTACGTTCAGCTGTATAGTATGTTGATGTAGATGTAGATATAGATGTAGATCCTAAAACTTTGACTCACACCCACCCTGGGGGGTTTGGGCAAGAATCGGATAACTAGGATAAAGTATTTAATATATAGAAAATGGGAATTGCGCTTTGTTCAATAAGAATATTTCTTATCAGAATTATGATTTGCGATAAAAAAATAGGGGTCGAATTAATTCTTTTCGAACCAGAATTAATTTTAGAATACGAAGAAAATATAATGAAGCCTACTTTGATTGAATATGAAGTTTTAGTTCTGTGATTATATTTTAAATCTCATTGACCACGCTACAAAATCTTGCACGGCATCGCATACTTGCCCGTTGCTATTTACAAAGGTCAGTGAACCTTGGGATAGCAAATTTGAAGGAGTTCGATCTAATCCAACTTTGGGGAACGGTGTTTCTAGAGATCGCTTTCTTAATGCGGAAAATCTTCGGCAAGAGATCATAAAGTGCTGTATTGTTTTATTTTCCCTACAGTAAGAAAAAAAAGTGTGGAGGGTGCCAGACAAGCTCTGTGTAATAAAGGGAAAATAGACAACCACCCGTTTGTAGCACGAAGCCACAAGGAAATCCGTGCGGATTTCCTTGTGGCTTCGTGCTACAAACGGGTGGTTGTCTATTTTCCCTTTATTAACCCTTCCGCCACCTTGCGGGATTCCGCAGAACTCATTTGCATTAAGCTCTGTGTAAATAAAAATTCGATGACAGCATACGACAGCGTGGCCTAATAATTATAACTTGAGAAGCTCTATTATGACAGGATGTACTTTTCCAGGGCGTCAATAGGCGATTAAAATCCTGGGAATTTCTTAAAGACACTAGAGAGAATTCTCGAATCATTATTTGCCTCCGAAACCTAGCCGCTAGGATAAAAGCTGATGTAGGGAGAACGCCAATAGCTGCTCCGTATAGCGACGCTTTCGACAATTCATCAGCCGTTTCATTTAGAGATAAGCCTCTATGTTCATGTACCCATCATAAGCGAACATACGTTGAGTGCTCAGGGTGCTAGGAATTTGAACTCTCAATACTTTCGGATCACAGTATTACGTGGACGCACAGAACAAGGATAAATAATCTGTTATTAATTCTGTAGAACTTACTGATGTGGTCAGTTTGCGAAGGACGATTATCACCGCTAAAAATTCTGCAGTAAAGATTGGTGTAAAATTTGGAATGCGGAGGAAAAAGGACCATTCGAGAATATGGCAGTATATACCGATGCCAGTCTTTTCTTCTCTCTGTGATGCGTCCGTCGCAATGGTGACATTTGCATGCATTATTAGCAGGTAGTCCTGTAGAGTAGCGCTTAAAGGGGCCCTGCAACACTTTTTGAGCATGGTCAGAAAACGCTGCCGATCGGTAGTCGAGGCTCCCGAGAACACGCGAGCCAAATATTATAGCGCAGCACGCGGCCTGGAATTCAGAATAAATTCTCAAAGTCAGCTAAAAATTGCTTTCTCTTCTCTCGACAAATGACTTCACAAGCTCAAAAATCACTCGTAACAGCCATTGTATCAGCCATTGGCTGATTTGAGCATGGCGCGCTCGGTAGTTACAGGGGCCGCCGCGGGAGGCCGCGACTTGTCCATGCGTGCGCGCGCGATCGCAATGAAAATTCACGTATTCGAAGGGGAAAAAAATATAAAAAAGCGCTCAAGGTGACGAAGCGCGCATGACGTATTTTCTTCCCCCGTGCCATCCCTCCCTGCTTAGCTTCCAGCACTTTCGTCGGGACGAAAGAAGAGAGAAAGCAATTGCAGCGTGCGACAAATCTTTGTAATTCCACTCGTACTGGACGGATTCTAAAAATTTTTGCGGCAGTGAATTCGTGAGGCAATAAGCTCCTTCAGTGAATCCATTCCATGGCTACTTGGAAAAGTGTTGCAGGGCCCCTTTAACTTTCTGCTCTGCAGGTGTTTGGCATCATTAGGGAAAATATCACCAAAATAAGTTAGGAGACATTTTTTTTCCAGTTACAGATAGAGATAAACTATACCTTTTTTGAAAGGTCAGTGGATCGAGAAGAGGTTGTACAAACTTTACTACTTGAGGTGGGTGAAATATAGGCCAACGTAAATAAAAAAAATAAACCAGGTTGCGAAGTGAAAGCTTTTGGATTACGCCTTAAAGTAGACCCTTACGCCCCAAAATGTGCTTCTACAGCCAGTAATCTTGATTTAGTTATAAGGGAAGGAAATTCTTCTTCCAGAAAGAAGACATGATTCCCTACAAATTTTGCCAGCCCTAAGCGCGTTCTCAGTGCCTGCTTCTACATTAGAACAAGAGGACGAACCTTATATATAATACACCCAAATTCATGAGTACAGATCTTACATACAAGCGGTATATTAATAATAACGTGGCTCTGCGCATCCCCGAACTCCTTGTTGTTTATTTTCCGTAGTATACCAACTGCCCAAACGCCCTTTGCTGCAATACACTCTATGTGATTACACCATAAGATAGAGCTGTCATATACCACTTCCAAGTATTTGACATTTTGTACTTGTGGGATGACGTCAAGCATGTACGAAAGAGATATATGCACTGGGTCTTTCAGTGGGACTGCTAACAATGATCGCTTATTCACGTTTATAGAGAGATTAATAGCGTTAAGCCAGCCTTCTAGTGCAGGTAAATACATTTACAGGCTTCGACAGAAAGCGTGAATGTTATTAGCCGATGAAAAGGACGCTATATCATCCGTGTATGCAGATCCTCATGACATGGAATCGGGCTTCGTAAGATATTAATGAATACAGGCGACAGCACTGCCCCTTGGGGTACTCCCTTGTCCTGTTTTATATGTACTCCTTTAAAAATCGCTCTGAAAGCAATAAAATTTTCTATTAAATAAAAATTAGTATAGTACACATGGTCGCACGAAAAGTCATTTTCTTTTCGTCTCTTTACAAGCGCACAGGCTGTAGCAAGCACGGCAGAGTGTTCGTTGTTGGCTGGTATAGGCTCCTGCAGGTGCTGTATGGTTCAACCCTCTACGTGGGTAGGTAATTAATCGGTTGATATGTTAGGGAATCACAAGAATATGCATCACCCAAGGAAGACGAGGAAGAAGAGGACATAGCGGTGGCAGCAGCGTTCAGCCCTCGGCAGGGCCAGGGTCGGACTGTCCCAGGGATGCGACAACGCGGGCGCTAAGGGGCACGGGCGCGGCCATGGCGTCGTCGGAGGGGCGACCCGAAGAGGCCTCGTCGCGATCGGGCGGCGGCGGAGGCGCCGGCAATGCGCAAGACAGCTCGGACAACCAGGACGAGACGTCCAGCATGGGCGAGTCGCCCATGTGCCGCATCTGCTTCCGCGGATCTCGCGCCGGCAGCCTGCTGTCGCCTTGCAACTGCAAGGGCACCATCGGGCTCGTCCACAAGGAGTGCCTCGAGGAGTGGCTCTCGCGACGCAACACCGACGAGTGCAACATCTGCTCCTACCAGTTCAAGGTAACGCGTTCTCGTGTATAGTAGACGCGATAAGCTGCGATGCAACTCGGCATCGATGTCCGCGTCATCGGCCCTATACCATCGTACTTCCCCTCGACGCCATAGTATTAGTTCCCATGCTCAGCGCGTGTGCCATATCCACGAAGTTCCCAAACTCCGAAGAGCACGAACTGACGAATACCGTGACGACGGCTTGGGAGACGTTAGAAAAATATCTATCTATCTATCTATCTATCTATCTATCTATCTATCTATCTATCTATCTATCTATCTATCTATCTATCTATCTATCTATCTATCTATCTATCTATCTATCTATCTATCTATCTATCTATCTATCTATCTATCTATCTATCTATCTATCTATCTATCTATCTATCTATCTATCTATCTAAGCATAGGCGTGCGCACGTGCGCAGGGATCCCCATCAGGGGGGGAGGGGGGCGAACGTTAATCGTCGCAGCGCCCCCCCCCCCCCCCTACTAAGTCAATGTATGGGGCAGATTTGCGACACCCCCTCTTAGGTGACTAGGGAGGGCGCCCCCCCCTACCCTGCCCCTCCTGTGCGACGCCTATGGAGGGTAGTCAACAGTTCTTGGAATGCAACATAAGGGGAACCTCGGCCGCCATTATCGTCAATGATCTGCACGGCCATAACGATGTACTTCAAAGGAACACTAAAGAGAAAAACGATTTTTCTCGTATTAGTCAATTACTCTTCTGCGATACCAAGAACACCACGCTTGTTGCGAAAAAGAGGCTTGGTAAGCGAGAAAACGCGCAAAAGGGAAAATGCCGGTGGCGACGCCATGTTGAGTTGCCGCCCCAGAAACCGTGGCTTCATTGCTTGTGACGGTGTCTACTAGGGCCAACGTAGTTCCTTATCGGTAAAGCTGAAGTGCGTTCACTTCTGAAGGAGCCAGAGACCTAACACAGCAAGTTTCGGGAAACTTCGTTGAGGCAATGTGGCCAAAATAGGCAGGGGGGGGGGGGGGGGGGTCTTTGTAATATGTGACGTCACCATCGGAGTTTTCGGACACGAAATTTAAAAATGAAAGTTTCACCTTGATATCCTTCTCTATTAATAAAGTTACGATGGTGAAATTAATGACTTTATATTTTTCAGAGTGCATTTTATCAACTTAAGCCGATTCATTGTGTCACTATAGTGCCTCTTTAAACAATAACGGAGCTGGTCCGACTAAGTTAAGGTATGGGGCCTACTTGCGCCCCCCCTTAGATGATTGGTTGGGATAGGGGGTAGAGGGGCGCCCTGTCAGCGCGCCTACGTAGTTTACGGTGATCAATGGCGTTCGGAGAGATACAGAAGCAGCAACTGGCCCCGCAGTCATCGCACGAGGCTTCTTCTGTAATATCCATTCTCTATTTTTATCATATGCATCGCACCGAGCGGCTTATCTTGGCAATGACGACAGCGTCCTAGCCTACGACGAAAGGCAAAATAGTGGCAATTGAAACGGGTAACTGCACAATGTGGTCCGAATATTATGGGCCTGCCGTTGGAAACAGCTTTCGGTAGGTGGAGAGGTTTCAAAAATCGCAAGACATTGCAACGAGGCCACTAAATCCTTAAATTGTTTCAAGAACACGTGTAGCCAGAAACATGTACAACTAGCATCAGTGGTCATAGGCGTGCGCAGGGTTCCCCTTCAGGGGGGGGGGGGGGGGGTAGGTTCGTCGCAGCGCACCCCTCCCTATTAAGTCAATGTATGGGGCAGACACATTGTTGGCGAGCCAGTTGGTACATACTGAGCGAGAAACAGCGCACTTAGACGGGACAAAAAATTACACGAAGCAGATTGCGCACCCCCTTCTTAGGTTACTAGTGGGGGAGCCCCTCCCCCCCCCCCCCCCTGCCCCCCTCGTGTGCACGCCTATGTCAGTGGTACTTACGGTGTGGTGATGGGAAGCGCGTGAGAACGAAATGGCACTAATTAACTACGGCCGATTTCAAAAATTGCGCGTTTGAAAAGACGCATTACTTTCCTATAATCGCGGCGAGATGGCGGCACTGCCGCGTGGTGCCTCAATTATGTTTACGTTGGCTCTTCATAAAAATCCGTTGTCAAAACATAACGTTATCAAAACGTACTGCACGGTCGCATATGACTTGGTAATTTTCGTAACAATGCGAAAGTGGTTGAGTGCAACTTTATGCGAAAGCGAACACTGACCGCTAATCATAACTCAAGGAGCAGGTTGCCTTTGCCTGGACTATCATGAAGTATTGCTATCGAAGTCATTTCTTTCGTCCCTTAATTTGATAGGATATAACACATCTAATTGCCTTCTTCACTGTGTTTAGTTATTTTATGTCTGTGCAGTTTCGTGTGACATATATTAGTGGCGGTGGGTGCAAAGTGCAAAATAACGCGTGTAAAATGTAATGAAGTTAGGGAAGCGGCCGTGGCTTGGTAACAACTAACTTCAATATTGAAAAAACTTCACACGAAGAGTTGGGCGGAGAAGTTGTCTGAACTGTATATTAACGATTCAGTCGCCGTGTTCCTCGTTAGTATAGTGGTCAGTATCCCCGCCTGTCACGCGGGAGACCGGGGTTCGATTCCCCGACGGGGAGATATTTTTTTTCCCTTCATTCTTTCGAAAGTATAAGGTTCGCTTACTTTCTTTTCTTTCTTTTTTTTTTTGCATTTTGGCAGCAGTTTAAATTAAAGCAATGACACTTACCGTATTACGTCGTTTCAATATAATAAGCGATGACAGAACACCTTCATTGGATGCGAAAAGACATGCATTGTACCGTTTCTGCGTTAAATGCGAGTTATGCTCAGAAACAAGGTTCTTTGTGAGATAATAAGGATCGCGTTTGGTAGTTAATATATTTGTTGGGAAAAAAAGTGAAACGCCTTGTTTAAACGAAAAAAAAAAAAGGAAAAAAAAAAAACCCTCCCCGTCGGGGAATCGAACCCCGGTCTCCCGCGTGACAGGCGGGGATACTGACCACTATACTAACGAGGAGCACGGCTCAAAGCGTCCAAATAATGAACCTGCACGGGGGGCAACCATTCCCTCTTCATACAAGTGTTCATAAATGAATGAATGAATGAATGAATGAATGAATGAATGAATGAATGAAGGAAGGAAGGAAGGAAGGAAGGAAGGAAGGAATGAATGAATGACACTTGTGCTTCCGGATAAGCTTCACCGGTTGTTCGTGCTCGGCATCACCCTGCGGTTCGCCCGGGTTCCCTCATTCAAGAATACATCTGGGAACGGGATCGCCTCCCTGGCTCTCGCGACGACCCAGAGAGAGACAGAGAAAGAGAGAGAGAGAGATCCACGTTCTGTAGGCACTACCTTTTCGTATTGAGTACCCGGCAAGACACTAATTAACGAGCAATGTTATGGCACGCGTATTGAAAGCTAAGAATCACATGCCCATCAAACTTCAGTACTTGGAAAAAAAAAAAAAGCAAGGATCAGTGTTTGTATTTCATTTATTTATTTATTTACTTATTTATTTATTTATAGTCCTCCAAACAATTACCATCTGCCAGGCCCGTAGCCACCCCCCTCCCCCCCCAAATCTTGACAACGGAAGTGTTTCAGAGAAAATGAATAATTAAAACAGGCGTTTTTCCCAAATAGTCGAAGGCCTTCAGGAAGTGCCCCCCCCCCCCCCCCCCGCCTAAAAAAAAAAAAAAAAAAAAAAAAAAAAAAAAAAAAAAAAAAAAAAAACCCTTCCTGACTGTTGGCCTGCCATCTGCAATCAAAATTAACATCTCTCTTAAAACTGCAAATGTTCACCACAACGCTGAGCGCGACATATTTACACGTAGATTTCACGCGGAAGGACATTTAGAACGAAGAAAAACCCGGCGACCCGTCTGCGAGTGAATACAGTGAAATGTCAAGTGTGACTCTTTGACTCTGACGCACTTGCTTTCCTTTTTTATTTATTTATTTATTATTATTATTATTATTATTATTATTATTTTTTTTTTTGATCAGCAGACTTGCACTCTATATCTTTCATCTCTCGAACATTTAGGGGTTGACTGATTGTAGGCTGACTGTGAATATTATTGTCAGGTGTCGTGTTACAAATAGAGCGATTATTTTTTTTTTAGCGTTTTTAAAATAAAAGTTGGCGTGGTTGACGCAAGCTTTTCATCGCCCTTATGCTTGAATCGTTTATACTCTCGAGAACAAGCGGTAAGCGGGATCGTAAAAATTCGTCCCGAATAACCTCAACAAATGTTCTTTTAGTGAATGAGTTTAAAGTTGTTGCATCCTGAAGGACGATCTGGCGAAACGCTCCCCAATAAACCTGGCCCGGCTCACGGCATGTTGTCGCTGACTTACTTAGCGAGCGTGCCACTCATTGGTCGGCTCATCATTACGATCGATTATTATAGGTGCCCGAAGTATTTCAATTACGAGGAATGTGAGGCCAGTCAGTGTTGCACATATTCAGAGGAGACAAAATTTAGCGGTTACCTTAACTTTATTTGGCAATGGTTTCGACCGGTGGGCCAGTCGGAGCCGTTATATATATATATATATATATATATATATATATATATATATATATATATATATATATATATATATATATATATATATATATATATATATATATATATATCTGGGTCATTCCATATCAAGTGTACCAGGTAAATTTTCGACCATCTCCGATCCTGCTGAAAGAATTTGTTCAGGTATATGTGAGTATGATAAGTAGTTATTGAGGCGTTATTTTTCGCAAAAAAAATTTTGTGTTGCCTAGAGGGCGCTTCGAACTTTGGGCACCCAAGTGAAACTGTGTCGCGCTAATTAATTTGTATAAAATTACTGGTCTGAGCAATTACTACGAAACAATTTTTTCCATAATCTTAAGGCGCTGGTCTTTCATTACAATGATAGTTTATTCATTTTTGTATTAACTTTCTTTATTTTTGGCCTTGGCGAAAAATTGCAATATGCTGCATGTTTAGCGTATTTTATAAAAAGCACAGATTTTTTCGCAGATTATGGAAAAAATTGTTTCGTAGTAATTCCTCAGAACAGCAGTTTTATACAAATTATTTAGCGCGACACAGTTTCACTTGAGTGCCCAAAGTTCGAAGCGCCCTCTAGGCGACACATTTTTTTTTTTTTTTGCGAAAAATAACGCCTCAATAACTACTTATCACACTCACACATACCTGGACAATTTTTTTCAGCAGGATCGGAGATGGTCGAAAATTGACCTGGTACACTTGATATGGAATGACCTATATAAATATAAAGCGGGAATTATTAAAAATGTTTATCTATATACTGCTACAATTTATTATGGAGCGTTTTTTTTTTTTTACACTTTCTTTCAATGTAATTTCCTGTCAGGCTGGGGACTTTCAATGTAGTTTCCTGTCAGGCTGCGAAAAAAAAAAAGGGCACGACAGACGCTCGTATATACCCCACTCGGAGCGCCTGAGCGCCCCCCACGTATAATTTCATCCGGCGGCTATCTGGTTCCCAAGAACGCATGTTGTCTGAGGCCTGCGATCGTATATACTTGACCCCGGAGTCGCACCGCGACTTCTTTATTAGCCCCACAGCTAGTAATTTTTCGTCCCTGGAGGGCGCCAGTACCACTCGCGAGCTCGGCGATCGCAGCGCTGTACTGCGTGACGTCCGTTGGCAGATGCCCGTATAAGAGGCGAAGTGGTCGGGCTTCCGGCGTGACCCGGCTTTCTCTTAGCCCCCCCTGAGGGTCGGTCACGAGCTCCGAACGACGACCACAAAGTATACACGCGAACTCTCGTGTTGCACCTATTCCATGCGCAGTGCTGCAGTTTGCTAGGATGACAGGGTCAGGAGGTTAACGCTATACTCTGATGGAAGCAATGTGCAAAAGCGTTCCTGCTTTATTATTTTCTTTCGTTGGTCGTTTAGTTGCGGAAGTGTCGCGGAAGTGTTGCGTGAGTTAACGTTCCTCGTACTGTCGACCACGGACCGGAATGTGCAGTCACCGGCTCGATCCTTCGCGGTGACTCCCGGAAGCGCCGGTCAAATTCTCGTTAAGGGTCCGTGCACTAACGGGTCGCTTCGAAAGCGGCACAGGCTGGACCCAACGATTTCCTCTCCCTCTCACTGAATGTCAAATGTGGATGTCGTCACGCCCGACCGGAAAACGAGACACTGTTCACTTATGTTTGTTTCAGGTGTATAAAGGTGGCGGGAGCAACTATAATGGCGTCGACGGCCTGACTGTTATCAGAAAAAAGTTATGCCAGCTTCGCACTGGTGGTGCCCAGCCCGAGGGAAGAGCGGAGCTGTGTGTCCTTTCTTGTTTTTCTTCATTTCTTCCCTACTCTCTTCTCTTTCTTCCTCCTTCTTGTATGTGTTTTTTTTTTTTTGTACCTGTTGCTTTATATTTCTATTCCTAACTATTTCTTCCTCTTTCTCGCTCTTTTTTATCTTTCTTTTTCTTCCCTTTCTTTCTCGCCCTGTGGGCTTCTTTCTATCTTTTTTCTCTTTTTTCTCTTTCTTTCTGTTTTTTAATACATTTTCGTGTCTCTTTCTCTCTCTCTCTTTATCTCTACTTCTTTCTCTCTCTCTCTGTTTTTCTCTTTATTTCTGTTTCTGTCTCTCTCGGTATCTTTTGTCTTCTATTTCTTTATCGTGTCTGTTTCTTTCTTTCTCTCTCTTCCTCTTTCTATGTCTTTCTATCTTTTTGTCTTTATTCCCTTCAATTCTCTCTACTTCTCTCTCTCTTTCTATCGCTTTCTTTCTCTTCCACGTGTTTGCGTGCTGCACTTCGCCGAGCACAGTTTTCGTTAAACTCTCGCATCTGCTGAATTCGGTAGTGGGGCCAGCCCAATTCCTGCAGCGCATACCCACCTGTGGTATTCTGTAAACAACAATGTTTTTTACGGCCGGCTTATGAATCTGTGCTGTTAGTTAGAACGATATCCGCACTTTCGTAATTCGGAAACAAATATTTCGTCCACGGAATCACCTGGCGTGTAGAATTCAATGGCTGCTTTCAGTTCTATACATAAAACAGGAAGGACATTTCTCGGGGGTGAATTTCACAGCTCCGAATAAAGCTGCTGCGGAATGTGTTTACAACAATAAAAAGAAAATGACACATGGCATCTATCGGGCTACGAGACCTTGTATGGACATTTTGCACACGTCGCATAGATCTCTGGTCACATCTGAGACGTCACTCCTTATCAGTGCATATGAGTCTAATTGGGCTTCCACTTAACAAGATCAACTTCTACAGGCAGCCGCCGGCTCCTTGTGTGCTTATTCGTTCTTAGAAGCACACAAAGAAAAAAATCGTGTTTGGTATACTTAGTTGAGACTCGACAAGGATAAAGACAACTATATTAACATCTGTGTCATTTGCGGCAGGGGCGTAGCCGGAAATTTTTTTCCTGGGGGGGGGAGGGTTCAACCATACCTTATGTATGTTCATGCGTGCGTTATGTGTGTATATATACGCAAGCAAAATTGAAAAAATTTTAGGGGAGGGTGCGTTGAACCCCGCAAGCCCCCCCCCCCCCCCTCTCTTGGCTACGCCCCTGACTTGCGAGAATGCCTTTCAGCTTTACATGTATTATCAGAATCAGAATCAATTTTATTGTACTTATACGAAGGTTACATAGTAATAACGTACAGAAGGGGGGTCCCGAAGTCGAAGACTGCAATGGGACCTCCTTTTCAAAATAAATAAGAAATATAGGTTACAGCATAACTAGACATACGCATTATAAAAGGTGCAAATAGATAGCTCTTTAGTTTATGGGTGATAGCCTCATTAGTTTATGGGTGACGTACTTTCATTTTCTCTTAAAGCATCGCTTTCTGTTAACTTTCACAATTACCGTAATTCCATTATTTACCAGTTTATATGATTAATGAGTGGCTCTCACGCCACTGCTCTTCTCACTTCCTCGCTTAACTGCTTATGGGAGTACAATGCAGCAGATTCAACATGACAGCAACACTTTTCATTCCATACATGCTGCAGGTCACTAGGGGACGAAGAAAAAATAGAGCAGTTAAAAAAGGTAACTGATGTTTGGCTACGTGTCATCAAATTTTTCATAGGCAGCGTAGTTCCAGTACGCTAGGTTCTTTTTCCCTGAAGAATGGGTGCTGGCTCATTTCATGGGATGTGGCAGCAGAGATATTGATCACCCGATGAAAGGTTTCTAATGAAAGAAAACATTTGCGAATTCAGGCCCGGGGCTTCATATTACACGCACACTTCATGTACGCAGCAAGTACTCCGTGGTGGTGACAATGATGAGGGTACGGGGGATGACGGGGGGAGTAGCAGCGAACAATTACTTCTTTCCTACTGCCTACATCCAGTTTGCGGAGTAATTGCTCCATGAATTACACCAGCCCGGTGCGGTCACAGGCGAGCCCCCCTGAATGACCGCTCGTTCTCTTCTTCCTCCTCACCACCTATGCGACACACGCAGATAATAACGTCCGGGTCCGATTTAAAGATACACCATAGGAGCACTTCAACAATAGGAGCGCGTACAAATGGAGGAAGGGCCCCGTCTATGTCTATTTAAATTGCGATCCTCCTTTCCAGAGAAGAGGGCCAAACGAGAGGCAAGATTTAGAATATCCTACGACGAAGCGTGCCTATGCGTCTTCCGCTTTGCGTCTTGTAAATCGTGTCCACGAATCACAGCAGTGCGTCACCATCACAGTGGTTGTTAGCGACGTGCGCTGCTTCTCGCGATGACGTGCGTGGGTGCATGTTCATATGAGCGTGCGTTCCCGTATATCCATGTGTGTGTGTATTTGCTTGTGTGTGTGTGTGTGCGTGCGTGCGTGCGTTCGTGTGTGTGTGTGTGTGTGTGTGTGTGTGTGTGTGTGTGTGTGTGTTTGTGTGTGCGTGCGTGCGTGTGTGTGCGTGTGTGTGTTCCTGCATTGCATGTTCGTGTGTGTGTGTGTGTGTGTGTGTGTGTTCCTGCATTGCATGTTCGTGTGTGTGCGTGCATGCGCGTGTATGTTTGTTTGTGTGCGTGTTCCTGCATTGCATGTTCGTGTGTGTGCGTGCATGCGCTTGTGTATGCGTGCTTGAATGTGTTTCTCTGTGTGTGAGCATAACGATAATCGAGCTGTACGTTCGCAAGAAGTTAAAACAAATATAATAAACGGGAAAGCCATTATAAAAGGAAGGATGTGCTGCAGCCAGGTTTACCACAGATCACAGTGCGCTGAAATTAGGAGCAAGTGAGGGAGCGGGAGACAGAGAGGCCAGAACTGATGGTCACATGAAGACGCGACCACTTTGGATAGAAACAATGCCCCGACTCTCCTTGGCAGCAAGAACAATGGCCTCAGGGTACAACGTCCTCAGGGCTAATGTCTTGCGGGTAATCCTCGAGCGATTAAGGAACCACCGGACATTCGTGCTTACGGGATGGTGTTTTTTCTTTTTTTTTTCTTTTTTTTTTAGCTTATTCCCTTTTATGACCCCTCGTTTCTGTAAAAGACTGACGACCACATGGATGGCTTTCTGGGGCCTTCTAAACGCACAAGCAGCCACTCAAGGAAAGGTAGAATGGTAAAGGCCATGTTGTAAAGGACGGACGCTTTTTCAGAACACAGCGTATGTGTTCTCTTCCTTTAAAGAGCATGAAGTGCCTTTGTTTTAGATAACTACAAGCTACTATTTGTTGCTTGTTCAACTGCATGTATATATACCTCTTGATAGTCTCTCTTTTGCGGTGACTTCATTGTTTTTGGTTTTGTTTTTGTTTTTTTTTCGCGCCTTCTATACACTGAGAGATTCAGAAAAGTGTTTGTGTCCATATGAATTCTATTTCAATGCGAGTACTGATGTTTGTTTTTTTTTTTGTATTTTTTAAGGTATTCTTTCTTCCTCGCCTAAGCGGACAGCAACAAAGGTTTTTCGCTGGTAGTACTCTTTAACTGCTACAAAGAGGAAAAAAAAAAAGTACGGCAACTGCAAACTGTCCTCTATTTGAGTGGGGCCAGCGTCACGAGGCAGCATAGGCGTGCGCGGGGGGGGGGGGGTGGGGGGGGGGGGGGTGTCGCCTTCCCCTAATCATCGCAAGGGGTTGCCAAGTCTGCCCTCCACCTTTCTTTACAAAGTCCACCTGCCCCGTCAATATTTAATGTGCAGGTTTATGCCATGCAGGTTTCTGACCATAGTGGCGGCCAAGGACACCTGACGTTGCGTTCCAAGAACTTTTATTCCCACCTTTACACACAGGAAGAGTCCGGGGCCAAAGGCAGGACGTTGTGAAAAGCGCTTCATCATTACATTTTTATTTTTTCCATCCTTTGCGAAGCTTCTTTTCTTTCGAACTCGATCAATAGAAGGGCATGGGAGGCGCTGGGAGGGGGAGGGGGCGCTGCGGTGATACTGGCTCCCCATAACGGAGGACCCTGTACGCGCCTGCGCAATAGAATTGAACGTAATTTAGAGGGTCGCCTTATGCATTTGCCCGAGGCGACTCGAAGGACGAAAGCCATCTTTTGTTTCTCAGTCGATGTATTGATCCTTCCCTTCTCCACCCATGGTAGCAGGCAATGTTGCTACAACGTTGAAGCAACTTTCTCAATGTTGCGGCAACGTTGTGTCAACATTTGGTGCTGCTAAGGATCCATACGAAAGCTTTGCTGCACCGAACGTTGTTTTGCATTGCCTCCAGGATCGGAGGCATTGCAAGCTTTCTGCAGCTCACCTGCTTTTGCATTGCCTCCGTGATCCGCCCACCTTTGACCAAGCGATGATGTCATGTGATGACGTCGTCATGTTTCATGATAATTACAGCATGATGGCGTCACAAACTTTGGTGATCTGCTACGTCATCACGTGACAATCTTTTCTTTTTTTTTTTTTTTTTTTTTTTTTTTTTTGCAGCACTCGTGTATGCGCCGACGGCCAATTGTCTCGTCTCATGAGGCTTTCAAAGGCTCTCGCATTAGATTTTCCAAAAATTAATTCGAGGTCCACCGCTACTGAGTGCCGCATATTGATAGCACGGTTTTTTCACGTGTGACACCGTTATTTATTCATTTTTAAGAAGCTGGATAAAATAATGAAAACTTGAGGAGATAGGAGAAGCACTGGTGCAAGCGTTCACATACAAAGTTACTCTGCGAGGAAGGAACAGAAGGAAGAAACACTAGAAAATTGGCGCAAAAAGCGCGAACCACATAAGTTTTTACTCTTCAGTGACGTTTTAAAATATGCGTTATGTTCATTCCGTGCAGCTGAACCGTAGACCTCATAGGGCAATGTCAGGGAGAGCTTAGAGCTCTTCCATGCTCTAACTCGTCAAACATTCTTAACAGCGAAGCTGTTCTTAGTCGAGCCTTTCGTGTCTGGGGGCCGTCGTAAATCGTAAACGGGTATGTGACACAGAAAGTGGGTAAATCCCACTACGGATATGTGCCGTGGGCTGAAAGAGGTGATTTTTCGTCCTCTTCAAATATCAATTTACGTCACAGACCCACAGTACACTACAGTCAAAGTTACAATTAGCATTGCGCTTTGCCTGGCCTAATCGTCTGTTTGATTCATTCGCTCGTGTCTAACATATAAATGAGAGAGAGAGAAAAACTTTATTTGAGGTATATACAGGGAGTAGGTGGGAGATGGCCCGGAGCGGGCCACCCCTCAGAACCACTAGGTGGGCTCCTCTTTACAGAAGCCCAATGGCGGCCAACGAGACTCGGGCTTGGTTGACCAGGGCCTTCTGGCTGACCCTATCTAGAAAAAAGAAATAGCCGGCCGATCCCACGCACTGTGGGAATCGATGTAACGCGAAGCAGCCAGCAAGGAGCAAATCATGCTGTACACAATATGCATGTCATGATTTACATGTTACCACCTGCCACTTCTGTTCGTTATACAGTCACGTCCCGCAATACCAATTTTGGTGTACATCAAGCTGGCGAAACAGCCGCGAGCGAGCCGTCAGCGTGGCATGCAAGTCATGTTGCTCATGACATGTCATGATTTCCATATTACCACTTGTCATTTTCGTTCGTCATACAGGTCACGTCACGCAATACCAAATTTGGTGTATATCAAGCTAGCGAAACGGCCGCGAGCGGGGCCATGAGCGTGGCATGTAAGTCATGTTGCACATGACATGTCATGATTTCCATATTACCACTTGTCATTTATGTTCGTCATGCAGTCACATCACGCAATACCAAATTTGGTGTATATCAAGCTAGCGAAACGGCCGCGAGCATGCCATGAGCGAGCATGCAAGTCATGTTGCACATGACATGTCATGATTTCCATATTGACCACTTGGCATTTGTGTTCGTCATACAGTCACGTCACGCAATACCAAATTTGGTGTATATCAAGCTAGCGAAACGGCCGCGAGCGTGCCATGAGCCAGCATGCAAGTCATGTTGCACATGACATGTCATGATTTCCATATTGCCACTTGTCAGTAATATTCGTCATACAGTCAGTGCACCATGAGCGTGGCATGTAAATCATGTTGTACATGACATGCACGTCATGATTTTCATATTACCACCTGTCATTTATGTTGGTCATGCAGAAATGTCTCATCGTACCAATTTTTCGGATATATCAAGTTAAGAAAGCGGCCGCAGGAGCACTACGGCCATGGCGTGTAAATCATACTTTTCATGACAAGTTAGTCATGTTTTTCATGATATGACCGTCATTCATGTTCGTCGTACAGTCATGTTATGCCATGCCAATTTTGGTATAAATCCCATTAACGATACGGCCAGGAGAGCACAAAGTCGTAGGCGGCTAGATAGATAGATAGATAGATAGATAGATAGATAGATAGATAGATAGATAGATAGATAGATAGATAGATAGATAGATAGATAGATAGATAGATAGATAGATAGATAGATAGATAGATAGATAGATAGATAGATAGATAGATAGATAGATAGATTGGATGGATGGATGGATTGGATGGATGGATTGGATGGATGGATGGATGGATTGGATGGATGGATGGATGGATGGATGGATGGATGGATGGATGGATGGATGGATGGATGGATGGGATGGGATGGGATGGGATGGGATTGGACGGACGGACGGACGGACGGACGGACGGACGGATGGATGGATGGATGGATGGATGGATGGATGGATGGATGGATGGATGGATGGATGGATACGCTCAATGTCGCCGAAGTTTGCTAAGAAATGCTTCGCATTTAAAAAAACCTCTTCTTTCAACCATGTCTTCGTGTCACTTGACGCGCCGATATTCCCGGATGTAGGAGTCGCTTATAGATGACCACTTACGTATACCACCCAACCACGCAGGTGGAGCGCACTCCGAAGAGCATCTGGGACTGGCTCCGCGACCCGAGCAGCCGGGCAAACCGCTGGTACATCCTGGTCGACATGTCCCTGTCCCTGTTCGGCGCCGTCATGCTGCTCGTGTCCGCCTGGCTGTCGGCCGTCGAGATGATCAGCGGCATCTCGTCGGTGCTCGGGTGCGTGCTCATCTGCGTCATCGTCGTGCTCGCGGGGCTCATCTGCGTGGCCGACATCTACCTCATGGTGCGCCACCACCACCAGGCGCTCGTCCAGTGGCGCCAGAACAACTGGGGCGTGCGCCTGGTGCTGCCCACCGAGAGCGCCGTCCCGTCTGAGACGGCCGGAAACCCGCCGCCGCCGCCTTCCGAGCCGCCTTCGGTGTCGTTGAATAGCGCGACAGCCACTGGGACGACCGCCGCCAGCGCGACGACTACTCCGACGGCGCCGCAGCAAAATTCGGCGGCCACTGACCACCCGGTCGTGTGAAACAGATGCGCTACACGGTGGTGGTCTTGGCGTGAGACGTGACGTTGATGGCACTCTAGACCAGCCGGCTAAACTTGTTTCAGTACGTTCACGCAGACCACACCCAGTCGAATGGGTGACCACCACCGTTGTTTCCGCACGTGTGATATGAAACTCGGTAGGTCGGAAGGTCTGAGCGAAATTGGCCGCGAACTGTACTGCTTCTAGGCACTTCGATGACGACGTCTGTCTGAATGGGTTCCTCCTGCTTGAACGATCAATTACAGCGCAAAATGAGAAAACTGTGGGGGCCGAAAATCAGTTTTCGGATGGTATGTCACGTGATATAAAAACGAAGAAGGACGAGCACAACAACTGAGCAGCGCGACGGGATGTGCTCGGTGCAAATTGTCGTCGATGTATTAAAGTGAAGAAATTGGCGAAGTCGCCTTTGCCGCATCGCTTATGCATGTGTCAATAGATGATAGAGGAACGCGCATTGGTTAAGTAGACATCCTCGGAAGCCAGTGAATAGTTCGCAGATGAGTCTCATAAATTTACGTCGTGACAAGCATGGCTTCTTGTAAATAGACTATTCGGGTTAGCCTTTTCGATATAGGAAAGTTGGTGCTGCATTACTGCCGGGCAATGCGTCCCCATGATTTTATTCCTAGGCTTTTGTACCTTTAGTCTGAGCACACGGCGAGAGAAAAAGAAATCGTGGTCGTTATCATAAACTAGATTATAGTGAACTACGTCCATGAAAATTTTAACAGTTGAAGTAGTACACGAACTTTTATGCGTTAATCCACGTATCGATTCTAGCCTTCTAAGCATATTGCTCTTAAAGGCACGGTCTTCTCGCCTCTTTCATTATGTATATGCCGCGTGTCTTTCGTTACAGTGTGCATCCGTAATCGAGTCCCCCGGCGCCGGTCGATGCTGTTACATACACGATGAGTGACCTTGTCGAAAGGGTCTCGTCCAGAATGTATTTAGTCTGTGCCCACTGTCAAATACTTGTGTAAACGAATAGTGAAATATTGCCGTGAGACACGAATTTTGGGCGTTCTTGCAGCCATAATAGTTATAACATCTCACAAAGGCAATTTTGAAACTGCGGCATCAACACGTCACATCAGGCTAGTCCTCATAGTACAAAAGCGATTAATTACTGATATTTATAAATGCCGCAATGTATAACGAAATTATTAAGTGGCGTATTTCCTTCTCATTCATGGCAATTAGTTATTGCCGAGGTGAGGGCCTTCAGCAAATGTCGCAAAGAACGCTGGATAACCAAACAGCACCGACATACAGCAACGTGCTGAATCATATTCTCAGTACTAATGTGCATTGTATTGTCTTTGGTTTTAAGACCCTGAATAAAGCTTACCATTCCATTCAATTAGGCGCGGAAGCTCTTTAAGCTATTCGTTAAGTCAGGTAGTGCTAACAGAAACTATCATCACCATGAATCGGCACGCGCTTTCTTCGTCTTCCTCTCAGTCCTCTTCTTCATCTTCTTCTTCCGCTCCCGAACGCGCGCGCCGATTTCTGCGGCACGGGATGGAATAACTCTGATGGGTGAGAGGACGAGTGCAGAGAGAAAGAAAGCGAGAGAAAGAAACAGATAGATATGCTTGGCGAAAGAAATTGGTCGGCGAGGCGGGATTAGAACCCGAGTACCCAGGATCCGAAGGCGAGCGTTCCTAACCACTCGGCTATCCAGGCACGCTAGCAGAGCATAGCCTCGTATAGAATAGTGTAGCCAAGGTGGCGGGAAAAGGTAAGTGAGTCTGAGGAGGAGGGAAAGGAGGAGGGGAGAGAGTAAAACATAGCACAGAAAGAAAAAGAACGAGAGAAATAGAGAAATAAATGGAAGAAAGAGAGAAAGTAACATAGAGAAAGGAATAAAAAGAGAGAAAGCGATAGAAAGAAAGAGGAGGCAAGAAAAGGAGAGAAAAAGGTGCAAAAAAGATAAAAATAAACCCACAGTGAAAGACGGAGAAATACATCTAAAAAGAAAAAAAATAAGTAAAAATAAACAGGGAGAAAAAAAAACAGAAAATAAAACAGAGACGAGAGAAAAAAAAGAAACAGAGGAAAAAAGAAAGATAAAAAATTAAGAGAAACAAAGACTGCTGCCCAGCTCCGCACTTCCTTCAGGCTTGGCACCACTAGTGCGAAACTGCCTTAATTTTTCAGGTCGTATCGCTTTCTCACGACTTTTATGCTAAAATTTCTGTCAGGACGCCACTGTTCGGATGTATATTCAAAATTATGTGCCTACACACTTACGGACATCGTGACCGAAAGACCTGTGCTGAATCTTGCAAGCGCTTATGAAAATTCTAAAACTTTACTATCCTTTGTTTGCGCATGGAGAGCATAAAAGAAACACCTTCCTTATGCCAATACCCTTCTCGAAACGAAGGGCAGATTTCCAACTCGCCCAGTATTCAATACATTTAAATACTGTGCTACGTCTGTGTTAAAATTAGACAAAAATGTGCCGTTCACAGCGTCGGCGTCGCCTCGCCGACGCCGACGCTGCCTGCGTCGGCGTCGCGAGGCGAGAGAGGGGGGGAGCGTAGGAGAGGGGATGACGCGCATGCGCCGTGGGGGGTGTGGACGCCGCGGGCAGGGATGCCTAGAGGAGAGAGGGGGGAGCGTAGGAGTGGAGAAAGGGGGGGAGCGTAGGAGGGGAGAGAGGGAGGGGACGCGCATGCGCATTGAGGGTGTGGCCTCCGCGGGGAGGGATGCTTAGAGGAGAGAGAGCTGGAGAGGAGATTTTTTTATTTTTATTTTTTTAATGGGTTGGCGCATGCGCCGTGGGGGGTGTGGACGGACGGACGGGCACCGGATGGACACCGGACGGACGAGAACATGAGACATTAAAGGCTTTCGCCTTAAAAGTTGACGGTGCAGCAGCATCTCATTGTTGTAGCCGATACATTGTTAAAACAGCTGTTGTTATAAGTGGGTTCTACTGTTATGCAGCGACACACCTGAGTGGGCTGCTCCAGGCGGTATTATCCAAGTCTCTGCGACAGAAAATCATCGCAAAATCATTTAAGTTCTTAATAATTTAAGTTCTTATTGCACTAGTTATCTCGCTCGCTACTAGTTCAGAAAGAGCGGCTTAGTATGATCACAAATAGTGCCACAACTTTTGGAGTGCTGGCGATCAGATAAGCACGTCTTGTAAGTTTTTTTTCATATGGCTCCGTGAGCCCATCTGGGTGCCTGAGCAACGAAGTTTCTTTAGGTGGCGTTGGCCTGAGTCGATGCCAGGATGGCTAACTGTCCTCCCATAATAGTGTACATATTGAGGCGAAAGCCTTTAATGTCTCATGCTCACGTCCGTCCGTCCGTCCTTCCATCCGTCCGAGCCCTGGCACGGTGCCAGGTGGCCGCCGAGATGCGCAAACGGACGCCGGTCGCGTCGGACTCTACATCACTCGCGCTTTGCTTGCGTAGCGTCTCGGTGCCCAGGGTTTCCCATCATGCAAGGAGGGAGACGAGCGCATCGCGTTCCATTCTGACCGACCCCGTCTCAATGGACACAGCCGTTCACGGAACACACTTTGGAATTTACAAAGTGTCCGTCAATTTAAGCGCTGTAACGCGGATGGCGTCTGCACGATGCGCAAAGCGCGAGAAAATACGAACGCATGCGAACAGATTAGTCTCGCGTCTCGCTGCGATTCACGGCAAAAAAATTAAAAAAAGAAAACACGCACACATTCCGTTTGTGTGCCATCCCACTGAGAGTGTAAAAGAAAAACGACATGGCATAGTCAGTTGAATGGCCACAAGCTTTTCGCCGAACACACTTTGGAATGTACAAAGTGTCCGTCAATTTTTTTTTACTCTAAATATTTAACTTATGTTTTAAACATGAATTGTGCGGATTGGAACGGTGTTGTTTGAACAGCCTTTCCGTAAACTGTAGGGACAGCTGCTGCATGTAACTTACATATAGTACGCTAGATCGTTCACCACTTGTTCCAGACATCCAGTACCTTATGAATTTGCCCTTTTGGAGACGCCAGTCGCGCGCTTACATGGCTTGGGTTCGGGGCTAAATTTCCGCCTATCATGAGCACCACATACGGGTCGTGTCACTGCCACCTCGGTCCCTCTGTTCAATCGGGCTAAACTGGAGTAGTTCTCGAGGCGCTGGTAAGCGGTTCGAGTTTGTCTACGCTGCTTTTGCTATGCCTTTCTGTCCACCCGTACCACTGAGTCACGTTAAGACGATCATCGTCATGAATTAATGAATAAACTTTCTTGGCGCGGCTATAGGTTCGAACCCGGACTCCCATCCTCGGCAGGCGAGTGTCTTAGCCACTGTGTTACACATCCACGCCTGCAGGATATGATTATGTCTGAACCCTATGAACGCGTTGTGCCCGCAGTGAAAAATAAATATAAAGAGAGAACACTTTCTGTGCTGCCTTCGTTGTTGTGGTAGTGGAATGAAAACCCTCTCAGGGACAGCGTATGTAAAGCTGACATGTCACAATAAAAAAAGTAAAGAAAACACACAACGCTAACTAACCTGTTGTGTGCAATGTCCGACCAGTTAGAATCAACGAGTGCTACAAGGGCATTGATAGATTTTCTGGAGTGTACTGGACTAGACACTAGACTTTAAGGAGACCACTGTGTTACGTGGTTGTTGTACATACGCATCACCTGTTCCTGTCCCCATCATCATCTTCATCACTCTTTTTTCCTTTTCCCTTTTCCTCTGTGCAGAGTAGCAGGCCAGAGCGCACAAGCTCAGGCAGACCTCTCTGCGTTCTTCTACAAATTCACCTTCTCTCTCTCTCTTTCTCTACGCATACTTAACTCTCAAAGGAAATTATGCGTGGATTTTTTTTTCTGGCCATGGCGGCGGCCTGCATTAGCTATGTTTTAAGAAATTCAGCTAATTAATATTCGGAAGAAACTTTTAACCACATACAAGGGCACTACGCACATTTCGTGACCGACTCTTCAGCGTTTAGCATTTCTCTGCTATTAATTTATGCGTATTAAACCTTGACTTCAGCATGGTTCGGAAGAAACAGATAAATAAGATGATATTCAAGGTACGCACCACAGGCCTCACCACGCTTCGCAGCTAGGTACGTCGTCTTTTTTTTTTTCGTGCGAATTTACACATAAATTTAAAAAGAAAACGTACACACGGCAAAGTACTAGTCAGTAAAAAAAATTCCCAAGGACAAGTTCTGAAAGATATAGGCACATCAGTTTGTATAAGTCCGTTAATAAAGTTTGAGTGTGACAGGCAAATCATTTGCACGTCTGTGTTTGAACGCACTGATAATACTTCCGATTTGTTTCTTCAACGAATGCAAATGTGGCTGCAAGAGCTGCTACTGACTTGTTTCTGAATCTGCCGAAGCATTTGTGGCCACGGCGAAAACTTTATTTCCTCGTAGGGCCTGCATATATTAAGTGCCACTCCTGCACTTGGGAGTTCAGCGAACCCGTGACTGCAGCGCCGCTGTTCTTTGCTGTCAAAAAAAAAAAGAAAAGAAAAAAAGGCGATGTCAGACGCAGAGTCATCAGCCGGAAGGGGATGATGGATGCGTTGCGAGGTCCCTTGACAGGCTTCTGCTATTACGTGGAGAAGTGCTGTTGTGGCAGACTAATGCGGGTGAAAGACAATAACATCAGACGAAGACATTTCCTTTTATTTGCATTCTCTCTGCGTTTACTTCTTAGAGGAATAGAATGCCGAGCTCTCTGTGCCTTTTTTCTTCCTTGTCTTTGCAGATGTACGTTGACGTGTCACAACTTATCTCCGTCTTTTTCCCAGACTGCATTTCGCGCGCCTCCGTGGGAACGGCGCGGAGATTGCGTCTCTGCATGCTACTTTGCGTAAATTCTGTGTGTGCGTGGGATTGCATGTGTGGACGCCTGCTTTCGGTGGCGAGTTTCGAGCTGTCCGGTAAGATCCATCGAAAAAGGTTGCGCGACTCAACCACCATCGCAATTACGTGGGTTTTCTCACGTAAGCACATTTTTGCGTGCACACACAAGCGCACATGCAGAAGCGCACACGCACGCACGCACATATGCACGCAAACGCAAAGCGTAAAAATTTCTTTCACTTTAGAATGTCTGTTTCTGCAAGGGCTATCTCTTTCACGTAAAAAAAATTGGCCGCGTATCTGCGTGCTTCGCTGCAAATGTCGTCGAAAGACGATAGTCTTGTGCCGACTGCACTGCATGAGCGGCATGAGTACCACAATTTAATAGCTGGGCTAGCCGCTGGGCTCGTTTTTCGGACGTTTTCCGGGCACGCTTAGACGGACGCCGGCGTTTCTCCGCTGAAATTTGGTCGTCGGTCTTTTCTCTGCGTTCTCTGATCATGTCTTGTAAAGTGGGTCGTATTTCATCAAGCGGCCATATATGTTTTGCCTTGCCTGAGACAGCGCTCTTCTACGATGAATCAGCCGCATCTGGCTGGCATTGATAAAATAGAAGAGGACGCCATCTACAGCGCTACCGGGCAACATCGGCTTGTGTTGAACTATGCTGCTGCCAGGTGGCAGCACCACAGCGTCGAAGTTAAATCACTGGGCGGAGACTTGTTTTGTACACAGCGGCGCATTTTCAGCGCCACGTAATAAACACTAGGATCTTTATAATTACGTATCTATAGATTTTGTTTTAAAGGAACACTGTGAATAGTACTAAGGTATTGATGTTGTACCGCAGATATGCGTAATATTTGATTTTTAATTGCCCACGCTCACCCGTATGAACACATGCCATTCGGTCAAGATTGGAGGTCGTAAGGCAGGGGGTTAAATATTGGCCAGCTAGCTGAATCGTGCGACGTGCCGACAAACAAAGATTCAGACAGACCAAAATATCTCCGTTTAGGTATCCCAAGAAAGACTATCGTCTTTTAAAATTAACGGTAGTCGGTACCAGTTTTATGCTGCCACAAATCTGTATGTGCAGTTGGTGCAGTTATGACACCGCGTAGATACTACGTCTGAGGGCAGGCAACCGAAGTAATTATTAAAAGAAAAAAACTACCGTTGTGTCTTCCGAAAGCTGTGCATTTCTCGATGAAGAAAAAACTGATTCTGCTAAGACATGCAAGCCAGGGGTCCTCTATAGGACTGCACTGGCTGGCTCCTCAGGACCTTAATAAAGTTCCCTGTCTGTCTGTCTGTCTGTCTGTCTGTTAAGACATTAATATCCTTGCATTTTTTCGCGTCCTTGATTTGTTATTTTTCCAAGATTCATCCTTATGTTTTCAACGTATATCTCAGTTTTGGTTCAACAGCTATTAAGGGAAAATGATTGGCGTAACTTTGAGAGGTCTAAAGCAAGCAAAACGGGCGAGAGAAAGAGCAGAGGTAGTCCGACATCCCAGTAGACATTAAGCGAAAGGGAATAATCCTGGGCTTGTCACTTGACACGTAGTACAGAGAACCGGTGGTCAGTTATAACAGCGGAAGGTATAACAAGGGACGGCAGAATGTTACATGGGGTGACGATATTAAGAAGTTCGCATTGATAAAATCGGATCAGCTCGCACACGATAAGATAAACATCCTGCAGTGGACGTAAAATAGGCTGAGAATAATGATGATCATCTCAGCCTCATGCATGTAGCAGAGTAAGTGAGCTACACAAGGTCGGTAGCCTTTTAGATACAACGTGACACAGTAGCTTCACGTAGTGTTCTGCGTTTTGGTTATGTATACATTGGTGCCCCAACGTAATGAATGTATTGGCTTTTAAGTGGGTACTCTCCTCTATACGAAACGAAGTGTCAGCAACACTCATCTGTAGAAGCCTGGCAATTCAGGAGATACATCGTTACCTTCCGTACTTTAACTGAGCAAAAAAAGCGATACTTCTCGAAGTTCGCCGGCCTTGAAATTCTGGAACGCACGTCGTGTTATTAATCCTGCAGCACACATGCAACGTGATTGCTTGCTTGTTTACTTCTTTGTATATTCGTTTTCAACGATGGATAAAGAAGCTTTCTCGCTGCGCCTTATCTCTCCAGCATCGAAGAAAAATCGCGTCCTCAGATAACACCACCACTTATCACTGGGGCTCGCAGCGCTCCTTCGCATCGATTCCACCGTCTACTTCTTCACTGCTCAAAAAGCCTGGCCGCCGGCGTGGCGGGTTCGATATCCAGCCGAGATGAGAACGCACAACGCGGTTCGGAGCGTCACCCTGAATACCGATGTGTGGCGCAGACGGAAGGTCACGGGACGTTTAGCGGCGCCGCGGAACAAAACCGTCGCTGATGCTGCCGTTATCGGCCATCCGCATCTGGGTCTCCCGTGCGCTCTGATCGTGCCCATCGCTTTTTAGCGGTAGCGGCGGCGACATTGCGCGAGCGACAAAGGAAGCTTTCGCGTGGAAGTCACGGACCCCTTGTTGTGCCGCGACCGGGAGTCCCGTTTCTGATCTTGCACGAGCGTACTCTGCAGCCCGCTGGCCTTGTTGCGGTACACGGCGAACCTGGTCACGACAGTAGGTCGGCGTGCCTCCTTGCGTGGATTCAAGGTCCGTCTCTCGAACCTTTGCTAGAGCTTGTGTGTGTGTGTGTGTGTGTGTGTGTGTGTGTGTGTGTGTGTGTGTGTGTGTGTGTGTGTGTGTGTGTGTGTGTGTGTGTGTGTGTGTGTGTGTGTGTGTGTGTGTGTGTGTGTGTGTGTGTGTGTGTGTGTGTGTGTGTGTGTGTGTGTGTGTGTGTGTGTGTGCGTGTGTGTGTGTGTGTGTGTGTGTGTGTGTTTCTCGCGCGCTCATATGGGCATCAGTGAGTGAGTGAGTGAGTGAGTGAGTGAGTGAGTGAGTGAGTGAGTGAGTAGAGAGTGAGTGAGTGAGTGAGTGAGTGAGTGAGTGAGTGAGTGAGTGAGTGAGTGAGAGTGAGTGAGTGAGTGAGTGAGTGAGTGAGTGAGTGAGTGAGTGAGTGAACGTATGTGTGTGTGTGTTAGAGGTACAGGTATATGCCGCCTTTACGGTAGCCATATACAGTAACCCACTACTACAAGCGTTGCTCGCACTCAGGCGTTGGTGACCTTACACCATCCGCGGCGTTCCGGGCGTCACAGAGTCGATGGGTGTAATTGAGGATCGCAAATTGACTTGAATATATTGTTCCAAATAGACAGAGGCGTCACAGCCTGCCGGTATCGCCTGTCGGTAGCAATGAAAGGCAAGTACGCGTGCCCCACAAAAAATAAGAAAAAAAGGGAGCAAAAAAAAATAGAAAGAACTGCGCGAATATTTATAATTTTCTGCGTGATGAGACTTTCGTTTTTTCCACGACAGCTGCGCATATCGTGGACGATGATTGCAATCTGTCTTAATGAGCCAGCTAATTATTTCAGTACTCAATTGTACGTACCCTATATCCTCATCCCCACATACCAATCACACTTGCCCCCCTTCCCTCCCCCCCCCCCCCCCCCCGCTGCAACTGAACCCGCAACGAAGAGCAGCTGGCTATATATGGAAAGTAATTAACCTCCACGTCGACCTCTTCGCATCTCACTGCAAATGACAAGCTGCTTTCGTAGCTGCTTTCATGGGCATTGCGAGCAGGACACTAAAGGCACTTTGAGAGAGTGGACGAGCGTGCTGTCTGTCAATTTGACAGACAGTGTACAGATCTTTGTGCAGATATTTGTACAGACAGTGTGCAGGCCAGTGTGGTAGCCTGTTTAGTACGTGTGCTGCCTCGAAATGAAAGCATCCCAGCTCGCCTTGTCTTCTGTGCTATTAGGTATATTTACTTTATTTGACGGCCGCCAGAACGAAAGCAATTTCTGTGCACAATGCCGCAACTATGAAGTTAAAGGAGTGCTGATACGATCTTTTTTTTTAATTTTCTTATTTTTATTTTAAATAGAGATACCGGTGTCGAGAACACTAAGGAAGAGTATCGTCGTGCCTCGAAACGCATGGCATATATTTTTAATACCACTGCCTTGAAACCTACTTTTGGTTTCGATTTAGAGGGGGTGGTCGCAAAGTGACGTGTCAACACAGTCTGACGTAGTTCGAAGTCACGTGGAGACTGCAGCTCGTGACTTACTAGCATCAGCTCTCGTCTGCTGTCAACTGCACGGGTGCAAATAAACAATGATGGGTGCATTGTCGTCCAGCGACACCGACAGCGATTTCGGCCGCATGCAGGACGCGCAGAGTTCGCAAACCCAGCGAACTGTGTTCACACGTCATGAAGATGTCCATTGTGGTGGAGCTGGCTTGCAGCTGCTGGGCGACGAAAACTTTAAAATCAAACTAAAATGTTTTAAACGTGTTTTCTGGCTCCGGTGTGTGAAGGGCGTTAACACAGCATGCCAAAGAAACAAAAAAAATGTCCCTTTTACGATTTCCCGAGATCGTGTCAGTACTCCTTTAAACGTTGGGGCGATCGGAGGATAGAAGTGCAGCCACGGGCGTTATGAGGTCCTGTAGAGAATAGAAGTTGCTCTCTCACAAACTCCCGGAATGGTGTCGAAATAAAGCAGTATTGAAACTACAATTTGGACGCCACTGAATAATGAAAAGCGCCTTGCCTGAACTCTGGAAACAGATTACGTGACTTTAGCGATCCCAGCTGAAAGTAACCGTGCCTTATTCCACTGCTCCTCGCAGTGTTACATCTCTTGCACGACAAAGTCGGTACTTTTCCACAAGAACATGCAGTAATGACAGAGTCACGCTCCACACACAACGAAGAGCATTAAGCGTTTTGTTTTCTACTTATAACAAAGGGTAGAACGCGCGAGAAGTTGTCTGGGACGCCGCTAAGCAACGCCCCCGACTCCTCCGCTCAAGTTCAAGGGCAAAGAAAGGGATTTCCTTCTTATGGGTGCAGTGTCGGAGCAAAGGGCTTCGCGTCAGTTGTGGCGACGCGTACACTTAGTTCGTAACGACGTTAGGAGCAGACGAAGCTCTTTTTTCCTCCGTCTGCCCCTGCAACCTGTGATTATACACTATATACGGCTGCCCCGTCTACTATGTTGCGCAAACGCATGTCGTCTAGACGAGCTGCTGCTCCTGGTGCTGTCATCTGCGACACTGCGTTGTACAAAGGGTCACTTTTGGCCGTAAGAAGGAGAAGGTGAGGTGGAGGGAGGGTAAACGGTACGTCCCTGATTCGTGCCGTCGTACGTAAGCACCGTGTGAATGTGTGCGGAACAAGCACGCCTTCGCTGGGCTTACTGCCGCGCTTTTCCGTCGGCATTCCATGTTTGTCTAGATTTTTCGATGCAAAGACTGCTTGGCGAAGAACCAAAGGCACCTTGACCGAATCTATCTATCTATCTATCTATCTATCTATCTATCTATCTATCTATCTATCTATCTATCTATCTATCTATCTATCTATCTATCTATCTATCTATCTATCTATCTATCTATCTATCTATCTATCTATCTATCTATCTATCTATCTATCTATCTATCTATCTATCTATCTATCTATCTATCTATCTATCTATCTATCTATCTATCTATCTATCTATCTATCTATCTATCTATCTATCTATCTATCTATGCACCGAAACTGGCAATCACGTGAGTGTATGACGAACATGAATGACAGGTTACGACATGAATAGCTCTACATGTATTTCATGCACGTCGGGACATAATGACAAGAGGCCGTCGGTAAACTATGGTGGCCATCCCATTATTTTGCTATACACCAGAATGCGCACCTTATAACGGGCTTGTATGACTAAGATGAATGACAGATAAAGACGTGAATTTTCATCTGTATCATGGCATGAATGGTACAGATGACATGATGAACACGTCCTGAAGCCATCATGGTCATTTCATTAACATGGTATATACCAGAATGAACATGTTTGCATGACAAACATGCGGTAAAGAACGCCATTTCGTCATATCATGGCATGAATGGCAGGACATGTGACTTGCATGACAGGCGTGCCGTGCCCTTATGATGTCTTGCCATTTATGTCATTTCTGCCATCTATTGCATGACATGAATAACAGTCATTCCTTGACGTAGGGATGCCTCAATATGCACGACATAACATAAATGATGTGGCAAACAAGCGTGGTGGCATGTACCGCATTTACTCATTTTTTGTCGGCCTAATGCTTGGTAGTGTTGAGTCAGGTAACGTCACCACTCACGTCAGAGCCAAGAAGTCAGTTTCGTCGAAACGAAGTGCATGGTACGGTGTGATGATGTGCATATCATACGTTCGTCAGCGTATTCCTTCGGCTTCGAACAACGCTTGAATATAGCTTACCGAGTCATTGGAGTAGATATCTAATGTTTGTTACATTTTCATGTAAGTGGATAGCCAACACTGCACCCACAAATGATGTTTCATGACTGCCAGTAATAAAAATAATATCTTCTGGAGTTTTACGTCCCAAAACCACGATATGATTATGAGACGCCATGGTGCAGGGCTCCGGAAATTTCGACCATCTGGTGTTCTTTAACGTGCACTGACGTCGCACAGTACACGGGCCTCTAGCACTTCACCTACATTGAAATGCGACCGCCGCGGCCGGGATCGAACCTGCGACCTTCGGGGCAGCAGTCGAGCCCCATAACCCATGCTCCAATTCCACGGCCGTCATGATTGCCAGGTCATAACGTGAATAACATGAAGAAACTTTCGCGTACGTCCTGGAACCCTTTACCCCAGTCACGTGGGGCACTTACCCGCATACCATGACCCATTGTATGCGGGTATGTGCCACAGGTGATCCACAGTAAACTTAAAGCCAGGAACGGCGAGAAAACACATGAGAAATCTGAACGCCAGGTCGTTACGGAACTCGCGTGGCAGAAAAAGCCGGTTTCGATCTCGGCGGCGTTGTCGGCCAGTGAAGAATCCCGACGGATGCCAAGAATAAAATTCACGTTTCGAGCCGGAATTGAACCCAGGCATTCTGTGTGGTAGTCAAGTAGTCTACGCTCGGCTCCGAATCAAACCGCCCAACATAGGCAGCTCCTCGGTGACCGCTTCGCATAGCATCGATTTCCAGAATGAGCGGGGTTTACAGGAATTGTTTTCTTCTTATAATCTTGACAGGAGCCACGACTAGTGGTGGCCCAAATTTGATCGTTCATGCATCATCATCATCATCATCATCATCAGCCTGTCTACGCCCACTGCAGGGCAAAGGCCTCTCCCATGTTTCGCCAATCAACCCGGTCCTGTGCTTTCTGCTGCCACGTTACACCTGCAAACTTCTTAATCCCATCTACCCACCTAATTTTCTGTCTCCCCCCTCAAGCGTTTGCCATCTCTTGGAATCCAGTCAGTTACCCTTAATGACCAGCGGTTATCCTGCCGACGTGCTACGTGCCCGGCCCATATCCATTTCTTCTTCTTGATTTCAACTATGATATCCTTAACCCCCGTTTGTTCCCTGACCCACTCCGCTCTCTTCCTGTCTCTTAAGGTTACATCTATCATTTTCCTTTCCATAGCTCGCTGCGTCGTCCTCAGTTTAAGTTGAACCCTCTTTGTAAGTCTCCAGGTTTCTGCTCCGTAGGTAAGTACCGGTAAGATGCAGCTGTTATATACCTTCCTCTTGAGGGATAGTGGTAGACTACCATTCATGATTTGATAATGCTTGCCGAATGAGCCCCATCCCATCCTTATTCTTCTAGTTATTTCACTCTCATGGTTCGGCTCCGTGGTTACGACCTGTCCTAAGTAGACGTACTCCTTTACAACTTCCAGTGTCTCGCCCCCCTATCGCAAAGCGCTGTTCTCTGCCAAGATTGTTCCACATTAGTTTAGTTTTATGCATATTAATTTTCAGACCTACTCTTCTACTTTCCGTATCCAGTTCAGTAATCATAAGCTGTAATTCGTCTCCCGCGTTACTCATCAATGCAATGTCATCAGCGAATCGCAGGTTACTGAGATACTCTCCATTAACTCTTATCCCTAACTCTTCCCATCTAGGGCCCTGAAAACCTCCTGTAAACACGCGGTGAATAGCATTGGAGAGATCGTGTCTCCCTGCCGTACGCCCTTCTTTAGTGGGATTCTGTCGCTTTCTTTATGGAGGACTATAGTGGCTGTGGATCCGCTGTAGATTTCTTCCATTATGTTCATATAGGCTTCGTCGATGCCCTGATTCCGCAGTGCCTGCATGACTGCTGATGTCTCCACCGAATCAAATGCCCTTCTCGTAATCTATGAATGCTATGTATAGGGGTTGGTTGTATTCCGCGCATTTCTCTATCACCTGATTGATAGTATGAATATGGTCTGTTGTTGAGAAGCCTGTACGAAATCCTGCCTGGTCCTTTGGTTGATTGAACTCTAATGTCGTATTAATTCTGTTAGCAATTACTTTTGTAAATAGCTTGTAGACAACGGACAGTAAGCTGATGGGCCTGTAATTTTTCAGGTCCTTGACGTCCCCCTTTCTTATGGATCAAGATGATGTTGGCATTCTTCCAAGAATCTGGTATCCTTCCTGTCGAGAGACACTTCGTATACGGTGTGGCCAGTTTTTCTAACATAATCTCTCCACCGTCTTTCAACAGGTCTGATGTTACCTGATCCTCACCAGCGGCTTTGCCTCTTTGCATTCCCTTTAGGGCTTTCTTTACTTCTCCTGTCAATACTGGTGGGATGTCAGATTCCTCTGGGCTATTATTGCTTCTTACATTATCATCCTGACTGTCTCGGCTGCTGTACAGATCTCTGTAGAACTCTTCCACTACCTCAACTATTCTATCCCTATTGGTTGTGACCTTGCCTTCCTTGTCCCCTTAATGCATACATCTGATTTTTTGCCTATGCACAGTTTTGTCTTCATAGCTTTGGGGCTTCTTCCGTTCTTTAGAGCATGCTCAATTCTCTCTATATTATACTTGCTTATGTCGGCTACTTTACGCCTATTGGATTAACTTGGAAAGCTCCGCCAGCTCTATTTTGTCTGTTGCATTTGAGGCTTTCCATGGTTTGACGTTTCTTAATGAGGTTTTTCGTCTCTTGGGATAGCTTACCAGTGTCCTGTCTAACGACTGTACCCCCCGACTTCCACTGCACACTCCTCAATGATACTAGTCAGATTATCATTCATTGCGTCAACGCTAAGGTCGGTTTCCTCGGTTAAAGCCGCGTACCTATTCTGAAGTGAAACTCTGAATTCCTGTACTTTCCCTCTCAGAGCTAGTTCATTAATCGGCTTCTTGCGTATCAGTTTCTGCCGTTCCTTCCTCAAGTCTAGGTGAATTCTAGATCTTACCATTCTGTGGTCACTGCATCGGATTGTTAACTACTTCCACATCCTGTACAATGCCCGGGCGGGCACACATTATGAAGTCTATTTCATTTTTAGTTTCGCCATTAGGACTTCTCCACGTCCACTTACGAGTAGCCCGTTTTCTGTAGAAGGTATTCAAGATTCGTAAATTATTGCGTTCTGCGAATTCTACTAGTAACTCCCCTCTGGCGTTTCTAGATCCGATGCCATATTCCCCAACTGCATGATCTCCAGCCTGCTTCTTGCCTACCTTTTGCATTAAAGTCGCCCATCAGTACAGTATACTGTGTCTTTACCTTACTCATTGCTGATTCTACGTCTTCGTAGAATCGTTCAACCAGTTGATCATCATGGCTTGATGTAGGCGCGTAGGCCTGTACCACCTTCATCTTGTACCTCTTATTAAACTTAATTACGATACATGCCACCCTCTCATTAATGCTATAGTATTCCTCTATATTACCAGCTATATTTTTATGAATAAGGAACCCCACCCCTAGTTCTCTTCTGTCAGCTAAGCCACGATAGCATAGGACGTGTCCGTTCTTCGGCACTGTATAAGCCTATAGCGTTCATGCATAATTCCTTACAATTATTTATCAACGTTGCTCTTATCATTGCTGTCCTCGCTTCTGTTTGCATTGCCCTGGCATCAAGATTCTGCGTTGTGCCTGAATTTCCAGACACACAGGTGCACTTTCGCAGAATACATTGAACAATAGCTCACACCGTCAAAGACTCGCGGGTTTGGTCCCAAACCGTAACAAACCAACTAGCCCAAAAGTCTGTTCTCTTTGATCCCAGCCGTGGCAGTCGCATTTCGGTGGAGGCGAAACGCTAGAGGCCAGTGTACTGTGCGATGTCAGTGCCCGTTAAAGAACACCAGATGGTCGAACATTTCCGGAGCCCTCCACTACGACGTCTCTCATAATCATATCGTGGTTTTGCGACGTAATACCCTAATTATTATTATTCTTATACCGTCAAGCACACCGGAACGTGGTCGTACATCAAGGAGCGTGCGGTGGGGGGTCTAGTTGGTAAGACATCGAAAACATAAAACTACGCCTAGAAACAAGTCAAAGGATGAGAGAAGTGGACGGGACCAGCGCGGACTCGCAACTGATTTATTAGGAATTAGGATGACGCCTCTTTGCCACAACACCAAAGCGCATGCGCAACCATCCAACGTAACCGTACATTATGAATAGCATCTTAACAATCAAGAAATTCAACTTCTTTCTTGTACAGGTGTGAAGAAGCTTCACTCACACTTATCAGGCCCGTATCGTATAATACCCAAGGCTTCGATTATTTCACCTGCCTTTCTGTCTTTGGCGCGGTCGATGATCTTGGGCCTGCCTAAAAAGCGGCTTGCATTTTCTTTTTCCTGCGCGATGTACGGTTTGATGGTTGCGCATGCGCTTTTGCTGTTGTGGGAAAGAGGCGTCACCAGCGTCACCCTAACAAATCAGTTGTTAGTCTGCGCTGGTCGCGTCCACCTCTTTCATCCGGTGTCTCGTTTCTAGGCGTAGTTTTGTGTTTTCCCTGGTCGTAGTCGGAATCACATTTGTCTAGAGCGCCCAGCCGGCCGCTGCAGCTGCCGTTTTCTGAAGAAATATGCAAAGACCGACGCCGTAATGATACCAAACATGGTCCTACCGCATGCTAGGCCTTTGTACTATAATTCAAGCATGAACGGAAGCTTGTAGCTAACGCGAGGTAGAAGCTGCGGCCAACAACAGCGTCGACAGCCACGCGCTCCGCTGCTCTAGACAAGTGTGATTCTATCCGTACAAGGCTTCATAATGCCTAGCACATGACTTTCGTTCCGTTTATATTCAACCGTACATTTCCTCATTATTCGGATCTCCTGCGACTATACTTGACCCAGATAAAGATGTATTGCGTTTAATTTACGACCCTACACCACGAAATCGATGAGCCATGAAGTCACGACCACGCTCGGTTGTAAGAAAAATGTGATTTCTTCCGCGGCGACAACCTCGCTGATAACGAAGGCCCGAGGGTCTTATCGCTCTCGTGTGTGCGTATCAGAGCCTCCTTGTGGTTGTAACAAGCTCGCTCTCTTTTTCTCGCTTATCGATGTGTGCTGGCAGAGTTCATTGTATCCTTAAGAGAACATGGGGACTCTCGTTTGCGGCGCTAATTTTCATTTCTCGCAATCACATGTGTTACGCTGCGGGGCACGAGTTTCACGTTGAAGGACATTCCGAGTGAAATGAACCCCGCTCTTCTCTCGCGGATCACGATCGTGCGCGCACACACAGCAGCCTCTAACGTTTTTGCTAAAGCATGGAGAGTCCGCCGCGGTGGAGCAGTGGCTATGGTGCTCGGCTGCAGACCCAAAGGTCGCGGGTTCGATTCCCGCCTCGGCGGTTGCATTTCGATGGAGGCGAAATGGTAGAGGCCCGTGTACTGTGCGGTGTCAGTGCACGTTAAAGAACACCAGATGGTCAAAATTTCCGGATTCCTCCACTACGGCGTCTCTCATAATCATATCTTGGTTTTGGGAAGTAAAACCCCAGATATTATTATTATTATCATTTAAAGCATGGAAAGGTAGAGAGAGAGAGAGAGAGGTATGGAAAGAAGAGCTCTGAGCCCGATTATCCCACATGCTCAAAGTGCTCATGTCTTTGAGCACTTTGAGCATGTGGGAGCTTTGTCATGCTGCTTTCTGGCGGCTTTTACTCCCACATGCCTCATACGTACATGTATGCAGACACGCTTGTAGGAAATAAACTAAACTGATTCACGAACCCACATGCCCCTCATCCGCTGCATTTGCTTTACCTACAGCTCCCAACGCATGCACGTAACGAGCAGTCACGAGTTCAGAAGAACAGGAAAGGATGTTAAAACCAATCACTGGCAGAAATTATTTTAGCGAATCCATGCGTATTACGATTGATGAATTTGCCATATCTGGAATGCTCCTTTGTGTCCGTGTACTTATATTTAGGTGCACGTTAAAGAACCCCAGGTGGTCAAAAATTTCCGGAGCTCTCCACCCCGGTGTCCTTCTTGAATCATACCGTGGTTTTGGGACGTAAAACCATAATTATTATTGTTTCAAAACTAACGGAAGCTTTCAAAACCAAGATGAGCTTGCAACAATCAAGTTCGCTGACACGGTCTCTTCTCTGGCGTAGTCCTGCACCAATCGCGAATCTTGCACGCGCCGGCGGCGCGCGTTGCAACGCACGTGCTCCATTCCAGAAATCGTGACCGGATTTCGCGGCTCGTGCACGCGCTTCGTGTGCCACTACACAACCAAACGCGCGCGTGAAAGCAGTGCGTGCGTACGCCTTCATGCTTGCCCGCGTGACTACCTTTCCCCCGGCAATATTTTTGCCTTCATTTTATTTCTACCTCTCGCCCGTACAGTTTATTACACGTGCGTTCCTATTCTTTCCTTCGATAACCGTTCTTTTCGCTTTCATTTTTGCCTCCGGGCTCGTCCTCGTGGCGAGCGATTATTTCCCCCGCCAAGTGAAACGCCTCGAACGAATATCTTTCGCCTCTGTATCTCCACCGATCTTTGCCGCTGGTGGTCCTGATAGGTGGAGAGACTTTGGTGTCAAACAGCGCGTGCCGACGTTTCATTATATGCGTGTGCGTTTACACCTGTCGGCACGGTTGCAGCAAATCACACGATGTCTGAGCAGGCTGGCTTGTTTTCGTCACGCGCACCCTGCCAACCCTGCTTGTCAGTGTAAGCCTGTATCGGAGCTGTCTTAAAAGAACTCTCCTCGTTTAATTCAGTTAAGTTGTCCTGAGAAATCTCAATCAAGCCTTGCGTAACGCATGAAAAGTAGAAAAAGAAGGGTTGAGTAGAGCTGCCAAGTTAAGCCAGAAACGTTAGTGTATCTCCAGGCATTACTTTGTTACCTATTAGCGTCATATGTTGGCACCGAATGCAAACGCGTCATGTATGGTTTAGAGGAATTCGGGGCTTGTTGGAAACGTTGCTGGTAAAAGTGTCGTAAGACATTGAAACGTTGCAACAAGCTATTTTCTGTAATGTTTGTCGATTAACTTGTACAAAAAAAATGTAATTGAAGTCGGCACCCAGTACCACCAATAAATATTGAAGGAGCTTCATTTAAATCAGAGCTGACGAGCGATAGACCGATTATACTCTCCGAGCACGAGCCTCTGCTGCACGCTTACGATGCTGCTGCTGCCTCAGCACAGGCGTTCTTAGTCTTCATTACAACATGCATGTATATATACTATGCGTCACATACGACAACATGCTTTCTACATGAGCTAAATATAAACGATGTCACTCGTCCATTTCACTAAGGACACATTCAAAACTAATTACACGAGTCGTACTTTTGGGGAAAAGAAGAATTCAGTAAATATTTTTGAAAGCTACATAATTATTGGACACAGGCTTTCGGCATACGCAATCCCACAAAGTGGCGCTTACTTCATCTAAGTATGAAACCAATTGCTGCCGCATTTGTTCATACTACAGCAGCGGAGCATCTAGAAGCACCTCTAAAACACACCGAGAACAATTATGGTTCGGTCATCTTCACGAAGTCCCCATCAATCCAAGCACCTCGTAGCGTGTCTGCATATTTCCCCCCATATATAATACATTTCCTAAGAATATGAACTTTATGAGTGGTCGAGTTTCCTAGCTCTGGTCCATTGAATCAGATTCAGTGGCCCCGAATTTGAGAGCGTTCTCCGCTTCCACATAAGTCTGTTCATTATCACCGAGACCGCATATGGTGACCTGAAATTTATCGAGAAGTATCACTGTGACTACTTTCTTCCTCAAGAGTGCGTCGCTGTATAACGTTTACAGAAAACTCTTTGTAACTACCGTGCGGGAGAGTCCAACTAGTTTTCAACAGGGTCCCAATATAGCAAAGGCAGTTCACTGAGGCACGGCAATTCCAGCACCGAGGTCTGGCGCTCTCGCTGCCGGACATCCCGTGTGCGTAAGGGGCGGTTTCACTCTTGGCTTCCCAACCTAGCGGTGTGTGTAAGCGGCCGCGTTATTCCTACGTCCACACAGCTGCTCATGCGCGCTTGGCTGCGCGTTGCGTCTTGCAGTTCAGTGGGGCCCGCGCCATGCTCGGCCGCGCCCGACTGACGCTGCGCGTTTTGCTTCGCCGTCTCGAAGCTTGCCGCCGTTCCGCCAACCACGCCTCCTCCCGCGAGTCACGCGGCGGCGTCGCCCCAACAAGGAAGCGTTCGAACCCTCGCCCTTTCGTCGAGGCGAAATCACTTCCCTTTCGATATCAGAAGCACCCGTGCTTACTAAGGCGAAGTGCGTAGTCGGGACCGTTCGTGCTCGCAAGCCTCGATGCGGACACGGCATGCATGAGCGATCTCAAGGCTAGAACTCAAGGCGAAAAAGACATGACGGCGGTTGCTTCAATGGCTAAGTGCACCCAACTAAAACCATCCTGAGTACCCACATTTTGGTCATTTGCAGGCGAAGAGAGTAGCTATGGCCGTAGGCAGGCGCAAAGCTCTTCAATAAGTAGCGGGGAGGGGGGGGGGGGGGGTCAATGTTTCACTGCAGACCCCTCCTTCCTCTCTCTCCATTGGTCGAGTGCGAAGTGAAGGGTAGCAATGGGATGCAGAAAATGAAAATGAAGCGACGACGTGCTTCTCACTATGAACTGCCTTTGGTCCCTGGCTTTACGGGAGTGAAGGTGGGAACTACCACATATACCCGTGTATAAGCCGCCCCCGTGTATAGCCCGCACCCCCACTTCCAGACGCAAAGATCTTGAAAAAAAAAGAGTCACAGTTTCGCCGCAAGGGCGCAGCAATGAATGCGATAGCAACAAATTGGGATTTCACGCGAAGAACGGCAAGCAGATCGAAACTTAGAGCCGGCTGTTCAAGCGCAAAGGACGCACGAAAAGAACACACACAGGACGAGCGCAAACTAACAACGTTCACAGCTTGACACTTAACGCGCTGCTCAAACACCAAGGACGCACGAAACATACGCACAGGTATACACAGGACGAGTGCGAGCTTACAAGTATCACAGTTGTTGCTTCACTGTGTTTGAACAGCGCGCTTCTTTCGCGAACGGGGCCTCTGCAGCGAGCGAAGTGACATTTGTGCGCTCTGTAACCTAAACGCAATCTTTCCGGCGTAATCACACGACGTAAAGCTGCCCCCATCCCTCAACCCAAGAAAAGCGCGCGCGCGCGCACGGGCACGGGCGACTACGCCCCGTAGGGCAAAGTGCAGGTGCAGATGCAGCCAAAGTGCAGATGCAGCCAATGCATCGCAACGAGTGGGGCGCCGAGCACGCACTTCGCGCCATCTCGCTGGTTCGCTGGTAAGGCAGAGAACACGCTGATATTCCCTCGAGATAAGTGTACCTTCAGCATTGAATGGTGTATATAAATAGATCGCGGTTGGCATGCTGAAGGACGCACGCTTCTGTGACCTAGCGGTTAGCGCTGCGGGGCGAGAGGTCACCCGTTCGATTCCCCGCGTCGGAAAATATTTTTCGGAATTATTTTTCTTCGTGGCTTGTGTATATATATATATATATATATATATATATATATATATATATATATATATATATATATATATATATATATATATATATATATATATATATATATATATATATATATTGTGATGACCGAAGTCGAAGAGGTAGAACTGGGTTGTGGGGTTCGGGCTTGTCTCTGGCTCAGAACAGAATAGAACAGCCGGCCCAGCGTACGGGCGTTGTGTCTACTTCTCTTCACTACAATATATATATATATATATATATATATATATATATATATATATATATATATATATATATATATATATATATATATGTGTGTGTGTGTGTGTGTGTGTGAAGGGCATGACGGCGACGGCGACGACGTCATGCCCCGACGCCACATCATGGGTATCTGGCTGCCGTTATCGTAAAAAACCTGCATGGCCATAATCCATATCAATAAACAGGGCAACTTCTACTAAGCAACGACTTGGGGTAGACATGACGCCCCCCTCAGATGATTAGAGGGAGCGGCCCGCACCTGCCCCTCCCTCTCTCCCCTTTGTACGCCCCAATGGCGATAGCTAATATTGTTTCGCTGCGTAGCATGAGGCTGATGGCCTCTCATAATATTGCCAATTTAACCAATTCCCCATTGTCGATTTAGCGGTAAACGCAACAGAAATGCGCTATGGAGGGCGGAGCTGTTTCGATAGCTGTTTCGAGGAGCTGATGGTGCACACACAAGCGACAAAGAAAATCATCTTAAAAACGGTACTTCAATAACTCGATGACCGCCGGGGAGGAGCAGTGGTTATGGTGTTCGACTGGTCACCCGAAGGTCGCGGGTTTGATCCCGGCCGCGGCGGTCGCATTTCGATGGAGGCGAAATGCTAGAGGCTGTCAGCGGTGTGTGACCTAAATGATGGATAAGGCAAGGTTCGATTTCAAAGAAGAAAACTGTATTTAACTGAAGTTACAAGTGAATCGGCAGGGGTTACATGTGAAGGAAGAAAACGGGACTCGGTGCTGGAGCTCGTTCCGTTGCGTCCGACGCCGCTCGTGTCTCGGCTCTCTCTCTTGCGATGCGTTGCTGCGCGTTCCCGGGTCACAAGCTCACTTTTGTTCTTTTTGAATGTTCGTCCATACGAAGCCTCATGGCAACAGCGCCGAGCGAACGTGCTCAATGCTCGAAGCCCACGTTTACGTAGTGTAGTGTTTCTTGTGCGGGCGCGGAAATGCTGCCGGTGAATTCGAGCGACAGTTGGCGTTTCCAGGAGCTTAGCCCATCGTCTCTGTTTGGGCGCCAAGCACGCGCGTTGTAAACACAGCGGCCGTGTGAACTCGAGTGCGCGCGATGTAAACACAGCGGCCGTGTGAACTCGAGTGCCGCTGACAAGGCCAATGTACTGTGCGATGTCAGTGCACGTTAAAGAACACCAGATGGTCGAAATTTCCGCAGCCCTCCACTACGACATTCCAGATGATGTCGTGGTTTTGGGACATAAAACCCGAGGTATTATTATTATATTTAATAACTCGACAGTGTCGCACGCGAAATGCGGAAATGTGGGTTCGTCCCCTACCTGTGGCCAGTCCTTTCTTTTTTTGCGCACATTTTTTTTTATTTATTTCTTTCACGATACTGAAGGCCAAAATTTTTGGTCCATGTAGGAGGAGCAATACAATGGCAATAGAACAAAACACTGAACCAACAAAATGAAAATGTTGTGCATATGCATCATTCACTCAAATAAATGTTTTTCGAAAGATTGAACAAAGCTAGAGTAATGGAATACCGACTCAGGGATTTCCTTTCCTCATTGCTTCTTCATTCAGTTAAGATAGAAGAGCATAATTTCCCCTACGCTTTCTTTGGCGGGCATTGTCTTTTGGCTCCATTACATGTGTGTACAAATATACGCCTTGGCTTTCTTTCCCGTTCGTAAAATTTAACGCGACATATGATCCCACCCACTAACGAAACCAAGAGGGAGAATTGCAGCCAAGAATAGCAGCACGCGTAACTCTACTGGAAAGAATAGGGGTGCTCGAGGCGTTGCTGAGTCACGGTCGCAGCACGCGCTCGGGCGCCTATCCTCATGTTGCATTCGAGAAGCCGACCACGACGTCTACCGCGAGGCAGCCACCCCTTCTCGGCTTACCGGCACTCGGATAGGCGACTCCGCAGAGAGATCGCGCGCACGCGCATGTATTATAACTTTCGGGCCAGCAGCTGCGCGCGTGATAGTGAAACTGAGAACCGCGAAAGCGACACTGAGCACGGCATGGTACGAAAGGGGTCCAGACGGCGTAATGCAAGAGGGATCGGCTCTCCATTACAGTGTATACGCTCAACACCTCACACGGTTTCGCAGATCGTGTTATTTATTGATCGGCGCGATCTTATCACGCACGCCTGGAGGCAACCGCGAGGAGTTTGCATACGATGAAGCAGTGGTGAGCTCGCGTCTTTCCGCCCGCCGTGACGGCAGTGCGCAGGCCGATTTCTTGAAAGCGCAGTAAGGCATGTTACAGTCCTCCGTATAAGTCATGGGTATAATTTGCTGCCAAGGAAAATAGAAGGCCAAGTCATAGTAGTTGTTACTTAGCTAAAAAAATCACGCCATATCCACGAAGTGAATGATGATGAGTGGGCGAAGCTCGATCGTTTTCATCCATGGCAGAAAGAGAATGTGTGGTCTGGAACGCGCTTATACTTCATGGTCATCAGCGTCATCGTTATCACGTGTAGTGGGTACATTCCACTATACTGGAACGCGCTTATACTTCATCGTTATCACGTGTAGTGGGTACATTCCACTATACTGCGTCATCGTCATCTTTATCACGTGGAGTGGGTACATTCCACTATACTTGGCTATCTACCTACCTATCTACTACTACGACAACTACAGAGGAGGGACAGACCCACACCCTTAGGGAGCTCCGCCCCTAACCCCCCCCCCCCCCCCCCCCCACCACCACCAAGAAAAAAAGAAAAGGACATTCCAGCCAGTTGCACGCCGCGAATACCGTCGGACAGGGAAGCTGTCGCCACTTTGGTCAGGCATTACACTTTGCCCTGAAGTTTCGGCAAACTTTTCAGAAAGGATTTTTTGTTTGTTTGTTTCTTTGTTGATCAGGTTCAACCGTGGGGATACCGCGCAACAATATGCTCATTCACGGCCACGCTAGAACGCTACAGTAGCATTCCAGTGCAGCCGTGGCCAATTCCAGCCGCCCACTCGCACAAAACGCGTATTAGAGGTTTTTAGCTTGTCCGGTATTCCGGTATACGCAAAGGGGTTAACAAAATACCGGGTTACCGGTCGATGGTACCGGCATCTTGCAAAGCTTCATTCTACCTCGATTACAGACACGTTTGTTTGTTTTCGCCTAGTCTCCTTGAGGGGAAAAAAGTTTATAAAGTCAGCTCAGTCGATATTAGGCCACTGCCGCGAATTTACACTACCAGTGAAGTAAAATGCACTAGCTTTCTGCAATAACAATTCTATGCTTACCTGGTTCATCTCGTACCCTCCAGATGGCAATACCTATCCGCCCTCTCGCGTTTACGGCTACGGTATTCGGTATAACGCCGACGCTAAGAAGTCTGCGGACAGACTAAAACTCTCTATTATAATCACGGCTGCGCAGGAGTGCAAGCAGCGTCACCATCATTATCATCATTTAAAATCCTCATCTGCAAGACAGCTCCCCTGCAATGGACATTATTCCTACGACTGAAGACACTTCGCGAGTTTGCGAGCTCTGCGTCCAGCATGCAGCCTTAATCGCAGAAATCACTGCCGGGGTGGGGTCACTGCACGACAATTAACTCGTCGTTGTTTACGTGCACCACGAGCAGATGACCGATTTGCCGTTAGTAAGTCGCCTGTTGCTGTCTTCCCGTGACGCAACACTGCTATGACACGTCACTGAGAAGTCGCCCCCCTCGATATCAAAACAGAAAGTGTTGTTTTAAGGTAGCGGTAATAAATATATATTCGATGCATTCCCAAGCATCACAATATTCGTTTTAGGTTTCTAGACGCCGGTACTTTTATTTAGAGCAACAATCAATTTTTTTTTTTAAATTCGTGTCAGTACTCCTTTAAATTAAATAAACGTGTGTGCCATCGTCGAAGGAAAGCTTCGATCTTCCTGTTTCTTCAGTTGCCCTTCGAGGTAATTCCACTAAATGAGACGCACTTTCTGAAGTGTGGGGTAGACGCCACATTGAGGCTTCTGCCAGGCTTCTGGTAAACAGCGTCACCCCCCCAATACGTGCGAGGTGACTAACGACCAGCAATGCAAACAGCACCCACTCTATCTCATACAGGATGTGCGAATGGCAAAGAGGCGTTGCACCATGTGCCAGACGCCTTTAGCCACCGAGGACTCAAACATGGCGTGTTGTGCCGCCTCCCTTCTGCCGCAATCGGGACAGCGGTCATTTAGAACTACTCCCCATGTGCTAAGCCCTCACACGTAGGCACTGCCCTCCATAATCTGAACCAGTCGAACACGGGCACTTCGTCAGGGACGCGATTGCAACGCCACCTATTCCATTTTGTTGCACTAGATTCTTTTTTCCTCGTCTTTGCTAAGAGTATTACTTGTCGCCATTTCACTAATCTCCTGGGAGGAAACTTCTCCGAGACTGCATGAACCTATTGATTCCACTTTTTTTTTTTAGGCCACTAGCTGCTCTGTAATATTTAGCGGTGTTTCAGGCCGTGGTACAATGTACTGAGTCGCTGTTAAAGTTAATTTTAGTGTACTGCTCGAGTATATTAATAGACTATACCCAGGGTAATGAAGATAATCGAATAGCTTTTGCGTTTTTGCTGAAGCCAGTGCTCTCGTGAACGTTGGTATGTCTGGGTAACCAAGACCACCAAGGCTTGTGGGAAGATTTAAAATTTTACCTTTGAACCTTTGTCTCTTTTCCTTCGCAGAAGAAGGCTGCCACAAATCGATGTGAGGCGTCCTGCTAACACGGCTAGGACGAAGTGCAATGTCTGCTATGTAGGACGCAAAAGCAAAGCCCTGCGATTTCATGGCTCTTGCCCTAACCGTTAGCGACTGGTTAAACTGTGTGGCTGTTGATGCGAGGTCTGCGGATCTCCTAATTACTTCTTCGCTGGACCTTCTTGACACATCTCCTTTTTTTAAGGGAACGCCTATCACCTTAACAGTTTCAAAATATTCGGTATCTGAAGCTCCCAAAACGCAATGTCCTACTTTTGGCTGCGTTTAAGAGAGCACCATAGAGATAGGAGTACTCATCAAATACGTAATGCACGATAGCTAGACAAGTTACTGAAAAAAATTCCCCATCTCCCGCTAAAGGGAACCATGTGTGGATGCGAAGCAGCGGGGAGATAATTAGCTTGAGCGGGAGGAACGTCGCCGCTCTCATTTCACGGCAGTGGTCCGGGTGCTCATCGCGACGCTGCACAGGAGAGAGAATGAGGCGCGTGCGCTCCGTCATTTTCATACCGCGGAACTATCGTGGCGCCCCCCAGCGGAGTATGCAGCTGTCACACCACCTGTGGTGCCCGCCGCTGCGTAGAGGATTCCTAGAGGAAAGGACGGGTGGATCGTAGGAGAGGAGAGAGAGGGGACGTGCACGCGCTGTGGGACGCGGGAGCAGCTCCGTAGAGTAGAGGATTCCTAGAGGAGAGAGGGGGGAGAGGACGCGGATGCGCTGTGGGACGCGGGCGCCGCTCCGTAGAGTGGATGATTCCTAGAGTAGAGGAAGGGGGTGAGCGTAGGAGAGGGGACGCGCTGTGGGACACTCCGTAGAGTAGAAGATTCCTAGAGGAGAGAAAGGGGGGTGAGCGTAGGAGAGAGAGGGGGGAGGGGACGCGCATGCGCTGTGGGACGCGGGACGGACTAAGCCCCCTCCAAACACATGCAAGCAAGATCAAGGAATGGGGTCAACCTGGACGACAGACACCTCCTGCCTAGCCATTACTAAGCAGCCTCTCTGTGCTCTCGGCCATGACTCTGATGTTTGTAGTAGGGATGACGGCCTTCATATTACTACAGTGTTCTGGTTCGTATAATGGGTGCTTCCCTACTTCATGAAAGTGGCCGGACGCGGGACGCGGGACGGGGGGACGCGGGGCGGTCAGAGCCCCGAGCATAAGATGCTTCGCATCTAAAAATACCGAAATATCGTCGGCGTATGCTACAATTTGAAGGTTTCACTGCCTGGCATTGGGAAACCTACTATACTCTTGCAGCTCATAACTCTTTCTAATAAGGGGTTCTAAGTGCTAGAACAAAAGGTTAGAGTACTATTCATACTGCACTCTGGGATGCCAACCCAGCACCTATGCAAGTCACTCCGTGTACAGCTAGACCCTCAGGACGACTCAAATTTGACTGATAGATGTGTAAAACGAAAAGTGCCTTACGGACAATGAAGGACGCACATAGCACTTTCCAGAACTGCCTCGGGTTTTCTGGTTATGCGGCCCGCTTTTCGTATTTTTTATTTTCTGTCTTTCAAGATATACATATTCCTAGGATAGTATCATCAGGTTATTCGGTGGCGAGTTGTGCTTTTGATGAGAACGTGCACACGGGCAACGTAGCAGACTGATATGCAATAAAGAGGAGGTTCTATGTTGCAGATAATTATCTCGAGTACGGCCGCCAGTCTCGGAAGAACTCTGACATTTGAGGGAAAGTTTCAGCCACAGCAGCGTTCCGGCGCAGATGCGCTTTACGTCGGAGCTTCTTATGAGTTTGTTGATGCGGTGGCTGATTACGATGAATTATGGCCGAGCCCTTTGTAATGGGTTGGAAGTATTCAACGACCCACTTTTTACGCAATTCGTAATGTGTGACGCCTGCTTACACAATTCGCATTGTGTGACGCCTGGCTGTTATTTTACTCTCCTACTACGCTATATTAAGGCGAAAGCCTTTAATGTCTCATGCTCACGTCCGTCCGGTGTCCGTCAGGCGTCCGGTGTCCGTCCGTCCGGTGTCCGTCCGTCTGTCCGTCCGTCTGTCCATCCGTCCGTCCGTCCGGTGTCCGTCCGTCCGTCCGTCTGTCTGTCCGTCCGTCCGTCCGTCCGTCCGTCCGTGCGTCCGTGCGTCCGTGCGTCCTTCTGTCCGTCCGTCCGTCTGTCCGTCCGTCCGTGCGTCCGTCAGTCCCTCCGTCCGTCCGTCCGTCCGACCGTCTGTCCGTCCGTCCGTGCGTCCGTCAGTCCCTCCGTCCGTCCGTCCGTCCGTCCGTGCGTCTGTCCGTCTGTTCGTCCGTCCGTCCGTCCGTCCGTCCGTCTGTCCGTCCGTCCGTCCGTCCATCCGTCCGCTGTCCGTCCGTCCGTCCGTCCGTCTGTCCGTCCGTCCGTCCGTCCGGTGTCCGTCCGTCCGTCCATCCGTCCGCTGTCCGTCCGTCCGTCCGTCCGTCTGTCGGTCCGGTGTCCGTCCGTCCGTCTCTCTGTCTGTCCGTCCGTCCGTCCCATCCATCCGAGCTCTGGCACGGAGCCAGGTGGCCGCCGGGATGCGCAAACAGACGCCGGTCGCGTAGGACTCTACAGCGCTCGCTCTTTGCTTGCGTAGCTTCGCTGTGCCCAGCGTTTGCAATCATTCTGACCGACGCCGTCTCAATGGACACAGGCGTTCACGGAATACACCTTCGAATTTACAAAGGGCCCGTCAATTTAAGCGCTGGAACGCTATGGCGTTTGCACAATGCACAAAGCGCGAGAAAATACTAACGCATGCGAACGGAGGAAGATTAGTCTCGCGACTCGCTGTGACTCGTGGTAAAAAATTAAAAAATAAAACACGCACACATTCGCTTTGTGTGTTATCCCACTGAGAGTGTAAAAGAAAAAAAAGACATGCCATAGTCAGTGGAATGGCCACACGCTTTCGCCGAACACACTTTAGAATGTACAAAGTGTCCTTCAATTTTACTGAAGTTAACGTGCTTCCTTTCAAACATGACGCCTTTTGCGACGGCGTTTCGAGCACCGACATGGCTCTGCCCAGGTTCGAACACCATTCCATCCTGGATATTTTCAAATGCGAAGCATTTCTTAACGAACTTTGGCGACTTTGATCGTATCTAGCTATCTAGCTATCTATCTAGCTGCCTACGACTTTGTGCTCTCCTGGCCGTATCGTTAATGGGATTTATACCAAAATTGCTATGGCATAACATGACCGTATGACGAACATAAATGTCTGGTCATATCATGAAAATCATGTCTAACTTGTCATAAAAAGTATGATGTACATGCCACGCTCATGGCGCGCTCGCGGCCGTTTCGTTAGCTTGATATACACCAAACTTGGGATTGAGTGACGTGACTGTATGACGAACACAAATGACAGGTGGTAATAGGCAAATAATGACGTGCATGTCATGAACAGCATGATTTACATGCCACGCTCATGGCACGCTCGCGGCCGTTTCTTTAGCTTGATATACACCAAACTTGGTATTGAGTGACGTGACTGTATGACGAACATAAATGACAAGTGGTAATATGGAAATCATGACATGTCATGTGCGACATGACTTGCATGCCACACTCATGGCGCGCTCGCGGCCGTTTCATTAGCTTGATATACACCAAATTTGGGATTGAGTGACGTGACTCTATGACGAACACAAATGACAGGTGGTGATAGGCAAATAATGACGTGCATGTCATGAACAGCAGATTTACATGCCACGCTCATGGCGCGCTCGCGGCCGTTTCTTTAGCTTGATTTACACCAAACTTGGTATTGAGTGACGTGACTGTATGACGAACATAAACGACAAGTGGTAATATGGAAATCATGACATGTCATGAGCGACATGACTTGCATGCCACGCTCATGGCGCGCTCGCGGCCGTTTCGTTAGCTTGATATACACCAAATTTGGGACTGAGTGACGTGACTGTATGACGAACACAAATGACAGGTGGTGATAGGCAAATAATGACGTGCATGTCATGAACAGCATGATTTACATGCCACGCTCATGGCGCGCTCGCGGCCGTTTCTTTAGCTTGATTTACACCAAATTTGGTATTGAGTGACGTGACTGTATGACGAACATAAACGACAAGTGGTAATATGGAAATCATGACATGTCATGTGCGACATGACTTGCATGCCACACTCATGGCGCGCTCGCGGCCGTTTCGTTAGCTTGATATACACCAAACTTGGGACTGAGTGACGTGACTGTATGACGAACACAAATGACAGGTGGTGATAGGCAAATAATGACGTGCATGTCATGAACAGCATGATTTACATGCCACGCTCATGGCGCGCTCGCGGCCGTTTCTTTAGCTTGATATACACCAAACTTGGTATTGAGTGACGTGACTGTATGACGAACATAAATGACAAGTGGTAATATGGAAATCATGACATGTCATGTGCGACATGACTTGCATGCCACACTCATGGCGCGCTCGCGACCGTTTCGTTAGCTTGATATACACCAAACTTGGGACTGAGTGACGTGACTGTATGACGAACACAAATGACAGGTGGTGATAGGCAAATAATGACGTGCATGTCATGAACAGCATGATTTACATGCCACGCTCATGGCGCGCTCGCGGCCGTTTCTTTAGCTTGATTTACACCAAACTTGGTATTGAGTGACGTGACTGTATGACGAACATAAACGACAAGTGGTAATATGGAAATCATGACATGTCATGTGCGACATGACTTGCATGCCACGCTCATGGCGCGCTCGCGGCCGTTTCGTTAGCTTGATATACACCAAATTTGGGATTGAGTGACGTGACTCTATGACGAACATAAATGACAAGTGGTAATATCGAAATCATGACTTGTGGTGTGCAACATGACTTGCATGCCACGCTCATGGCGCGCTCGCGGCCGTTTCGTTAGCTTGATATACACCAAACTTGGTATTGAGTGGACATGACTGTATGACGAACATAAATGACAAGTGGTAATATCGAAATCATGACTTGTGGTGTGCAACATGACTTGCATGCCACGCTCATGGCGCGCTCGCGGCCGTTTCGTTAGCTTGATATACACCAAATTTGGGATTGAGTGACATGACTGAATGACGAACATAAATGACCAGTGGTAATATGGAAATCATGACTTGTCATGTGCGACATGACTTGCATGCCACGCTCATGGCGCGCTCGCGGCCGTTTCGTTAGCTTGATATACACCAAATTTGGGATTGAGTGACGTGACTGTATGACGAACATAAATGACCAGCGGTAATATGGAAATCATGACTTCTCATGTGCGACATGATTTGCATGCCACGCTCATGGCGTGCTCGCGGCCGTTTCGTTAGCTTGAGATACACTAAATTTGGTATTTAGTGACATGACTGTATGACGAACATAAGTGGCAGGTGGTAACATGAAAATCTTGGCATGCCTATCATCTACAACGCCATTTACATGCCACGCTCATGGTGCGCTTGCGTCCAGTTCGATAGCTTGATATATACCAAAATTGGTATTGCGCGACGTGACTGTATGACGAACATAAATGACAGGTCCTAACATGTTAAACGTGACATATGCAGATTTGCTCCTTCCTGGCTGCTTCGCATTACATCAATTCCCACAGTGCGTGGGATCTGCCGGATTTTTCTTGGTCAGTCTTTTTTTTTTTTTTCGCGCGATAGCGGTTACGGACACCGGCGGTGGCGGCGGACAACTACGGCGCCAAAAACGGCCCTTCTAGTCATCTCATAACAGCTTACGCTGTAAAATTTTGAGCCCTGAAAAATTTCGGTAGATCTACACTCTGGGGGGAATCGATGTTATGCCAGTCGAACAGCGAGGACCTGCTTATGCCCCATTGTATGGCATCGATCCAAACATTATATACTGTACTGGGAGGCGAGCGTTACTGCCTGGGGGACTAGTTGGGGGGGGGGGGGGGGGTAATTATGCGCAGCTTCAAGTTACGAAGGCTGATTATGATTAAGCAGGGGAGCTGGTGACATCAGTGCGCCTTTCATCCGCTTTCGCCAGCACCACCTGTGCTCGAGCGCGCGCTCTCATTGGTCGGCTCCTTTCACCACCATGGCCAATCGCGCTCCTGCTGTCTCCTCTCCACACCACCTGTACCGCTGCCGCCATAGCTTCACCTTTGCTTTTCTCCTGTCTACCCAGCCTCACACTCTTCACGTCACTGCAATTTCTCTACCAGGTTCAACTCTTTACAGCAGGCTTCCCTCTCACCCCTTAGCTTTACCCATGCTGTCGCTCTCATGAGGCTAAGCTCTCGCAGCTGGGCTAGAAAGTGCGGACGATGGATCCCCAGGGATTTACCTCTGCTTTAAACAGCTCCGCTGTTCACATCTGCAGGATAATGAACCTGTGTTACATCAAAAGACGAGAAATGATTCAGCTCATCGTAATGTACTGCCAAACACGCTCACCCAGCTTGAACATAAGCGCTGGCGATGGAATGCGGATGGCGGTACAAACTGGAAGGCAACAGAAACAAGGATGTTGGTGTAAAAAAAAAAAAAAGCAGGGAAAAAATTCATGAAATTGAAATCGTTGCAACCTAAGGTGACTGTGTAAGGCATAAATTGGAAGCTGCAATGAAGAACGATGAGAAGGAACACATATGGTTCGCTCACAACAACCGATATCAAGAAAAAAAAAAGGGAATTATATAACCCATATGCTAGGCTAGGTGAATAGCCTAGCATAGGTGAATAAAACTTAGAACAAACAGGCTAGACGACTGTTTGTGATCGCCATGCTTCAAAGGGGGGCCCAAGTAGATCAATATTGTCATCATCACATCTTTAAACCGCTCCAAGAGGCACTGGTGGGAAAAAGCTCGGTCAGGTATAGAGATGAACACCAAGTGCTGCGGTCAAACGAAATAATGTTTTCTACGGGAATTGAGACATCTTGAAATGCGTTAGAGCCCGATTTGAAGCGTAGGATCTCTTAAGCAGAAATATGCTAAAACATTTGTAATTGACTGTTTTTTCTTACTCATCGAAGGTTTTCCTATCACTGAACCTCGTATAGCGGTTGGTCTGCAGGCAAATTTCGTGGGGTCCAAGCTGTGAAGTTAGAATTCGCAGTATCATACAGAGTGCACGAACTGAGGAAGAAATAATGGTCACACGGGGAAAGTGGTTAAATTCCCATGTAATTTCAACCTTTTACTGCTGAGGAAAGCGGAGGTCGAACACTCGAGGCTATTCAATGTCGTGTTGCAATGAATCGAGACAAACGGACAAAGCGGTTTATTATGTTACCAAGCAATGTTTATTCATCTGTATCTCATGCTGCAAACACCTCCAATACCACCAGCCACACGTCAAGGTGGTTATGTGATTTACTGCTGAATTATCGTTATAATAAATCTAAGCCAACCACAGCAACTAAAGTGCGAACAATCTTCGTGTGAGCTGCCATGTGAGCTCGACGATGTTTGATTATAACGTGGTTTAATCTACAATGTCTCTTCCTACAGATCACGCTCTCTAGACTCATTGTCTGGTATAGAAACGCATTCGTAAGCCTCTTAAATTGTACCATCCTCAGTCACCGCTCATAGTCCAGTGCGTCATCCAACGTACAAGCAATGGTCACTTTCGGAGTATGTCGCTGTCGGTTGTTTCAAGCCAGGACGGGATTATTGCAAACTAACACGTACCAAGTCAAGTACGAAGTGGTAGGCACAGTTTGCGCTGCGTGTGGAGGGGAGGGCAGAACAGCCGAACACTTGACACTTTTCTGTATCGTGGTTTTGGCACGTAAAACTCCGGATATTATTATCCGCTGCTTGGGTTAATGCGAACGCTTATCTAGAGCATTTTAAAAAAAAAGGCAAGTTATGAATTATTGCAAGAAAAGGCAACACTCACATCTTTTGGGCTCTGACTTCGCGCATCTCGAAACTGCGCTCATCGACGCATTAACGCACGTGCTGGCGTATTAGTTTTCTGCGAACAAATGCAGTACGTAGCACGTTCCCAGACGTTAGCGCTGTCATGGCATCCAGTTCGACCCGCTGCTACTGCTGCTTCTGAGAACACGGATTGTGTAGCTATTGCGTTCGAGACATGTCTGGCGCCGAAAGCACGCAGGCGCGTACTCGCGCGACAGCCTTACGAAGTCGTAAGCGAGTGAGCAGCGGCGGTGCATGCCAAGATTTTAAGCCAATCATATAATCCAGCGTTCACGGCCGGCTGTTATCGCTGATAAAGCGGGCGGACCACCGCTCCGATCACTGACACGGTAAGACAAGGAATGACAGTGGCGTAAAATTGCTACGTCATCCCTGCCGTGGTCGGTTCTCGACCATGGCAGGGATCACTGGATGATACCGTTTCCGTCTGATTCGGGACAAAGCCATATTTCCTGTGGTCGGCCGTCTGCTGGCGCACTTGAAATACATGTGTCGCACAAAAGTGCATGAGCAAAAAAGAACTGCAAATTGAGGAGTAATATTATACGTCGATGCCACTTCCACCCCCCCCCCCCCCCCCCACACACACACACACAAATTTCCTTGCTCGGTGTTTATCTGTTCAAACTCGCGTTAACAACGTCAAAAGAAAAAAAAACTGTGGCAGGCAAGAAGTAATGGGAGAATATGTGATTATCTCGTGACATACAGTTTTGTATCTAACTGCATCATCGAAAGACGGCCATGCTGCCTTGTTAATATAATAACATATCTGGGGTTTTACGTTCCCGATGTGATTATGAGATACGCCGTAGTGGAGGGCTCCGGAAATTTCGACCATCTGGTGTTCTTTAACGTGTACTCACATCGAACAGTACACTGACCTCTGGTATTTAACCTCCATCGAAATGTGACCGCCGCGGCCGGGATCGAACTCCCGACCCATGCTGCATTGTTCATTACCGAAAATAAGTTTGGAAAAATTTGCAATTGGACTTTAATTACAGAAGTCATAAAGCAGTGGCCGTTGTTATTATCCACTAAAACATAGAAACACGCCATAGCATACAGAAAAATTAGTGAGCTAGCAATTGTCTCCTAAAAGGTATAATTAATGTCATTTGTTACAACAAATAAAGCTTTGCGAATCATTAAATTTTCCAGTTGTGTGGTTTAACGTTACCTTCCTTCTTTTGTTATTGTGAAATCTACGGCAAGTATCTCTGTAACGATTTTGCATCAATGAACAAAAGAATGTAGACTTATCCCATGTATGATTTGTTCTCGACAACAAATGTATGTATACATAACTGTCCGTTGTGTAACAGCTGCTGAACTGCGGTGTGCTATCCGAGCGACAATCGAAACTGTACAACAACAACGCTGGTGAAATATCTAGACTCCGCGATAGCTGCTGTAGCACCCGTAACACTTCGGCCTTTAAAAATTATGAAAACAGTGACAGTGAGCCTAAAACATTGACGAATCACAATACCAAACAGTAAAACCTCAATGATGCCGCCTCTGGTTGTATATTTTTTTATAACCACGCTTGGAAGAAGATTACAGTTTTCTTCTCTAATGAAAAATTTTATTCTTCGCTAGCCGTGCTTAGTGCGCTCTATCAATGCGCGGTTCTAAGACCCCGAAATGCACTCGAGTTTCCAATCAAGCGCTTCTTCTAACTGGCGCACAGCTGAAGTGTAGCACCTCGAAGTTAAATTTACCGCTTGGCGCTATAACGTTTGTCGAAAACCGAGTGGTTTTCTGGGTCGCTCGTTAAACGAAATGAGGTTGGCGCGACAAGGAGTCCAACCGTCGACCTTGTCCTCAGCAGACAGATGACAGCCTTTCCGTTCGCTGCATGCTGCACTGCTTTCGAGATAATATATCTGTTCCCGGACCCCCGGGAGCTATTCGCCTTCACCTTTGTTCCGGATTGCACGATTTAAGGCTTGCGTCGATTACCTTCGTCGTCCTCTGCCGTTTTCGCGCGTAGTGAGTGAACGCGAAAGGGTTCACAAACGATAAAAAGAAAGCGTCTTGCGCATATGCGGGTTGGTGCTCAATGCTCCATACCGTCAGGCCGGTCTGGGCCAGCGTAATTGCCTTTCTCTTGACATTGAGAATGCGTAATTAAGCTCTTAGGCGCATATTACTGGCCGGTAATGAAAATTGGATAAAGAGTGCTGACCGAGTTACGGGACACCTTGCAGGAGAAGCTAATTGTGTCAAGAATGCGGCGGGAATTCCTGAGCGAGAGGCAATGCGTTTTAAGGAGCCGGACTTGCTTAGCGGCAATGCAGCGCGTAGGCGATATCCGTCACTGGCAAGTAGCTGAGAAAGAAAAAAAAATATTCCCCTTGCAGGACAGTCTGGCATGAGCCGGAGTATAGGTACTACAATTTCTAGGTATCTGTAGTATCAGGTAAAGCGTATAAAACCAGAAAACAAGAACTCACAGAGTCCCTTATGGACTCGTCTAAGACGACTTGAAGGCGAAAGTCAACTTCTTTTTTTTTCTTTTTCTTCTCAGTCGATCGTATTGATCCTCCCCCTCCTCCTCGCCCCTTCCCCAAGAGCTTTCTGCCCATCATGTGGTTATGCAGCACCGCCTCCGAGATCGCACCATGTTTGACCAAGAGACAATGTCGTGTGACAACGTCATTGTGTGACGTCATAGAGACGTCATGATGACGTCTCAAAATTTTTTGCAACTTTTATGAAGTCACACGAAACCACCATAAGCCGTCGCAGAGGGGCGGGAGGGGACCAATACATCGATGGCGAAGAAAAAGATGGCTTTCGCCTTCGAGTCGTCTTAGGCTAATGCATAAGAGGCCCTGTGGGTTTTTTTTTTTTTTTTCTCTTTTGACATTAGTTTACTTTTCGGTCATCATGTAGTATAGCTAAGTTTCTTTCCTTATTCTTTATTTTTTTAGGAGTCTTCTCCAGCGCGCGTGATTGCAAGGCCTAGTAGAACTATGCCGAGCCTCGAGGTATAGTACGTGGTAGCGCACACGCACACTCGCTATACGCTGCAAGCATTCGCCGAAGAATGTTCGCGCAGTCTGCGCGACACCTCGATGCTATCTCACGTGTCATCGATTCCGGCTGCACAGTCGCAAAGCGCGCCGGCACCCTGCCCCACCCCACATATCTCAACGTCCGTGTCGCAAGCTGAGCGCGTAGGCCACACAAAAACAAATCGCTGGAAAGGCGGCGCGTTCCTATAGAGCGCCGCACGTGTTTCTTTACGCCACCCGCTGCGCGAGCTTGTCACCCGCCTTGTCCCGCGGCTTTATTGAGACTGGGCTTTCTCACTGTCAGGTTGCCGTCCATGCACACTTCGGGTTATGCTGGCGCTAACGAGCGCCGGAAAGCGGCACACTGGCTGTTCGATGGCTTGGCCGATAGTGTCGCTCTGTCGCCCTCTCGCATAGTACCGACATTAATAAACGCAAGTGTCCTTAGGCTGGTCCAGACCACCCGCCGTAATAGCTTAGCAGGTGAGGTGTCCCGCTGCTGAGCCCGAGGACGCGGGTTCGATTCTGGAACTTCCCACGTTTCTTTCGGTCCCACTTTCGAAACGTGGGACGTTGCGAATGATCCCCTTTCTGTAACGATCTACCACTCTAACAAAGTCCGTGCATGTTGGATGACGTATGCCCCTTTACGTTCCTGAATGAAAAAAAAAAAAAAGTTTTTTGATTTGGTATTCTACTTCTTGGAAAATTCTTGTGTACAATCTGCTGGTTTCATTTTTTTATTTTAGATTTCTATACATTTAGCATAAATTCCATTATAATTTCAGTTAGTTGCAAGACAGCGCTCGTGACATCCACTTCTTACTTGTTTCACTATTTGCGTTGTGTTATAGTCTTTTACATAGACCCCATGCAACCGCAGCCATTTTGCGCTCACAAATATACATGGCGCTAACAGAGAACGACGCCGAAGAAAACATTGGGAAATTTAACCGTCTGTGTGCGGGCGTTTGTTTCTGTGTGCGTGCGTGCGTGTGCCTGGGTGCGTGCGTGTTTTCACGTAAAGTGATTTTCTGCGGACAGGTGACTCCGGAGAGAGACGGGAGCGTTGCCTTTTAAACTTGCTCGCGACCTTGACGAAGACGCGCGCAATTCTGCGGGGTCTGACCGCAGCGAGCAGAACAATGGGGCGGTCAACAAACGCTCACTAATGGACACCACGGTGAAGCGAGGCCATGCTCGCGTGACCCTCGGCCGCCCATTCGATTCCATCCGGAAGGCCGACGCTGACAACATCAATGCACGCGCAGCTGGACTGCGACTCTAATCGCACTTGAAGAACAACTGCCGCATATCGTCATGCCATCGATATGTATATAGTAGAATGAGAAATCGTGAGGGTATAAGCTTCAAAGTGGGAGAGAATACTTCTTAATCGGAATCTCTTGTTCCACCGCGCCGCAGTGGGAGGTCTCCTCGGTCCAGCAGGGATATAGCAGTGCGGTCGAGTATCCTTTGATTAATTGATATCGAGAATAATTTGAGCCAATACGCCACCGAGCGGAGAGAGCACGAAACAGGCTATTGAGGATAGTTTCCTCAAATGAACTAGAGGGGCCTCTGGCGCTGCGATCGTTCAGCCACCATGGGAATGACGAGTAGTACACAAATTTGCCTAGTCTTCGTGCTTCCGGCTTCGAACGCACGTGTGACTTTGTTTATTGTTGTGTTTTGGTGCTGTTTCGAATAAAAGAACGGACCGTTGTGAACTTCGTGAGCCGATTTGAATTCGTAAGCCTAATAAGGTCAAGGTGGTGAAGCGTAACTGCTAAGCCGTTGCTGAACTTCGTCTCGCGACAAAGCAGCTCCAGGCCACGCGAAGCCAAACGGAGCCAAAATAACGAAGACTAAGCAAGACTAGGCAAATTTGTGTACTATACATCATTCCCATGCTGGCTGAAGCGCCGTGTGTTGCAGCTCCCATAGACACTAGCGCCAGAGTTCCCTCTATAGTGTATTTATAGGAAACTCTATGGTGCATGTAGCCGACGACATTTACTTTAGGACGGATTCGTCGCCACAAAGAAAAAAAATGCGTTGCCAAGCAGTTTTTCTGCGTTTAGATATGCACGTCAGCGAGGCGGAAAGGCGGGATAACATCTTTTGAAAAGTTTCCATTTTCTGAGTGAATGGTGAAGAACGGCGTAAATAACCAACCTCCGCAGGTTATCCCGGCGATAGTTGTATGTTCTCAGCACATCGGGAACAAGTAGTATGTCGCTGTGCTAATGATTTGTTGCCCTTCGAACGACATCATATAGTTGACTCATCGAACTACATAAAAACAATCCTATGGATAACATGGCTGGAATGAATCGGAATAAGTTTACGGGAGCGTCTCGACGCGAATCAAGCTGTGAGAGAAACCGTAGTGGAGGGCTCTGGATAATCCCGACCCGCTGAGGTTGTGACATGGCACAGCACATGGGCATCTAGCATTTCCGTCTAAATTGAAGTGCGACCGCCGCAACTGGAATACAGCCCGCATCATTCGGGTCAGCATCCAAGCACCGTAAACATAGGCGTGCGCACGGAGGGGGGCGGAAAGCCAGCCCCATACATTGACCTAATAGAGAGGGGGGGCGCTGCGTCGAACCTCCCCCCCCCCCCTTGAAGGGGAACCCTGCGCAGGCTAATGACCGTAACCACTGTGCCACAGCGGCGGACGACATCGAAGTCTTCGTAGTGCTCATGTCAGCGTGCTTGCTGCGTGGCGTCAAGGCAAGAGATGCTTGCTATATTAGGATGTATAGTAAGGTCACACTTCAATGGAGGCGAAATGCTAGATGCCCGCGTGCTGTGCTGCGTAGCTTTGTGCCTTGCATGCTGTATAGACGTTGTGTGCTCGATTTCCTTGACCTGTGAGCACGCAAACTTGGTATAACCCCGCCGATGTCTCATCGTAGTGTTCAGGGATCTATGAAAGGGTCCACACGTACTTATAACGATACACTGCTGTAGCAGGAGCTTAACAGACGTGTTTGCAGGGCACCACGATTCCGCTCACGCTGACACACTCACGCATACATAGACAAATTCAATAAGGCTTTCCGCATTACTCTCCGCAATCACGTTATCCGAATTTTTCTTCCTATCATTCTTTTAGCAGTTGGCGGTAGTAGTTGTTTCTCTCCGTCTCGTTCTTGTAGCCGCGCCGAATATGCGTTATGGATACCACTTATATCACTCAGTGTACCGTCACCACCTCATCCTTTGGTTGTACTTTTACGAGTTGAGCGCTCAAAAGGACGGACAAGAGGAAGAGATGTACACACACAGGCGCTACTAACAAGCAATGGTTTATTTCCTTCAGAGCCTGTGTGTGTACATCTCTTCCTCTTGTCCGTGTCCTTTTGAGCGCTCAACTCGTACAAGTATGACCAACCAACAAGCCCGCATCGCCACCATCGTCATCCTTTGGATTTGAACTTATACAAGGACGCGACGAAGTAATCGGCGGAATTAGTCGCTGCAAAATATTCACATGCCGCCGTACTGATAGACAATCAGCATGATAGACAATGCTGATAGGCAATCAGCATTTGAAAAACGATGCCTACTGGCACTGCCGGCTGCGTTAGCCCGCCTACCTACAAAACACTGCCGAAAAGTTTGTCCTGCCTTGTTGATTGACACGGCCTGCGACAGCGCAGCAGCGCTTAGCAGTGGATAAGCATGGCTGATGTGTTTGCACGTCGTTAAATAACCATTAGTGCAGGAGAATCAGCCATCAGGAAATCACAGGCTCAGTTAAAACACTTCGCCGCTGCACGAGAGACGTTTACTCGAACAGTGAAACATTTATTTCCCCGTCGGTCTTGCTCTTCTGTGAGAAGTCAGGGGTTGCGAGGGTAGCGTTGCCTGGACACTTCGCGACGACCAAACTCACGTACCAGGTAGCACGCGCACTCTCACCTTCGACATAACACCGCGTCTTTTGACATCGTAATCCAGAAAACACAGTATTTTCAACACCAACAATCCGCACATGGGTCCTTCTTATAGCCGCCATCCTTGCCAGTGTTGCCTAACTTCGCAGCGCCCCCTGGATTTCGTTTTAGGTGCGAATAGGGTACCTTCCGCGAGATTAACTCCCAAGAAAAACTCGAGTATTTGGAAAGAGTATTTGCGCAACACAACTATAATTGTCATCTACCTCGCGTACTTTCCTGGCGTTATCACGGTGGTCCTGGCGCTTCACAGTCACGAACGATGTGCGCGCTATCATCTTGACATAGCATTCTTGATAGGAAAGTGGCGAGAGCCGGGTTTTCGAGAAAGGAAGCGCGAGCATTCCAGGGGAGCTATTCTAGATGTGTCTACCTTGTGGACTTGTCCACTTCGGCGGAGCACATTCAGTTGCTCGAAAAAGCGGCGAGCCGTGACGTCATAGCGTTCTTGACCACGTCGACGCACCGTACCCGCCAGTACATTCCTAAAGAGAAAGAAAGCGGACGAAATGTACAGTAACATGTCGCTTAAACAAACTTACAAATCTGAACTGGCGTGCGAACGAGTTCAGGTGTTTGAGAACGATGCATAGGGAATGCGTACCGACCTTCCAGGTACGTTAGGCGGGTGGCCGCGTTAAACCTAATTTCAAGGGCTAACGTGATTTAGAGTTAATGCACGGTCCTCCGAGATGTGCATCCAAAAGCGGATCTCTGGGGGACAGCATTCGTCGCGGTGAAACGCATTCCGTCCCTCCCGTTTATGTCGAAATTTGTGAAAGCTTCGTGACGTTAAAATGACCTTGCCAAAGAAGGACCGGAAACAGGGGGCGCGCTTCTCGAAGAGCTCCAGCCAATCAGCGGAGGCCGAAGTGGACAGTCCACAAGGGTAGAAACATCGAGAATCACGCCCCAGATGACGATTATAGTTGTGTGGCAGAAATATTCACGAAATACTCGATTTTTTTCTTGAGAGTGTACCGTTTGTAACACCTATGGTGGAAATTTTAAATCCAGAGGAAGGGATAAGGCGGCACACTAAAATTGTACACGTAGGCGTACGCAGCTACAGTCGGCGTCAAAACCTTAGAGACCTCTATAGTTGAGAAAACTTTCCATATCACAGCAATTTATTATTGAATTCGGTCGAACTGCAGACTACATGTTGTTAGCGCGTTTTAATTAGAGTAGTCCGCCTCAGTGGAACAGTGGCTACGGTGCTCAGCTGCTGACTCGAAGGTCGCGGGTTCGATCCCTGGCCCCGGCGGTCGCATTTCGATGGAGGCAAAGTGGTAGAGGCCCGTGCACTGTGCGATGTCAGTACACCTTAAAGAACACCAGATGGTCAAAATTTCCGGAGCCCTCAACTACGGCGTCTCTCATAATCATATCGCGGTTTTGTGGACGTAAAACCCCAGACATTATTATTATTATTATTATTATTATTATTATTGTTATTATTATTATTAATTAGATAGGTTGGTGATCTAACTTCAAGGCTGCCTGCGGAAGCAGCGGGAATATTCAGCTTTTCCTTGCGCATCGTGGTCTCTAAACATTTGATTCGGACTGCATGTTACTTGGAAGTGAATGACAGAAGAAATATTTATAAGGGGACGAGAATAGAACTGACGGAAGTCCTCTATCTAACGAGAACGATCCCGTCTACCTGTTGGCCGTGACATGAGTTGGATAATACCCCACTTTCTATTTATTTTTCCCTCTCAAAAGTATCGGCCTATATTTACGTTTTTGACGTTGAATGAAGGTAATGGGGGTGTGGTTATTAGGAAAATAAAGGGGTACAATATGTTCTCGAGCCCCTGCGGAAGCACGACTCAGCGCCACAGGGGAAAGTAGCACGAATAAGAGAAGAGCTGAGATAAGATATAGGAGTATCATCAGAACTGTCAATTGGGCGAGTTGGTGTGCTTTCATCTTGCACGAATATTAGCGCGACAAAAACGAGAACGAGAATAGAAAAGAGAAACAGCTCTGACTCGCAACTAAAATTTATTCCGAAAAGAAGTGGAATAAATAGCATCTGGTAAAGCTACGAAAAGAAACAACCATCACGCATGCTCAATGTGACAAAACAAACAACAAAAGGCTATGTGGCTGATGAGACGTGGACGTGACGCCTTTTGTTGTTTGTTTTGTCGCTTGAGCATGCGCGATGGTTGTTTCCTTTCGTAGCTTTACCAGATGCTATTTATTCCACTTCTTTTCGGAATAAATTTTAGTTGCGAGTCAGAGCTGTAGTTTCTCTATTCTATTCTCGTCCTCGTTTTGTCGCGCTAATATTCGTGCAAGAGATATAGGAGTACTTCCCAAGTTGAAAGTAAGCGCTCTATACATCCATCCGCTTCTTTTCTTACTCAACCGTCCGCTTCTCTTGTTTCAGCGCCTGCGCAGTTCAATAAAGTGAGATTACCGAAACGAGTTCACTGGTCGTAACGCCGGCACCAGACCTTTGCTCTATAGGTATTCTTCCCATCGCTTCGGGACGTGCTCGGCATTCAGCCACGACGGAGCGCGCGCGCGATTCATGCGAAGCCGGCGGCGGGGCGTGTTATGCAGCGAGCGTCAGGCTTCAGCTGGCGGCCTGCTTTCACTTTTCGCGCAATTTGCTCGCGCAACGCGCCGCAGTAAAAGCTCGTTCGGCCATTAGGAGCGCGCGCGCGAGCCGCTACAAAGGCAATACGGAAGTCGTCTCCTCCTCGAGTTGGAGGTTAGGGGGAGGGAGGTGAAAGGGGGGATGGAGGAGAAAGTGGTAACGGTAAAGTGAGGGGTAAGGGGGGGTGAAAACGGGGGGGGGGGGGGGCGTTTTGTGCTGCCCCGTCGCCGCATATGAATGCTCACGGCGTACTAAACACCGGGCGCGTGCTTCGAAATCGGTATTCACGCTGAGCGCTCCTTTCACGAGGGCCTCCAGTGGCAGGTAGTCTCGAGCGCGAAGCTGAGTTATCTTCGTGCCTTTCCGTTCGTAAACGCGATGCTATTGAGCGCTGCTCCCTTATTTTCTCGTTCTCAGATATCGCGCATCGTTATCAGAGCACGGCATTTGTATACTGCCTCTCCGGAAGAGAATTCGGGTAGTTTGCGTAGTGAACTATACGCAGCGTCGGTTGGTCGGAAGGGGTATACCCCGCTCCCAGGCTTGACCGCGATGACGCGATATCGGCTTCGTTTTGAACGGGCTAACATGCAAATCACGTTCCGGTTTAATAAATTGTGTACGTTGCCGTGTACCGGTGAATCCGCATCGCTTTCCGGTTGGTCTTTCGCGGCATCTCGTAGGGATTTGACATCAGGAAGTGCACGAAGCGCCCAATAGTAATGCACTGTGTACTTGAGAAGTTCCGCTAATCCGTCGTTCATTTTCTTTCTTTCTTTCCTTCCTTTTTTTTGTTCGCGAGCATGGTGGTTTCGTTGGAGTAATTTAGGACAGGTTCTGGAGCCATTCGTGCGTTCTTTTTTTGTTCATTATAATCGGGACGATTGATATTGCTTGACTAGAGCGGGAGGAAGCGCGCATCGGCTAATCAACCACAATATTGTCACCCATGTATTAGCGTTTTGCCCGTCAGCGCTTTACGCCGATCGCCATCGTTATCGCAAGGCGCAAGACACGCTTGCTGTATTCAAGAACAAATCTTTTTTAGTACGGTCGCTGATTATGCAATGAGGCTGTCCTAAACAGCCACACGTGTTCCAAAATTTAACGTCAGCACCAGTAACAGAGGCAGGAAGGTTGACTGAAAGGGAAGATGAAATCCTGCTGACCTTGCCATGTAAATATCTAGAAGGGGGGTAGCCAGAAAATTCTTTCAGAGTGCAAGGGGTTTCCGACACTCCTTTATGTATGTTCATGCGTGCGTTTGTATAATAATAACTGACGGGGTTTAACGTCCCAAAACCACGATATGACTATGAGAGACGCCGTAATGGAGGGCTCCGAAAATTTCGACTACCTGGGGGTTCTTTAACGTGCACCTAAATCTAAGTACATCGGGCCTCAAGCATTTTCGCCTCCATCGAAAATGCGGCCTGCCGCGGCCGGGATTCCATCCCGTGACCTACGGGCCAGCAGTCGGGCACCATAACCACTAGACCACCGTGGCGGATGTGTGTTTGTATCTGTGCGAGTATATACAGACATGCTAAATGTAAATATCTCGATGAGGAGGGGGGGGGGGTTGGATTCTTCAACCCCACCTGTGGGCTAAGTCAACGCGCACCTGCCACCTGAACGTTGGCCATCAAGTGTGGAGGGATGAGGACGAGAAAGAGGCGGACACATAGCAATGGATGGACTGGAGAATTCAGCATTGATCAACCCGTAATATATGGCGACAACTACATATAATCAGGTCCTGGTTAAATGCTGGCTATACCCAGGAAACCAGACGAAAACTGTCCTGTTTCTTGGCTATATCTACCACTTTAAGCAGGACCTGATTAACAGTGTAATGTATCAAAATAGGGAACGAACTACAGCCGGAATTTCGATTCGCCATCGAAATGCGACCGCCGGGTGCGGCGGTCGCATTTCGATGGCGGCGAAATGGTAGAGGTCCGTGCACTGTACGATGTCAGCGCACGCTTAAAGAACCCCAGGTGGTCGGAAATTTCCGGAGCCCTCCACTACGGCGTCTCTCATAATCATATCGTTGGTTTTGGGACGTCAAACCCCAGATGATACTATTAATTTTTGCTTCCACAAATGACTACAGTGCTCGACGCTATAGTTGTTATTTGTATGGTTACTTGTTTTTCCGCGGGGTACAAGTATGAACCGTGTAGTGCTGGGTCGTTAAGTACAATGCCACACTTGAGTTACGACAGTTCTCTTACGACAATAATAATATATATTAATAACAAAAACAAGTAACAAGGCCTAGGGGCCAGACATTTCACAGTCCTTCATTGCGGACCGGTGTGTACAACAGTGCTCTGAAGGTTAGCAGGGCGAGATATTGAAGCAGAGAAGCGGAACACCCAGGCACGCACGAACATAAGCACAACACCTCCCACCCAGTTGAAACGCGCGGACGCGTGCGTCCTGCTTTTGTGACCGTGTCGTGCCTTCTCGTCAAGAGCCGGACGTGACGCCTATACTTCAGCTATGTCACCACCAAGTGGACCGCGACAGGGCGTTGCTCAATTCCTGGCAATCGTTCAGTGTTCGTTTCATCGATTATACAGGGAAAGCTACTCTCTGAGAAAAGAAAAAAGAAAGATTATGTGTTACGCTTTTTGGTGAGTGCAGACTTGCCCCGTAAATAACACGTTAAATCTCTTTTGTGTCCCACGACTCTTCGATGAGAGTATAATGATGTCTTAAAAAAGTTCATATGTGTCTCTTTAAAAAGAGTCATATACGTGGTGCGTCACGGACTCACAAAAAGGATTAAGAGGATACACACTCACTCACTCACTCACTCACTCACTCACTCACTCACTCACTCACTCACTCACTCACTCACTCACTCACTCACTCAGCAGGTCAATAAATTTACCTCGCCTATTCATTCAATAATATCTATCTATCTATCTATCTATCTATCTATCTATCTATCTATCTATCTATCTATCTATCTATCTATCTATCTATCTATCTATCTATCTATCTATCTATCTATCTATCTATCTATCTATCTATCTATCTATCTATCTATCTATCTATCTATCTATCTATCTATCTATCTATCTATCTATCTATCTATCTATCTATCTATCTATCTATCTATCTCTTGTCCAGCTACAGCGATAAACGTAGTGCATCAAATGCCTCGGTGACCTTGCAAGTGCACAGAAAATGATGCAGTCCCACAGAAGAGAAGCAATGCGCATTATTTGCAATATTTGCAAGATACCGTCCACGTTTACCGGCATACCACCACTCAGTTTCAAAGAGGAAAGAGAAATAGGAAACATCGGCATCAGCCAGACCCAGCGTCGTTGTCTCCGCAAGCACATATCTGTGCGCCATTTAAGCGTGTCGAGGTCATCGCGCAAGGACCCCTCGCTCCGTTGCATTTTCCATAACGATCTGCAAGCTCGTAACTGCGGTGCTGGAGCGTCGGACATATACCCATGTATTCTTTCTCGTGATGGAAAAGAAAAACCACCGGGAAATCTATAGATAAAGGGAGGGAAATAGAATGAAAGAGAAAAACGATAAAAGGAAGCAGAGTTGCGCATTGTCACAAGTGCTGATGGCCGTTTACTGTGGTTTTGACGCACGCGCGCGTGCGTCACTATACCTCTCAGACTCATCGTCTCGTTCCTCCTCTTCCTCCTCCGTTGTTTTTCCGTTAGGCCTCCCTTTGACGCAGTAGTGATCGCCTAACGCCTCTTCAGGGCCTCTTACGTGGGAACTTTCCTCTTGCGCCGGAGGATGTTTTCGTTCAAAGATAGCGCTTTCTATGACAGTCTAGCGCACACTATTTGGCGCTCGTCTCAATGTTTCCCCCAGTTGTTCTCTTTTCACCTTGTTTCAAGTCGTTTCCGTTTTCAATTTAAGAGACTCGCCCAACAGGTGGAGGCGTATCGGTGCAACTCGTAAGGGCGGCCTGGTTCCAGTGTGCACGCGTGGCTGTTGAAGTGTGACCTTCCGTCGTCAGTGAATTTCGGTGTTTCGCAAAACTCTGGCGACCGCGCGGTCTGAGTGTGACATTTTCGACGCAGTCGCCGCCGTTAGTGGCACCACCGAAACGATCACCGTTCGACTTCGAAATCGGCTCGCCTCGACTTACAGCTTTTCCCTTACGTTGCCCGACCATTATCGGGAGCACATTTGGCATGCTCGCTCGCTCGCTCCCTCACTCACTCACTCACTCACTCACTCACTCACTCACTCACTCACTCCTCACTCACTCACTCACTCACTCACTCACTCACTCACTCACTCACTCACTCACTCACTCACTCACTCACTCACTCCCGCTCACTCACTCAATCACTCACTCACTCACTCACTCAGCCGGTCAATAAATTTACCTCGCCATTCATTCAATAATCTATCTATCTATCTATCTATCTATCTATCTATCTATCTATCTATCTATCTATCTATCTATCTATCTATCTATCTATCTATCTATCTATCTATCTATCTATCTATCTATCTATCTATCTATCTATCTGTCTGTCTGTCTGTCTGTCTGTCTGTCTGTCTGTCTGTCTGTCTGTCTGTCTGTCTGTCTGTCTGTCTGTCTGTCTGTCTGTCTGTCTATCTATCTATCTATCTATCTATCTATCTATCTATGTAGCATATTGAGTACAATAGAAAGATTATCCACCGCTAAGCCGTCGTTTATGCGTCTGCCGTTTTAAGCGCGCAGCCGGTTTTTGAAACGTTTTCATCCGCTCTTGCGCTGGCAGACGAGAACGTTGCGTCGAAAACACACCAATTACACCTCCCCCTCCTTTCTCTTCCTCTGTGCCTCTGCCTGTTCTTCATTGACGCGGTTATGCAACAGCTCGCGCGTCCATTACAGCACCCGGCCAAAAGCGAAATGAAAGCTCTGGCACAGACATGGCCGGAAACTTTTTCCACGCTTCATTCGCTGACTCACAAATTCCAGAACGTTGTGCAAGAGTTCGGCGACAATGGGATGCCAGCCTACACGGCGTTGCGAGATTGAAAACTTTTCATGTTTTTTTTTCTTTTTTTATTTCTATAGACCTTTTGGAGCACCCGGAGAAACTCGCAAGCAAGTAATATGGGTGTTATTTAATTTTTCAGCGTTATGCTGGCCTCGATTCCAAGAGTAAGACGAAGGTAGGCAACATTACCATGTCTGTATATGTATGACAAGATATAACACGCTACAATGCAAATTAATGAAGTCGCCATACGAAGCCCTTCGTGAATAGAGAGACGACCATGCATATAGGAAAACATAGACCTACTGGCTATGCCGCATGTACGTTCAGCCGCAGGAACGACTGCAGTTTAGTGTGTAAGGTTGGCCGGACGCGAACACGAGCGGCAGTGAATGATGAATAATTGCCGCTTAGGGGAATAAAACTAGAATATATGTCTTTATTGGTTCTCCTGCTGCTATTTATTCGTCAGCTATCATGTCCGTATATATAAATAAAAGAGAGCATACTGCATTCAAAAGCCTGCTTTAATTACCTTTCAATATGTGCAACATGTTCATCTGCTGCTTCCTACTCTTTTATTGTTCTTGTTCGCCTGTTAACTATGGCGCACTCCCACTGTGGGTGATTGGCCAAGAATTGAGTGGTTTTATAAAATATTATGAAATTTTTTAGAATAAATTCCTTCCTCACTTCTTCTTTCCTTTTCCTTTTTCATGTTGCGCAAAATGCTGATTTTTCTGTTGTAGCTGTTCCGTACCTCTTAAATATTCTGTTACTCCCAAATAGTAATAGTACGAACATATTCAATACAGTGATTTGTTTGTTTGTTTGTTTGCTTGCTTTCTTGTTTGTTTGTTTGTTTGTTTGTTTGTTTGTTTGTTTGTTTGTTTGTTTGTTTGTTTGTTTGTTTGTTTGTTTGTTTGTTTGTTTGTTTGTTTGTTTGTTTGTTTGTTTGTTTGTTTGTTTGTGTGCTTGCTATACTTGCACTGTGACTTGAGAACATGGTGGGGTCTGTCAATAGATCTCTGCTATACGAGGTTTCATAAACTCAGAAGTGTGCGCCTGAACAGAGCATTCTAGGTTTTAAAAAAAACAAAAACAAGCAAACAAACAAAAACCTTCTTAAATCTACATTCATTCTGCAGACAAGCCTTGCTCACGTGTACGTGCATGTTGTAGATTGTATGCCGACACCCATCAGCCTTTCAGCTGGTCCATATTTGTTCCAGCAGGCGATCATTCTTCAGTGGCTGCGCCCGTTGCATATGCATTACGCACGCACCACGAAACCTGTTGGACTTCCTCGTAACTAACAAATACGTGCGAAAAATGCTTCTCTCTTCTATCCCCTCTTGACAATGCGGCATCGCGATAGGCCGAAATAAAGCAGAAAGAGAAAAGCAATTGACAGTGCAAACATTCCTGCGGTGTACAGAGATGACGCTATCTATTTGAGTCTATACGCACGAGGAAACATATCTCGCGTATAGCCAGTTCACGGATGGCCGGCTGTATGGGGTTCGCTCGCCCGGCAGCCCCCCCCCCTCACCCTCCCGGAGGTGGCGGAGAGGGGGAGGGGGGTTGTATAGCAACCAGAAGCCGTCACGCCTGACCCTTAAATCACGACGCGTCTTCCACACGACCGGCGTTTGTCTACTCTTCCGAAATTCCGGTCAGGCGGGCGACGGGCCACTCGTCGGCTGTGTGCGTTACGTAGTACGGTGCAGCTTCTGTAAAACCGGGACGACGTGCCGCCCAATTACGCTTCACCTTGAATATGTGCGAAATCGCTTGCAGTTCGCTCGGTCAGTCTTGTGAACGAGGGGATAGTCGGTCATAGCGCATAAAAAAAAAGAAGAAAAGGTATGGGAGAGATGATACATCGCTGCGCGCCTTCTGCGTCATCCATACGCCAATCAAACCAATTATACACCAATTACGCATCAATTATATGCCAATTATAAACCAATGAAACCGGTACCGACACGTGTATTGAGCTCTAAGTGTACCGCATCGTATAATGGAGAGGTTATCAGGTAAAGAACATGAATATACAGTTGTCGCACTGATAAAATTTTAGGAATCCCGTTACGCATGCTTTCCTCCCGCAGTTGGCGGATTCATCTTGTTATTTTACCTCGAAGGGAGTTAGTGTACGGCTTGGTCAACTCTTTCCTTCTATTGTACTTGTAAATGTTGCATTCTGGGAGCGTGATCATTATAAGTGCAAAAATATACCACTATCATCATATGATATTTGCCTAAGGGTGATGCATTGCATTTGTAATGAGTAATTTCCGCAATGCACATCTTTCGTTAAATTCATAGAACGCGAGTAGTTTAAGATATGTCTTATTGATATATTAACGCTGCAGCTAGTATTACCTGCCTAATGAGTTAGTACGTCCTCAAGGACATACGATCCTTACAGCGACGAAGTTAGCAAGAACACAAACTTTATAAAAAAAAAAAGAAAAAGGAATGCCAAGTATCCTGCGTGTTCTGTCTTGCTTGTCGTCAAAACACTTCGCTTCGACACTCTGCGCCCTCTGTCCGCCACGGTGGATCAGTCGCTAAGGTGCTCGGCTGCTGACCCGAAGGTCGCGGGTTCGATCCCGGCCGCGGCGGTCGCATTTCGGTGGAGGCGAAATGGTAGAGGCCCGTGTACAGTGGGGTGTCAGTGCACGTTAGAGAACACCAGATGGTCAAAATTTGCGGAGCCCTCCGCTACGGCGTCTCTCATAATCATATGATTTTGGGACGTAAAACCCCATATATTATTATTATATTATTACGCTCTGCGCCCTCTCGCGTTGCAACTACTCGTGCGGTGTAAGCCGCTGGTAAATAGAACTCGGAGCTTGAATTATTGCGGAGGGGAATTTGGTCTTTCTATTCGATCCCAGAAAGCGTTAAGGAAATAACGACGGAGACTAAGCTCACATGACGCAATGGTTTGATCGAAATATAGAAAGAAAAAAATTGGCAACCTCGTTTCCCCTTATTACCTTAGCGACACCTTGACAGCTAGGTTGTATTACATAAGGGCTGTGTACAAGTTTACCCTTCTGGGAAATAAGTGCTTTCAGCGGAGAAACGCTACGCATTCCTGTGAGTTGTTGTACGCTTTACGGCACGATAGTGTCAGCAGGGCGTGGAAGAACGCTTCAACATTCGTGCAAGAGACATGTTTCTGATGCTGGTGTCACAATGGCACTTTTGATCGCTATTATGGCGGATCCGGGTGGGATTTCTTGATCGCGATCAACCATCGTCGCTGCTACATGGTCCCAATAGGGGTCCGGATCGAGTTTTGCGGAGAAGTCAGTCAAATCACGATCTGGGAGCCAGATCTCGATGCGCAGATCGCCATAGTCTTGATGCCGATCGGGCGTGATCGCGATTAAAAGGGACCGTGTAGCAGCACCTGATCCTGATCAAGCCTAATCCGGATCGGCCCCGATCGCGATCAAAACTGCCCTTGTGACACCGGTGTAAATTGCTTTCTCTAGGGCTAACAAAGTTTCCAAATCTACATCCTGATGATGGCGTGGCGCAGACGCATTTAGCCTCCGGCTCACTGCATGGTATAAAGGGCTGAGGTAGCACCCTCCCGCGGGCTAAAAACTGGTTTCCATCTGCCTGCTGTTGTTCCTGTTCCCGCTGCCATGTCTGAGCCCACGCAGGCCCAGGCAGCCTTCTTTTTTCGCGACCAAAAAGCCACGCGGCTATCCAGAGTCACTTGCACCGCTCGGGGTCGTCCCGTTTCCTTTTATAACCCGACGCGCTCGTGCGAGCTATATAAGAGCAGCGAGCCTGCTCGCGCAAGAGGGGCTAACGCCAATTTTCGCCCGCCGTGCCCGAGAAAGCTACGCCGGGCGTCGCATGTGCGTCGCGATGGGTAGCCCCCGACATCCTCCTGACGAGGCTTAGCTCGCATTCCCTAGCCGTATACGTATATATAACACAGCGGACGAGAGATATCTCCCTCCGCTTGCTCGACGGGCTGCAGGCTGAGACTGGCGTGCCGTTGCGGCGCGTGTCAGACGTCAGCTGTGTCGAGAACGAAGTGCGGTCCGTCTGACTCGCTCGCGGACTGACATGCAAAATAAAAATTTAAAAAAAAGCAGACTAGCGCATACCGCTGTGCGCACGTATACGGCAATGACAGAGACAGCTTTCATGCGCGCTCTTCTTCGGAGATCGTCGAGGAAACTTTCAGGCAATCTTTCGGGAACGTTGGGCGAAAGATTCGCGCAAACACTGACGAGCAGTTGAACAGCTGAGGAGCGCGATGCGTGACGGACAATGTTCACCGCTCAACTTTTTAATCGAAGTTTAGTTTTCAAAATCGTGAGTTCTTAAAACCAACGTTCCCGACACTGCCCTCTACATTGAGTATAACTGGCACAATTCTGAGGTATCGGCGGTATCGGAGGGTCTGAAGGCACTTGCTGCGGCCTGTATTAGCTCTTTTGTTCTATTCTCGTCCTATGCACCAGCCCTTTCTAGCATTTAGAGAATGCTATCCACGTTGCACGTCTCAGCTTTATTGTCATGTTGCAGTTACTTCGATGTTTTCCTAACGCTATAATCAATTTTCACGAGTAAAGCAAATTATAGCGGTTTCTAACGTGTAATCCCACATCATTGATACCTTTTTGCCGGCGTAGCCTTTGCGCCATGAAGCACTGCCAACAATGATAATCCTTTAGAATAGCAGAGTGTTATAGATAACGTACGGCCTACCAAGAAAAATTCTAACGCTTAACAACCTAACTAATTTAATCAGTCGAACGTTTAACATTTACGTCCTTTCGGCCGCGCTCTGCTGGCTTATAATAGGTGGGGAGGGGGGGGCGATAGGGGGGCGCAAAGTCAGTCCCATACATTGGCATAATAGGGAAGGGGGGGGCGCTGCGACGAACCTTCGCCCCTCCTGAAGGGGAACCCTGCGCATGCTTATGGTTATATGTAAAATATTTCGATCAACGTACCTCTCTCCCACGATGGGTGTGAGCCACAGTTAATATGTGAACAACAGCGAACCTCTTTGGTAGCTATTCTGGGTCTCCCTGTCTTTCCCTTTATCTTTCTCTCTCTCACGTATGTGCTTTACTTGTACGCATGAATAACCGCTTCTGTAGAATGAATTCGGCGAGTTAAAACTAGAAATCAACTAATGAATTATTGAAATGTTAGACCAGGTGATTGAATGAGTAGATCAATAAAGTCGGAAGGATACTAACTGAACTGGTAGGAAAATGCCTTGCAGTAGTAGAAGTACGGAGGTTTTATGTGAAACAGCGAAGAAATTAGAAATTCACGCAGCTTACACGTCACTGTATGAACGAAATCACACACAGCGTATATCACTGTGGCGAAAACTTAGAGCAAAAGCCACAAGGGAGAATATTTAAAACAAGTTAACGAAGTATATCTTCAGGAAGCTTCATTACTTGTACAATAAACTGTCGTCCAGCAGGCCCGCGAGGCGGCGGAGAGGCAAGACCTGGACGCCCCCCACGTGGGAGACCTAAGGCCCGGTCGGCGAAAGCTCTGCAGGACTACAAATAAAGTTGTTACTAACCAATAAACTGTCGACAGATGAAAAAGAAGATTAAGATATTCCATTTGTTATTTCAGTTACTTATTTATTTTTAACTTTCACTTCAATGTATATACAAAAGAAATATAGTGTCTGATCTGAATCGGTTAAAAACAATTATTGCACACTTTCTGATTATATACGGGGTTCTTTTGGATTGTGAGCACAACATCAAAATTCATAAAATCGAAAAGTCAAACTCCTTCATATAGTGATCTCTTGGCCGATCCCCCGGAGTGGGTATGAGCCGTACCAAAGACAACAACAACAACAACAACAACAACAACAACAGAACAACAACAACATCATTAACCAATTATACCCGACATGGCTTATGCGACAGCAATAAGATTTCGAAGCGCGTGTCTGCATAATGAAAGAGGCAAAATTACATTGGATCAATTCAGCGACTTCGCACATCCAAGATTCTGCTGGAATAAGCAGTGGTGTGTATCACGGCAAGTAGAAGTTACTTTCAGTTACTTTCACCAGACTACGCTGCAGAATTCCTCAGTTGAATTATTACTTACACAAAGCTGGACTCAGTGCTTCACCATTATGTCAGTTTTGTGGTGAAATAGAGACAATAGAACATTTCTTTTTATTCTGCCACCGGTATTCTAAACACAGAAAGAGATTACCTCGTCGCTCCCCTTCAAAAGTTAGGGTTACAAATCAATGCTGCACTAATTTTATCATTTGGTGGAATTACATTAGGATATAGCCACAGGGAGGTCTATTCTGCGGTGTTCGATTACATATATGAAACAAAAAGATTACCATGTTAGGGTATATTGGCTTATTTTCATTATTAATTACAACCTGTTATTACTAACGTCACACATCCCATCTAATAGTCTGACCTTTTGCCCTACGGAATTTTCATGAATTAGGTATGTTTTTTTGTTTTGTTGTTTGTTTTTTTCCCCTTTTTATTCTAAAGTTACAGCTCTTATTTTAGCGTATTATGTATTAAAATCAAAGATCCTGCCACCCTCCCGGTTCTTGGCCCATCCCCCCTTTGTGGGTGAGCGCCATCAGCAAGAGGTCATCATCATTATCATCATCATGCTCTGTGCGCGCGGCAGGTGCGGAAAGCACGAGCTAGATGAGCATCGCACCAGAAGAAGAAAAGGGCTCTAAGCGCGTGCCACGAAATTGGCCCTTGCGTGAAACCTTTCCATTCTTCAAGGGCTTGATCGGAGCACGCCATTTTCAACTTGCAGATCACTACGTCCACTGCGTTCGCATGGCTGCACCGCCGCGAAGATCTGTAAGTACCATCGAGTCGGCTGACCACGTTCGAACTGTCAGACGCCGCAGCAGCTCGTTTACGAGTAGTAGAAGTATGAGCGTTGAAGAGGAACGCAGTGCATTGTCCCCGGCACCGGAGGCGCACGCCAATTACGTCGCCAGCCGCGGTGCTGAGGCCTCCAGCAAGGGGACACCATGCATCGCATGATGACCGAAAGTCCTATCTTCAGCACCTTTCCCGTGGCCGAGCAGCGAGTGACAGCAAGTCGCCCACGGACATAAGTCGTGTGTCGGCCATCACCTGGGACTTAGACAACGACTCTCGGAGCCGCCGTACGTCAACGACACGAGCCGCTTCGTGGTACAATGGCATTCGAAGCCCACCGGCTAAGACCGGAGACGCGGTGCCTCCAACTGCCGCCAAATCTCGCTCCCCCAGGGTTGGGCTGCCTGCTGGCTTGGGCCGGCGCATTCGCGGACGCCGGAGTAGCTCCGAGAGCCGAAACGCCACTGGTGTGGCGGGACCGCGCAGCGCCATGTCGCATAGCTCGAACCTTCCCTCTGCCATGGCGTTCCCGGATGGCGCCATGCATGGCGCCGTCACGATGCCCCCCGGAGAGTCACTTCCTGCCAGCAGCGCACTCGCCTACGGATCCTAAGCCTCTAATTCCTCTACTCGTCGTCGGAGCGTGCCTCTTCTTTCTCGTCATGGCAGTCATCGTCGTCGTCGTCCTGTTGCCCGGTCGGCCAGGCCCCGTGCCAAACCTTTGCTCGACAATCGAATGCCTGGTGTACAGCGGTCAGCTGACGTCCTCCATTGACCCCTCGGCACCGCCATGCCACAACTTCACCCGCTTCGTGTGCGGCGGCTGGCGGCGGGAGCATCAGTTGAGCGTGCGCGAGGAACTCTACGAGCGCGTCATGGAACGCATGACGCGCCTGGTGCGAGCCATCGCGGTGCCGGCCACGGGCCAGGACAGCGTGCAGCGGGCGGCGGCGGTATATCGCAGCTGCGACAACGTGCTAAAAGGCGAGCGGGACGAACTGGCGGCCGTCAAGCGAGCTCTCCTCGAAGCCGGCGTTACGTGGCCGAGCTACAACACTAACAGGGACGCCGTCCATACGCTGCTCTATAGCTCGTTGAGGCTCGGCTGGCACGTCATACTACGCGTGGTGCCCCGCTTATCGAAAAAGGAGGCTGCAACTCTCCTGGTCGATCCAGGTGAAGCCTTCCACTTCGTCATTCGAAGGCCACGCACTGGGAACGCCGATTTCGAGCATTACTTTAAGATCCTCAAAACCATGTTCCTAATCTCTGGCAACGACTCTATGTCGTTCGAAGAAATCGTCCGATTCGAGGATTTCTTTCGCGACGAGTTGACCGCTGCTTATTACGAGCGCACCGAGTATGAAGATTTTCCGGAAAGGACCTTCCTGGGACTCGGCGACAAGCGCTGGATCGACGTGCTAAGCAACTTAAACATCACCGTCGGCCAACATTTCCGAGTGCTCACAACAGGCCGCCGCTTTGTCTACCGCTTCTTCGACCTTTGGGACAATCACGGCGAAACCGGAACGTACGGTTACCTCTCCTGGTGTACCGTCCAGGTAGCCGCATTGTACGCGAACCGCGACCTCGTCCTCAACTACTACGGGGGGCAGTGCTAGGAGGGCGCAGGCGTACCACGGCGCATTCTGCGTCACAGCGGCGTACGTGTTCTCGCGTTACGCTCTATTCCAAAGCTTCAACGCCGAAATAGTCCGTGGTACCATGCTTGCAATGGCTGAAGTCGTGACCCAAGCCGTTGGCGACAGCTTCCTGCGGCGTCTGACCCGATGGCGCCACTTCAGGCGAGACATCGACGTCGTCAGCAACTGGTCGACGTCGTTGTCCAAAGCGTTCCGGAGCTTCGAAACTGCCCAGGACCAGGGGTTGGCTTCCACTGGTCTCGACATGACCGACTCCTTTGTGCAGAACTGGCGCAAGTCGACGCTTGTCTCGAGAAGTATGGACGACTCGATACTCGTCGCTGCCGTCAACTCGTTGGAGCTGTTCGCAGTGTACGACAGGAGTGCGCAGAAAGACTTCCAGCTGCTTCCTGCTGCGCTGTCCTTCCCGCTCTTCGACACGGCGCTGACAGCGACGATCGTGTACGCCGGGTTCGGGACAAGTGTGGCGTGGGCATTGGGTTTGCTCTTTCTCGCGGCCTACAGCTCAGACCCGAGTACGAATGCGACGGTGGCGCAACTGAAGAACTGCGCGGCAGGCAAGTCGCGCGGCACCGCGTTGGACGTGGACGCGGTGACGGCTGTGGCCCTGGCAGCAGACGCTGTGCTCGATGCGCTTGAGCAGGGCGTCCAGCTGGCGAACGACCTGCCCATCCCGCGGCTGGAAGGCTTCACTCCGCTGCAGCTGTTTTTCGTGGCTCTGTGCTTCGTGCACTGCGAGGGAGGTGACGCGCGTGGAAACAGGGATGACATCTGCGACCTGTCCCTGAGGCACGTCCGGAGGTTCGCGTTCGCCTTTGACTGCGCCACTGAGTCACCCATGAATCCGGCGCAACGCTGTGACATGCCTTAGCACTTCCGGCGTTTCTTTTTTTTTTTCTTTGTTTCGATGACCTTGCTTCTCCTTCACTTAGGTTGCTAGTTCTCTTTCTTTCGACATTTTTTCGTGATAACTTCTTGCATTTGTAGAGTTTTTTGTATCCCATGTATATATAATAGACGCAATGCAGTTAGTATTCTAACAATCAGTTTCTGCTTCATTGCTTCATTCCACTGCGATTTTGTTCGCTTGCAAGTTAAAGCGTAGTGAATCATTTCTGGGCAGTCGGGCGTATAGGCAACTGCTTAGATTACACGATATATATGCGCGCACACTGCTTACCGTGTATCGTGAATCACGCTGTTGAAGCCGCAGTGATGACTGTACAGACAGTTTGTTGACTCGACATGCTTTTGAGCGATGGAAACAACCTATTTGTTTTCGATATCGGGGGTCGTGAGCAACCTTTCGTGGAACCTATTTGGTCTGGACTCACCACGGACCCGATGGCCCTTGTGATATCTGAAGTGTAGCTTTCTACGATTATCTCTGTTATAAAACCGCAATGGTTTAACTGCTAGCCCTATTGCTACTTAGTTTAGGTCATGGGTCACTGAACACTCCTCCTGAGCTGGGCAGGCTTTACATTCAACCGCTGACGTCCTGAGCTCAGTTGAGGACATTTTGTCTGGGGCGTTGCCATTAATTTCTGCTTATCTGTAAAGACTGTAGCGACTAGTGAGGGCAGACGTCTGGGAACTTCGCTTTTCGTATGAAGCCGCAAGTTTATCACAGGTGACTATAGAGAAGACTTTAGAGGCCGCATACTGCCTGTAAACGAACGTGAGTGTTGACGGCCCTTCCGGAGTGACCACTGCCTTTTTTATGCCTCAATGTACTCCAATACTAATAATTATACTAATTGGCCACCGTTTCTCGGAGCGTGCAATTCTAAAAGCTTGGAGCCGCATTAAAAAATTGTACAGTTGTCTGCGTTACTCTTCTTCCAAGCATTTTCATCTATATTGAACAGACAGAATTCATCCCATAGAGAGAGCGAGAGAGAACGCTTTATATACAACATTTGTGTGCTCTTTTTTTTGTGTGTGGTAATGGCAAGAATATATATAAATCTTAAAATTTTGTAATACATGTAAGCTAGGTAATATCGTGGAAAGGCAATGGGATATAGTAAACCAGGCCTGTAGTGGAGGCACAACTGTTTTCATTACTTTTTTGCTGCCAGGTCCTAATGTTCATGGTCTCCTCAGTCATGGAGTAGTCATTCTACACGATAACGTGATAAGCGTGGCCTGAAAGCCGGCACCGTATTTAAGTCGAACGACGACGTTCAAGGCTATGCCGCAGAGAGAGCGGGGAGCCTTTACATAATGAAACATATTCCCGCTCTTTTACTTCGATCTCCTGTTTGATTCGTATTTCACACGGAGCGTGGCGAGAAAAAAAAAAAGGGGGGGGGGGGGGGAGGGCTTTCCAGTCGTCGAGCAGACACAAAATCGACGGGACCGATCCATGGCCGTCGGCAGGGGGAGTGCAAAAGCGGCACTTGCCACCCTCAAGTCACACCAGCACTTGCCCCCCCAACTCCAAACTACACCAGTCCCACCCCCCTCCCCCCAACCGCGACGCAATTTGCCCCCCCCCCCCCCCTTGCCACACCCCCCAAGACAAAATCCTGCTGACGCCAATGGACCGATTCACATCTCGTTTCCGACTCGGTAACTAATTGCGCCAGCTGCACCTGTTACCCGCTCTCATCTACAGGCCGACCTCTGCAAAAGGCCGCAACCGAAAACGACGCCAAATCGGGCCACCCCTTTCCTCACACCACTTAAATACATTCATATACAGACCCGAAAACAACCGTGCGGATCTCGCGAAGCACGTCTATACAACAACCTCGACCACCCCACTGCCTAACCCCTTTCTTCGGTGCGAAATACGTGTAAGCGGCTTTCCGAACTCAGTCCATGCGTGCAGGAGTGGCTTATTGCCGTACACACGCGGGGGGCACCCACGCAGAAGCACAAGCAGCCACGCGGCGCGTATAAATCTCGGGCCAATCCATTGTTTCGGTCCCAGCTGACAAATGGCGATCAGTGCGGAAGGGGCACGGCCACCGCGCGTCGAACGAGTGCACAGAGCCGGCGCCAAGGCTGTTTGGTCCGCGCGGCCCGAGGCGGTGCGGTGGCGGTTCTATCTATGGATATTTTATACGCATCGCCGCTGCTATAGAGAGCTCGGACCGCTTAAACCGAGCTGGCGTTGTTCCACGTGAGCCTGTTTTCGATTCTGGACACTGCATTGGAGAAAGTCTACACGTTCACAGCCAAGAAGACCCTTGAGGCCGAGTTGTCGAGTAACGGAACGCGTCTGAAAGACGTCTGTGCGACGAGACGCATCCTATAGTGTCGACAAGGAAAAGCCAAGCAAAGTACATGCAATCACTGGTTCTTATTGGTGACACAAGCTACGAGGGACGCTCTCGTTAATCTTCGAAGCACTTCCGGTCCAACACTTACTTCCGTTGCGAATATTGAGTGAAAGTCATCTAAAAACTAAAGCTTGTACGAAATCGATGTCTCTAATTCGAGTGAATAGTTATATTCGATACATATCAGAACATAACTTTACTCAAGGGCAAACTAACTGTCAGGATGATTAATGAAAGTTAATTGGAATGTTTTCATTGAGAAAGCAGACTGGTTTCTTGTGAGCAGCTGAGATCGTTGCGGCACCTGGCGGAGCAGGTCTGAACCACAAGCTTCTTTCTACGTGGCCTCCGCGATTCGTTTCTGCAGCGGAACAAAGGTAACCCAAGATATACGCCAAGGCACACGAACACTGAGGTGCGAGAGCCACCACCAGACACCTAAGTAAATTATTAAGGTTACCTCCAATTTCTTTGCTTCATTTGTCTTCTTCTTTCATAGTTCATAGCTTCTTTAGACTTCGAACCTGCAGCCGCGCTTGTAGAAAAGTACGCAGTTCGCCGCGGTGGTGTACCGGTTACGGTGCTAAGCTGCTGACGCGAAGGTTGCAGGTTCGATTCCGGCAGCGGCGGTTGCATTTCGATGGAGGCGAAACCTAGAGGCCCGTGTGCTGTGCGATGTCAGTGCACGTTGAAGAACACCAGATGGTCGAAAGTTTCGGAGCCCGCCACTGCGGCGTCTCTCACAATCCCATCGTGGTTTTGGGATGTAAAACCCCAGATATTATTATTAGAAAGCACGCATATACATATTCGTGGGAGCAAATGACCTTCCCTTTGAGTTTCCAACCTTTATGCTCAGCTGCCATCTTGTTCGAACAGCAGAGTAGCCTGCGTTGTTTCCAACTTCAATGCCGTCTTTGCGAAGGTGCCATTTTGCAAGCTTTGTCAAAACTATAATGAGATTGGGCTTATAAATATATATTTAGCCGTCTACGGTGACTCTTTGAGCAGAGACTATCTGCAATCCGATCCTGGCCGTGGCGATTGCATTTCGATGGAGGCGAAATGCTAAAGGCCTGTCTGCTGTCCCATATCATTGCTCCAAATTATCCGGAGCCCTCAGGCGTCTCTCATAACCTCAGTCGCTCTGGGACGTTAAACCTCATAAACCAACACTCAATACGTCCCACAAGTTCCGTGCTGTGTAGGTAAATTTACGTGTCGCGTGTCAGCCGACTAGAACTGAGGACCAGTAGAGGGTCCTGCTTCAATGTCCGGTCGACGCCGACTGAGTCAAAATGTCACATAATTAAGGATCAGTGGTCGCAAAATGGGCGAGCTATCCGCCATACTCGCAACACGCAACCGGCTCTTATCGCCCCTTGGCAGACACAAACCATTCTTCGCCGTATTTAGGCGATAGCCTTAAAGGCCTCATCGAGCGCGGAGATTGACCGCCGGTGTCAGCACCCCCGGCGACGGCGTCAACGCGAGTGATGAAAAAGATCGTTATCACGTGGTGACTTCACCATATGACGTCACAGATCCCCAAATTTAACCTCGACATGACGTCACTATGACGTCACATGCAGTGACGTCAGACGGTGACGCCGTCACACGACACCGTCGCTTGGTCAAAGGTGCGCCGATCGCGGAGGCAGCTCAAAACCACGTTAGGTGCAGAGATAGTGGTGTGCGAATATTCGAAAACTTCGAATAACGAACCGGACAGCCTTCTATTCTATTCGGTACTCGAATCGAATAGTACATATTCGAAATAACCAATATTTTTCGAATATTTTTCGAATATTCAGCCCCTGACGGGAGAACCACAAAACAAACGAAACCTTGGAACAGCTAAAGGTGATTTTTTTTTTCTTTTAATCGCCCTAAGGTAATCTGCATGCAGCCCAATATTTTACGATACTACCGATGCTATATTGATTACAAGATGAGGGCGTATCTTCTGGAAACTCCACTCTTGCTTACTGTTTTCTATGCTGAAGCTGTATCACATTAACCAGTTCCTCTCTTCATCTTGTAATAACTGAACGGATGTACTACGACTGCATTCAGTTTCATGACCAACAACAGACTGCAAGTGCTGTGTTTGCGTAAACTGTTCTTGCAGATACAGCTTTCAACACCGAAGTTTAGATGCTTTAGGTGCCAAGACCCGTGTTGCGATGACAGATTGATCTGTTTCATTACATTTTGGCTGTGTCCGCGGTGTTTTTGGTTCAATGTTCTTTAGCTTATGTGTCCCAGTTTTATTTAAATCCGGCGACAAAGTCTCACATTGATTACTGTAGTGACTGCTGTATTTCAGCCTACAGTTACAAAATATTACGAAGTCTCTGGTCCCTGCTGCATACGAGCTTACCTTAGTTTTCATAATTGTGGTATGTTGATTCGATTAAAAGTATAGCCGTAATGTTCTTTGGTGAAAGTTTGTGAATATTTTGTTTCAAATAAAATGTTGTGGAGTTCTAGGACCGTTTTGTAAAATGGTTGTCTTACTATTCGAAAACTATTCGAACAGTATTCGATTGGGTAATTCGTATTCGATTCGGTGTCATCCCTATTCGATTCGCATTCGATTCGGTTCCAAAATTCACTATTCTCACAGCCCTATGCAGAGGGGGAGACGGAAAATTAGGTGGGCAGATGAGATTAAGAAGTTTGCAGGTATAACGTGGCAGCAGAAATCACAGGACCGGGTTGATTGGCGGAACATGGGGGAGGCCTTTGCCCTGCAGTGGGCGTAGTCAGGCTGATGATGGTGATGATGATGATGATGATGCAGAGATCTTTCGGAGAGGGTTGGGGAAGATCACTACATCGAGTGAAAAGAAACAGAGGAAGGCTTTCGCCTTCGAGTCATCTTAGGCGAATGCGTGAGGGAACCTGCGAGTTTTTCGCACGCACAGTTGAAAGGACGCTACTGTGACGCGCGACGGTGCATGCGGTGATGCAACCTAAGGTCTGGTCGATTTGGCTGCACTTTCTGCACTAGTTCAAGAGTGCTGCACTTTTGCCCTCGATTTGACCGCTGCACCGAAACCGCTAGTGTCGGGCTGCACTGACACTAGGGGAACTGGCGCGGCACTGGCACGACACTTTGGTGAACTGCGTCCAGAAAGTGCAGCCAAATCGAGGAGACCTCTTGTTTGCCTTACTTTAAAGGGAATCTTGCGCTTAGTGAGGTGCAGTTATTTCACCTTCCCGCCTCGGTGGATCAGTGGCTAGGGTGCTCGGCTGCTGACCCGAAGGTCGCGGGTTCGGTGCCGGCCTCGGCGGTTGCATTTCGGTGGAGGCGAAATGCTAGAGGCCCGTGTACTGTGCGATGTCAGTGCACGTTAAAGAACACCAGATGGTCGAAATTTCCGGAGCCCTCCCCTACGGCGTCTCTCATAATCATATCGTGGTTTTGGGACGTAAAATCCCATATATTATTTTTTTTTCGTACAGCCGATGTATTGATGCTGCCCCGCTACCCTTCGAAAGCTTTCTGCACCTAACGTGCATGGTTTTGCACTGCCTCCAGGATCAGAAGAATTGCCAGCATTCCGTACCTCACCTGGTTTTGCACTGCCTCCGTCAACGGTCAATCGATCACGGAGGCAGTGCAAAGTGACGATGTCATTTGATCGTCATCAATACGACATCATATGGTGTCGTCATCATTTGATGATTTCTTGCATTACTCGTGATGGCGCCGCCGACACGGGATACCGACGCCACTGACGGTCACTTTTCGCATTTGATGAGTCATCTAAGGCTTTCACCTTTAAAAAATGGTGAAGCGGAAGCTCTCGCAACTTCTCAGCACGGAATGTGAAGCCATCATTTGCCCATATTGCCCATACGTTACGTAAAAAACACGGCCTTTTCGCGTGATGCCCTATTAGAGATAAAGTGCTTTTGTTCTGTTATCCTAAATGCTGATTTAATTATGAAATGAGATTGCTGTTATCGACGAAACTAATTCATTCAAATTAGTATTTATAAGGTTATCTCTCATAAAATTAGACAGCACTTTCAGACTTCGTAAGGAAACCAACCAAAAGAATCCAAGAGGCTTAATTAAGCCAAAGAAAGCATAGGAGACATTATTTGTTTTTAACTTTAGTGTACTAGTTATGGCATATATTTAAAAGAATTAAAGTGGACGAAAACACACTCTTTCCATAGGTGGGGGCCGCACCCACAACCTTCGAATCCAGTAACAGAAAACCAGCACTCTGCTGGAAGCCAAGGGGCTAAAATCTTATCTTGCCCATGGTAAGATGGCGGAGGCATGGCTTAACTTTTGGGACATCATTTCCGCTCCAGAATTTCCTAAAGCCTCCTTCTGAGATACAACTGAATTAGGAGGAAAAAGAAGGAATAGAAATGGCAAGTAGTCGTACCCCGCCCATTAATACACCGCATTTATACGCCGACACAATATACTGTTCGAACAGATATGCAAATCAGGTTTTCAAAGGCGTTTCTTTTTTTCCTACACCCGCTTTTCCGTGAATCAGCCCTAATCCGGTCGGCTTGGCGTTTAACTCTCTTAACGAATTTTCATATCGGGTTCGCGGTAAACTCGAGCCGTTTCACGGCCCAGCTAGAAGGCTGCAACGGCGTGGCGCAGACGCTTTGTAATGGGGCCCGTCGCCAAGAGGCACGCGCAGACGCGGGTTGTTCGCTGGAAAGCGTTCGGCGGGGGGCACACGCCCATCGATCTCGGGGGGCGCGATAAAGAGAAAGCGGGGTGAACCAGACTGGAGCGAACGGGCAACGCGCCGCTTGTCTGTGTACGCGCACGTACAACACGTGAAGGCTGCCCGAGGACAACGGCGCGGCACTCTGCGGAAAGACTGTACGAGACTCGTACAGCGATCGAGGAACGCCGTCGCGCAACCCCCGCAGTTATGTACTTCGACTGGCAGAGCTTGTTCCTCGCACCGGTAAAGATCGACGGCGTGCGCTGGGTTCTCCAATGGAGGAAGGGTACGGGGGGGGGGGCAGGAACTCACCCCCCCCTACTGTTGGACGAGTCCTAAAGGAAACGAGCGCCGCAAAGGAAGCGATGACGTGCATCTCAAAAGCCCTGCCATTGGTCCCCGGCTTTCCGGTGAAAAGATGGCAAGTGAACGCATCTTTGAATGCAACATCAAGGGGCCCATGGTCGCCATTATTGTGAAACAAAACAAAAAAAAACACAAAAAAAACATGCTTAGCCTTAACCCCAAGCATTAAAAAATGACGTGAAAGGTTCGGCTGAGTAAAGGTATGGAGCAGAACTAACGCCCCCCCTTTGGATGACTTCTAGGGGTGGTTTGCCGCCCCCCTCCCCCCCTGCTCCCTCCACTGTGCGCACGCCTATGCACTTCGCGTTGGCTTGATTGGCTGTGAGCACATACGTACGATCAAAATTAAAAATGAGCGTCGCAAACTTGCAGCCCATTTACGTTAAATGATACTAATCAGCTTGAAATGGTTCAGCGCAACATCACTAGATTTAGTTTTTATAAAGATAAGATGTTCTCCCCAAGTGAGTTCACGAACAAAACAAAATGTGTTCTTTACATTCCAGAGGAAAAAAATTCATCGCATAAAATTTATTTCTAATGTAATGGCTGGTAACAGGAAGATAGCTGATGTGCCGTACCTTTCGTCATCTTACAACGAGACAAACAAGACGCACTGCAGCTCATTTACTGAAACCAATTTTTGCAAAAACTAAAGCATTTCAAAGCAGTTTCTTTCCCAGAACTATTGAAGACTGCAATAGACTTAGAGATTCAGTAACCAATGTCGCCAAATTTCGCTCAGTCTCTGGAAGAATATATATCGCGTTACATTTGAGTTATTTCTTGCTGATGTGTTTGATTTCGCTATACTACAGTATGTTATGAATTATTATACAATTACTGTAGTTTCTGTTCGTGCTTTCTTGTGCTGAATAATACCTGTGTTGTTGACTAACACTTGGCTCTTGTGCCATTGCATATAAGTACCAAGCTATCTTTGTCTTTATTTATGTCTACTGCCCCTCCTGCTTAGGCCAAGTTGACCCGCAGTATTTCCAAATAACTAAATAAAAATAAAGAAGAGAAAAGAAAAGAATGAAAATTCTTTGGGAAGAGAAGAAAAAGGGGTGTATAGCAGTACACGTTTCTCAGCTGAGGACACCGCAATCGCACTGATAGAATTCGTGTTCGTACGCTCTATTGTGTGATGAGAGGGTTGGAGAGATCGTTACGGCACCCTGGACAAAAACAAACGCTTAAGAAACACTGCATATGCACTCACGTATATACGTGCACGGTATGTGAAAGTGTGCGCGCTTTCGATCGCGCGGTGTGCATCATACACGGAGGGAGGGAACAAATATCCTAGATGCGGGTGTAGCAACTTCCAAGTAGTGCACAACAAAACGCAAGGCCCGTAGGAAAGCCTTTACACAAACACACAATTAGGTAGTAGCGTATGAAGGCGCACCCCCCGTAAAGGCAAGCGCCGCTGCCAAGCTCTCCTCCATCTCAATGATCCACCACTCAAACGATTGAATGCAAGCAAACATGCGGGACTTCCCACAGTGCGTATGCGAACGGCATTTATATACGAGAGCGCTGGCTGCTGTCTGCGCTATATATTTTTTGTAGTTACATTGTGCCTTCTTTCCTCGTTTCTGTTTCTTTTCCTCGTTGACTGCGTGATCTAGCACGCGGTGTGCGGAAGCACCGTGATGCCTCGCACCTTGTAGGTTGCCGCTTACGCAATGACGGAGGCCCGCTTCGCTGTCACTGCATGCGAGTATGTGTTGTGTGCCACGAGGCACTTCCCGGTTCGACGCAATGCCTGCAACTCATTAATCACGCACCCTCGTCCCGTGGCGCGCGCATTTTTTTTTATTTGTTTTGATAATGGACATCGCGGAGCCCGTAGGGTCGACTCGGCAATTAGCATGCCAGTAGGGCTATAAGATTCCGAGATATGCGTAAGCCGCGAGCGGGGCAACGAACCAATCAAACAAACAAACAAAGAAACAAGCAAACAGAAAACAGCAAAATGCGTATCGGTATGGTCGCGCGTTCTCTTAGCTCCTAATCACTCTCTCAACGATCAGCAGAGCTTGTCTTCTACTCTGGCATATATTCTGAAGTTGGAGCCACTTTCCCAAAGCTCCTGTAATAAAAACACAGAAAAAGAAAAGAAACGATGCAGGAAATGCGGCGCAGGAACTGGTTGGTGGTGCGTTTCGGTCTTGATGTTGCTGCCATTGTTGGCAGAGCGAGCAGTAGCGGCAAAATAGTAATGACCCCAATGCGTGCACTGCATGCGTGCCCTATAGGCCCGGCTTCCATATGCGTCTGAATTCTGATCATAGCGTTTTGTCTGAAGATATAGCTTAGCGGCGCAACTATACTCCTTCCTGTAATTGTCACTGTAGTTTCCTTCGGCTTGAAACTGGTCAAAGTGAAATACTTGTTTTTATTAATGTTTCGTCCAACAAAGAACTCATTGTAATTCAAGCACGCTTGCTGTAAGGATAAAAGTAAAGAAAGATAAATTTCCCCAAGCCTGCATCAAATATGCTTAATAAAATTTGCACATATACGTTCTATAGCGCAAGCGTAGTCAATCCTCGAACCAACAGAATCATTATTTTTTGCGGAACACTTCTTTTCGCCATCTACGTTTGATAGCGCAAAATGCGCACATGCACCCTTGACCATGAGCATAAAGGTTATCGAAGCACTGAAGGCGGTGAAATGTAGCATATGGCTAGTTACATTCGACACTCACCAATGATTTTGAGATATCCTGTCGGCTTGCGGTCATCACGTGAGGTATACGTTGAACATTCTTATTCAATGAACGGGTGCGATGGCCTTAGACGCATATTCCATGCTCCGAAAACTGTAGCGGGCTATAGGCACGGTTGAGTGAACTGTCCAGGCTTTTGCTGATACGCAGTTTTTGACTCAAGCAGGACCTATAGTCCCCGCATTATTTTATCAGTGCTTCGTTTAAAACTTCTGCATTCATTGTAGCACATTCATCAATTAAGGGCTGTAGGCAGCGATGTCAGATGGGCGCGAACATCTTCTTAGGCACACAATGAACGAAGTGAAAAAAATAAATAAATACGGTAATGGAAGGAAGGAAGCAAGGAAGGCAGGAATACAAAAGGGAGAAGGCAGGGAGGTTAACCAGACAGTAGTCCGGTTGGCTACCCTACACTGGGGGAAAAGGGAAAGGGGCGTAGAAAGATGAGAGAGACATGGAAGTTAAGATAAAACCATGCTACGTAGTGCAACCTCATTCTGAGTTCCTGTGCTGAAGTTATTCTGGCTGTGCTAGTTCCAGGACGCTCTGAAGCACCCAGAATGTCGCTTACAAAAACTGGCTACGACATATGTAAGAAACAGAATTGACATGTACATTCACGATTCTGCTGTCCATACCTAGAAAGAATACCAATACTTGTAAAACGAGAGTGAAGTTCGAAAGAAGACCACAAACGAAGGCGCAACTCTAAAACATTGTGACAGCTGTGTCGCTAGCAGACAATGAATGCAGACATGCTAGCTTTTAGAGTAAATTAATGGAGGGTGTCAGCGCGATTAGCCGACGCCTAGAGTTACGGCACTGGAGCTTCTTGCTTCGCATGCAACAAAGCGGTACTTCTGGTCCATTACGTGGGGCAAACGTCACTAGTTGCAAGCAGTGGAGTAGCCAGGGGGTGGCACACCGGGCCCGTGCCCCACCCAGAAATTTTTTTTCGCCCTAGCATACGGAGCGAAAAATGACCATTTCAAGGAGCCCCCCCCCCCCCCCTACCGAAACCATGGCGGTGCCCCCCCCCCCCCCCCTTCCTGAAAAAAATTTCTGGCTGCGCCCCTGGTTGCAAGGCATCGCAGTTCGCACGTTGAATTTTCCTGCACATTGCGGCGCGAGTGAAGGCTTGAAAAACAAAATCTTGTTAATGCTGTAACTTCAGACAGAACAACGCCCACGATGCTCGCACGGCACGTTTCTTTTTAAACTAAGTTGGCCACTATACCTAATCACGGAGGAAGGTTTCGAGCATCAAACGGTACGAATTCCTACAGCATGTCAACGCCGAAGCACGTTTTAAGTTTCATGCCGCAGTACAAGTAAATCGTAACCACATGAAGTTTGCTAAGCTATAAGGTTTGCGCTGCGAAAAGTAAAAACAGAATGTAATTCTGACGTTTAATACGTACCAAAACCACGGTATGGTTATGACACACCCCGCACTGGGGAGGCTCCGTGTTAATTTCGATCAAGTGGGGTTCCTTCACGTACACCTTAAACCTAAGCACACGGGTGTCTTTGCATTTCGCCCACAAATGCTGCCACTGTGGCCAGTAATCGGACGAGCGCCCTAGAGCTCACGTAATGCATTAGAGGTCGACTGCAGTATGCAATGCAAAGGATGACAACACTTGCAAACATTGTAACGATAAGCAAGTTCAATTCAACTGTACAGCCGCCCATTTTTCTAACCTGAACGCCCGAGCTTCGACCACCGAGTCAATAAGCGCCGATTCCCGGTGTCCGGTTCCCAGAGCAGCCTGGCAGAAGGCAGTTGTACAGGACTGTTCATCAGGCTCATATGCGTATTGTCGTTGATTTCGCTGCCGTGCTTCGTTATACGGCGTTTATCGACTGTGCGGTCGATGCTCGCGCGTTCAAGTTAAAAAAATGGGCGGCTGTATCTACGTAACGCGAAGAACGCATGTAAGATACTGGTTCTTAATGAATCACATGGATGTTCTGCAGCGAATGGTTCATGCCTTTGCGACGTGTTACAAAGTGATTCAGCCTGGAGCGCATGGTGTTCGTTGCTGTCAGGATAGCCAGTGATCCAAAATGGCGCCAGGTTCACTGAAGAACAACCCATACACAGCGGTATTCACAGAAATGAGCCACATTTTAGATTTCCGATTGGAATGCTTTCGGCATCGAACCACGAAAGTGGCTGGATAGCCTGATTACAATTAACAGAAAGAAATTTGGCGTGAATTTTTTTCGAGAATGCTTACGCACACAGTGCTCGGCAACTGAAACGCGGTAATCAACCAGCACAGCGACCCGGACTGTTTTGACTGAGCACTGTGTGATCTCGTGGGGGTCTGTTGCTGTCACAATGAATGACCGGAGCTTCGAGTTCTAATCGTGTACCATAATGTGGTGGCTCAATGTCTTCAACCTCCTCACTGGCGAAAAAAAACAAAAGAAAGAAAAAGTGACCGCCATCATTCGACCTTGCTGGAGCGTGTCAATTGCGAAGCATGCGCTGTAGTACAAAGCAAGCGAACCAGAATGGATCGTGCTGCACATCGCGTGCACGCGCTAACGCTTTCTCGTAGAGGTCATTTTCGTTCCCCGAATCCAACGCCTCCTAAGCGCTGCCCGAACAACCCTGCGCTGAAGTGTTTCCGACGAATTTTCTCAGCTATGGGCGGGTGCCAATGGATAAGCAATCGGATTGCAATTCTGAGAGAGCGATTTCATTTCAGGATTCGAACGAGTTTCGTTTCTTTCCCGTACAAGCAGCCGGAACAGAGGGACAGAGCATGCACTCGGGGATTGCAAAAATACTCTAGCCTCGCAGCCGTCGGCACGTGCGCACGTTATGCCCTATGGACGCAATAAAAAGCAACGACAGAAAAATAGAGTCCATTCCGGGTAACCCATACGCTCCCGCGGATGTATACTTTGACGGACACTATCTCCTTCCTGCACCAACACGAGCTCTTCGTCGACCCACTTCAGTCGTGGCAGAAAGAAAAAGGCATTTATCTTGCTTCGAAAGCAACGACCGCTATCTGGCATTATCTCAGGCTGCGACATGAAGGCGTAACGCGCTGCTCTAGTTACATCGTGAAGACCTGCCAACCGAAAGATTCCAAAGAGCAAAATTTAATGCGGTTTTCAGGCTAGCAAGCTGATCACCTGTAAAAAATTCAGCGATGCAAGACTTAATACCTTGCCGTTCAACACCTAAGTTTCTTTTACTCTATGTCTCGCGCTTAGACTAAATCTGAAAATTGCGAACTTTGCTCGGACTACGAGCAACACGGCTTGATCAGGAAGCGCATTTTGCAAGTTTTTGTTTGATATTTTACGCGTCGTGGTGAGCGATGTAACGGATTGATGCCAGCCATATTGGCTGCATCCGAGCAAAGCATGGCCAGGCAGAATTAAGGAACAGAAAGTAATGAAATACGAATTATTGCGAGCAATTACAAATGTGTGATCTCAGCTTGGGATCGACGGCAATGCGCCTTCATACCAACAGCCGCAATTAAAACGGTGGCCTTGAATAATAAAGTGCGGAACGCTATAAAGCAGAGCCTTATGTCCGTCTTATAGATCATGTTCAACTAAAGATTGACTATACTATAAATCACGACAGAACCAGGCAAGTTGTACAACGCAGCATAAATCTATATTACAGGTGAAAAAAGGCACAAAAAGGAACACAACTCCGCATGCCGCATATGTACAGCAATGGCAACGCGCACGTATTTACAACAGTTCGTCTATACAAGTTCACTACTGCAAACGGCACGTGAAGAATCGCGGGACTATCTTGCGGGCACTGCCTCGCCACAACTCGCGAGATGGTGTCCTCACGCACAGCGCTTGGCACCTCGGACAAATGTATTGTAGACAAAAAAAAAAAGAACTTGCTGGTCTTACAGTCACTCATCGCAACACTTTTTCGCTGCACAACGAACAAAACGGCAGTAGGACGACACGGCAACCGCTACACACACACACACGACAGTTCAAGGCACTTTCACGTATCGACAATTTTCAGGCCCGAGTTCCGAAGGCTGCTTGCTCGCCCGTGAATTCCTCGGTGAAAAAATGCGGAGATAATTTCTAGTCAGCATGTAACACTCATTAGCAAGAAACACGCGTAAGCAACAAGCAGCGCCAGCCGTGCAACCCTTCTGCCATGACCGTGCGAGGCTACGATGCCTTAGAAAAACAACACTGCAGAATGTCGCAAACGGGCAAAAAAGCGTTAATTACAGCGTGTTCCGGCAGTTACGCACTGATTGGTGGCCAAATTGCGAGCCGGCAATTAAAGAGTTTCTTAAGACACTACCGGCGAACAAGCAAGAAATATTGGGGCAACCGAACCACCCGAGTGCGGTCGACTGCGTACCGCGCAGGCTTGGTTGATATCCAAGTCAGCACGAGCGACGGCCTTTTGAACGAAGCTCGCACTAATTGCGTTCGCGTTTCTCGCTGAAATATTTACCACGACCCCATGGCACGCGCGCGCGGTTAATAGTCTCCGTTTCTTTTCCTTCTTCAGCAGAAAAATAAGTGACTTAGATTGCTGTTCACGCCTTGGACTCGTTTCAACGCTCGACAACAGTGGAGCACGTGCGTGCTATTAGCTCACGTAACAGTGGTGCAGCAACAAGAGAAAAAAAAAGAGTTTAGAGAGTGAGGAAATCTAGGTATCAGCTTGGGGCTGCGTAGCGTAAGGGCGTAAGGCGGTCAACGTTTTGACGTCGAATTAAAGGCTCGCTAAACCCGCAGCTAAATGCCGGACAGAACGCGAAAATGCAAACGCGCAAGATGTGAAGGCACGAGCGCGTGGCTCGTGCATGACTGACACCACGCAGTGTATTTGCCACCATAAGCTGAAGGCTGAAGTACCAGTTGACTGCCCTTTCTTAGTTATTAGCTTACGTGAAGGTGGTGAAGGCACAGGCGGAACGAAGTTTTAAGAAAAGTAACAGCAACTCGGCGCCTAACGTTACGAGGCCTCGGCAACAGGTACGACGCCTAATAGGTCAAATGGCATTGCCAGCACACGCACAAAACGTTCTTTGCAGTCGCATAACCTTTCCAGGCGACGGGCAATATGCACAGCTACGCTTCAGAATCCTCCGGCACGCACTCGCCGTCCTCTTCGCCGCGCAGGTCGATGGCGAACTTCTTGGTGTACAGCTCCCGGGTCCTGGTGCTCTTGACCATCTTGCTGAACTCGCGGAAGGCGGCGGCCAGCGTGAGCGTGAGCCGCTTGGCCACCGCCTTGCTTTCGCACACGAACGCGTGACAGCGGAACGGGTGCTCGTGCAGGTGGTGCAGAGACGCGGAGGCCGACTCGCGCACCACAATCATGGCCACCACCTTGCTGTAGCTCACGTCCTGGACGCCGTACGAGATGCACTCGATGGGATACACGCACGACACGGGAGCACCGCCGACGCCGTTCACTCCCACCGACGTCGGGTACGGGACGGGCTTGACGCGGTTGTTGGCACCCGCCGACCGGCCGGAAACGGCGCCGGCTCCGAGCTCGATGAGGGTGACGCCTTTCTCGGACACCTCGAGCTTGACCATGGGCATGTGGGCGCTCGTGAGCTTGCCGCTCTTGGCGGCAGCCACGAGGTCGTCGACGGCTCGCCGCGTGTGCTTCAGTCCCCACAGTCCGGTGGCGTCCTGCACGCCCAGGTACTTGACCACGAAGCAGCCGGGCAGGGTCACCTCGTCGTTCGGGAAGCCCTCCATGGTGACGCTCGTTCGGGGGGAGAACACGCTTGCCGGCCGCACGCGAGCGAGGGCCCTGCTCCCGCCTTTGACGGTGGCGCGCTTCTGTGCCGCTGCCGCGTTGCGCCGCCCGCGTCGGTTTGTTGGGGTCGGCCTGAACCGATTCGGCGGCTAGCTGCGCTGCTGCTGCTGCTGCTGGACCGGCGGCGGCGGCGCTCTGCGTGGTTCCGGTTTGAGACAAGCGCGTGACGACGCTTGCTTCTTCTCCGCATCACTCCTCCTCCCCATCCGCTCCCTCCTCCTCTCCCTCTCTTTCGCGTTCCTTTCCTCTTTGCCAACACGGCGGTGAAGGCTGGGCTTTTTCGCCGCGAGCTCTTTTGTTTTGATGAGAATGCCCCCCGCGGGCCTTTACCTCTGTGGGACGACAGTCGTTACGTCAGCAGTTTTCCTGTCTGAAGCGAATTGCGTAATGTCCCCCCTCTCTCTTAGCAGTTATGATGTGCGAAATCACTGGAATGTTTCCTGTCTTCGGATGGGTGCGCAATGGTTCAGCCTGAGGAGTCCCCTGTGGCAAAAGCGAAGTGCGAATCTACTTAGCGATGAATGATAACGTTGCGATTCACTGTACCGTCTAAATAGGACAGCACGAAGCCGTAATTGCGGTGGGTACAATGACCCCATAACGTAATGTTTTCGATTAACGAATTGTACTAAAACGGAATTAATTAAAAACTTGACTGGTGTTTCTATGCTTCCCGCGCCGGCATGCCTGAAGTATGTCCTTAGAGGTGTGCCCAGGGCTTCGGGTAGCCCGGCCCGGCCCGCGGGCCGGGTTCGGGCAGGGCCGACGTCCTCTCATCTCGGGCCCGGGCCGGGCTCGGGCTACGTTGTTTTTGTCACATGGATTATACATTGATACAATCGATACACGTGCAAAAAATGTCAAAATAATGACAATTTTTTGCACGTGTATCGATTGTATCAATGTATAATCCATGTGACCTACTGGCATATAAGTAGTGACCGTTGCAGTGTTTTGTTTCATTCTGACGAAAGCCGGTCCCACGGCCGAAACGCCAAAATAAAGAAATCTTTTCACTTGTGAGTCAAACACCCTTTTTCTTCTATTGTTCACGGATCCAGGCGTCACACACACACACACACACACACACACACACACACACACACACACACACACACACACACACACACACACACACACATACAGGGTGTTTCAAGAAATGTGTCCAGTATTTTTAAAAAATCAGGAAAATGCGGTATTTGCTCGCTGTCTTCACAATTGCTTTTTTCTGTAGCGGCAGGCATCCTAACATGGTTGAAGACATGATTTGGGATAGTAATTAAAAAAGAAAGTTGAATTAATTAACTTTTTAATTAGTGGAATTTAAGCGGTTAAGTCAAATGGTAAAATTGAAGTCCTTCATGCGAACAACCCATTTCAGCTTTGAGATTTCGAAAAAGCGGCCTCTATTAATTATTGTCGCGTAATGAAATTCAGGCAAATTCAACGGCGAAACCGAAACCCAAGCACCGTTGAGCTCAACAAGCAGACGACTAGAATGACGTCACTGTTCAAGACAACGGTTACAGAGGTGCAGTTCTGCCCCGTTTGTTAACGTATGTGCGTCATGCGTGCTACTACTGCAAGCGCAGCCCACACACCCACACAACGAAGTCTGGTTGATGGTTGATGTAACGACGTCCATTCATTCTGGACGTCTCGGACGAATATGGCAGTTGCGCTCTTCCGCGTTTCGGTTTCGGTTTTGCCATTTAATTTGGGAGAAATTTCATTATGCCACAATAATAAATAGAGGCCGCTTTTTCGAAATCTCAAAGTTGAAATGGGTTCTTCGCATGAAGGACTTCAATTCTCCCATTTGACTTAACCGCCTAACTCCACTAATTAAAAAGTTAATTAATTTAACTTTCTTAATTGATATCCCACATCATGTCTTCAACCATGTTAAGATGCCGGGCGCTACAGAAAGAGCAAATGTGAAGACAGCGCGCAAATACCGCATTTTCCTGATTTTTTAAAAATACTGGATACATTTCTTGAAACACCCTGTGTGTATATATATATATATATATATATATATATATATATATATATATATATATATATATATATATATATATATATATATAAGCATAAAAATCGGATGCGCCTTCACATGACAACTGTTTATTCTGCCGACGTTTCGACGGGAACCCCGTCTTGAAAAAGACGGGGTTCCCGTCGAAACGTCGGTAGAATAAACAGTTGTCATGTGAAGGCGCATCTATTTTTATACTTATAACCTTGCGGCAACCGAAGTTATCCTTCAGCATATAAGCCTTATATATATATATATATATATATATATATATATATATATATATATATATATATATATATATATATATATATATAGGCTGTGCGTTAGAGCACAGCCAACGTTACCTTTACAGGCCAGATTCGCAGCGACATGACACAGTTATCACGAACTATTCTATTGCTCATAGCAATCGTTACCCTGGTAAAAAAAAAAAAAAACGATGTCATGTTTCAATACGTGAGTGCTGTACATCCTCTTTTAGGATTTTTCCTGCGCTTCTTGGGACACTTGTACGCACATGTTCTCGGTAGGAGAGAGAAAGAAGAAGTAAACGTCACAAAGAAGCACGCTTCTACACTGTTGGCCTTGCGAAGTCAACCGTAACCTTTTCCGGGCACACATCTGACAGTCTACGTCGCAACGTTGATAGATGTGGCATTTGCAGTGTAAACAAAGATGAGCTACACGTACTATACCTGAGCGGGCTTCGCAGTGACACGAGAATGAATGGCTCGTGTGACGCGCAAAGTTGGGAAAATTTTCTGCGCGAGACGAGCCAGAAACAAGCAGCACTTAGTTTGACAAAACTGACGTCAAAATAACGCTGTGTCACAGTTGAGAAAAAAAAAAAGTCGCCATGACATCACTGTGACACTTCGTCGGCGTTGCTGCTCTTATTACAAACAGAAGCAGTTAAAAAGAACCGCCGTTGGACGAAATTACCCGGGTAGTTAAAAAAAAAGAAAAAAAAAACGAATACATCATGTCTGCATCTCTCGGTTCGGTGCCACCTGTTTCATTTTTAATTATTTAACAAGTGAAATTCGTTTAGGACATTACGCCTTTACTAATAAGGTTTGTTTGGTTCATTATTTCGCTAATGAACACTAATAGCACCCAAGCAAAATATCAACAAAATCATCGCCAATCTGCCAAACAAGCTAGTTAAATGAGGCTCCTAACTATAGAACATGCACGTACTGTTGGCTTATGAAGAAACATTTTGACTATTTAGAATATTATTACTTTACTGAGAGCTGTAAGCTATCGCTAAACTGTAGGATTTGAAAAAATTCAGCCCCGCGACCAATTTTCGCACTCCCATAACAGAGAGAGAGAGAGAGAAATATTTTAATGAATAGCTGGAGAGTACAACACGCTCTCCTATGGGACTGAGATGAGCCGTCCCCTAATGCAGCTTTCTGCAAAAAGTACCCCACACTCTCGATGTGAATATCAAATCGAAAAACTGGTGTTTCGGGCATAATAATAAAAGTTATAGGGTCCGTTATGTATTTACCCAAGACGACTCGAAGGTGAAAGCCATCTTTTTTTATTGAAATAAGAAAAAAAATGGAGTTGTCGGCATTGCTTGGCGACTATTACCCTTTCCACTTGGTTCTTGGGATAGCAAAAAAAGTAAGAAACAACTGTGTGTGTATATATATATATATATATATATATATATATATATATATATATATATATATATATATATATATATATATATACATATATATATATATATATATATATATATATATATATATATATATATATATATATATATATATATTATTACGGTTAAGGCTGAAGTATATTTACAGGGCTAGGTTGACGGTGGGGTAATGGCAGCGTCGGTAGACTACACCAGCTCACGTCCTCTTCCTCTTCTTCTTCCTCGGCTCGCCCGTTGCAATATATATATATATATATATATGATCCCAGACGAAGGCCGGTCCCACGGCCGAAACGTCGGAATAAACTGTGCTGAAACGTACGTCGTCTCTCAAGTACCTTCCTACAGTCTCAGGGCCTGCGTGATACTTCCTATAGTCCTGATATATATATATATATATATATATATATATATATATATATATATATATATATATATATATATATATATATATATATATATATATATATATATATATATATATATATATGTATATACATAGTCCTACATTTGGTAAGTTCAAAAGTTCTTGTTTTCACAGAGCACACATACAATCACAGCACACACTTTCAATGTTGTCCGCTCAATATTCATCACAAACATTATTGTCTTCAAACAAACGTTGAAGCACTTTCATTGCTTTGCGATTTATCCCTTCAGAACTTATTCTTCCGTCTCTTCTCAGTCGATTGCTATGATCCCACACCCGAAAGCTTTCTGCACCTAACGTGGTTTTGCATGGCCTCCGGGATCGGAGGCGTGCAAGCTTTCTTCATCCCACGTGCTTTATTTAGCAGTGCATCCTCGATCCCCCCCCCCCCACCTTTGGCCGAGCAACGATGTCGTGTGGTGACGTCACGTTACGTGACGCATTGATGACGTCACAAATTCTGACTATATATGGCTTCACGGAGACGTTGTCGCATTCGTTTTTGCGTCACTCATGCTGACGCCGACACTGCCGTCTGTCACTGTTCGCGTTTGGCGAGGCATATAAAGGCTCGTTCACAACGGCGACTATAGTAACGGTCGCGCGACTGAGCAAGTCGCAAAGCGACTGGTCGCAAATGGCCGTTTTGGTTGCAAAGCGACTGATTTGGTTCAGTCGCTCGCTGCCCGATTTTTCAGTCGAGCGACTGAAAATATATATACTACATGTAGGTACAGTGCTACATTTGGTAAGTTAAAACACCCTCGTTTGAACATAGCACACATACAGTCGCGGTACGCACTTTCAATATACTCCTGTTTGTTCGTTTGTCTGTCTGTTTGTTTGTTCGTTAATCTGTTTGTCTGTTTGTTAGTTTGTTTGTCATTTTCTTAGGTATAGTTAGTTAGATAGCTAGTTTGTTTGCTTGTTTGTTTGTTAATCTATTTGTTAGTTTTCGTTTGTCATAGTTAGTTAGATAGTTGGGTTGTTTGTCTGTTCGTTTTTTGTTTGTTTGTTTGTTTGTTTGTTTGTTTTGTTTGCTTGCTTGTTTGTTTGTTTGTTTGTTTTTATCCTCAAGGCTATGGAGCATACCCACTCTGGGGAATCGGGCAAAACTGCTTATCGTAACATTTGGATGATAACTTCAAGAATTCTTATGGTCCTAAGAACGTCTTTCTCTTCTTCACCTCTATCGTAACTCACCCACTACACTTGGGTACGTGCAGCTAATTAGCAGCACATACTCAAACTACGCACGACTCAGTGTTATTTCCCAACAGTGCCAATAACAAGGGGGATTTAACAATATTGGTCGCCCGTCGTGTACCTACACTCATAAACAATGTTAAGGGGAACACCGAGTTCGTGTTTAAGCAACAATTACCGGTCATGTATGGATACAAACTTCACCTATTCATTTTCAAGAAGTAAACCTTTCCGTTTGAACACTTAGCGTTATGAACGCCCTTGCGTTTGGCAACTGCGTTTTGCCGCTATTACCTGCTGAGGGCAGTTTCAGAGTACCGTTTCACATTGCTCGAGACTATACGCTTGTGAATCAGCACGGCATATTGACTTTAGTGCACGTGGATAGACGATCCATCGTCTTCGTCGCCCTACTTCCGCCCAGAGAGACACGACTGGGTTTATTCGTTTGCACAGCTCGCACGCTCAAAGCGAGGACGTGCGTTCGCAGGGAAGGATCCGCTTCGGTGAATCGAGATTGCCCACCTGGCTGCGAGCACCGGCCAACACTACTTGTTTGCGACGTCTAACTTTCGTGCAGTCACCGGCAGTTTAGTATCGCTAATGTTCTTCAGGTCCGGCCTGGATGTTATTCAGTGTTAATGTTATTCGGTGATGCCGCGGGTGCCGATTTTCATTCATTCATTTGAGCTTGGACAGATCGGTGAGAGGTCACGTGTTTGCTTCACTTCATACAGCGGCCACTTCAAATGGCCGGCCTGAATAACAATGCCGCAGATACTGATTATCATTAATTCATATGATCTTCGACAGATCGGTGAGAGGTACCGTATTTTGCTTCGCTTTAAATATTGGGTCACTTCAAGTGACCGTAACGACCCAAATAGGCACACGCAAAAGCGTTGCCATAGTGGGACATATTGGTGAGATTTCTCATTCGAAATAATCTCTTTATTAGATAACCCATTAAGCAAAAGGGCTCCAACAACAGAACAAGATAAAGCAACGCTATCTTCCTTACCCAGAGATTTTCGTATTGATATCCAGTTACTAATAACAAAGCGACACCTCGTGCTTTCACACGCTCATAACTAATGCCTGCAACTGGGATACACGCTACTTTCAGACTCCTTATTTCATAGTTTCAAGAAAAGTCCACGTTGTGAAAATTTCTTGCGCTTCCCGACAACCTCATGGCAGTGGAGGGCAGCTAAATGAACGGGCAGTAATGACTCAGTCGCTACTATCAGATGTGTAATCGCAGTAAGGGTTTATGACTTAGTCACGCTTTACTGAGAGGGGCCCCTTATACGCCCACCGACTCATCCGCACCCCCCACACGCGTGCTCGAGCACAAGCGCACGCACGTACACACGTTGACTGCATGTATAGACAAACATACGATATCCTTAAGAGATAATGCGGCAAGTTCCGTAATACCTGTGCTGAAGCGTTCATTCATTCGGTCTAAATACACACGTTAGCTCTAATATGAATAGGTGAAGTGTTTCGACACTTAAAGGTCAGAAGGCCTCTGTAGTTAACAGGCAAGCGTAAAGGACAGAAGAAAGGATAAAAGAGAGTACCGGCCATGGGGTGTTGACGCAAAAAAAGGAACACCCAGGAAAGATGGTTCTTGCCACCGCGCTTCTCTTTCTTTCCTTTATGTGCGCGGCTGAGTGCTTTTAGAAAGTGATTTAACTAATGGACGAAGCCCACAGCGAGCGTCACGGAACGGAAAAAAAGAAGAGACAGTGTATTTCTTTATCTATACTTGCGCGCGCAGCCCACTTGCGTTTCCTCTCGCACTTTTAAGACTTACTTTCCGTGAGCACTACATCACGCCTTATCCAAGACCAAGCACGCATAGCGATTTCCTGTGCCTACTCCGAAAGCAGCACGACGCGGCTTTATCGTTACACGCGTGCTCTTAACAGCGACCTCGCACGCGGGAGGTCAAAAGTACGCTATCCAAGGCTTCAAATCGACGAAGTCGGGCTAATATTGAACTAAATAATTTCAGAATTTCACTATCTGAAATGCATCAGCGGGCCTTGAGAAATGAAAACAAGTTTTTTTTTTTTTTCATGCAGTACCTACATAAACATTAGAACACTTTGCAAATCAGGAAAATTTCGAGTATTCCTTCGGGTTGTTTATATTGAAAGTAAAGGACATTTCCCATCTCTATGAGTTTCGAGTAAAATGCGAAAGCTCCAGAAAAGTGTCATCATCGTCATTTCTCTTTTATTTACCTTATCTTCTCCCCTCTGTGATCACGTGACCTACGTGACGACTACTGCTACTAGTAGTCGTACTACTACTAATACTACTGCTGCTACTGCTACTACTACTGACGTCAGCGACCGTCTGCCCTCGTCAGCGACCGTCTAGTCAACGAGCTTAACCTCGGGAATAACAAGCGTTGATCGCCAAGGTCAAATCTGTGCAGGGACCAAGTATGACGTGCGATATCGCTGTCGCAGCAACGACCCGCGACTAACGGCGTATGCATGCATAGCGTTGCAAGCGATACGTTACGCGCACGTTGAAGTGGCACCAAAATACTGCCTCCCTATCAACTCTCGTGGGAATGCGCAGATGCGCAATTCTCCGAAAAGCAGCGATGAGCGATTATTCCGCGATAAGTGGCGGACCGAAAGTGTACACTGCAACGAACTTTCAGGACCAAATGCGTCCACGGAACGACGCTAAAGAAACACTAAGGGTCATTACGGGAACTTCCTCGCTCGAAAGGCTTGCCCTGCGATCCGCATCTCCTTTCTCGTTGCTGTTCCCCAATGTTGTCGACATGGTTTTAGATATTGTCACGGGGTCGTGACGTTGAAGAAGGCAGCAGTCGACGTATACAAGATGAAACTCTTTATTTGGCCGACCTTGTGGCCGCTAAACGGAAACTATGAGTACAGCAAGCGATGCACGCTGTGCACTGATATCGGCGCACAGAGCGTCGGTCGTCGATAAACTGATCATCGTTGGGAACGCGCCGTCTTTTACACATCACGCACCGAACCATGGCACCGAACTTTCCAGCCTTATCACTGGTGGTCGCGTAAGCTCTGGAATAAGCTTGACTGTTCGCGTTCTGCGCACAATCTTAACAGAACAATCTACTACGATCGCGAAGCTTCTCGAACACTGAGGCGTGGTCTGCGCCGAGCATTGCTGACAGTCTTTGTGAGTGTACACCGAATACAACAAAAACGAAACAAGGTACGTGCGTGGCAATATGTTCTAGTTTCCTGATATAGTACGCTATGTCGATCAGTTGATCGTTTTCCGTTTGGGCGTTGTTCATAGGCAAGCGATCGGGTGTTACGAAGAAAAAAAATTCAGGGGCAATTGCCCTAACGGAAAAATGCGGGCGTTGGTCCCGGGTTCGATCCCCGGACCAGGACGAATTTTTCGGCAACTAAGAAGATTTCTTTCTGCGAAATGCGAATGGGGATTTCCTTGGGACCTCGTGATATACAAACGGATGGTTGTCAATTTCCCTTCCTTAATGCGGGTAGGGACAGTCGATTAATATTTTTAATCGATTAACAATTGATCGTTCGCCATTATAGCCAGCAATCTATGTATCTTTATACTATATCGTAGTGCTTCGTCTATCGATCGATATTATTGACGAGGGCTTTCGGAAAAGTTGAAATAGTTTACTCTCATATACAGCTCTTACTTTTCCACTTTCCAAACATTTAAATAAAGCCCGGGATTTATTTACTTGCGTGGACCGCGGACCAAATGTGAAAAACAAGATTTCATAAGGTTTGATAAAACATAATTTACGTTGTTAAATACTACTAGTCATTGGTCCTAATGAGTGGTGTAGAGACAAACAACATATATAAAGCGAAAAAAGACAGGAAGGTAGTACAAAGCCTTGAAGTAATGAAAGATCGTCGATCAAGTAGTGTTGCTGAAGTGTAGAGGAACAACGAATATCGCTGCGAAATGGCACTTATTGATTGCATATAATGCGGTTCAAAGCCTGGTTTCAAACCCATCAGCTCCAAAAAAAAAATTTTGTTTTGCACATTCATTCATGTATAGCCATAATCGTCTTGCGTGGCAGAACAGTGAACGGACGGACAGTTTTCCCATTGTTGAGTCATATAGAAATCTTACGCATATTGAAAGCTCTCTCTAGGACAATATATGAATGGGGACATGGAGGGTTGCACACATCCAGACTCGCAACAGGGCACGTCGGGCCTTTCTATAAGCACGTGGCATCCCAAGAGCGACACCCCAAATTTGCAACCAGATTCCGCGAACTGAATCAACCGCTAATATTTGCATCCACTTACTCTGAACTCCTGGTCATGCCTCCCTGCATGGCGAGGCGACCAGTTCAGAGTGAGGAGATCTTCTTCTCACGTACGAAGACATCACGTCCATCGTCCTCACAGTGCGCCACCGCCATCTTTCTCGCGAGAGCAGGCAGTGACGTTAAGCCAGTTACAAGCCAACACTTATCCAAATCTTGAATCTCTAAATCAATTACACCCACTCTGCTATGCAGACCGCGCTGTGGAAACTTGCCAGCTGTCTTCCATGTCAAGATTGAATGCACTGCAAACGTCTTCACTTCATTACCAGTTTTCCTTTACCCTTTAGGTAACGAGGAGCTGTGGGCTGATGCTCTCCCCGACGGACCTCCCGAGTTCCTCCGAGCCACGATACAGGGGGCCCGAGTCGTACGCTGTAGTGATTCTAGGGACCCCGAACTATAGTCGGATGCAACCTTTGAAGAGGAAGTCCACGGCACGTCCTCTTCAAAGGCTGATGCACACAAGCTTGCACCAATGGGCGCGCACTCCAGACTGACGTCACGAGCCGGGTGACCTGTGACCCCGCCTTCGGAGGGCATTGCCGGGTGCATGAGAGGGACTATTTTTTCAGTCGCGGAGGTTATCTGCTGCAGCGCTTCGGTAATGAGCGGGCTCTTCCCGGAATTCCTAAGTTGCATCCTACTACAGAAGTTTCTCTCACGCTCTCCTTCTCCATTCAAAGACTAATAAAGACATTTTACTCCTTCTCTTTATCTCTGCCCTTATGTATCCCTTATGCAAATCCCAGAGGAGATTCTACGTGGATCTTTCAGTCATTCACTGCTATGGCTAACGGTCTTTTTCGTTAACGCTGGCCCTTGCTTGGTAATGAATTCGCAATAGATATTTAAACGGCACCATTTTAGATATTCTTTTTTATTTGGTAGTCGTTTGCTTAAAGCATAAAATGGAAACATAATTTATTTTTTTGCAGAGTCGTTTTTGTATAGGTTACAATTAAAGTTGTTTTTATAAGCATCCAAACTCTGCAATATAACGAGATCGAAAACGGAGGCTTTTCAGCATGGACGTAATCTAGGTGTGCCCTCAATGCTTTGGCTCCATAAGCACTGACGCTGACACGTAAATCTTGTCCGTTAGGGACAGCTCGTCCCTCCGCTTTAGTGAAGCTTTTTACCTGCGGAGTTTTAAATGCGAATGCATTTCATAGTCGGGCTATGTCAGGCGTCCAGCGTTGGCGTTGGCGTTGTCCGCGGAGGAGGAGGAGGAGGACAGGTTGAGGAGGTGACCACCCTTACTGCGCATGCGCAAACCCTTTCAAAAAAATAAAAATAAAAAACCTCCTCTTTCCCTCTCTCTCCTCTAGGCATCCCTCCCTGCGGCAACCACACCCTCACTGCGCATGCGCCTCCCCTCCTCTCTCCCCTGCTACGCTCCCCCCTCTCTCCTCTAGGCATCCCTGCCCGCGCCGTCCACACTCCCACTGCGCATGCGCGTCCCACCTCTCTTCTCCTCTCCTACGCTCCCCCCCCTCTCTTCTCTAGGCATCTCTGCCCGCAGCGTCCACACTCCCACTGCGCATGCGCGCCCCCCTCTCTCTCCTCTCCTACGCTCCCCCCCTCTCTCTCGCCTCGCGACGCCGACACAGGCAGCGTCTGCTAGCGAGTTTCTTGGTTGAAAAAACCGACTGCTCGCGCTGCACAACCGTTCACTGGCCACCCCGTATATATGGCAATGAATCTTGACCTCCAAGGTGGTGCCGGTGGGAGATTTCTCCTGTGCGTTGTTGAACAATAAAAATTCGCAGCGTGCGGGTGAACTAAAAAGCGGACTGCGGCGGAGCTCGGCGGAGCTATACATGAAAAAAAAAATTAAAAAATAAATAAAAACAATTAAAAAAAACAAGAAAAAGCAAAAAAAAAGGGCGCTGCGCCTTGCTCCCGACCGGGCTGCAGAAATCAGGCGCCTTTTCCTTCTTCGAACCACAACCACCATATAAATGGAGTGAAGCGCGCGCGAAATGCATTCGCATTTCCTCACGATTCCCCTTCGGGGAGGTGGGCGCATTTTTTTAGCGCAGCTCTTAGGCACACGTTCCTGCGTTGAGCGGCGTCGCCGCCGTCGGCGTAACCGTTAGAGCGAACGACGAAAGAGAGCCAACGCTGAGTGCAGCGAGCCGCTGGGTTAGCGTGTGCAATGCCCCGTGCACGGCCACTCGATAAAAAAAATCGACGCATATCCACGGTGTGAATGATGATGAGTGGGCGAAGCTCCGGAGGTTCATCGGCAAAAACCGTGAATCTTTCGCGAATCTTGCCCAGTACATCATCAAAGACGTGACAAACGCTGTGTGTATATTTTAAGAAGGCTTATTTATTCGTGAGCCGTGATTTTCCGTTTTCGTACTGGGGCCGTGTTTTCTTCGTTGATCGTGAGCCGTGGTTGGTTACATAAGCCATGGCTTCCGTTCCGCCTTCATTATAACGGCTTTATGGTCGGTGAAGTGGAGGGATAGGGGTTCTTGAATGGGTCGTAGCGGGAAGTTCGCAAAGACATGCAAGCAAGATCAAGGAATGGTTAACCTGGGCGACTGTTTTTTATTCAGCGATGCCGGTTCCTCGGATGGTTGTGGGTTGCATGTGGTCGAACGATTCACGGCTAAGCAGCACCGCAGCGCCATCTAGTGATCATTCTGAGACCTAGAGGTGGCTACTACGACGACGGACGACGACTACATCGCCGGACTAGCCTACGCCCTTAAGGAGCTTCCCCCTAAAAAAATGTGTGGCCTGTTGCGTCGCTCTGCAACACACGGGCACAAGCGTGAACGCTGTTTCGACAGTTCCATCCGCGTTAGCGCTAGTTGCCGTCAAGGAGGTTAGAAAAAAAATTCCCCATCTCCCGCTAAACGGGAACCATGTGTGGATGCGAAGCAGCGGGGAGATAATTAGCTTGAGCGGGAGGAACGTCGCAGCTCTCGATTCACGGCAGCGGTCGGGGAGCTCATCGCGGCATTGCACAGGAGAGAGAATGAGGCGCGCGCGCTCCGTCATTTTTATACTGCGGAACTACCGTGGCACCCCCCAGCGGAGTATGCAACTGTCACACCACCTGTCGTGCGCGCCGCTCCGTAGAGGATTCCTAGAGGAGAGGACGGGGGGACCGTAGGAGAGGAGAGAGAGGGGGGGGGACGTGCATGCGCTGTGGGGGGTGTGGGACGCGGGAGCCGCTCCGTAGAGTAGAGGAATCCTAGAGGACAGAGGGGGAGAGGACGCGCATGCGCTGTGGGGATGTGTGACGCCGGAGCCGCTCCGTAGAGTAGAGGGTACCTAGAGGAGAGAGGGTGAGAGGACGCGCATGCGCTGTGGGACGCGGGGCGCCGCTCCGTAGAGTAGATGGTTCCTAGAGTAGAGGAAGAGCGTAGGAGAGGATAGGGGGAGGGGACGCGCATGCGCTGTGGTGGTGTGGGTCGGACTAAGCCCCCCTCCAAACATATGCAAGCAAGATCAAGGAATGGGGTCAACCTGGGCGACAGACGCCACCTGCCTAGCCATTGCTAAGTAGCCTCTCTGTGCTCTCGGCCATGACTTAAGGAATGCGGTCAACCTGGGAGACAGACACCACCTGCCTAGCCATTGCTACGCAGCCTCTCTGTGCTCTCGGCCATGACTCTCATGACTGTGATAGGGTTGACGGCCTTCATATTACTACAGTGTTCTGGTTCGCATAGTGGGTGCTTCCCTACTTCATGAAAGTGGCCGGACGCGGGACGGGGGGACGGGGGACGCGGGACGCGGGAGGGACGGACAGAGCCCCGAGCATAAGATGCTTCGCATCTAAAAAAATCACAGCATATCCGCGGAGTGAATGATGATGCGTGGGCGAAGCTCCGGAGGTACATCATCGAAGACGTGATGGTGGTTGGTTGCATGTGGTCAAACGATATGCATGTGAGACCATATCGCGATGCCATGTGTTGTATGGCATCGCGATGGTCATCGTCATCAGCGTCAATCGTTATGACGCATAGTGGGTACATTCCATGTGGTATCGCGATGCCATGTGTTGTATGGCATCGCGATCGTCATCGTCATCAGCGTCATCGTTATGACGCATAGTGGGTACATTCCATGTGGTGTGTCCGTGATGGCAGCGTCATCGCCATGTGTTGTATGGCATCGCGATCGTCATCGTCATCAGCAGGTGGCTACTACTACAAACATGGGACGCACGACCCACGGGATAAGGAGCTTCGCCCCTAAAAATCACAGCATATCCGCGGAGTGAATGATGATGAGTGGGCGAAGCTCCGGAGGTACATCATCAAAGACGTGATGGTGGTTGGTTGCATGTGGTCAAACGATATGCATGTGAGACCATATCGCGATGCCATGTGTTGTATGGCATCGCGATCGTTATCGTCATCAGCGTCATCGTTATGACGCATAGTGGGTACATTTCATGTGGTGGCATCGCGATCGTCGTCGTCATCAGCGTCATCGTTATGACGCATAGTGGGTACATTCCATGTGGTGGCATCGCGATCGTCATCGTCATCAGCGTCATCGTTATGACGCTGATGTGTTGTATGGCACGCTGACGTGTTGTATGGCATCGCGATCGTCATCGTCATCAGCAGGTGGCTACTACTACAAACATGGGACGCATGACCCACGGGATAAGGAGCTTCGCCCCTAAAAACATGGTTGATCCCGCCGTCATAGGAATCGGTATAACACGAAAGTGAAACGTGTCCTTACAGAAGTAGTTGAATGTTTACTGTACATTGATATAAGATAGATTGCACAACGTCTATTAGTGTTTGACAGTTAGGGCACCGTTTAACGTGGATGCATCCACGTTGACACTTGGTACATCTGTATCCGGACGACTAATGTCCATGATCAATGACTAAACAGGCCCTTGTGGTCATAGATGCTTGGGGTAGCTGTACGGTTAGAGCGGAATTAGAGAAAGCGGTGTGACAGCCAGAACCGCGCCACTTATTGGACGCCAAACTTGGGCTAAGGTCGCCTACTCGCGGCATGTTAGAGTTATATTGAACAACGCTGCCAGACCAGAGGGAAACGCAAGGCGCGTCGTGTCTTCCCCGTTGGCCGGCTGCAATTTTTCGCGGGGCGAGATAGGAACGCGGAGTTACAGCCACGCCAAGCACTCGCGCGTCGTAGAGCTATTTTTGGTATGGACGGATGCTATGAGCAAGGAAGACGCTAGAGGTAAGGTCGCCACCTGGCAGTGTGTTAATGCGTCGACAAAATTGTACTTTTCCTATTCGAAACACGCCGAATGGGACGAACGCGTAGAAACGATGCTTTGAAAGAATTAATCGTGCATTTCAAGGTCATAATGCATTACTTCACTTTAGCAAGAGCACTGTGACAGGATAGTGGTAGATATAAAGGGCTTTTTTTTAAAGCCTACAGAGTATGTGACCGTGGCGCAGTGGATAGCGTGCCCGCCATCTCTCGTCGCGGACCAAGAGGTCGTAGGTTCGACTCCCGTTGACAGACTTTTCTTTGTCTTCTGATCATGCGTATTTTTTTGACGTCATTTCCGTGACGGAAATACGTCACTCAAATCTTGGTGGACCCCGGCATAAAACACTTTCGTGTTAAAAACTAGCAGTTGTTCCGTGTACGAATGCAACCGATGAGCGAAGCTCCCTTACCCCCCGTATTGAAAACGCTGCTTGACTTGACTTGCCACCGTCTCAAGGCAGCGCGTTTGAAACGCGTTTGTGCAGCCTCGGCACCGCCTAAAGACAGCACGTTCGAAACGCGTTTGTGCTGTATTGAAGGCCGGTGGCAAGTCAAGTTCAAAAGGAGCGTTTCTGAATACGGGGTTAGAAATGGGACGCACGCTGCGTTCGGTGCCCGCGGCGTTTCATTGTCCAGGCAACGAACCGACCACTGGGCGGACGACAGGGTAAAGTGATGGTTTCACGCGTTCGCCGGTTTGAGGGGGAGGGGGCAGAGTTGAAGAAAGAAGTAGAGGGAGACTAATCTGCCTCCGTTTCGCTGAGCCGTGCTCCCAACTCGGGCTGCAGAAATTGCGCCTTTTCCTTTCCTCACCCTCTCCTCCTCCTCCTCCGTTTCGCATGCGTTCGTATTCTCGCGCATTGCGCATCGGCAGACGTCATCCGCGTTCCAGCGGTCATAAAGCTCGTGTATCCTCCCGCGTGAGAGGGAGACGCCACTGCTAGCACCATGCCAGGGAGCTTCAACGGCGACGGCGACGGCGGGGTGCCGGCCTAAGGAGCTTCGCTCCTAAAACATTTCCCGGAGTCACCACCGTAGCCGGAGTGGAAGCTCCAGCAATGCTTTGCAAGCAAAAGTGAAGCCAGTTTTGCCCTCCAAAGATCTCGGAAACATGCTCTTTTCTGGTAGTGCCCACTTACAGATCAAGTGGCTTAGTGTAAATGCTACGTTAAGTATAAAATAACGATAGTTGTTCCCGACGAAATAACATATCGAGACGAGTATTGGTGACTTAATCTCCAACGGACGGAACACAAACGACGACGACGAGCTCCAAACTTGCAACCACATTCCGCGGTCGCCGATAACGCCATCACTATAAGGAATGAGGCGAGAGCGTCCACCTATACCATATATGAAAATGAAGGACACTGTACATTCCAAAGTGTGTTCGGCGAAAGTTTGTCGCCATTCGACTGACTATGCGATGTCTTTCTTTTTTTACACTCTCAGTGGGATGGCGCACAAACGGAATGTGTGCGTGTTTTCTTTTTTAATTTTTTTGATAAAGTTCTTCGTGCCGTACCGTACCGCGAATCGCAGCGAGACGCGAGACTAATCTGCCTCCGTTTTGCATGTGTTCGTATTAAGGTGCTCACGTCCGTCCGGTGTCCGTCCGGTGTCCGTCCGGCGTCCGTCCGGTGTCCGTCCATCCGTCCGTCCGGTGGTGGTGGTAGTGGTGTGCGTCCTGACCACCCTTACTGCGCATGCGCAAACCTTCCCCACGCACCTCCTCTCCTACCCTCCCCCTCTCTCTCCTCTAGGTATCCCTCCCGCCCGCGGCGTTTACACACAGATAGCGCATGCGCGTCCCCTCCCCCCTTTCTCTCCTACGCTCCCCCCTCTCTCCTCTAGGCATCCCTCCCATGGCGTTTACACCCCCCATTGCGCATGCGCGTCCCCTGCCCCTCTCTCTCCTATCCTACGCTTCCCCCGTCTCTCTCCTCTAGGCAGCCCTCCCCGCGGTGTCCACACCCTCACTGCGCACGCGCGTCCCCTCCCCCCATTTCTCTCCTCTAGGCATCCCTGCTCGCGGCAACCACACCCCCCACTGCGCATGCGCGTCCCCTCCATCTCTCTCTCCTCTAGGCATCCCTCCCGCGGCATTTACACCCCCCAATGCACATGCGCGTCCCCTCCACCCTCTCTGCTCTCCTAAGCTCCCGCTCTCTCGCCTCGCAACGCCGACGCAGGCAGCGTCTGCTAGCGAGTTTCTTGATTCAAAAAAACCGACTGCTCAAGCTGCACAACCTGTTCACTGGCCACCCCGTATATATAGGCACTGGATCTTGACCTGCAAGGTAGTGCCAGTGGGAGATTTCTCCTGTGCGTTGTCGAACGATAAAAATTCGCAGCGTGCGCGTTAACTAAAAGCGGACTGCGGGTCTCTGTGTCCAGTCCGAGACTTCCGTCTCTCATGGCCCATCAGCAGCGATTGGCATGTTCCAGTAGGAAACACCGGTCCATCACTGCGTGATTGCGCCTCCCTAGATTTCTCTCCTGCGCAACGCCGCGATGAGCGCCCGCGTCAACGCCGCCGCCAGTGTAAGCGTTAGCGCCCGCAGCTTCGCATCTACACACGGTTCCCTTTAGCGGGAGATGGTGTAATTTTAAGGCGAAAGCCTTTAATGTCTCATGCTCACGTCCGTCCGGTGTCCGTCTGTCCGGTGTCCGTCCGTGCGGTGTCCGTCCGGCGTCCGTCCGTCTGTCCGTCCGTCTGTCCGTCCGTCTGTCCGAGCTCTGGCATGGAGCCAGGTGGCCGCCGGGATGCGCAAACGGACGCCGGTCGCGTCGGACTCTACAGCGCTCGCGCTTTGCTTGCGTAGCGTCGCTGTGCCCAGCGTTTGCAATCATTCTGACCGACGCCGTCTCAATGGACACAGGCGTTCACGGAATACACTTTCGAATTTACAAAGGGTCCGTCAATTTAAGCGCTGGAACGCGGATGGCGTTTGCACGATGCGCAAAGCGCGAGAAAATACTAACGCATGCGAATGAAGGAAGATTAGTCTCGCGTCTCGCTGCGATTCGCGGTAAAATTAAAAAAAAAATACAGGCACACATTCGGTTTGTGTGTTATCCCACTGAGAGTGTAAAAGATAAAAGACATGGCATAGTCAGTGGAATGGCCACACGCTCTCGCCGAACACACTTTGGAATGTAAAAAGTGTCCTTCAATTTTTGTACTACAGTGTTCTGGTTCGCATAGTGGGTGCTTCCCTACTTCATGAAAGTGGCCGGACGCGGGACGCGGGAGGGAGGGACGGACATAGCCCCGAGCATAAGATGCTTCGCATCTAAAAAACATGGCATAGACAGTCAAATGGCCAGAAGCTTTCGCCGAACATACCAGTCTAGCCCGGCCCTAGAAGATCAGCTAGGACTGATCCGAAGAGCTGAACGGGTGGCTCGTGCCAGTGGGGCCTTGGAATAGGGGCACCAGCCTGCCGGACAGACTACGCTTTTCGCCCTTATAATCCCTTCGGGGCACTGGGGTTATAGCCTGTCTGGTTGCTGTAAAAATTTTTTTCACTACTACTCCTACTACTACTACTACTACTACTACTACTACTACTACTACTACTACTACTACTACTACTACACATCATCATTTGGTTTCTGGCTCACCTCAGATCACATCAAGCCTCCATGGCCGACCTAAACGATATCGCCCACGCCCGAGCGCGCGAACTTACCGTGCTGGACAGCCTGGGGGGATCTTCAGACTCCAACCTAGCCGTCTTTAGGGACGAGGTTGCGAAATACTACCAGCTGGGCAGAAGGGTCCTACCCTTTCTTCATGTGAAACTCTCTCGAGCACAGGCATCTACCCTCCGCATGCTTCAAACCATATCATACCCAATGTTTATTCCCATAGCCAGTTCATTTGAAGGCATTGATCCAACATTTCCAGACTGTGGCGCCGCATCTACGTTAGACCACATGCTCTGGCAGTGCCCCTCATTACAGAGTTCTCAACGCTTGACTGAAGAGGAATGGAGCTCTGCGGTCAGGAGCTCAGAACTTTTGCATGAACTGAGGGCCGTCCAGAGGGGCCGCGACGCGGCGATGAGGCTCGGCCTTCCCGACCCGACGTGGGAACGGCCCGCTGCTCCCGACGGCCTTGAGCGGTAGTGTTCCTCAGGACCTTAATAAAGTTCTCTGTCTGTCTGTCTGTCTGTCTGTCTGTCTGTCTGTCTGTCTGTCTGTCTGTCTGTCTGTCTGTCTGTCTGTCTGTCTGCAAGAAGCCCATGGAATCTCATAATTCAGGTGAAATGACCACAAAGCTCCCAAGCCGCTCTACGTATAACTCTTCCTTCGTTACCACCCCAGCCCTCTAATGGTGCCTCACGTGCACCATTAGAAGCAGCGACACGCTCAAGGAATTGGATCGCCAATAACTGCTATTTGCTTTGCATTTGCCTGTCGTTTGACCAAAGCGGCTTTGGCTGCAGCATCAGCGAGCACGTTGCCTGCCAAGCCACAATGTCCAGGTACCCACTGGAAGATGACCGAGTGACCATTCCGTTGCGTGATATCGAATGCCTGTATGATTTGGGATGCTGGCTTCAACGTTGGCCGGCATCGGTGTTAACACACTAAGTGAAGCTAACCTATTGTCCGCCATGTCCGACCAGACAGCATCAAGGACTGCTACAAAGGCATTTATAGATTATCTGAAGAATACTGGACTTGACAGTAGACTTTAAGAAGACCGACTGTGTGTTACGTAGTCATTGTACATACGCATCACCTCTTCCTGTCCCCATCATCATCATCTTTATCACTCTTTCCCTCCCTTTCCCTTTTCCCCTGTGCTGAGTAGCAGGCCAGAGCGCACAAGCTCAGGCCGACCTCTCGGCCTTCTAATAAATTCGCTCTCTCTCTGTCGTTTGAAGCGAATCGTCTAGAACAATAAGATACATGCATAAATGGCATGTCGCAAGCGGGAAACGCACATGTTAGTCGCTATTCCTGAAAGTGTTTGACCGTGGGCACAACTGCGTTAGATATCAGCATAGAGAACTGCTTAGCTGCAGTTCCTGCATATAGTTATATCCCATAAGTAATCAACGGCCCCAATTACCAATAACTAATAGGAATAGTCAGCAAAACATGTGGAGCTCACTCAGACTCACTCATGAAGTATGTTTTGCCCTTGGGACTCATTCGGACTCAGATTCATCAAACTTTTCCTCAACCGGACTCACTGGGACTCATATTCACTAAAATCTTTCCCAGCCGCACTCACTCAGACTCAAACTCACGGCTCCATCTGAGTCTGAGTGAGCGGACTCATGAGTCCATTAGCGTACAATTGGCTTCTTTGAACTTGGTGTTAATGCTCTTTAACACCAATATCTCGTGTAATCGGTGCTGTACTTGGCGCCTTTTCATCTCGTACCTTATCAGTGGTTGCAATCCAGTAAGGACTTTTTTTAAAAAAAGAGATTACTCACATGAAATATTTTTATCAAAAATTCCCGGGAAAGAGTTTTCGGGGGCGGGGGGGGGGGGAAGTCACGGCACCCTTCCCCTTCTGCGTAACTCACGCCTCTGATCAATAAATATTGAGCTGGCGTATGAACGCTGGTGCTTTGAAGTATGCGTGAGTCGGCGTGAGTATAAACGTGAACCTACGTAAGGCTGATAGTAAAGCTAAGTTGCGTAAGTAGAACCGTAGATCGGCAAAAAAAGTGTAGAGCTCACTCAGGCTCACTCAAGAAATACTCTTTGAGCTTGCTCACTCGGACTTAGACTCACCAAAATTTTCCTCAGCCGGGCTCACTCGGATTCAAACTCACCAAAATATTACTCCCCCGTACTCACTCAGACTCAGAGTCACGGCTCAATCTGAGTACGAGTGAGTCCGAGTGAGTCGACTCATGAGTGAGTTCGCCGACCTATGCTAATAGGTAATCAAATGCAGAACCCTGCGCACACGCGTACGTTGCCACGTAAAACAAATACTTCATGTCCTGCAAAGTCTCCAGCGAACCGGTATTGGCGCGACATTCAACATCTCCGCTGTACGCCTGTAACTGTGAAGACATCCATGACTTACCGACACTTCATTCATTGCATCATCGCAGTTACAGCGAAGTAACCATTGAAAATGTAATTGCGCTGCACGATCGAAGAAAAATGTGTTGGCTCACACTCTCACTCTGCAAGCAAAATTACGGCATGCATTACAGTCAAGTAGAGAGGTGGGCGAGTTGGAAATGATACATTGTAAAAAATTTCAGCGCGAACAGGACGGAGCACAAGAAGAGGATCCGAGCGCTGTATTGTGTCCCCTTCTTGTGCTCCGTCCTGCTCGCGCTGAAATTTTTTTACAATGCATTACAGTCGCACAAGTGTACGCCGATTAAAAGCTGTCTCAAACCAAATGTTATTTTACTGACATGGTTTGGACCAAAACTGGAGGGAACATACGCAGGACATGTTTTCACAGAGTTCTAGCCAAGGCTGACTGCGCGAGCTAATCCATGAGCGGTGAGGTAGATGAGCGGGAAAGCGCTTGACTTCGACGGCTGCTTCATTACTTGGGACTCGAGAACAACAGTCACAGTCGGCACTAGAGTATGGTTCTCCCAAGCCCACCATGCACTCGCCACAGCATCAGAGTCAAGACTCTTCCACCACCCCACTCAAGTACAACTTCAGAACTCTCGCGTCACTGTCTGTTGATAGATTGATTAATCGAAAAGGTTTAATCCATGAAGTCAATCATATGCTATAGGTGAAGATCGCTGATCACTAATCTTTTTGCTGGGCACTTTTCATCGATTAATACTTGATCAGTATTGCAATCCTCACAATGCGAATCCACTAACAATGGATGAGGTTTTACGTCCCAAAAACACGACAGGATTATGAGGGACACCGTAGTGGTGGGCTCCGGAAATTTAGGCCACCTTGGGTTCTTTAACGTGCACCTAAATCTAATGCACGGGCCTCTACCATTTCGCCTCCAGCGAGATGCGGTCGCCGCGGACGTTATTCAATCCGGGGACCTTCGGGTCACCAGTCGAGTATGTGGATCCAAGTCGTAGCATTATTCGGCTCAACGTTTGTTCGGGACATCGCAGGACAATTACCGCTAAGATATAATCCATTTTACGACGCACGGTTTCATTAGCTTTCTTAGTCTGAAACTGCTCGTTGTGTGGTTGAGCCGACTGTCAAGCCCAGCATGGATGATCATGGTGATATAGGTGCCGTTGCCAGGGCAACATTCTCGGCTACACATGATTATGCTAACAAACACGCAGTTTCTCCCGCCGTCATCAGCCTGTATATTCATCAACTGGCCGCCATCGTATTTTAGGGTTTCATCGCCGCAAGGCAAGGTATCGTTTTTTAAAGTGGAAGTGGCACATAACGCATTCGTTATTTTACTTCCTAATTAGTGTATATTCGAACCACGAACGGCGTGCGTAACGCGTATGTACAATCCGAGATTTTATGTTCTGCGAGATACGATCGCCACGAGAGAGCCACGTTTTATTAGAGTGGAGGAGCTTGCGTATGGCAATCGTGCAACGGTGCACGCGTCGCTGACGAGGCAAGGACGCGGTATACTTTTCGACCTCCACATTTAATGCCGGTGTATAGCTTGTTGCTGGCCCACGACGTCGTTCGGTGCTCGTCAACCGGAGCAGCTTTGATCAAGGAACTCGCTTTCTCGATGAGCAATTATACAAACGGCCTCTTTTTTTTTTTTCTTGGGAGGAACTCCTCTCCCCCCCCCCTTCCCCCCCCCCCATCTGCGTCCTTGTCACTCCACCTTCGCTACGCACGCGAGACGTTTGCGGTCGAGTCCCGCAGTTAGAAGAAAAATCGCTCGGCAACCTTGGACGGATACCCGACCGGCCGCTCTTGCCTATACCCTTCTTAGAAGAGCTGTACACATTTATACAACACGCTTACACACTCGCATGGGAGCGAGCGAGTTTCTCGTGGCGGCCAGCGAACGCGTATCTCGCCGTTTGATTGCCAAATTGCGTCGTGTCCGCGCTGATCAGCCTGTATATATACGTTTACCCGCTGCCCGCTTGCTCGGCTGCCCACCGGCCTTATAGACACGTAAGGCTGTACACGAAGTGTTGACTCCTCCTTTCTGGCTTACCGCATTTTTTTTGTTATTATTTCCTATTTGTTTGTTTGTCCGGCGTTCTAACTTTCCTGTCCCTTCTTTAGCTTCGAAGGAGCGGCCCGTTTCGTAGCACCGGCGGCCCCTTATCTGACCCATTTCCAAGTTTGAACATTAATTGAACTCCCAGCGAGCGGTGTCGTTTTGTTGTTGTTTTTTTTTTTGTTATTATTTTTTTTGTGTGTGCGTGTAAGATCTGTGGGAAGAACGAGGCCTCGATATCGCCTGAGCCGCGTCTGACCTCAGGCTCGACGAAGCACTCTTGACCTTATTGCAACCTCCGGCGTTCTCTTGCGCATTCAGAGCGAGAGAGAAACGGAGCCCGGAAAAGGTGCTATAGGGTGCTCCGCCAGTGCGCCGTTCAAGCTTAAAGCACTTGATGACAGCTTCGTAAACAAGCACCATTGTGAAAACAGTAAAACGGAAGGGGAATGGGCGAGGCACTGGTTCTAATGGCCCCGTGCAAGACTGCCGGACACGAAGTACAGTTTTCTGGTTTATCTTTTTTTTCTTTTTTTTTAAATAGGAAACACAGGACAATTGCATAAAGTCTGCATTAATAGTCGGAGCAGGTAAATGAAATGCCCCGGTGGACATTGTTTGCGAGAAAAATTGAAGCTATTCACTCACTGAGCAAACAATTAACTTATATCACTTACATCCTTCTGCACTTACAAACACTGCGGCAAACGCTTAAGCGGAGAGTCGGAGGAAATCGTCGAGAAACTTCATAGTAGCATGTTTCTAAGTTTCAGAATGGTTACGCACAGACTGCAATAAATAAGACCAACTTATTCGTTAAATAATACCCGATGATGCACGCATCATAGCAAGGCGCAGCTTTCATTCAATCCTCTCAGTGAGAAAATAAGTAACTGAGTCCCTTTAGCGAACGATCAGGAACCTATGCTCTGCGAGGCACACTTGATTCACTTGACTAATTATTCAATCACTTCATTCACTTTAATGCACATTGATTCACTCTTGCTTCACTCTACTGTACGCTGACTCTCACTATCATTAGATCCATTCTTAATTCACACTTAATTCACACTTGGTTCAGTCTTTATTCACACTCAGGTCACTTGATATCCATTCTTGATTCACTTGATTCACTTTATTATAGGTGGATTAACTTTAAAGTAGCTTTGCTTTCACTCTCATTTGTACTCCTAATCACTTATCATCATTACATCTGCATTTAACGTCACGAGAATTTCGGTCCCATTCGGGTTCAAAACGCCGCCGCATGGCGCCGAACGCCAGATGGTGTTTTTTTCGAGCGATAATCAATATGAAACTTACGTATTTAAAATATGGCATAATATGTAGTTTCCATTGCGATTCCCTCTTCGAGCAAGCTTACTCTATTTGCACAATTCTAGATTAGACGCATAGTCGCTTCCTTTGGGAAAGCGGGAAAAGTTAGCGCGTTGACCGGCTTGCTATGAAGATTTGCAGCGGAGACAAGGTGTCGTTTTCCGATAATGTGGCGTTTTATTCAACATCTCAAAGTGAAACATAAGCAAACGACACACGACAGTCACTATATGCAACGATTACAAGTTGTCCTGTAAAAATAAGCTGTTCAATGATCCGGGCTTCAATGAATTGCGGCGCTCCTGCGGCACATGTCCGCCTTCGCTGCTCGCACTGGTAGCCGGAATTGCCAATGTATTTTTCGGAAGCATAGCAAGCTTGGAATATTTAGACCATTTGTTCTTCTAGAAGTTTAGTACCTCAAATTTAGGAGAGGGGATTATTCCGTGTATAGATAATCACAGAGCTCATCTTGTGTGACTTCACCTTCTCCCCTTGCTTTTAAAGTGGATAAAGGAGAACTGAGAAATGGGGTGGTGGGCGGTTGCGGAGAAGGCGCTACGCGGTGGCAAATAGTTCTGGCCCAAACGTCTATATCTTGGGCTTGATTCGGGCTTTGCAACTGGCACGGCCCTCCCGACAAAAGACAATATAGCCCGAGCCCGGCCCGGGCCCGAGATGAGAAGACGTCGGTCCGCCCGAACTCGGCCCGCGGGCCGGGCCGGGCTCGGGTTTTTGGGCTACCCGAAGCCCGTGCACACCTCTAATGAGTATCCTACAAAGATTTCGTTGGCGTACTCCTGCGAGGTCGAACAACGCTACACTATACGTGGCAGTGTCACAGCAGTAAATATGTGATACTGTGGCGCTAGCACCTATAGCCACATTGCGCTTATCAAGGAGCGCACCAGAATTATGTATATATATTGCCCTTTATGTGTTTTGTGTTTTCTTTGTAAGGTGTAGCAATACCCTTGCTCTCTTTATTAAGTTATAAAAGGGAAGTATTGTTCATACTTGCAACTACAAGTTTCATTCTGCAGTTCTGTACACCACCACTAACCAAATTTTTGTGTTTAGGCCTACTACAAGTTACGTACTTTCCTCTTCTTTTTGTTGGTGTTTTTTAACGCGACAGCGTTAAAGAGCTCGTTTCGCAGAAATTCCGGCGTCGGCGTCGGTGTCGGTGTCGGCGGCGTCGTTGGTTGTGAGCGAAAAATCATCATCTTTCCGTGACCGAAAAATCGAGAAAGATGCAAATAAAATAAATAATAAAAATTTCCGAGTCCGAATGAGGATCGAACCCAGGTCGTCTGCGTGGCAAGCAGATGTTCTACCACTCAGCCACGCTTCTGCTTGGGATTCCACATAAAATAGCTTCCTCTGCTTGGAATAGCAGTGAAAATAACTTTCAGGCTTTGCAAACACGCGCGTCCTGTATACAGGCGTCACACTGCAACATGTAATATCACAGTAATATTGCGTGGTACAAACGTAAATTACCATCGGGCATCAGAAGATGTGAATATCATAAGGACATTATGGTTCAAAGCCGTGTACCCATTACAAAAGGCACACACGTTACTATTCCCTTAAGATCACGTAGTGGGTGCATAGCAACTTCGAAAACATTTCCCGCATTTCCCGCGCATAATTGCTCGTGGTTTAAAGCATGCTACCCATTACATAGTGTGCAATAAGGGATTGAAGTACGTACTAGGGACAGGATATCGCTATCGCGTTCAACCCTTAAAGGCGAAGCTTAAGGGTCCCCCCAATTTTTCTTTGTTTAATCGAATTCAAGTGACTGAAGTTAGAAGATAAACATTATTTCTTGCATTATTATATCAAATTTCAATTGTTTACTTCTGTTTACTTTGAGTAGAACTATTATAGTTTCTGTTTTGTATACTTCTAATGGGACCCGCACTAGCCTTTGGCTATGGGACCATACAGTTTGTGCGTATTTTGTATAAGATATGTGTGCAATAAAGAACATTCATTCATTCCATTCGCCCACAGCCAACCGGAAGTTGAGCAATGGCTTGAATGTTATATAAAGACCCGACACGGTGGTCTATTGGTTGGGGTGCTCGACTGCTGACCCGAAGATCGCGGCATCCGAATCCTGGCCGCGGCGGCCGCATTTTCGATGCAGGCGAAAACGCTTGATGCCCGTGTACTCAGATTTATGTGCCTGCAAAAGAACGCCAGGTGGTCGAAATTTCCGGAGCACACCGCTACGAAGTCCCTCATAATCATATCGTGTTTTTGGGACGTTAAACAACAACAATTAATATTAGGAAGTCGGGAGAGACCTTGCCTAGATGATTGAAACGCGGCAACCGATCACCTCTGCGACGAAACCAACAGTCCCGCTCAAGCATTCGCCAATGTTCTCCGAAGTCTGGAGGACCGACGTCTAGTGGCTTTGGTGCTCCCGACTTGTTAAGTACTATATGCTGTGCCATGGAAGAGCAATGAGTTGTTCTGACCGGCCTGAGAAAAATAACCAACACCGTCTCAACGTAGCCGAACATGAACTCCCACCGCTAAAGTATGCTATCCCCAAAAGCCTCCTTCATAGCTCATGTGAGTCTGCAGATAATATCTTCATATCTATTTTAGCTTACACTCAACTTTAACTTAAAGAACTACGGACATGCATGTTTATTCTTTTTTTTATATTCTTTATGCTGCCGTGTCCGAGCGCTAAATAAATATCTGCTAGAAATTGCGCTGCTCATGTTTAAAACTTCGCTACCCACAGATTCACAAAAAAAAAAAAAAAACAGTGGCGTGGTGCTTACGGCCGTTTAAAAAGAAAACAAGAAAGAACACGCAGAATCTCCTTTGGGGGGTTGTTTAATTATAAGCAAGGAGGAGCCTAAGTGATGCGCAAGCGTAGAGTTGCTTTTTGACCGAAGTCAGCGCGCAATGATTTAAAGGTGAACAAACATATTTGACAGAAATCTGTCTGGCTGGGTAAAGTTATTACCAAGCGTAGAGCTCTGCCGTAGGGAAGAGCAGTTGCGGCGTTCCTTGGAACTTTGTTCGCGGGCGGCACCGACATGGCGTCTTTCATCTTTCTAGCGTTCTTCAGCGACTGGCACGGCTCACGTAAAGTCCAAACCCATGATAACGAAAACGTGAATGTATAGCAAGGGAGTGCAAACGGGAAGTGATTGTGAGGAGGAGATGCGAGGGTGAGCAAAGAAAGGAAGAGGGGGAGGGAAAAGCATAGCCGTGTATAGTATACAACATTTTCCGGACGTGCTAAAGCGCCGCCATCTTGGACTGATAACGTTGCAGTTTTGTATCCGTATCAAATAAGCAAGCAGTGCTACAGTGAACTCGCACGCACGACAACGCTTGGGTCGGTACATTCAACGTTTCATGGCCATGATCATTTCATATTACGACATAGAAAACCGGCAAAACAATCACTTATCAGTCTAATATGGCGGCGCGCAAGAATCGAAAATAAAATCGTGTATATACAGTATAGGAAGGAGTGGAAAAAGGGAAGTCAGGGTGAGGAGGAGGGCAATGGCCCCGGTTCCGCTGCTTCCTCAGCTTTCGCACCACCAGTGCGTATAGGTGCCCCCCCCCCCCCCCTTTTTTTTTCTTTCTTTTTTTCTTAAGTGGGTGCATTAGTTCGTGCGTGGAGGACTGCGAGTTCGTGAAATGTCGCAATATCCACCAGCTATACAACGACTACATGTTCTGCAACTCTGAAACACTCATGAAAATCTTCTTTCGGGCTTATATTCACGAATGAAGCAATAATGGTCGGGGTTTTGCGTTCCAAAACCCTCCGATATGATTATGAGAGATGCCGTAGTGGAGCGCTCCGGAAATGTCGACCACCCGGGCTTCTTTAATCTGCGCCTAAATCAAAGCACACGGGCCTCTAGCATTTCGCCTCCACCGAAATGCGGCCACCTCGGCCGGGACTCGATCCCACGACCTTTGGTTCAGCATTCGATTTGCGAACACCGTCTTGACTCCGAAGCGGCGTGACGTCGACATAGAGGCCATCTCTATGTTTGCCTGCTTTCTGGCCAAAATAAATATTTAGTCTACAGCGACACCAGTTCAACTCGCGTCGTGCCTATCGAGTTTATATCGAAGCCCCAGCTGCCGCACACATTGCGCCACACTTGCTTGACTTCCTTCCGACGCTAATTCGGCTTAAGTATGCGGTTCTTGGCATTGAAATGAGGAATCGATTCATCTTTTGTTATCTTCAACGGACGTACGTTAGCGTCCTTATCTGCGCTTCCTTTGTTTTCCCGCGGAAGGCATCGTCGTTCCGCACACCGAAACTTTAATTAAAGTCAACGCACGTTTCCGTTTCGCACGCATGTATATACCCTTCGTTTTTTGCATGCGGAAGGGCGCAGCGCGCGCTACATCGAGAAAGGCTTCTTTAGCCCTCTCATCTTCACCTACAAACAATATAGCCGCACGGCCGCTCATATTTATGCCTTCTCGAAGAGATTGCCGGTGCACGTTTCCTGTATAGCGTATATACTGCATACGCCTGATAACCGTCTCTCACCTTGGCTTCTGGCGCCACTAACAGGGGGATCGCGGGGCGCGCGCATTAAGAGGAAAACGGAAGGAGATGAAGGCTCGCGTCGCGTCCCATAAAACTCAAAACCGCGCTGGCTGCCACCGATGCTGGCGAAACGAGGTAAAGTGGCTACGAAGGACAACGAACAGAGTCATTGCGTTGCACAGAGAAGGTGCTCGGGGGTGCATTGTATGCGGGGAGTATAAGGCCGCCGGAACGGTTGCTTGCCTTCGCGTGGCGGTGACGGTCGTCGGCAAGGAGAACGATGCTCCCTATACACACTCGACGGCCGATGATCTCGCGAATGTCGTCTCGATGACGCGATTCTTCAGCTCCGTGCTCACTCTCGGTGGCCGCAGTTGACTATCTTCGATTTTGTTCGCGGATGTCGTCGATGTACGCTTGCATACGCTCGCGCCCTCATTTTTAAGGCGACACCCTATAGATGCCTCGTCAGACGCAAATATTGATGAGCGTCAACGCGACTTATGGTAAAAAATCATCAATTGACGACGCCATCGTGACGTCACTATGACGTCACTGTGACGTCACACCACTTGACGTCATATCATGACGTCATCACATGACATCGTCGCTTGGTCAAAGGTGGGCCGATCACGGAGGCAATGCAAAGCTACGTGAGGTGCAGGACGGCTGCAATGCGTCCGATCTTGGAGGCAACGCAAAACCACGTTAGGTGCGGAAAAATTTCGGAGGGTGCGAGGGAAGATCAATACATTGACTGAGAAGGAAAAAGAAGATGGCTTTCGCCTTCGAGACGTCTTCGACGAATGCATGAGAGACCCTGTGATTTTTTTTCTTTTTCTGCATTTTATCTTGAAAGCAATGGCCACGGCCGATACATAAACAACCTCTTTTTTTTCTTTTTTTTTTTTTAATATAATGGTCGTGAAATGGCCTCCTATAGGCCTCCTCCACTAACCTTCTGCAACGGGGTTACAATGAAGATTTGTGACCGATTTCAACTATACCGCATTTATTCGCATGCTATGCCAGCACTGCTTCACGCTGGATGACGTTGCCTTAATGGTGTTTTATGTTACCTAGAGCTGACTTGCGGTGGATGATGCTAGCTTAAGATAGACATATGATTGCTTTGTTTGCTATAATGCGAGCTGATCATTGGCCCATGTCAGTTAGTGTTCCCGAATGGTGGTGGTGGTGGTGGTACCTTAATTTCGAATGGTGGCTTGTGTTTGCTAGATGATGGCGAAAGTTGACTATGCGTAGTGAACTTTTACCAACAAAGCTCAACCTTACATGGTTGGGTTATGTTGGCTATTTTCTGGTGTAATAGCAAGGATATCTCCATTCAATTATAATGCACTGAGTGAAATGTGTACGAAGTTTGTTTTATTTCACTATTTTTGTTGCCTTCAGTTCCCCCCTTATTCTCTATTGCCTTCCATTCGATTCTTTTTCTCGGTCATGTTTCTTGATGTCAGTTCACGACTTCATCAGCAGATTTACGTACTTTGAGATTAGCGTGCAAGTGTTGAAGCTTGGTCGCGTTGTGAACTCGCGGCAGCAGTTTAAGAACAGAGACAGAAACGACAACAACGGAGAGATCCGCATGCGCAACTTTATAATGTGCGTTGAGTGCGCCTTCTATGCATCACTTCTACTAAATGAGAAATTGATTACCTATTAAGTTTTCTACATACGACAAGCAAAGTCGTGAGCGCTTTAAAGCGAGATGAGTTGTGGAGTCAAAGTGTCGAGTTATTGTTTTTAATCACACAGAACATATTCTATTTACGTCAAACACAACCGTAGTTGAAGTACCTATAGCGCACTTTTTTCTGTTTCTCCTTTACACCAAGACTAACTGACAATAATGAATTTGCGTACGATAGCTGAAAACAAAGTTCGAACAACACCATGGTTCGAATTGTGTATGATCACGATTTGGTTGGCCAGCTGTGATACGAAATGCACATTTTTTGTCATTTTTCTTTCTTGCTTTTTTGGCTATGTGAGCGCGTTTTCAGTAAAGTTAGAAAAACAAAACGTGAGCACCAACTGACCAGTACAAATTCCTCGATTTAAAAGTACTTATGAGATACGAAAGGATAGACAGATAGTGTCCTCGCACGTGCTCCAGACCCTGCAAGGCAAAACTGATGAAATATGTCTCGTATGCTTTAATGTATATAGAAAAATGAATATATAAAAAAAAGGGGATATCAACAAATGTATCTGCTGAGAATCTCGTGGGTGACGTCATGTGCATAATTATTTCCCTTACTCACACAGTAATCAAGCGCTAAATTCCATGCTAATATGCTTAACGTTAATATGCTCTTTTTCAAAGCAGTGTGGCGCAAGAGCTACTTTTTTCAGAGGCCCCGACCACAGACCACATTGCCGATGTTAATTTCCGGTTCTTATTACTGACTTTGCCAAGGGCGCACGCGGACTTCAAGGGACGAGTGCCAGCTCCGACCAGAAGGCCGTGGCACTGCCGGTTTTACGAGCTCATGAAGTATTCCGCATGTTTTACAAAATCTGGCATGCGCTGATGTATCGGAGCTAGCGTCAGTACTTGATACGACTTGAGAAGTCAGTGTATACGGTGGCGGTGCCCCAGCTTTTTGAAATGCGCCGCAATTAATTTTGGGGTACTTATATATGCCGACCTTTCCGACTCGAATGACCGGGCTGCCTAGGTCGAGATTACACACGCACACACGCACAAGCACGCACACGCACGCACACACACACACACACACACACACACACACACACACACACACACACACACACACACACACACACACACACACACACACACACACACACACACACACACACACACACACACACACACGCACACACGCACACACACACACACACACACACACACACACACACACACACACACACACACACACACACACACACACGGACCCTTTTGAAGATTTTTTAAATAGTTGAAAGTCTTGACAATACAGCCGCTCAACAATCAGGATAATGAAGCAAGGACAATAAATTCTGAAAAACAAGAAAGAAATCGGCAATCAAAGTGCAATCAGCTGTTTACACCATGAAAATTCAGTTGGGAATGAGCTAGAGGATGCATCAATGAGAAGCGCACTGTCAGACTTCAGCCAAACCTCTATTTCGACCCGCTCGACTATATTCTTCATGTAAACGAATCCGATCAGGAGAGAAGGCGGCGGGGACAAAGAAGAAAGCGTAGCTAGGGCAAGCTTGTCGCTTAGAAGACCTAAATAGAAAGAAACGGCCAACCAAACAGATGTATATACGTTCCAGCTTTTTGACTAAGAGATTAACTGCGCGCCGTCTTTTTTTCCCGCACCTCCGTGCCGCCAGTCGGGCGGCGAAAAGTGGCGTGTCCTCCACGAAGTGTTGCTGGCACAACGAACGCCTCTGCGGATTTAGCGCTTCTGTCAACGCACGGCACGGTGCCAGGCTGCGTATATAGACGTAATAGATGGACGATGGCACGCACTGTTCGCCCCGGGCGTCCATCGCCGCGCTCGCACTCGGTCCGCCGCAGGCCTTGAACCCAATTCGCGCATCCGTCCTGCGCCTCTGCGGGCAAACATTTCCGAAACGAGGCCGACCGACCACTGGCCCCGCGCGCGAGGCGCGTAGGACGCGACGCACGGAACGACCGCGGAAGACACACGCACCACGCCCAGCTACATATAGGCTACTGAGGGCTTGCCGAAAGAAGCACACCAGTTGTCCGCGAAATCACGCATCGGCCACGGATAGTGTCAGCGCTATCTGCGCCATCAGGCGTAAAGTATACACATAGGCGTGCGCAGGGTTCCCCTTCAGGGGGGGGGGGGGGCGAAGGTTCGTCTCAGCGCCCCCCCCTCCCTATTATGTCAATGTATGGGGCTGACTTTGCGCCCCCCCCCCCCCCCGAGTCGCAGCGCCCCCCTCTCCTTATTATGTTTATGTATGGGTCTGACTTTGCGCCCCCCCCCCCCTCTTTGGTGACTAGAGGGGGCAGCTGCCCCCACTGCCCCCCCTCGTGCGCACGCCTATGAGTATGCAGGCGCCTCGGTAGGAGCCAGACGCTGCGTTTACGTTCGTATTATTTCTTTATTAAGGCGAGAGCCTTAGATGCATCATCAAACACGAAAAGTGACTGTCGGCGTGTCACGAGTGATGCAAGAAATCTTTATAATGGGATGACGTCATGATGACGTCAGAGTTATTTAACATTTGTAGCGTCATTGTGATGTTGTAGTGACGTCATAAACGTGACGTCACACGACGACGTGTCGTCATCTCGTTGCATAATGACGTGAACACATGAAATCGTCGCCCGGTCATATGTGGGCCGATCCCGGAGGTACGTGAGGGGCGAAAAGCTCGCAATGCAGGGCGAGGTGAAGAAAGCTTTGTGGTGCAGTGGGGTCAATACAATCGATTCAAAAGAAACAAGATGGCTGTCGCCTTCGAGCCATCTTACGTGAAGGCGAAAGGGATTGATTTTCGCGAGTTATCGATATCACGCACCCATACTTCCGGTCACAGAATTACACAAGCAACTTCGCATTCCTTGTAAAATTCGTCTTTTCATTACTAATCTTACATCGCTGAGCATGTCGACCAGGTGTTTGCATCTTTCTTTGCGTGGGCGTGTGTTTTACAACAAACATTACTGCTGTGTGTCAAGTTTGACGCAAACAAGTCGGCGCGTGCTGAAGAGCTGTCGACTATACATGCATCCGAGAAGGAGGAGGAGAAACATTAATTGGGCGTCATGTACATGGAGCTGATGCATCCGAAGTATACGATGAGAAAGGGATGCACAATTTTATGAGGATGATGTCGCACCCGTATAAAAGCAATACAGGTATATTTCGGGACTTAGGAAGACATGCTTCTGGCCAAGCTGGTTCATAACTTGATGCGGTACAAAGGAGAGCTAAAGAAACAGGGTCGCAAGCAAGAGAAGCACAGGACAGGCGCTTGACTTTCAACTAAGGTTTATTGAAGACACATGAAAAAATTGGCAGCCGATCCACGAAGTGAATGTTCTTGTTGGAGCGAAGCTTCATCGACGAAATGATAAACGATATAAAGAATGTTTATGAAATCCATCTGTACGTCCGTCCGTCCGTCCGTCCGTCCATGGATGGACGCACGCACGAATGGACGCACGAATGGACGCACGGACGGACGGACAGATGCACGGACGGACGGACGGACGGACGGACGGACGGACATATGCACGGACCAGCGGACAGACAGGCAGATGCAAGGACAGAGTACGGTCTATTTTAAGAGCGGTGATGCGGCGGGGAGCTTCGACTGCGGCGACGGCGGGGTGCGGGCCTAAGGAGCTTCGCTCCTAAAAAAAAATCAAGGCAGCTTCGCACTAGTGGTGCCAAGCCTGAAGAAAGTGCGGAGCAGGGCGCCCTGGCTTGTTTCTCTTTATTTTCCTCTTTCTTTCTTCTTTTTTTTTCTCTCTGTTTACGGTACCTCTTTCTTGCATCCTTTTTTTTCTAATTCTACGTGTTTCTTCCTCCATCTCGCTCTTTCTGTTTCTTTCTCTTTCTTTCTTTTTTCTCTATCTTTCCTTGTTTCTCTTTATTTCTCTCTTCCTTTCTATTTCTGTCTTTCTTTCTGTTTTTCCTATTTCTTTTTTATGTCTATTTCTGTCTATCTCGTTCTCTCTCTGATATGTCTTCCTCTGTCTATCTTTTTGCGTCTTTATTTCTTTTGTCTCTCCCTAGTTTCTCTTTCTTTCTATGACTTTCTTTCTCTCTCTTTTTCGGCCTGCCATTAGTACCTTGCTTTCCGGGGGTATAGTTGGGAAAGTAACCAGTCTAAAGCAGAGGTCGGCAACCTGCGGCCCGCGTGTGCAGTATTACGCCCCTCCGCCTCCCCCCCCCCCTCCCCGCACGGCGTCATCCCCCCCCTCCTCCCTACCCCTTGCCATTTCCTATGTGAAGGCCAACATGGCAGTTTTGACATCAAATTGGATTTTCGCTTGTAACCTGTTTCATTGCAACTTTGCAACATGCGTGCTGAAAATAAACATAACTTTTAATCCAGTTTTACATATTAGTGCCAATTCCCCGAATTTTTACCCTTTACCTGCAAATGCAACCCCCCCCCCCCCCCCCCCCCACACACACACACACACACCTTCCAATTTCCACGCGGCCTCTGGCTGTGTCGGCTTCGTGCAACTTGGCCCTCTGCCTCAAAAGGTTGCCCACTCCTGGTCTAAATGAAACATCAGTGGCCTTCGGTTACTATTATCGTTAAAAAACGCCAGGCCTGCGCGAAAAGCGCAGCACAGTCACAGCGAAAGCTGGAAGAGCGGCATTTCTAGAGCCTGTTATAAACACTCTTGGGGCTATCATTACAAGTACACTTGCAAGGTACCCACTACGCCATAAATCATAATTTTTGTCAAGTTGGGAAGCGCCCACTACGCCATTATTCGTCATTCTGCAGAGAAGCGAGTTACGCGCGCTGCACATCGGCAAGGTATTATGTGCACTTTGGTGGTGGTGTTGTTTTCCTCTGTACATGGCACATACCCAATGGAGGGAATTGGCCGAGTAGTTGATGCGGCGACTGGTGACGATGAAGAATTATGTGCATTAAAGAATGGCGTGAAAGGTCTGATCGAGTGAAAGTATAGGCAGTCTTTCGAAATAAGAGAAAGGTATAAAGCATAGTTACTCCCCCCCCCCCCCCCACTGTGCGCAGGCCGATGTACATGCATGTGGTCCAGAATTTCACTGAAGACTGCAGACATGCAACACATCCGTCTCAAAAAAACTGCCGCACCTGTGAATATTTGGAGCTGTCTTTATGATGCCGTAGAACTTTCACAGTTTCTCTCTTCCTTTTTTGAAACAAGAAGTAGAATTACATTTACGCTATACACTATACTTAGGGAATTCATTGTCGCCGACATCGACAGCTTCGCTGTCATGTTATACTAACGCATAGTTTCGTAATACTGAACCTTCTTCAACTGACGATACAACTGGCGAACAAATATTTGAAGAGATTTGGAATCGCAGACTTCAATCACGGTATACCTTAAAAGTACGGCTCTGAAATGCTCCAGCTTTTAATATTCAGCAAGGTTTCTTAAAAAAAAATATATATATATATATCCGATGAAGTTATCGATTTCGACAATCGACCAGGTGTATCGACAAGAAATCTTTCACTTTAATGCTGACAGACGGTTCTGCAGCTGTCAAAACAGAGCAATCACACAATCCTCGTGATATAAGATGCAGGAATAAAAAAAAAAAAGCCGATAGCACCGCAGTGATGGTATAAATCCCGCACGCGAGCTGATCGGCGTCCGCGCGCTCGCGTCTCTCTTTACGATCGAGGCCGCGCCTCCAAGGTTCATGCGATTTCGTAGCGCGGGGCTCGCTGATGGGAAAAGCTATATACGCCACGCGCGGTTAGAATGCAACGACGGGAAGGCGCCAAACGCAGATAAAACCTACCCGTTCTGAAGCGTGTCCATATATATTTATACGACGCCAGGAGTTTATAGGTGGGTGTTCGTGAGCACGACGTTCAGCGAAGTCCCGTCGACGAAATGAGCGGTTATAAACTCATACACACGGAACCACAGTTCGCCAAGACTTGAAAAACGCCGTTTCTTGTTTCTCTCTATAACTCCTGGCTTTGTTGCGAAGGTTGTGGCTCAAGAGAAACATCCCCTCCTGGTGATAACTGAGCTCAATGCATAAACATTAACAATCAGCGAACCGCTAATGGTGCGGTGCCCGGTTGTTTCCGGTGTAGGTTGGAGCGGCCGTCCGCTTTCTTTCTTCTTTTCTTCCTTTTATTTATTTATTTATTTTTTTTTTACCGTAGAAAGGCAAGAGCCTGTGCCAACTCTTGGTTGCGGGTAACGCTGACGAGATTTAGAAATATTTAGCTAAGCTGGCGGCAGCATTAAATAGCGTGGATTTGCGGGAATGAGGTTCACTCCTGCTGCATGTATTTGCAATAATAAAAGCACCGAATGGGCTGCGGAGTGCATTGTCTCTCGTTTGTTGCGCAACTGCCGTACGAAAAGCGAATAGATTAGCCTGCTTCAAAGGTTCCGCCGGAAGTCAAGATAAACAAATTCCTCACATCGTATGGCCCGATCCCACAGGGTTACCCCCGACGATTAGATGGGCATTAACACGTTCATTTTTTTTTAAAATGCGAAGCATTTCTTAGCGAACTTCGGCGAGTTTGAGCGTATCTATCTATCTAGCTATCTATCTATCTATCTAGCTATCTAGCCGCCTACGACTTTGTGCTCTCCTGGCCGTATCGTTAATGGGATTTATACCAAATTTGGTATGGCACAACATGACTGTATGACGAACACAAATGGCTGGTCATATCAGGAAAAACATGACTAACTTGTCATGAAAACTATGATTTACATGCCACGCTCATGGCGCGCTCGCGGCCGTTTCGTTAGCTTGATATACACCAAATTTGGGATTGAGTGACATGACTGTATGACGAACATAAATGACAAGTGGTAGTATGAAAATCATGACTTCATGAGCGACATGACTTGCATTTCACGCTCATAGCGCGCTCGCGGCCGTTTCGTTAGCTTGATATACACCAAATTTGGTATTGAGTGCCATGACTGTATGACGAACATAAATGACAAGTGGTAATATGGAAATCATGACTTCTCATGTGCGACATGACTTGCATGCCACGCTCATGGCCTGCTCGCGGCCGTTTCGTTAGCTTGAGATACACCAAATTTGGTATTGAGTGACATGACTGTATGACGAACATAAATGACAAGTGGTAATATGGAAATCATGACATGTCATGAGTAGAGACCGGATTATAGGCAAATGCCTATTTTTTTCCTTGCGTTCCTATCGCGCCACTTTGATATATGAGCATGAATTAGGGGTAAAGGAGGGCTTTTATAGTGTTTTTATAGTGCCTATAAATGCCTATTTTGGGGGTTTGTGCCTAAATGTCTATAAGTGCCCATAAATGCCTATTTTCAAAATTGGTGCCTGTATGAATGCTATTTAGCCTCAAGATTTTGCTTTCGAGTGCAGTTTGAGACCGTAATTCATGTTACCGGGCAAAATTGACGTTTCGGAACTTTATGGGCTGCAACAACCTAGTTCCCTAGTTCAACAAACATCCGGGAAGCAGCCGGTAGCAGCAGTGAAATGGGACGCGCCGGCCACCTTACCCCACCGCACTGACATGGCGCGAGCGGTTGGAGCAGGGGAGAGGAAAATACGCTATTTCTGCAACCCTAAATGGGAGCACGTCCCAGGCGGGAAGGCGGGAAGAGGAGAGGGGAAGAAGAGGAGAGTGGCGTCTATGGCCGAGGACGTGGCGGGCGGCTTTTACCGCCGGTTTTCCAGTACAGTGTTCCCATGGAATTGAAGCACGTCCTTGAAGACTTGGGCGTGGTAGAGGGCAGAAAACAGGAGGTGGCTACAGGAGGAATACGGAGAGCGAATGCGAAACCATGGAGTGCCGTCATGGGAAAATAGAAAGTAGGCAAAAAAAAATCAGATGTGCACATGGCTTTGTTTCGTTTGTAATTTACTCTTAAAGGGCGCTTCACCAGGTCGCATGAGAAATTTTAGTCAGATACTAGAAGTGTTCGCGTGCCCAATGAAGAGCTTTGTACCACAAGAACTTTTTAATTGGTTTATTACGAGCCGCGAAAGCATGATGCCGGTAGGTGAGCTTGAAACCTTTGCCACTCGCAAGCCAAATTCCTTCCCTGCCCTCTTCGGTAGCAGAGAAACTCGGAGCCGGAAGATCACACGACGCGTTGACGCATCAAAACGCCATGCGCACGCAAGATTACACTATGTGCACATGACATGCCCAAGCCAGGTCGTGCGCACAAGCGGTGTTTTATCGTTTCGGCGTTCGCTCTATAGTGTACTGTCTGTTTCTGTGGGATGGATCCGTCTATGCGTTTGGAGAGGCTGGCATAGATCCTGTATCCTTACCACGACACAGCGCGTCGCACAGCTGGAACTGCTGTAAGGTACGATGCACCAAAAACATGCTAAGCGTTGACAGGGCTGGCGCCGGCACGACGCGGGAACGGCGAGTACACGAACACAAAAGAAATATAGGCAGCTAAGTCTCACATCGCTGTCGATTCGAAGAAAAATCTAAAGAAAAGTGCGCACACATTCCGTTTGTAAGTTTTAATATTTCTATTAACTGTCATTCTTCTATTCAAGCAACACATTGCACAAATTACACATGTAGCCTCGAATAATTCTCGCAGTTTCATGTACTACTGTGACATACACAGGATCATTCCTTGTTGAACTTCACCTCCCCCCACATTGGTGCGCGCGCCCGTGAGATAAAGGGCACGAGGCATTCAGTCTGACATTTCTCGTCCTTCCGGGGAGCGTAGAAATTGACTCTGCGCTATTAGACCCGGCCAATACAAGGCTAAGAGACCCTTCTAGCCTTTTAGCGGTCTGGCTATTGAATACTGTGCTGCCCTTCCCAGCCATGCCGAAAAGAATCAGACCCACGAGCGTGTTTATTCGATGGTGGACACTTAACTTACCATTCTGGAAAATAAAAGGAGATACCGTGTTCTGGAAACCGTGCCCGAAAAGGGACCATTGCATGGCTATGTTAAATCATTAACGCCTTTGTACAATCATAAAATATAACATTTGTTTGCTTTCCTGTCGCAGACTAGGGGGCGCACGTCCTTATTCGAAAATTTGAGTTTTTGTAAAAATTTATTGTGCCTATATTTACGATTTTGGGGGCCTAAAACTGTGTTTTTCTTGCCTATTTTTGGCGCCTAAAACACGATTTTTAGTGCCTAAAAATCCGGCCTCTAGTCATGAGCGACATGACTTGCATTCCACGCTCATGGCGTGCTCGCGGTCGTTTCGTTAGCTTGATATACACCAAATTTGGTATTGAGTGACATGACTGTACAGGAGTGTAGCCAGAATTTTTTTTTCGGGGGGGGGGGGGGGGGGTTCAACCATACTTTATGTACGTTCGTGCGTGCGTTTGTATGTGTGTGTGCATATATACGCAAGCAAAACTGAAAAATTTCGGGGGGGGGGGGGGTTTGAACCCCCCCAACCCCCCCCCCTTGGCTACGCCACTGTGCCTGTATGACGAACATAAATGACAAGTCGTAATAAGGAAATCATGACTTGTCATGTGCGACATGACTTGCATGCCACGCTCATGGCGGGCTCGCGGCCGTTTCGTTAGCTTGAGATACACCAAATTTGGTATTGAGTGACATGACTGTATGACGAACATAAATGACAAGTGGTAATATGGAAATCATGACATGTCATGAGCGACATGACTTGCATTCCACGCTCATAGCGCGATCGGGCCGTTTCGTTAGCTTGATATACACCAAAATTGGTATTGAGTGACATGACTCTATGACGAACATAAATGACAAGTGGTAATATGGAAATCATGACTTGTCATGTGCCGACATGACTTGCATGCCACGCTCATGGCGTGCTCGCGGCCGTTTCGTTAGCTTGATATACACCAAATTTGGTATTGAGTGACATGACTGTATGACGAACATAAATGACAAGTCGTAATAAGGAAATCATGACTTGTCATGTGCGACATGACTTGCATGCCACGCTCATGGCGGGCTCGCGGCCGTTTCGTTAGCTTGAGATACACCAAATTTGGGTATTGAGTGACATGACTGTATGACGAACATAAATGACAAGTGGTAATATGGAAATCATGACATGTCATGAGCGACATGACTTGCATTCCACGCTCATGGCGCGATCGGGCCGTTTCGTTAGCTTGATATACACCAAAATTGGTATTGAGTGACATGACTCTTTATGACGAACATAAATGACAAGTGGTAATATGGAAATCATGACTTGTCATGTGCGACATGACTTGCATGCCACGCTCGTGGCGTGCTCGCGGCCGTTTCGTTAGCATGATATACACCAAATTTGGTATTGAGTGATATGCCTGTATGACGAACATAAGTGGCAGGTGGTAACACGAAAATCTTGGCATGCATGTCATCTACAATGCCATTTACATGCCACGCTCATGGTGCGCTTGCGTCCAGTTCGCTAGCTTGACATACACCAAAATTGGTATATCGCGACGTGACTGTATGACGAACACAAATTACAGGTCGTAACATGTAAAACACGACATGCAAATTATGTAATACATGATTTGCTCCTTCCTGGCTGCTTCGCATTACATCGATTCCCACAGTGAGTGGGATCTGCCGTCTTTTTTTTAATTATACGCGATGGCACTGACACATTCACTGATCGGGATGTGTATTCATTAATTTTGGATGTCTATTGTAATTTACGAATACAAAATCAACGCCGCGATATTTAGGAAGTAAATGCTGATCATGAGGCGAAGCAGTGTGCATCGGATTGTGAATCGTGGCCTTCTATTTTGTTCTGATTAACAGCCTTTTATTTTGTTCTGGTTAACAGCCTTTTATTTTGTTCTTGTTAACCTTTTGTTCTGTCATATGCTTAGATTGATGGGTGGTTAAATGTCGAAGTTTTTACGCTGTTGTGGCCTTTTATTTTGTTTGTTCTGGTTAACAGCCTTTCGATAACCTTGTTGTTCACAGATGTTTCGGTTTGTTCACGTGCACCTGTGCTAGATCTGCTGTAGACGACGGCGGTTTACGAACGGACATTGTGCGGTCTTTCATTCATTCATTCATTCAGTTTATTTAGACAAAAAGAAAATTTGCCTAGGTTGAAGGGACTAACGGCAGATTACCTGTGCCTGACTAGGGTCCCTCCACCCATACAGGTGGTGCTTCGCCCCTAAAATACTAGCGAGTTTTCAAAGCGTGTTTCGAAAAAAGGGCAGCGATATGGACGTACTGCGTGCTATATTACGGGAGAACTGTAAGGAAAGGAGCAACAGGAGTAGAACGTATAGGTTTTCGTTACCTTTGATGAGACATATCTGTTTTGGAAGGAGTGCTCAGATGGGTGGCTTACGCACAAACCGCCAAACGTATCACTGGTGTACCCCCCCCTCCCCCCCGAAATTGTTTCAGTTTTGCATGTGTATATAGAAGCACACAACGCAAGCGCGGGCATGCATAAAGTATGGTTGAACCCCTCTGAAAAAAATTTTGGCTACTCTACTGAAACGCGTAGACGTCAAAAGCTTGTGAAATTGAATGAGTGCAAGCTCACACTTCGACACACACTTCTTAAACAGTGACTGCCAACCGCAATCAAAGCGCTGTCGCGCGTCGCTTCTTCTCGCGTCCTGTTTGCGCTGTTTTTCCGGCAAGTTTTCCCCTGCTCACCTGCACGCTCATTTCGAAACGTCAAGGATTTGTGTAACTTGTATCCTACGTGGAAAGATACGGGGCCGTAAGTCTTCGCTCGTCAAAGCTCTTTCGTGGCGGGCGCGAGCTGCCGAGGCGATAAAACTCACCCCAGTAGATACATCCTCGAAGGTACATAAGCTATATGAATTGTACCCTCGATATATCTACTCACGGAGCGGTGGCGCACTCGATGCCACGCACACGCGGATGATAAACACGACACTGCAAGGCGCGCGTACACGGTGCCCTGAATCCCAATGACGATAAGGGCTCGCGCGTATACGTGTGATGCCGAGCACGTTTCCAGGACACCATATACCGTCCCCGTCGAATCCACCTATCGTGCGCGCAGGTCTGTGTACATACATTGCGGATGCCCCTGCATGTGCGATCTGCAGGTGGTGTTTTGCGATCGAACACGAGTTGTACACTGCCTGTGTCTTTCGGCATAGCCGGAACGGCTAACAATGCGAACGAGGAACAGCGAGACGCGAAGGTTTCGCCATTTCACCGCGAAGTGTACACGCCGAGATTACACGCTTACCAGTCGCGGCACGCACGTTTCTGAACTGTGCATGCGTAAATGCGATGGCTGGCGTACGCGCGTGCGCGTCTGTTTAAGTTTATTCGGCCCGTGTCTCGCGGCACGTTTGTCTTACTCAGTTTCAGCGTGATTATCGACGTAGTATGCAGTACAGTTTCGCTAAGAAAAAAAAAAGACAAAGATAATTAACTGCTCCGTAAATGGTTAATAACCGTGTTCGCGCCATTTTTCACAGCCTCGGAAGTGATACACAGCGCATGCGTGCACCGCATGCGCACGTATGAACACGTATCTCATTTCGTCATCGAGGAATGGAATAACTTACCGGAAGCCATCGTCTCAGAGCGTGACTCATGCCTATTCAAACAGCTACTAACAGATCATTTACACTTGAAAACACATTAAACACTCCACTTTTGTTGCTGTATTTTGTACTTTGTATAACTACATTTTGTGCGCGCATGTCTTCGGATGCCGCGATGCTATTGCCTGTATATTTGTACTACTGTGTTTTTTTTTTCCCTTCTTTTTCTTTTGTGTCTAGTGATGTGGTTTTACTGTTTGTTTCCACCCCCCCCCCCTTATGTAATGCCCCATTGGGGTCCTTAAGGGTCAAATAAATTATGATGATGATGATGATGACGACATATGCGCTATGAGTAACGGTTCATACCGTGTGAGGAGCAGCGGCAACATGTCAAGCTTGGCAGGCTCATATGAGGCTGACAAGCTTCGCCACGAAGTGAAGTCATGAAGGCTGTAGCCTTCATGAATTCACTATCCCAGCGTGAGAATGGGCCATGCATGAGGCCATGTGAGTGAATTTGACATGTAGTTTCACGTGAGACGTGTCCAGAGTGGTTTCATAAACATCGGCTTATTACAGGTATGTTCTCGGTTTGTTGCCACCCCTTGGCACCTTGCTCACTAACGCAGAGGCAGCACACCAATTGACTTTGCTGGCTTTATTTTCTAATGAACTATTTTTCCGTCATGTTTTCATTCCCATCAGGGTGTATGAGCGGCTACTACTTTCTCTCAAGAATTGTTGGACAGGCTTCAGTTTATCAAATGCCGAGCCACAACCCCAGTGCTGGTTCCCACGTCATTGCGACGTAACGGATTTCGAAATAGTTATTTCATACTACGGTCAATGTACTTCACTAAAGTTCTCGAACTTCCGTAATTTCTCCTGTCCGCGAGAATTTACCCCGTTTGTCTCTCTCTTTGGGAGTTTAGACCTACGGCTTTTTACAGCGAAAGCTGTTATGAGATCACAACAAGGGCCGTTTTCGCGCCGTAGTTGTCCGCCACCGCCGCCGGTGTCCGTAACCACTATCGCGCAAAATAAGAAAAAACTAAATAAATAGAAAATATGTATGACTGAAGGGTAATCGAACCCGGGCCCTCTGCGTGGCAGCCCGGCACTCTACCAATGAGCTACGCCGATGCTTGAAACTGCGTTGCAAACTGACCCTATTCAGGCTTCATGTCGGGTAAGGAATCGCGTTAACATGTGTTGTAAAGCGTTTTAGAACAGTAAAGGAACAACTAGGCGTCACACAATCCAAATTGCGTAACGAGTGGGTCGTTCAATGCTCCAACCCATTACAAAAGCATCAGGCATAATTCTTCATCGTCGTCAGCCACAGCATCAACTGAGTGCACATAATGCGTTACAAGTGTGTAGCGGGTACCACGCTTTTCCGAAGAATGACGAATAATGGCATAATGGACGCTTCCCCACTACACAAAAATTATGATGATTTATGGCGTAGTGGGTACAGTGCAAGTGTGCTCGTAGTAGTTGCCCCAAGAGTGTTTAAAAAAGGCTCTAGAAAGGTACGCTCTTAAAAAAAGGTAGTAGCACTTGCTAACTTTGGGTAGCAATAGTTTGTCACATATGTTACAACCCTGATAGTAAGTGCAGTTAGTAACCGCGAACGTGGTAACTGTTACTACCTTTACCGTTACTGACAGCATTCAGTAACTGTTACTACCTTAGCCGTTACTAACCATAGGTAGTAACTTTAAAGGTTTTAAGAAAAAAAAATGGCCGCGTATCTGCGTGCTTCGCTGCAAATGTCGTCGAAAGACGATAGTCTTGTGCCGGCCGTACTACTATGTTTTGCCTTGCCTGAGACAGCCTAAAAAACACTAGGGTCTTTAGAATTGCGTACCTATGTATTTTCTAATAAAGAACACACGTCCTGACACTTACATATTAATGTTGTGCCTCAGGAATGCGTAGTATTTGCTTTTTGATCGAATATGTTCACAAATATGAACGCGAACACCAGTTCAAGATGACTGGGCGTTCAGAAAGAAGTTAAACTTTGGCCGAGAAGCTGAATCGGGTTACCGACAGACAAACAATCATGGACAGACATACAGACCAAAATTTTTGCGTTTAAGTATCCCAAGAAAGACTATCGTCTTTAAAAAAGTTGTAACCGATAGCACCGTGTTCTTTTTGCCAGAATATTTGTCCAATTGTTAATATTGGTCAAATTAATGTCTCATTACTACACAGCTTCGGGTAATCTTACGTGGTGTGTCATGAAAGCGAAGAATACATAGAAGTAACAAGTTTCACTGCTACACTACTAAACAAGCGACTCCCGGAGTATTTATAGCCCCTACTTTGAAGATGCATGTCTGGCACAGGTGTGCACCTGTGTTTCAGGATGAATTATATAAAATGTGAACCAGGAGAAGTATACTCTACTACCTGATTACGTGTGTTTGGGGACGTAACCCAAGGCTTTTAATCAGCCGTATTTTAAAAAAAATTTATATGTCATATCTATTTATTATAAAAGTGCCACGAAAAAGCCTTATGTACAGTGGCCGAAACGAGGTACCGAACTCACTAACATAGTCTCAGTGCATTTGAATGGTTCGCTGTGCTAATACATCGGCAGTTAAAAGTTAATTATCATTTCTGGGGTATTACGTGCCAATACCACGATATTATTACAAACACGCCGTAATTAAGGGCTCCGGATTTTTTTTTGATCACCTGGTTAATTCTGATCCGCCTGTCATGTTAGTTGGTTGTAATTGTCTACTAAAACGCATGTAGCACTTGCTTATGGTTCATTAACTTGTACTTCTCCGTATTGACGATAGCAGAATGACGATTAGAAATCTCGGTTGCGTAATTTTAAAAAAAATGTTTTTTTTTATCCATAGACACCTCCTGCGTCATTTTCCGATTAAAGGATTATATGTCTAGACGATTGCACTTATAAATTAATACAATAGGTATTACCTACTAGTTTAGATTAGATAGTATAAACGGCCGGGTAGCAAAAAGGTAGTAACGGTGCAAGAAAGTTAGTAACGGCTGCAGTTACTACCTATTTGATTCCAGTTACTAACTGTGCACTAACCTAGGTAGTAAGCAGGTAGCAAAAAGTTAGTAACGGTTGCAGCTAGTAACTGTTTACCTAACGTAGGTGGTAAACAGGTAGCAAAAGGTTAGCAATGGCCTAAAAAAGGTAGTAAGCGCTGCAGTTACTACCTATTTGCTTGCAGTTGCTACCTTTTTACTAACTTTTTTTTAAGCTTTCGCTGTGACAGTGCTGCGCGTTCCGCGCAGGCCTGGCGCTTTAAAAAAAAAACGCAGTTTCTTGAAACTTTACCGATAAAACTTTACTATCAAAAGGAATAAGCCACAGATGTGAGCAGGCACAGTAAAAGTTACTGGAGCGCAAAACTCACTGTCGGCATGGACACTCGTTTTTTTCTTTTCTTGCACCTTTTCTTTTTTTTTTTTGCATTATTATACCTTCTTTCATGTCAATAACCCTTTAAAGTATGGTGTTGAATAAAGTTTTCTACTACTACTACTGCAGTATAGTCATTTACTACTACGGTTAATTCAACTCCATGTTTTCGTTAGTGTCCCCTTATAAAACTTTTCTACTTCAGTCCCCATTTAAACCTTGATAAGTGATCAGACGTATATGGTGTCTCAGCTAGCTGACGCTATAGATCAGGGGTCTCAAACACGCGGCCCGCGGGCCGCATGCGGCCCGCGAACCTCTCGCGTGCGGCCAGCGGCCCGCACATCACTATGTTCGTCCCATAATTTTTTTTCTCATAATAAGTACGTTCGTGAGTTATACAGGCATGACTGGTCTAAAGCATCGTTTTCGTGAGGCACCCAATGTGGTCACCATGTGTTCAAACGTAACCGCGTGAAACAAAAGAATGGCTGCAGATCAACGAAGTGAATGCTGATGATGGCCCATCCAGTGTGCATCGGATCATGAATCGCGGCCTTCTATTTTGTCCTGGTTACCAGCCTTTTATTTTGTTCTTGTTAACCTTTTGTTTTGTCATGTGCTTTGATTGATGAGTGGTTAAATGTCGGTGTTTCTACGGTGTTGTGGCCTTTTATTTGGTTTGTTTTTTAAAACCATATGCGCGCTATGTACGCTCTGTAGACAATATTGCGCACAGATGTTTCGCACCTGCGCTTTGGCTAGGGACAACGGCGAGCCTCGATGACAACGGCCCGACATCGTGAGTGCCTAAGGAGCTTCGCCCCTAAAAGAGTATTTCGGAATCTCGTCCAGATTTTACTCATTTTGTAGATGGTATTGACATGTTGAATGGAATCCCGGCCCCAATTGTTCTTCAGAAATAACCCGTATATGAGATAGGGGAAAGGTTTTCTTTTCAATGGTAGTGTTTGCTGACAATGTGTACGAACTAACCCCCCCCCCCCCCTTCCCCGCTCTTACGTTCTTCTCTGACCCGGCCCTTGCGGGACTAAATTCTGCAACTGCGACCCGCTGCCTGAGATGAGTTTGAGACCCCTGCTATAGATATACTGTTGTTTGTATAAATTTGTGTTCCTTTTTTTTATTTTTTATTTGCCAAGAAATTTGCGCACGACAGTTATGTTGGCGGTGGAAACGAAGAGATGATCGCACACCACATGGGCCTCAAAACGATACATTGTACCAGTATTTCTATAGTCCGCCTCGGTGGAACAGTGGCTACGGTGCTCGCCTGCTGACCCGAAGGTCGCGGGTTCGATCCCGGCCGCGGCGGTCGCATTTCGATGGAGGCGAAATGGTAGAGGCCCGTGTACTGTGCGATGTCAGCGCACGTTAAAGAACACCAGATGGTCAAAATTTCCGGAGCCCTCCACTACGGCGTCTCTCATAATCATATGGTGGTTTTGGGACGTAAAACCCCAGATATTATTATTATTAGTATTTCTATAATATTCTTTCTCTCTCTTTCTTTTTCTTGGTTAGCTATAGGACACTCCGTATAAGGGAAACATTAGGTTCGCTATCTTCGTTCCCTGTACGAAAACGTTCGCGTATTGCCCGGATGTATCGCTCCACCAGAGAGGTTCTTCACCCGCTGGCCCTGTTCCATCGGCGGATCCTTGCTCGGGCGATTACGTCACGCGTCTCCTGCACAGCGGAATTACGCTTCGACGTGCCTGCTTTCCTGTTTCTACGCCCCGTACGCTCTGCCTGTTGGTTTTTTCCATTCCCGACGCACTCTAGTTTTCACAGTTCTGCTATTGTGTTTGGCTGTACGTGTTAATGTATGTATGTATGTATGTATGTATGTATGTATGTATGTATGTATGTATGTATGTATGTATGTATGTATGTATGTATGTATGTATGTATGTATGTATGTATGTATGTATGTATGTATGTATGTATGCATGTATGTATGTATGTATGTATGTATGTATGTATGTATGTATGTATGTATGTATGTATGTATGTATGTATGTATGTATGTATGCATGCATGCATGTAAGAGAATCGACATTTGGGCTAGTTGGTTGATATGCATGGTATAGCTGTTGTTTAAGCGCACTCCAACGAAGACAAAAGACGAGAAAGGAACACAAGACAAGCGCTTACTCGCAACTAAAAATTTATTGAAGAGGGAAGAATATAAATACACCAAACAAGAGATCAACGCATGCGTGTCAAGGCAAAAGGACAACCATGGCCAAAACGTGAAGGGTTAGTTAACTAAGGCAGATAGACTATCATGAAACATTATCGAGAAAAAGGCAAACTCCTTTTCATGTAGGAACACCGAAAGTTGGCTGACGCACTAACCTGCTCTTTTTCATATATGAAATGCTTCAGTCATCTCACGAGTTAGTTGATTGTTGCTACGAAAAACATTTTCACTGTCATGAAAAACAGGATAGCAGCCGCACTCCCTGCAATGAGCCGCGAGATGCGATGCCCCTGAAGATTTCAAAGATGAATCGTGCTCTCTAAGACGAACATTGATGCAGCGTCCCGACTGGCCAATGTACACTTCACCACAACTAAATGGGATCATGTAAACGATGCCCATCGCGCAGTCCATAAACCTTTTGCTGTGTTTTATGCGACATTGAGGAAGTTCTCTGCGCATGCGCGAACAAAACGACTGCAGTTTATTTTTAGCTGAGAAAAGCACATCGACTTTGTACCTATTACCGAGTTGCTTTAGTTCATGCGATGTCCTATGAAGACAAGGAATTACTGCTATCCTCTTACTTTTTCTACTCTCACCACGACAGACCTAACTGATTCCCATCGGATTTTAGTTTCTTAATCATGTTGTTACATACGGACGTGATGACATCATTAGGATACCCTGCTTGTTCTAGTTTACTGACTTGATTGTCAAAACTCATTTTAATTTTGTGTAGGCAGGACTTTTTCAGAGCAAAACCCAAACTCGTGTTAACGACACTCCTTTTGACCAGCTTTCAGTGGCTTGACGTGTAATTAAGTATAGGTTTTACGGATCTAGGACAATAATACCAGAAAACATGCTGGGGTTCAAAGACCAAGTTAATATCAAGAAATTGCAGTTGTTTAAGATGTGGCAATTCAAACGAAAAGTTTAGTTTCGTGCCTATTTCTTTAAAAACCTTCAAAACATTTACAACATCCTGCGTCAAATCGAAGGACGTAGTGAACACAAGATAATCATCAACGTATCTGAATACACGAACTGTGAGTCCTGACAGATGCTTTTGAATTCCCACATCTAGCTTGCCCAGAAAAATTTCGCTTAATTTTGGAGCTACTGAAGAGCCTATGCATATGCCCGATCTCTGGACGTAAAGATTACCCCCCCCCCCCCCCCCCCCAGGCCACGAAAGTTGACTTCAGGTAGAAACCGAGTAATTCTAGAAAGCTAGAAACCGAAGTTCCACACTTTAGGCAGAAAGCCAGTTCATCATTATCATGCGCGATGCAGCTTTTAACGCTTGCCATCAGCTCGTCATGGGGTATCGAATAGTATAGATCCTCAATGTCTATAGTGAATGCGCTACGGCAGCTAGAATTATCAGTGCTCAGAAACTGAACCACCGCTTCGGAATTACTGACACGAAAAGGATCCACGATAGAAAGACTTTCCAAATTGTTTTGCAGGTATCTAGAAACAACGTTTTGCCCACGTCTCTTTTCGGACACAATCGCTCTGAAGAGCATATCGGGCTTGTGCGTCTTAATCGAAAAAAATATATCAAGTTGAGAATGCTTAGCAGATTTGACCGCGGTAGCTAACCGTTCAAAATTCATGTCCAGAAGCAAGGAGCAGGTACTTTTCTTGACTTTCAAACTATTGCAATTTACAGGCACAAAATTCTTGCTGAGCGCCTTCGAAGCCTTCTCGGAAAAGGTGCCCTCGTCCAAAACCACAAAGAAACCTTCCTTTTGTCGGCTACAAGAAGTTGTAGTTTGTTAAAGGACAGAAATTTACAAATTGGACGAATTCTGTCCATACCCTGCTTATTCGTTTCAGTCTTAGCAATGACATCAACACACTCCGAAATACACCGGGGGTCGTTCCTCTTCTACCACTTGCCTGGAAATGGACCGTGCTGACACCAACTTGTCCACCCGCTTGAGTGAAGGTTCGAAGCGAAACTTGGGACCGAGGCCAAATACATCAAGGTGCTTGTCAGGAAGGGTTATCTCCCTGAGGTTGTTTTGTTTGTTTTGTCGCCTACGAGAGGCTGGCTCATACCCACAAGGGGGATTGGCCACACTGATTGTTATGTAGGGAAAAAATAAAGGCTGCGCAACATAAAAAAAAAGAGGATAAAATGCAATGTAAATGAAAAGTCAGATAGGTAAAATGATTATAAAAATTCTATAAATAAACATAGGAAAAAAATTATGTTTTTTTTTTTTTCCAACGGTCGGCAACACTAGCAGCGTAACCTTCCGGTTGCTTGTAAGAACTTATGTAGCGCAGTAACCACAGCACTGCGGCTTGTGCCAAACTGCCCGGCTCCAAATGATAACAGGTTGGAGGTAGTCAGTGTTAAGCCCAGTTGACCAGTAGGGATTTCAAGATATATTCGGCGGAGTGAGGAGAAACGGCGGCATGAGAGAAGAAAGTGTTCTATTGTTTCTGGTTCATTGCAAATTACACAGAGGTTAGTTAATGAGAAGCCAGATTTGTGAAGGTAATAATTTAGCCGGGGAACTCTACAGCGAAAGCTAGTGAGGGTCACTTCGCATTGACGTGAAAGGCATTTAGTGGTGTTCCATGAAAACTGCAAGTGCTTGAACTCATCAGATTGTATGAGAGCTGTGTGACTGTTTTTTAAAAATAACAAGCGCTTGAATCTTTCTCCCTGTAATGAGAGGAAAATGAGGAACTATATTAAGAACCGGGCCATTTAAAGACGCCGTAGCGAGCGAGTCAGCTGCTTCATTTAGGAAAATTCCAGCATGCCCGGGGACCCACAAGAACCGAACCTCTGATAGGCTATGTGGAACAAGAGTCAAAAATATCCTGTGAAGATGCGATTGCTTAGCGGACGTTAAGTGAACACAAACTGATAATGCATCGGTAATAATAATAACTTTTGATTGCTGGGAATTTAGTTTTCTAATTGCCAAACTGATGGCCAGAAATTCTGCCAGAAATATTGGGGTGAAATCGGGCAGTCGCAGCGCAAAAGACCAATTAAGCTGATGGGAAAAGATGCCGATTCCAGCCTTCTGTTCACCTTTACGTCTATGCCGACGACATCGCATTTTTCTCGTCATCCCAAGATATCAATACTTTATACAAAATTTTACAATCTTATTTGGCTGCGCTTGAGGTATGGCTGGACGGACTTTATTTTTCGCTGAACGTCAGTAAATGCGCGGTACCAAGTGGCCAGGAAATTGACCGAGATGATCCTGAAGAAGGCCTTCGAGAAAACGCTTCGGAAGTAACTTAGCATTGTTGGGAAAAATATCATCGAAAACTAAATTAAGCTGCAATGGACACTGGTTTTGGGAAGTTAGGTTCGTAAGGGAAACGCGTAGGTCCGATAGCAGAGACTCAACAAAAATGACTTGTGGCCTTCGGAACCGTCGCCACGGGTGCATAAAGAAAGAATCAGGAGATGTGATGAACACTGTCTGCGAACGGGAGAGAGGTGCATCGTAAAGCTTTAAGAATGTCTGCACAGTAAGCTGTTTAAATCTTGCCTCAAGTTCCATGACTCGAGCTTCCAAATATAGCACGTTATTAGCCACACATTTCTGTAGCCCGAGACACAGACGCAGCGCCTGCCTTTCCAGCAATATTAGAGGTCTTAACTTGTAAGCAGCACTTCCGGAAAAAAGAACACAACCGAATTCCAAAATGGGGCGTACGTAAAGTTTATACACCATAAGTAAAGTTGCTCTACGCATCCCTGAATTTTTATTGCAAAACCGGCGCAACAATCCCATGGCGCGTTCAGCTTTACGAGTGTTTTGTTCAATTTGCTGTTGCCAATTTAAGTTGTCTGTGTAAACAATACCAAGATATTTTAATGCCGTTACTTGCGGAATTTGTTCATTACGATAATGAAGTGAAACAAAAGGGGATCTGATACTGGGAATACAAGTACCGCGCATTTACTGACGTTCAGCGAAAAATAAAGTCCGTCCAGCCATACCTCAAGCGCAGCCAAATAAGATTGTAAAATTTTTGTATAAAGTATTGATATCTTGGGATGACGAGAAAAATGCGATGTCGTCGGCATAGACGTAAAGGTGAACATCTTGATGAACTGGGATTGATGATAATAAAATATTAAATAAAAGTGGCGAAAGAACTGATCCTTGCGGAACACCTCTCGTTTGCTTATACGATCTAGACGTGACCCCTTCATGACAACAAAAGAATTGTCTCTCGGACAGGAACTCCTGGACCCAGGATACAATGTAATTTGGCACATCACAGCTCACTAATCTAGAGATCAATATACCGTGTTCAACACTATCATAGGCTTTTGCAATATCTAATGTAACTAATGCAGAAATATGACCAGAGGCTCCTGCAAGACGAATTCGGCTTTCCAAATCAATATGAGCCGACCATATTGAACAACCCTGTCTAAATCCTATTTGTCTTGGAGAAAGGATACCCTGACAAGAAATAAATTCACTTAGCCGATTATGAATAATTTTTTCAATTATCTTAACTAAATTTGAAGTAAGCGAGATGGGCCGAATGTTATCCAGAACATACCCGAGACTTTGATTCTTACGTAGCAGAACAACTTTAGCAATTTTCCATGAGGTCGGAATCCATGTGTACTGTAACGAACAATTCACTATATTCAAAAGTTCATCAGGATAGGAATTGAACATTAACTTAATCATAGAGTTTGTGATCTGATCCGGACCAGGAGCCGCTTGATTCAGAGTTAACATGACATCCACCAGTTCAGCCATGGTAACTTTCAGAAAGTCCGATGTCGAGCGTTCGATCGTAATGGGTCTCAAACACGTCGAAGCAAAACGCGCTGCGAGCCCTTGCGCTATATCTTCTAACAAGTCAGATGCCTCTTTAGGGGATAGCACTACGGACTGCGAGTACGTCAAAAGCTGTGATGATTTCTTGTTGCGTAAAAATTTGTACAGTGCAGCTCTTTTATTCGGTCTCGACAGATACGAATGCAAATCAGACTTATGTTTATCTTTAGCTAGGGCAACGGTTCGCTTAAAAATTGCTGCATAGAATTTAAAGTCAATCCAGTTTTTCGGTGAATGGTTATGACGAAGGCGTTTCCATGCAGCTTTCCGCCTCCTATAATCTAGCGTACATGCGTCATTCCACCAAGCCGAGGTTGACGTTGTAGTCCCGGATCTAACAGAAAACTCTGCCGGTTCAACACTTTGCCGGCTTCCACGCGCGACTTCTTTCTCTTTCTCTCGACTTCTTTCTCGACTTCTTTCTCTGAAGAAAGAGAAGTGGACGAAAAGATAACTTGTCACCGGCAGGATCCGAACCTGCGACCTTCGAATAACGCGTCCGATGCTCTACCACTGAGCTACGGTGACGGTCATCCCTCCGTCCACTTTATAGGGTATATATGTTCATTTAAACGTGGGAGCGTCAGTCAGCGCCGCCTGTTGCCATTACGGCGAGGGTCTCGTTCTGGCAGACTTGTTGCCTTCAGGTGGTATGCGAGGGATTATTAGTCAGCTGCCAGCTCGTAATAAGATCACGTGCTACGTGACGCCTACTGGCAAAAAGAGTGTTTCACACTCGCCGTAATGGCAACCGGCGGCGCTGACTGACGCTCCCACGTTTAAATGAACATATATACCCTATAAAGTGGACGGAGGGATGACCGTCACCGTAGCTCAGTGGTAGAGCATCGGACGCGTTATTCGAAGGTCGCAGGTTCGGATCCTGCCGGTGACAAGTTATCTTTTCGTCCACTTCTCTTTCTTCACATTTGCATTACAATTACTTCTAATAACGTCCCCTATACTTTCCTTGGCATCATTGTCTGTTAGTTCTCATTAATAATGTGTCTAACAAAGCAAACGAGCCCTTAAGTTCACACTCCTTTCCTATATATATATATATATATATATATATGTGTGTGTGTGTGTGTGTGTGTGTGTGTGTTTGCAAAGATGAAATTTGTAAATTTTTCGCTAGAATATTAAACCCTCCTCTCCCAGGGTACACTACTGAATTCCGGCGTCACTAAGAAATCGAATTGCCTGTGACGATTTTCTTTTGCCTTGCCTGATTTGTTCTTATTTATTGCGGCTGCTACGCATATTTGATTAATATGTAGTTGGATTTTATTTCAATAAGAACTGTGTAGACGTATATCCGCATTTCGGTCAAAGCGAAATGCTAGAGGCCCGTGTGCTTAGATTTAGGTGTACGTCAAAGAACCCCAGGTGGTCGAAATTTACGGAGCCCTCCACTACGGCGTCCCTGATAATCATATCGTGGTTTTGGGACGTTAAACCCCAGCAATTATATATTTTATTATACCTGATCACTTTTATTTTTGTCTTAGTGTAATTTCACCTAGTTTCAGAAGCGTGAGCAGTATGCGAGGCAGCAGCCCACAAGATGACTGTCCCTTTTATTTTTTGCGCGACTTATTAGTATGGTACACATACGTCTACGCATACACTTACAAAACAAACGAGAATGTAAAATATTTAAACTGTCGAACAATATGGCACCCTGGGCAGACGGGGATAGCGAGCACTAATAATAATAATATGTGGGGTTTGACGTCCCAAAACCACGATATGATTACGAGAGACGCCGTAGTGGAGGGCTCCGGAAATTTCGACCATGTGATGTTTTTTAACGTGCACTGACATCGCACAGTACACGGGCCTCTAGCATTTCGCCTCCATCGAAATGCGAACGCCGTGGCCGGGATCGAACCCGCGACCTTCGGGTCAGCAGCCGCGCACAGAAGCCACTGTTCCACCAACGCGGACCTACCGAGCACTACCGATGAATTATATATATATATATATATATATATATATATATATATATATATATATATATATATATATATATATATATATATATATATATATATATATATATATATATATATATATATATATATATGTTTGTTTGTTCATTTATTTATCTCCTATCTGCGGCATTCAACGACTACGCTGTTGGAGTGATTATCAAGAGCAAACAAGGAGCACAATAGAGGTGGTGAAGGCTGACAGCCGCCAAGGGCGCTTCAATTATTCGAAATGATAACAGAGGTCAATTACCGGAACAGTGCGGGCCGGTCGGATTACTAAGCATTCTCACAACGTCTATATAATTAATCTCAGTGCCTATGCTGCTGACAGGTAGAATTGAGCAAGGCCTGTTCTTAATGATGGCTCATTTAATATTGCGTCTCGTGTATATTGAGTATAGCAGTGGCTGGCGAGCTCCGTGCGGCCGGTCGGTTCACCACATAAGGTTGCAGAAACAACTACAATGCCATAGCTTAATAGACATTGACGTGTGTATGGTTTCACCCCCCCCCCCCCCCACCCCTCAATATTGGTCCGAGTTAGAAAGGTAACAACCCTCGCAGTCGATGTAAATATTCAAAATAAGCGATACGACGTTGGGCGTCTGCAGGGGGGACGAAAAATGGGACTTGCCTCGTCAAGCCACACCAGGCCTTGCACCCTACCCAACGTGCTACTTTTCGCCGTCAATGGACCCCCCCCTCTAGCCAATGGTGTCGCGCCGTCAACGTGACGTGCGGCCGCTTTGTGACGCTTTGACGTGCTTTGTGATGCCTCTCGTGAGCGCGGCGCTAAGGTGGTCGACCGCGACATCACGATGACACGGCGACGCCTTACTACCCAAGCCACACCCCTTCCCCACCCCGATGCTACACCTAACAACGGCCCGACTCGACTCCCTCCCCCGCTCCGCCGGAGAGGAGGATGAAGTCGAGTCCGGCCGTGACCTAGCACTCAGGTTTGCACCCCACGAGACAAAATACTGTCGACGCCCATGTATGACGTGCTGCTCCCAACACCCTGCCTTTCCGGTGGTAGAGGGAACAGTTCTTCGATTGAAACTTCAGGGCTCATAGGCCGTCATTATCGCTGAAGAGCTGCGCATCCTAAACCCTGCACTTTGAACAATGGTGGAACAGGTTAGGACTCTGGTAGAGGTTTGAGGCAGACGTGCCGCCTTCCTTCAATTACACGCACATGACGCCATCCGATATCACATGACGTCATCCGCAAAGGGGCGCTGGCGCGGCAGTCAAATATAGTGCAAAAAATAAGGACATTCCGCCGTAAAGGGCAGAGAACTGGGCTATGAATTTGCTTTTTTTTCCCCTTATAGTAAGATAGATTTAATCGAAATAGACAATTAATACATTACGCCATCTTTAAAAAAAGCTAAAAAATTGTTTTTTCTTTATTTGTCGAGCCACGGCCGCGCTAGAGTGCGCGCGCGCGCGCTCAGTCAAGCCCGGCCGTGGTCGAGCCTGGTGGCACACTTGTCACAGCCCCGTTATGTCACAGCCCCGTTATAACGGGGACGCTCATAGCATCCATCCATCCAACCATACAAGGAGGTCTCCATATTTCGTGGTCGCACGCGCGGACTTCATCGTCGGATTACAACCAAAGCTCTCAGCAGTACGTTTTTTAAAAATTATTTCTAAGAAAACGGCGTAGTGAGAGGTGCAGCGCCGCCAGGCATCAGACTATCATACGCCGCAGATATCTGGACGACTACGGCTTCTGGCGGCGCCCTCGCTGGCGCCGCCTGGCGGGAGCAGCACAGTGAATACCTCCAGGGGGGGGAGGGGAGATTTATGTGCGGTGACCACCATGAAATGAATGAGAACTAACCGAGACTATGATGCCAAGGAAAGTATAGGGGGTGTTATTAGAAGTAATTGTAATGTAAATGTGAAGGAAGGAAAGTGAACGATAACTTGCCGCCGCCGACCTTCGAATAACGCGTCCGATGCTCTACCACTGAGCTACGGCGGCGTTCATCCCCCCCCACCCACATTATAGCGATCTCGTTCTGGCAGACTTGATGCCTTCAGGTAGTATGCGAGGGATTATTGGTCAGCTGCCAGCTTGTAATAAGATCACGTGCTACGTCGCCTACGGGCAAACAAAGAGAGTGTTCCACACTCGCCGGCTACTGGCGGCGCTGACTGACGCTCCCACTTCTAAATGCACACAAGGTGGGGAAGGGGGGGGGGGGGGGAGGTTGACCGCCGCCGTAGCTCAGTGGTAGAGCATCCGGACGCGTTATTCGAAGGTCACAGGTTCGGTCCCTGCCTGTGGCAAGTTAGCTTTTCGTCCACTTTTCTTTCTTCACATTTACATGACAGTTACTACTAATAACTTTCTTGGCATCATTGTCTGTTAGTCCTCATTAATATTGTGTCTAACAATATTGTGTCTCACCATGAAATTGTCGTTTTTAGGTCTCTTTTCTTTGCTTCTCTCTCTCTCTATTTTGCATTTAACTTTTGTACTTCCTCGCTCCTTTTATTCACCCAATTCAGCACGCCAGCTTATCTCACATGCTCCTGTAATTTTGCTCGATATCCCCCCACCCCTCCACTTGCCCTCATTTCTCTTCTGTTTTGGTGGGGGGAGAGGGTGTGAATTAAGCAAACGCGCATGGGCGTGCGCACGAGGGGGGGCAGAGGGGGGCGGCCGCAACCCCCCCCCCCCCCCTAGTCACCTAAGAACCTATGAGGGGGGGGGGGGGGCGCAAAGTCTGCCCCATACATTGACTTAATAGGGAAGGGGGGCGCTGCGACGAACCTTCGCCCCCCCCCCCCCCCCCCCCTGAACGGTAACCCTGCGCACGCCTATGCATACGCATACACAGGCGCTGGCTAAGGCAGGCAGCTGCTGCCTCACTTGTCGAAACGTTGCCTCCCGCAGCATCCTCTGTTCAAGGATTTTTCATCGCTTCAAGCAAGCTTCCATCTTCCCCTGAAGTTCGTCCGCCGCGGTGGTGCAGCGGTCATGGTGCTCGGCTGCTAGCTGACCCGAAGGCAGCGGGATCGATCCCAGCCTCGGCGGTCGCATTTCGATGGAGGCGAAATGCTACAGTCCCGTGTACTGTGCGATGTCAGTGCACGTTAAACAACACTCGTAAAGGGTCCGAGTACGTACCCCTTCTTCAGCAATCGTGTCAACGAAGAAGTTGATGCGTGGGAGACGTGGGATGTTAGGAACGAAGAAGCCCGATGAACTCGAAATACATGCAAGTAAATCTGCAATGGGGGCCAGTTGGTACGAATGCATGGCTTGTTCGCGCTACCAGGAACTGGACGAGGTGACACAGAAAAAAAGACGCACACAGGGTGACGCGCGTACGAATTAACAACTGCTTATTATATTGTGCGAAACACTTCCTTATGTATGACCAGAGTCATTCAATGCTTCTCAAAGCATTGAATGACTCTGGTGTGACCCAAGAAAAGAAAAGAGGAAAACCAAACGAATAGTACTAAAAAAAAAAAAAAAAAAGCACATGTTGTACATCAGTGAAAACGTCACCATCCACGAAAGCCACTTGCAAGGCAACATATCTAAGTTATCATAGCTGCCTTTAAAAACTCAATTTCTTTTTGAGATAGGATGATCGATGGTGAGCTAACGCAACCTTCACTTGTATGATTAGATAAGCCTCGATGATTTCTCTTTCCGTTTAATCAGATGCATGCTTCAACACTTTTGTACCCGAAAAAGATGGCTTACATTTGCACGCAGTGCGTGGCCAAGTTACCACGCACTACGCTTTTTTTTTTGTCTTGCACTATTCGTTTGGTTTTCTTTTCTTTTCTTGGGTCATACATCAGAAGTTGTTAGTACGCGCCTCATCCTGTGTGTGTCTTTTTTCTGTGGTCACCTCGTCCAGTTCCTGGAAGCGCGAACAAACCATGCTCTCTTAAAACATTGCATGCTTCGCTCCTCCTCAGGTTTCACTTTAGTGGAGTTGAAACACGCTTCCCTACACCCTTCCCTACATACTTCACCCCTCCCCAATATTTCAGCTCCCCAGTATTTTAGCTCTTCACCCCTCCCCAGTATATGTGACCTTGCAATGAGAGATGAAATTTATGTGCCCTATACAGTTTTTTTTCTCCTTCTGTGAGTACAGTGACGCAATGCAGTAACTTTCGTAAAGCGTTGTGGTTGAACTCGTGATTGAAGAATCAGCGTTTCTGCAGCTGTCGATCGACGCCGTCTACAGGTACTTTTAAAAAGAGCAGGCCGCAAATGTAAACGCTACAATGGCACGGCACAGATCTTTACTGTCCGAAATGCTTTGTTTTGGTATCCTATATTACTTTACAATATGTCGTCCAACAGATGCAACCTGCCAATATAACAGCGATGGCAACACATCACTTTAAACAAACGTATACCTACCCAACCCGCCACCGCTCAGAACAATAAGGGCGAAAAAAAGGATTATGGAACCGACTAGTATTTCGTATCCATTCTTTATTTTTTCGCAATCTTTGCTTTTCTTAGATTCGCAACAATCGGACGAAGTGGATACGTCACAAAGGAAGGACAAACGCTCTTTTTCCTGCCTCCATGATCTGATGAAACAAGCGTAAGCCATACAGAATATCACTCTGCATTTGTACTTTATAAAGCCGGGGCCATTTATACGGGCTTGGCTCGGACATATGCAGTCGCCAGCTCCTGCTTCACACACGGGCTGTGCTAACGAGTTTTCTTACTTATTATTTCGCGTTCGATGTCACCGCCGTGTGCTTCAAACAAGTTCAAATTTCGCGCTGCAAACACGTGCGCCGCCAGTAGCCGTTAGTCGGAAGTAGCTCATTCTAAATTAAACCAAAAATAAGAACTGCTTTCAAAAAATTATTTGTAAAACGTAGTAACGTTTTAATTGATAGTTTTAATAACAGTCCGCATTATTAGTTTTGAAGTTAAGAAAAGACTTGTCACGTGATGTTGTGATTGTTTAGAATCCCGTCATTCCGTTCCGTGCATCGTTCTTTCGCATCGTAACTGTAGTATCAGCATCTGGTGAGATTGTTTACGCATTTCTTTGCTCTTGCATGCCTAGCCTTGCCACGATGACTCGCCTTTATGCGCTAGCAATATGACGAGCCTTTTGTTGTTCGTTCATTATTTAACAGGAAGGCGACAAGCACTCTTGCACGGCGTTGCGATATTCCGCTCTCACTGTCGACAATCTCTACGTGACGTCGTTGTTTGCTTCCGCATTGCGAAATGAGTTTGATTTCGTGAGAGAAAAAAAAATCATAACGCGCCCTCTGCTTTTCCAGTTTAATGTTTGTTTACTTATTCTGAATTCCACTGGTGTCATGGAGGCCTTGCGTTAACCTTGCGCGTTCTCGGTCGGGTTACCTAGATCGAGGGGCGACCTCCTCGAGGACTGCAAACGAGACTTGAAGCACACCGAAGTCGATAAGGGAATTGCGTCTCGCAAGACTTCGTTGGCGAATTGCATCAGCGTAAACACCGGTCAGTTGGAGGAGCCTACGATTTAGTGGAAGGACTCGCGACAAACCAGCGACGCTTGACGACGCTACAGGTGACCCCATGAGCGCGTCCGCGTAGCGAAGTAGGTTTTAAGGTGGAATTTATGCGCGCTAAGCTTTAATTTCGTGTGACGAGCGTTGACATTCATCTGACAAGCCGAACGGAAGGCAGACAATGCGTCACGATTGCTTTTTGGCGCATGTGCGTGCGAAGATAAGATCTCGGAGAAACGCTCTTTTCGAGGCCTGTCATGCCTACTGATGCTAACTTCCTGTAGCCCTTTTGCGTTTGAAAAAAACATTCGCTCGGAGCTAATTCGCTACATTCTTCGGTTTCTGACTAGCTATGACGTCAACTGGCAGCCGCTTTGTGTGAGCTCTTGACAAGTGTGACGTGATCGGTTAGCAATGTGAGCTGCCTGCAGCTGATCGTAAGGGCACTTTACCTGACTGTTTCTACAGGGTGTGTAGACAAACTTTTTTTTTCGTCGGGGCACGCATTCCACTGTTAAAACTGCGTCAGAATGCGCAGCGTAGTGAGCGAAGAAAGGAAAGTTGTAAATACGCGGTTTAGATTTGCTAATGCGTCTCGCAACGCAAGGGTCACGCTCGAATGCGTCAGCAGCAACATCCCCAAGCTTCGTTTTTTTTTTTTTTTATTATTATCGGCGCCGGCATGCCCTGCGGCATAAGTGCTTGTTCACCGAACGTCCTCGTAATATATATATTCTTTTTATCAGCACAGACAAGACAACACTCGAATGTTGACGAACATGCACAACTGTCCGGGTATCATCAAATTCTTACTGAACGAGCCATTGCGTGCAGTGCCCTTAAAAGCATCTGTAGTTATAAATGAAAAACTTGTGATGCTGTTTGGTTGGTAAATTGTTGCTGCTTTACGATTGAGTTACAGTTTACAATAGCCTAATCATTCTAGTGGAGTTTATGCTTTTGCTAATACACTTTGTTTCCGTGTTTCCAGGCTAATTTAAAGCAATGGAAACTGCTACTGAGGAGACCGGCGGTGAACAAACCGTCCACAGCCAGCAGACAGATGGATTTGCACTGTCGGACATTGGAGCCTACTTTAGCGCACCCGCCAAACGTCACTTTGCCACCTGGGAGGAACTAGAGCTGGAGTTGCATGTCTCGGGTCCCTACGTACCGGGCAGCTGCTTCATTGAGGTTTGCTCTGCAGAGTCAATGAAGCAAGGCACGCTGATCTCCTTTGACAAGTGGGTCCAGCAGACCGTTCCAGACACCTTTAATATATACATCTCCCAAGGTGAGATTCCTTTTAAGCGTGTCTGCGGCAGATCTTACACTGAAGGGACACTAATGAGAAAAACATCTTTTCTCATGATAGAAAATTATCGCAATACCAAAATCACCACGCTTGCCATGATAAGATGCTTGGTTAGTGAAAAAACGTGTAAAGAGAAAGTGCGGGTAGTGACGTGACCTTGAAATTCCCCCACCAATCACTGTGACGACGTAGATATTGATGGCTAGTGCTAGGGCATGCCCTGTTCCTAATCATTAAAAATGATGTACATTGACCTCTGAGGGGGTTAGAGACTTAACATAGAAGTTTCAGGAAATTTTCTTGAACCAATGTTGCCAAAATACACAAGATGCCTTTTGAAATCCGTGATGTCATGCACGAAGACTTCGGTACGAGCTTTGATTCTCTCTTGTATTAACCCTCCACGTCGAATTTTTCCCAAAAAATTTTGACAGCTGGTCAAATTACTTTATTCCGGTTTTTGAATGTTCGAAACATGTAAAGTCAGGGAAAAATTGTAAAAAAAGAAAAAAAAGGAACAGTTTTTTGGTGTCAGCATTACCCAGAACTGCAAAACATTCAAAGTGTGGTATTCCCTGAAACACGGGTCTACACACAGCACCTTATCATTGTCTGCACACATAACAAGAGTCTCTGTTTTCTTCTTGGAGAGGCGAGTTGTGCTGGCAAACACACGGCAACTTCTCTGTGTGGCTGCCTTGGGCAGAGTCAACTTGGTAATCAAGGAGAACGAGAATACCTCGTGAGCGTCAGTGATAAACAAGCTAAGAGCAGCGCCAATAAAGATGGAAATCAACTTCCACCACCCCTGCAAGGGAGTGCCGATAAAGATAAAAGTCAAGTTTCACTCGCTTTCATTGAGACCACGTGACGAAACCAAAACCACGAAGGGGTGTTGCCCATCAGTGTTGCCTCAGACTGCGCAATGCCCCGACACTAGAAATCAGTTCCGTTTAGCTCCGCAAGAAGGTAGCACAGTAATTTCCAATGCTTTCTGTAAGTCCTAGGAGGAAGCAGCAGTACTCAGTGAGCATGCATCATCATTACGGCACGAAATTTCAAGCGGAGGGTCGAAAACGTACCCGTACGGCAAAGACACTGCGGGACGGAAAACTGCTGCCGGACATGTACGGTAAAAACACTCAAAGGGTTAACCCTTTCACTGTCGGGTGTTTCTGGCCGGGATGCACCACTAGTGTCAGCTTGGTTTTGGTAATATCAGGGAAGCTTGAAATGCAGAGAAATGGCACATTGTGAATTCAAGATGACAGATAAGGGATGGAAAGGGGATACAACAATCTCGTTTGCAACTGATAGCCGCGAGCGAGCAAAAGCATTAATCAAGTCATGTTTCGGAGAGGCAAGAGTGAGCACCCGTGAACTTGACGTGCCGCAGCAGAAACGCCAACAGAATACAAAAAGAAACCTGTAAACCTGCCGCAGATAGCAGAACAACCCTTGTACCTGTAATGGTGCGCGTGCTGCATGGCCACTGCACCCATGAGAGTGGCGCACACGTAGCGGCGATGTGCCCCGGCAATGAAACTGGGTGTGGTCGCTCTGTACTCTTCCATACGCGAACCAATACAGCGAGGAGTGAAAAATATGGGCTTCTAGATAGATTCGAGAGATGGCGCAACCAGTAGAATTGCGCAAAATATGACACGACAGTCTTGTGCTCGGGCGCGAGTTTTCAAGCTCATAACGGAGAATGTACCGGTATTTCAGTGACACTGCCGGAGGGTAAACATGAGAACGTACTGGTACGTCAGTGACAGTGAAAGGGTTAATAGGTATATACAGTAAAAGCTTGTTAATTCGAACTCGGTTAATTTGAACTTACGGTTAATGCGAACTGACGCCCTGGTTCTGGCACAGCCCTGTGTATTTCTATGGGGGAAAACTCTCGATAATTCAAACGTGTCGGTATCCACAATGGTTAATTCGAACTGGAAGCCCCCTGGCTTTCATCGTTCCTCGCACAATTCGACCCAGAGTGATGACAATGTGCTGCACAACCAAGCCAAACCAAAATTACTAGAGATGCAATACAACAAATCAGGAGCATTTTTCCGCGGATAGGGGTTCGGAAGCTGTGGTGGAGCTCTTGGGCAAGCTGCAAATGGTGCTCATGGAGTGGCGACAGAAGCAGCACAAGCAAATGCAACTTGCTGATTACTTCTAATTTTGATTGCGTTATCACTGCCATCTAAATAAACGTAACACAATGCACTGTCAGCGCATTGTGTATCGTTCTTTCTCTGTCCTCACCGTTTAAGCGCTGTTTTTTTTTCTTTCGTTATGCAACACCAACTGGCCCAACGTTGTTCACTGCTAAATGAACGTATTTTAGAACATAAATAGCGTCATATATTTCGACATTAAGGCTCACTGCTCACGTGCATGTCACAGCTTGTTTCTGAGGTATCACTCACTGATCAATCAATTCTGTTCACTGTCAGAGCTCCATGAACTAAATTCACGACATCACCCTGCCACAGACGTGTGGTATTGCCTAATTCGTCATAATGAGTCCAGAGGTAGCTTCTTTGGGTTCTGACCGCACAGTGTGTTGCGATGTCCGCTCATTCTAGTGCCCGCCCGCTAATTCAATTCGAACTCCGCTTAAATTCGAACAATTTTATAGTCCCCTTCGAGTTCAAATTCACGAGCTTTTACTGTAACGGTGAAATTAACATCATTATTGTTTCACTTTAGTGTCCCTTTAAAACCTCTTCAGTCCCTGTGACCTCATTATATATATTTTGCGCTTAGGGGCTCACCCGGACTCAGACTCACCAAATTTTTCCTGAGCCGGACTCACTCGGACTCACACTCACGAAAATTTTTTTTCAACCGGACTCACTTGGACTCAAACTCACCGAAATATTACTTACCCGGACTCGCTCAGACTCAGACTCACTGCTCGATCTGAGTCTGAGTGAGTCGACTCATGAGTCCGTTTAGTCTAGAATTAGCTTTTTTGACCATGGTGTCAATGCGCTTTAAATATCTCACGTAATCGGTGCTCTTTTTGGTGCCTTTTGATATAGTAAGTTCGAATACGAGTTACGAGTGTTCACAAACCAGTAAGGTCAGTTTTATTGAAAGAGATGACAACGTAAGACATATTTATCAAGAACTTCCCTGGAAGAGTTGGCTGGGGGGGAGGTCAAGGCACTCCCCTACGTAATTCTCGCCTCTGATCAATAAATATTGAAATGATGTATGAACGATACTGCTTTGGAATAGGCATGGGTAGACGTAAGTATAAACGTGAATCCAGGTAAGGCTTATGCTAAAGATGAGGGACCATAGGTTGGCAAAAAAAAGTGGAACTCACTCAGACTCACTCAAGAAATATATCTTGCGCTTTGGACTCACTCGGACTCAGACTCACCAAAATTTTCTTGAGCTGGACTCACTCGGATTCTCACTCACGAAAACTTTCTTCGGCCGGACTCACTCGAACTCACCAAAATATTACTCACCCGGACTCACTCAGACTCAGACTCACGGCTTGATCTGAGTCCGAGTGAGTCGACTCATGAGTGAGTTTGCCGACCTATGTCTGTGACGCACTGTGGGTTTGAAAATGGCGTTTCCCAGCAAATGTCGAGTTTTTCGTCCTCTCGCAGTGAGTAATTAGATTTTTCCTGTGCTTCTCGTGGTTTCTTGTTACCCAGTATGTGTGACAGCACTACTGAAATCAAGAGTAATCAGTTTTAGTGCATTATCTGTGTTGTAAATTGCGGTTAACAGCTGTTTAAATTGCATGTCCTTGATCGGGGACTGTGGGATCTAAAGACCGCACTGTCATGTACAGGGAAGTTCCCAACTGAATAAGAAATGCAAGAACTCCTGCAAGAGAGCGATGCCAATCTTTTACATTCTTAGAATCTTGAGTTTATTGGCAAGGATGCTTACAACGCCTGTGACACATAGGGTAAGAAACAGGGCAGCAACGGTGAATATGCCTCAAATCGCACGATGCCCAGAACAAGGGGTCCACAAAAGTGGAGGAGTGCTCTCATTTTTTAATAACGTTCAGTAATAAAATATGCGTCCTCAAATCGAAAGACAAGTCGGTCTGGTTACTGTCGACTGCATTTGGCATTGAGCCAGAAGGTTCTAGTGACTGGCAGTCCAACGACGGAAAGAAAAAGGTCAAGGTTTGCCTTGACCTATTTGCCATGGTTGCAGAGTTCAACAAGTTCATGGCCGAGGTAGGTATATTTGACCGTTTTGTGTCCTACTGCCGCACTTCATTGCGCACAAGAGAGGGAACTGTCTGCATGTTCGCGCAGTTTTTGAATATGGCATGTTGTCATTAGTGGATGGAATACAAAAGGAACTCCGAGCAAACAGTCGTCTCGAAAACACGAAGACTTGACCTGCTTGGATTCAAAATGAAGACTTCAAGATCCTTAATTCAAGGGGCAAGCACTGTGTCCAAGAGACAACAAGAAGGAGGAAGCGAAGAAGAAAACAAGAGAGAAAGAAGGCCGACAGAGGCCTAAGATCTTCCCGTTCCCTTCTAACAATGTGAGATATTACGTGACGGGACACTTCCCTGTAGACTGAAAGCTTGGATCAAATGAAAAATGTAGAAATTCAGAGTGTGGAGTTAAATCTAGTGTGAAATGTCTCAAGCGTGGTGTTTTCCTTGGCCTCCAATATGGACATTGCTTTGTGAACTGCCACACCTTTTAGGACCCCGTTAGGGGACAGCAAAATTTAGTTAGCTTTTTTTTTTTTTTCATTGTTCATTTAAAATAAAATTTTTCCCGTTTTCATGTGTTCTCAAGAGCAAAATAAATAAGTCTGAAATAGATCGACTGAAAATTTTCATCTTGGGACTGAAGAGGTTAAAATACTCGTACGCAACGTTGAATTGCACTGGTTGAGCATCAATGTTGATTGCTTTTGCCAAAAAATGATTGTTTTGAGTCAGCCGCTCAGTGCTCGATGTGTCAGTAGTGAGTTGCAAAGCTTGTGAACCAATCAGATGTGGGGGGAAAAGGACGTCTGCATGTTTTGTGAAATGATGGTGATGTGAGCAAATGTCAGTGGCACCAATCGTGAGGAGTTTCGGTGTGGCAACAGGCAGGTCGTGCCAGTTGGTGTGAACACTGGTTGCTTCCTGGACACCAGGTGCAGTTGGTCATGTGACGCCTTTCTATTGCCATTGTGAATTAGCCCTTACCATGCTTGCTCTTCGAACATGTACCTTGTTTGTGCAAAAATTTGTTTAGAAGTTGCATCCCCATAATAATTGGATGAAAAAGTAAAACTGGTGTAGCTACACCCTGTCCGCATGCGCGCTAACGACTACTGTAATTTAATCCTCATATTGCTGAAATTGGTGCTGTGGAATTGTGTGTCCACTTTGTAAGTTGGTTAGGCCGGGTTAGTGTACAGCATGCTTCAGAAATTCGTGAGCAGCAGTGAAGATGTGAGTTAATAATAAGGCCCCTGACAGGGATGAGTGATGCCTTTGGTCTAACATGTCTCGAATGTAAAAGGTATGCAGGAGAAAATGGCTTCCTATTGCTGTTGCCATGAAAATCTTCTGAATAAATGATCAGGCATATTTAATTTCCCATTTTTCAGAGTATCAAAATTAAAGTACACCTTAGCAATTGATGACACGGGATTTTTTGTTCCTGTTGAAGAAAATCAAGTTGGAAAAAGGCGAAACTGCATTTCAATCGTGTAATTATGGCAACTGCTGTAGCCGAGCTTCTTGCATTCACATTATGTCTGTTGCAGCATTGATACCACTAAATGTAAGCATTGATACTGATAATTTAAGTGGTGCTTTGCGCAGTTGCGGTCATCCCCGTGTGCGAGTGTTTGAGCTGATTTAACGAACCCACCAGCGTATAAGAAAGAGTGCACGTCTCGAGTCTCAGACATACCACTCTAAGTAAGCGCAGTGATGCAGTTTGGCCAGTACTGTTGGGGTCCTTTCTTGGGTAAGTGAATTGCATAATGAAGTTGAAAGAAAGATAATGATATTGAAGGTAAGATAATGACAAATTTTCATAATTTGTATGTACTTTAGACATTTGCCAGCACAGTGGACAGTGACACTGTCCTTTTCTTTTGTTTTTGCAGATCACAGACTGAAGCCTGAGACTGAGTATGTGGCACGCTTTCTGCATGAAGGCATTGCCATTGCCGTTAGCGAGAGCTTCAGTTTCTTTGAAGGCGACAATACTGATGAGCTGTTTGTCTTGAGCGTCAAGGAGCTTCGCGAACTCACCGCGCACAGGAAGCAGTTACGGGTAAGTAAACATTTTTCCTGTGCTCTGTTTTGTACGTAGCAGGTAATGCAACGAAGGTCAGGGAGACTGCTGTTACTGCTTACCGAGAAACTGGTGCATCGCATACGAAAGAAAGGCATAGGTATGCATAACGTAATTGCAAATGACAAGTTTCACGCCTTTATGTCACTAAGTACGACCTAATCAATACAGTGCACGCTCATTCAAATAGCCTACGTACAGCAGATGTTTAGGCGTAATGGAGCATTTTCAAACTTAGTTAGGTGTGCAGGTCTACCTATTTTATTATCGTTTCTGATGGAACACACTCAAGGACGCGAGTTTGATTCACGACCATGGAAGCCACATTTTGATAAGGGCAAAATGCTAAAATGCCGTTATAGTTAGGTTTAGATGCATGTTAAAGAATTGATCTGGAGTCCCACACTACTGCATGTCTCGTAATCATGCCATGGTTTGGGCACGTAAAAGTCCAGACATTAAAATTTCTTAATGGTGTTTTTATGAGAGAGGCAAGTGTGATCGTATAGTATGTAGAATATGAAATTCTAACATATCATGATAACCTGCTGTCTTTTTGGTACTTTGCAATTCGTGTGCGCTCTATGTGCAGTACCAGAACATGGTATCCGATGCATATGCATCGCATATTGGCAGTAGCATGGGACACATTGAGTAGACAGACATGAGGGCAGCTTCAATTTTCCTTGGGTCAGATTCATTGGAAATCGTGCCTCTTCGCAACACTCTTATGGGGGGATTTAATTCGATTTAATTCTTATCAGTTGCCTGCTCATTTCACTTCTGTCTCGGAATGCAAGATTTTTGTTGTCTTCCAGGGATGCCAGGCCAAGCTGAGCCAAGTTGAGAAGCAGCTGCGAGAAGAGAGGCAAGAGAGGTCTCATGAACGTGAGCACAACCAGCTAAATGAAGCTCTTGTCTGGGAACTCAAGCAAGGCATAGCGGCCAAAAATGCCGAGTACATGGTAAGGATGCAGCAACTAGCACCACCACTGCATCTCTTCGAAGGTTCACAAAGCACTGTTCTTTCTTCAATTGGGGTGTAGCTTTCAGACCGACTTGAATACGAACTGAATTGTTCAGTGTGATTCACGTCTGACACAACCTGTACTTTTCAAGTGAGAAACATTTGCACCATAAATATGAGATGCAGTCCTTATTATTGTTTTCTTTTTTTTTTTTGCCTCAAGGGCCCTTAATTTGGGAGCACCATATTAACATAATTGTATGTCAACTCCCTCTATATCACATGTTAAAAACAAGGAAGTGTGGGTGCATCCAATAGGAAGTTTACTAAAAGTGCTGGTCGCTAGACTGACTACTCATCCTCACTAGTCATCAGATCTCTTCTTGAACTTCGGTGTTCTGTTGGCAGTCAGTTCATCAGGCCCTGTTGGCCGGAAAGTGTGTTCTCAATAGTATTCCCATTTCAAAGCAAGAACACCGGCTTCTTGTGTGACCATTTCGCATGTCACTGGCAAAGACCAATCGCGTAGTATAGTCACGTATGCTGCAAGCTTCGGAAAGTTTCCCTACTTCAGCCCACGAAAACTGGCAATTGGTGTCATATGTGAAAATTTCGTCACCCTGCAACAGCCTCTGCTGCATCATCTATTCAGAAACTCCAAACGTGCACCCTGCTGCAAAGTTATTTATTTATTTTTTTTTGCTTGAAAATGGCAGCCCTCTTGAGTGCTGCTGCCAATGAGTGCCAAAAGCTTTCCGAGTCCAGAGGACACATGATGCAGCACAAAGGTCCAGCAAAACCGTAGCGTACAGCTGTCCAAGGAAAGAAAAAGAGACTCAACAAAAAGCCACCGGGAAGTTCTTCCATCAGCTACTGATACCCCCCGCCCCCCTCCGATTAAATCACGGCTTAGCGCCTGTGCACTGTCAGGACTGCCGGTTCTGACTGAAAGATAATCGGACGAGATTTGGAGGGGGGGCTCATGCTTGGTGCAGACCAAAATTCTAGATGGCAACGGAAGAGCCTTTGTGAAGAGTGCACACCTCTGCTTCTAATGAAATGCTTAATTGAATACGTATGCATTTACCGTTTTTACTTAACTGGAGGGAATCTTGTGTGAAACTTCATGCGTTATGACAAGGGGGGGAAAGACGTTCTTCAAATGTTCCGACAATTTGTGACAACTCGGAGTGCAACCGTGAAACACCACGCTGTAAAAGTGCTTACAAATAGTGCACATATCTAAAGACTCTCAGAACTGGGCTTCCTAGGAAGCGCTGCTGTGTGGGATTCTGTAGTGGAGAACAGGTTGAAAAGAAAAAGAAAAATGGTGGGAGGGGAGGGGGGGTTTGCTTGGTCATTGGTGTATATTTCAAATATCCCAAAAAGGGAGGGTGGTTGCTTGCTTGGAATTTTATGGTATGCGATTTCATTGGCATGAATAGTTGGATACGTGAAAGAACTATGCACACGAAGCACATTTGCACCTTGCTTCGGCTTGAATCACCACTGTGACGAGTCAGTGACCTTAAAAAAAAAAACGAAGGCAGCGTGAGAAGACCGTGCCCTCCTCCAACAAATAACGATGATGACAAGTCCCTGCCAACGTGACAGCAGAAACAAATTCCAACTTGAAGGCCTCTTCTTTGCGAGCACCAAAAACATGTTTCAAACCAGTTACGTCATAGATTCCATCTTTGCAACAAAGACTTCAATGGTTGTGCTTTTGACAAACGAAAGCATGTTATGGGTGTCGTTTGCACCATTCACTCAACTAATTTTACAGTCTAGCCAGGCCAAGCAGCGTGGAAGATCACCATGGCTACTCTCTTCCGTGGTTGCTATGCCGAGTCGGAGCTCACTTTGTGATGTATTGTATGGGAACGGTCCTACAGTTGCGGCGTAACAGCGGGATTCCCAATACATTAGATCCTATGGGAGCTGTGCTGGGTGTGGCGGAAAATGACGTAACAGATGAGAAAACACAGCAGTGAGGGATGTGGCATTGGTGTTCGCCTGTATTGGCTCGTACACTTACTACATCATAGAAAAAACATAGGCTTTAATGGTCGGGTTTGTAGTGACCTGATATGGTTATCTTGAACAGATGCATATGCCAGTTGTTATACTTAAAGATTTGATGTCGTGTTTCAGTCTGTGAGCGCTGTACATCCTGGATACTTCAGAAGTGTGTGAGAGAAATGTATCATGAACTTTGCAAGAGGTGGCTGTTAAACACCTTTTGTGCTTAAACTAAATTCTGTCATTTGAAACTAACATTGCACGTCACAATGGAAGTTAGCTCGATTTTCTGTTCATCATTTTTGCGAAAATCGTGAAGGTGTCATTCTTTGGATATTGGCCAAGAAACATTTTTACCTTTGCCCCTGTGTTTATTCTTGCAGAAATCTCTCAGTGATATGGAAAGAAAGCACAGACAAGACATGGAAGCGAAAGAGACAGCACTTTCATGCACGAGAAAGCTGTTGGACGTATCTACCAAGAACTTTAATACCCTCAAGGCTGAGCATGAAGCACTCACGGTTCGTTCTTGTAACTCCCCATATTCACTGTGCAACTTTCGATATTCAGTTTGACCATGATGGGTCATTTGGAATACGAGCCATGGCACTGCAGTGCTAAGCGCAAAAGTGCGACTTCGACTGCCAGCCGCAGCAGCCACATTTTGATGGTAGTGAAATGCAAAAAGCCTGTGATTTAGGTTAAAACGGGCTACTGTGCTTTAAAATGTCTTTTTGTATTTGTGATTGATTTTGACGAAACGTGCTGAGTTTATGAATTTATGTGTTGACATCAAAGTCGCAATTACTTTTCTAGTACAATATGTAGTTTTTAGAATATAAAACATCTCGTGTGCATTTTTGGGAGAAAGACATTTCCTAAACTGAAAAAGTTATAAAGTAAATCGGCATAGTATTACAAAATAATCTGTAATGAGAAATGTATGCAATAAAACAAGAATGGCTGTTTTAAATCCATTTGAACAAAACTTGTGATACTCTATTGAAGTGAGCTAATGTCATGCTGAGATTTCGCTTACAAGATTTCGAGGTTCTTTTTTTTTATTCCTCCCCAGTAAAGGGTACTGCTGCAAGAAGTTAGCACCTGAGCAATATTTTTTGTATCTGCTTATGTTACCAGCTGCACTGCGATCAGCTCAATAAGATTATGTAGATGTTCTTTGATAAAGCTGGTTTAGAAGACTTTTCTTCAGCCAATGCATAGGGGACACCAAAATCCTAGGACGCCATAACAGGCCGTTTTTTCTTAATTTGGTGTGTGATACCCCAAAACAGAAAATGGTGCCACCATAAACCGATGTGCTGTAATTCAGATCGCCTTGCTTTCACGTAATTTGAATCTGGCAGCTTTTTTTTTTTTTTTTGGTTGCATGGCGTGTAGTGATTTTCGATGTTTTGTCTCCATCAGATTGAGTGGAGGGCAAGTCATTCAGCTTGATGAACATGATAGCATCGGCGTTGCACTACTCTTGGCAACACCCAAGGTTTTGATGACAGTGTTGTGGCAGCAGGAATAGGCATGACAGCTTCGCTTAATGCTTATTGCGGCAAAAAAATGTAAAGCTTCATCTTTTTTGATGTGCATCACTGTGAAGAGGACTCCACAATCATGCCATCACATTGTAGTCGCTGCATCTCAGGTTTCAGCAAAATTAAGGTTTTTTTATGTCATTGAAATTACATAGTTTTTTTTGTACTGCCATATTATTCAAGCATTCTTGCAGCATTTTCCATCTTTTAAAAAAAAAGAGGAATGATTTGGTGCCTATACTTTGCATGAAAGGTCGAGTTCCAATTTAAACAAATTTTCTATATAATGAAGTAAATTACATACTTTTACCGACTTATTTATATTCAGGTTTAACTGCACCTCAGATCCTTTTTCAAGGGGAGTGACACACAGATGTCGAGGCGCAACTTGTAAGCGTCTTTCATGGTTGAGGCGGAGAGGAGTGGGTGCTAAGTTTTTTCTTTGGCGATGTGGAACTGATAGGCTGGGAATGGTCCAACACTGTTGACAATTCCCTTCGGGCATGCTTTCCCTTACTTTTTTCACCTTTGCTTAAAGTATATAAGATAGGGTTTCTTTAGTCGCATGGCGAAGGCCTAATTGTAGTGAACATGAGCAAGTAGTTCATTGCAGAGGTAATTTCGATGCATTATTTTTTCTTGGGCATTAATAAGGAACAGAAAAATTGTGGCGGAAATTTCATTGAAGTTCCTTACGGTATCATTATTTTGTGGTAGTTTATATCTTGGAAACCGAAACTGGTTGAAAGAAATGAGTGTTTTAGTAAATTCCTAATACCATTTGATACTTGCCAGTATTTCTCATAGGGCATAGAGGGCTTTCATTTACCGGGAAAGAAATATCACAAATTAAATGTTACAAGTTTACATTAGTACTCATTCAAACAGCTTTTTGCCATTTGTAAAATGAAATGTTGCCCCCCCTGATGGTTGTCTTGTGTAGGTGGACCACAAGCTGCAGCAGGAAGCCCTGGAAAATGTTCAGGAAAAGCTGTACGCGCAGGAAAGCACAAAAGACTTGCTTCGCACTGAACTCAAGAGCTTGCGGGAAAGCAGAGCCAAGGTAAGGCAAAGGCTGTACACGTACACTTCAGTCTCGTTGCCGGAGTGCTGAATTAGGAAAAAAGAAATACAGGTTGGGTTTGAGTTCGGGTTCAGTGAAGTTCAATTCACTCTGGTTCCGTTTCGGTTTGGGGGAATAGAAATCCATAGCGATTCGCAAACGAACTTACAACCGGGATTCTGTTTATAAACTGTTTCGGCACCGTAAACTTTATCTTCGACGTGTTGCGCAGTGCTGTTGACTTAAGCACGCTATGCTAGAGCATTCCAGGCAGCACTGATGAAGCGACTGCACCTGTAAGTTTGCCAGGGCCAGTTTTCTAATTTTCCGTTTCATTTCCTTTTTATTTTCAATTTTTTTTTTTTTTTTTTGTCGTGTGCAAACATATCTGGAAGTTTTGTTCTAAGAGGAACAAATCGGCCCCTTTGCACATTGTACATGGGGATGTATGTTTTTAAGTAAATATCAGTGAAGTTTAGTGAAAATAGCTGCATCCAGCTCAAAGCACCATTTTATGGTCGCGCTTATGAGTACGGTCTAGTAAGGTACAGAGTATGGGCAAATGCCTATGACCTTTTGGCGACCCATATCTCGGCTCTCTTTCCAGCATACTATCTTTCTATTGCCAGTCATGTCTGCCCCCTAAATATGGGATGCAATAGTATACATATTTGTATGTCTATTAACCTAACAGTTTGTTAAAAGCCACACTGCATTATTCCAAAATTATACTGTTATGCCAACCCATAGTTTTGAATGTGTAGGATACGGATACCTTTAAAATAATGATACTGACTCAACATTTCTTGTTAGCAGACGTACCTTCACTGCTTATCGCAATCCGTTCGGCAGTTTTAACTACATAGGAATATTTTTCAAATTTATCAGGAAATGATTTTGCGAGCTTCTTAGAGATTTCAGTTTATGCGAATGTAATGTCTGTCTTAGCGTGCTCAACTTCAACACGCCGAAATGCATGAACTTTCTATGGTGATTATGAAAACAAATAAATAATTAAATAAGTAAATGCGCATTAGCAGAAATGTGAGTCAAATTAATAGAGAGAGGAAGAACAACAGAAAGAAAGGCCAGTACTGATTACAGCGACGAGGCGCTACCGGCTTATGGGGGGTGAATTGTACGTCTATTTGAACCACATTGTTGTGAACTGATCCTGACAATTTCAATTGGGGTTTGGTTCTCGTTCAGGCATGTTCCGGGAATATCAATTACATAGGCTTGTGCGAATATTCGAATGCTTCGAATATTCGAACGAATATGACTGTATTCGAATTCGCTTCGATTCGAATTTAAATTGTTGAAAATTTTGAAGTATTCGAAATGAACGAATAGATGTATATTAGTCCGGATGTAACCCCTGTAAAGGTGGTTTCACTGCAGTGGAGGGGTGCTAAGCCGTGAAAGCACCTATCCAGGCGTGTATTAGTTGGCATGTAACTCCCCTGTAAAGGTGGTTTCACTGCAGTGAAGGGGTGCTAAGCCGAGAAAACACCTATCCACTGCCGCGAAGCCCCACTTCAAGGTTAAATGAACACATTACCCTCACATCGATTCGTCATTTTATTGCGATAGCAATTATATGGACACTCTCGGCTGGTTTTCACCGTCGCCGTCGCCGTCATGTCCCGTATATGTATATGTATCTATATATTTATAAAAGCCACAAAGAAAAATAATTCAGAAAAATGTTTCCGACGCGCGGCATCGAACCAGGGACCTCTCGCTCCGCAGCGCGCGGTGCTAACCGCTGAGCCACAAAGGCGCACGTCCTTCAATGTGCAAACAGCGAGCTATTTATATACAGCGAGTTTTCAGCGTGTTTTCAGCATTACCAGCGAGATGGCACAAAGGCCACGCTCGCCGAGCTCAACGGGGCTTAGCTGGCCGCCCCGTTTGTCGCGACGCGCGCTCTCAGGCGCTCCTAGCTCTCCGGTGCGCACTTTGCCCAGAGGGGGGGGGGGGTAGATGCCCGTGCGCGCGCGTTTATCTCCCGGTGGTGGAGAATTGGCCTTGGGCTTTCGCCGGAACGATTGCGTTGTAGTTATCGGGCGCGCGAAGGTTACTTCGCTCGCTGCAGTCCCCCCCGTTTGCGAAAGGAGCACGCTTTTCAAACACAGCGAAGTAACAACTGTGACACTTGTTAGTTCGCGCTCGTCTGTATCTGTGAATGCGTTTCGTGCGTCGTTTTTGTTTGAGCAGCGCGTTAAGTATCGAGCTGTGAATGTTGTTAGTTTGCTCTCGTCCTGTCTGTGTTGTTTTCGTGCATAATGTGTGCGTGAGCAGCGCGCTGCACGTTTCGACCTGCTTGCCATACGTCGCTTGGTCGCTTGACATTCCAATTTGTTGCTATCGCATTCATTGCTTCGCCTTGTGGCGAAACTGTGACTTTTTGTAAGTTTAAAAGCTTGTTATAGCATTTTAAATGCTCTAAGTATAGAAAATTTGAAAACGTAACATATTTTCCAGGTTATGACTTGCATTCTACTGAAAGTCAAATCCTACTGTTTTTCCACTTCCTTTGAACCAAAAAGAATGGCATTTGCACAGGCCTTGTTTTGATTTGTAAAAAATATTGTGCAGGTTTGTTGGGTCATGACAAATATGCCCATTTTTTTTATAATATTTGATATATGTACTATTCGAATTCGATTCGAAATTATTCGACCAAAATCAATATTCGCTTCGAGCCTAAAATTCACTATTCGCACAAGCCTACAATTACAGTATGGAAAGTCGGTGCAGTTTAACAGCCTACTTGTTACAGCAGAGTCGGACCATTAGTATTAACTTCATCCTATCTGATATTCTTTACAAGCATTATAACCTGTCTTAAACTTAATTTGTAATGTTGAACAATTCATTGTATTTGTGTTCATTACGGGGGCTTAGTTGTAATATAAGCAGTCCTGTTTCACGCTACTGTATTTGATCATCTTTACTTGCAAAAGTCCTCTTAATGTGGTTATAATAAACTTATTCCATTTCATTGTAAGTGTGGTGAAGCATTTCTTGAAATTTGATTTGTTGTTAATTTGTTGAATGTCATGCTAATACTAATGGAAGAAGGGAAACATAAAGTACTCATTCTGAATTTATTTGCCAAGCTGCTGTGTGGTGATGTCAGTGCAGTCTTAAGATTGCGTGATGTTTTGGAATCTTGTGGCCATTTCTAGTGCAGTGAAAGTTCTTAGAAATTGTCACATTAAGTTGTTGCTTGCTTTAGAATGCAGTGTGATCACAGCACTTTGGTGACTGACATACCATTAGTCTGCTCTGAATGCATTCAACTATATTTCTTATCAGTGCCCCCCTTTTAAGCAATAAGACATTTAAACTTGTTCACCAAAGCAGTGGTAGTCCAACCGCGCCACTTGCGCCATTTTGCTACAATTCCATATTCCTGCACCTTGCTGCGCACATTCGATTACAGCTTGTGCCAACTGCGCCAAAATTCACTAGTCCGCCTGTTTACATGGCATCGAACCATTGCTGGACCAAAACTATTCTTTGTCGCAATGAATACAGCTAGAGCTCTTACATAATGCTGCCGATGCCCTCTATACTCGCTCCAATCCAGCGATGCGCTTTTTGTCATTATATTCAGCCTAACCAAAGTTTCTGCGCTGCCACGTGTGTCTCCATTGTTCACAGTTTCGCATGCCGTCGCTAGTCTCTCTTTTTTATTATGTAACTGTCGATAACACGTAGCAAGGTGACTTTTTTTTTTTTTGCGAGTCGCTCCGCGTACCATAATGTAGCCTCCGCGGTGAAGTAGCAACAGCTATAGGCACTGCTCGCTGTAAACGGAGTCTTCATGCAAATGAAAATTCAACCGTGCAATAGTCCATTTGATATTTCGCAAAAAAATGTAGATGCCTTTTAATCGCGCTGCGCAGCGTTCTTCGGTATGCCTATCGTAAACCTAAGCCTAAATGCCCGCGTAGAGCGTGTCTGGCACGATGAGGTGCAAATGCTGACACACGTCCAAGCGCTCGTCGCGTGTCCTGATTACGAAATGGACGTAACGCGGTGGCAAGCCAGCGCACGTAGAAACCGAGCCGCGCAGTCAGCCACAAATAACGAACGAGCACTCTCACGCATGTTAAACGTCATTCGAGAAAAAAGGTCAAAGAAGTCTCTCCATTTTGCAAATCTACCCAACTGATTCCCTCCCCTTGTTCAAAACTACACCTGCGAGCATGCCAACGGGTTTGTTCGCAAATCGCACATTGACGAGCATTGAGGGGTGCTGCCGCAGGAATTTCTCGCTGTTCACGAACTACCTAGCTGTTCTGTGCGGTGGCATTTGTTAAGTTCAAATTGCAATGCCAAACTGTAAATTAAGGAAACAGATGGGATGTAGTCGCATTAGTCCTCAGTACTTGCTGCACCCTAAAATGTCCTTCCAGGACCCAGCTGTATTAGGCGGGTGGCATTTGCGCAAAAAACAGGGACGCGCAAATGTCAGCCATTCACAATAAAATACCAACTCACCCAACGCTCTGTACTTGCATTAGTACCCCTGTCAACGGTGGATCCAAGGGGTGGTGATTGTGTAAGATGGCGGGGTGTGGCCGTTCACCCGTCCCTCCCCCTCTACCCCCCCAAAAACAAAGAGAAAAAATAACCGGTGGCACTCGTACCACCAAACCAGTCAGTTTGTGCTCTGTCATATGGCCTGCTCGCCGTACTTCATATTTATTCCCCAATTGTGTAGGTGGCATGGGGCTCATACCCACCACTCGCACTTTGACAGCATATCAAGATGAAAAACTCATTTACACAGGGTGTCGCTAAAGCCAACGTTTTGATAAGCGGAGTTGTCTTCTTCAAGACTGCCTTGAAGAGGAGCATCCGAGCCCCCGGTCCTTCATGCTTGGATCGATTACTGACCCCGCCCCCTTTGTACCAGTTTACTTTGTACCAGTTTTATTTTTTAGAAGACTTTTTCTGAAAATATTTCAAAAACCAGAACTAAGTGCTCAACCCTCAACCAATAGTCCTTGAAAGATAAAGGAGAATGTCACTCGGTGCTCACACCTCTAATAATTATTAAGTATGATGGAGCATCATCCATAGCGAGCTGTGGCGATTATTGAATGCACTATGAATGCAGGCAATTTGAAACAGTACATTCTCATTTGCAACAAGTTTTTTTCGTCTTCTTTCTTTAACTGTTAGACTGATGCTTTTCTGGTTAGCATTTCTTTTCTTTTTGGAATGACCTTATGACACCTGTCATTCGCAGATACTGAATGTGCCATGCTTGCCTTGTCACTAATGCTTTACTTCAATGCACATCTTGTGCAGCGCATTGAAGCCAGAATGGGACACTCTTTCGTACTAAGAACCTTATTAATGGCTGCTCTATGGATGTTGGCCTTGTCTATTTAGTTTACATCACAGCAGGGTCATTCCACGCCAAACGTCCCAGCCATTTTGGCGACCATCTCAAATGCACTCGAAAAAAATCGTGCTTATTTGCTGCATTGAAAGCAATGAATTGCTAGAATATTACTGAGAGAAAAAAATTTTTTGGCCACGTGGGTGCCTTCTGAATTTCCCGGAATGTCGTCTGGGTGTTGTTTGTGAGAATATTTATTCCAAGAGTATCGTTTGTTGTTTCTACACCAAATCTGGTTTACATATTAAGCAAAGGTGTTTGTGTAAGGCGCTTTAAGCCTAATAATATTCGTGCCAGTTTTCTGCCATGTAAGCCTCCAAGAATTTAGCCAAAATGTTCTATGTTTGCATTTTTTTCCATTGCAACATTTTGCATTGCATGAATATCTGAGCAATGAATACTTAGTCCACACAACATGTAGTTTGCGAAAAAAATATTTTCAGACCCCTCAAGTTTCTAAACTTTACGGGAAAAAATCACGAATTTCAGAAAATCGTCATTTTTGTCCCCATTGTGACGCAATTTGCACCACGTGGTGGTCCAATTAAAAATCAGCTTTATACCTCAATCGAAAGCAAATGAACAGTTCTTCTTATATGGCAAGTTTTATCATTACAATTTTTGTTTTAAGGAAGAAAATAATTTTCGAAGTTTCCCATTGACGGCTATATGCCCATTCGGTCATAGGACAGCTTCCTGGTTGAAGTTCCCCATTGTCATCAATGGGAAACTTCAAAAAATTATTTTCTTCCTTAAAACAAAAATTGTAATGATAAAACTTGCCATACAAGAAGAACTGTTCATTTGCTTTCGATTGAGGTATAAAGCTGATTTTTAATTGGACCACCACGTGGTGCAAATTGCGTCACAATGGGGACAAAAATGACGATTTTCTGAAATTCGTGATTTTTCCCCGTAAAGTTTAGAAACTTGAGGGGTCTGAAAATATTTTTTTCGCAAACTACATGTTGTGTGGACTAAGTATTCATTGCTCAGATATTCATGCAATGCAAAATATTGCAATGGAAAAAATGCAAACATAGAACATTTTGGCTAAATTCTTGGAGGCTTACATGGCAGAAAACTGGCACGAATATTATTCGGCTTAAAGCGCCTTACACAAACACATTTGCTTAATATGTAAACCAGATTTGGTGTAGAAACAACAAACGATACTCTTGGAATAAATATTCTCACAAACAACACCCAGACGACATTCCGGGAAATTCAGAAGGCACCCACGTGGCCAAAAAATTTTTTTCTCTCAGTAATATTCTAGCAATTCATTGCTTTCAACGCAGCAAATAAGCACGATTTTTTTCGAGTACATTTGAGATGGTCGCCAAAATGGCTGGGACGTTTGGCGTGGAATGACCCAGCAGCATTTCCAGTATAAACACTAAAAGAATATTCACCGAAAATTTAGACATGTTTTGCTACAAGTGATCCTGAATTACATTTTGGCTACTCCATACCTGTTCCAATACACAGTTCCTGCTGCTCCAAATCTGCTCCAAAAGAGACTTTTTCCTGCTCCAAAAATTGCTCCAAATCATAAATTGACTGGACCACCACTGCCAAATAAAAAAAAAAGTTAACGAGAATTGATGTGCATTGTTTTGTAGGTGGCTGCCTAACTTGGGCTTAATTAATACTTGGTTCACTTTTTTTCCTTGACAGTTTGCCCTGAGGGTTGTGAATGTGATGACTGAAAACGATAGCCTCAAGGAGATCATCCAAAAGTTGTCCCAGAAGCCTGCTGTGAGTTCTCATTTTCATTCTTTAAAGGCCAATGGGAATTGTTTAGCCTAGCGAAGTATGAAATCATCACAATATGCACACCAGTGAGACAAGTAGAACTAACAACCTATTTGCACGTTCTTCTCTACCCTTAGAACTAATGAATTTATTAACAAATGACTATCCTACATATTACCATGATTTACTTAAAGGGGCCCTGCAACACCTTTCATCTTGGTGAGGAAGCGCTGCTTATTGGTAGTCAAGGCTCCTGAGAACACGTGAGCCAATCATTATAGTGCAGCACATGGCCTGGAATTTACAATTAATTCTCAAAGTCAGCCAGAAATCACACGTTCTTCCCTCAACAAATGATGCCATAAACTAGGGGTTTGCGAATATTTGAAATTTCGAATATTTTTCTAATAGTGTTTGCTATTTGATTCGATTCGCATTGGAATTTTACTACTTGAACTATTTCAACTTCTCGAAGACGCAGTCGACGTCCTGATTGGCAGTGGCCGCTTCAGATTTTCAATATGCTTCACCCCATCACACTTTCGTATTGCGGCAAAGCTGCCTGTTTTACTCTGATACAGTTGCAAATGTATAGACTCAAGAAAATGCTGGTTCCAACATGAAGATGATAGATGTGGCAGAGATGGGGGGGGGCTCAATTAATGCTGTTTTTTTGGACTTGAAATCTTGGCAGGAAGTTAAAAAAATTGGACGCGAATACGGTCTGAAGGTACGCAGCTAACACAGCCGAAGATTAAAGGCGATAAGGCCGTGAAACGGCATGAAGCGTAACGGCTTTACTGTCGTTTGCTTATGGCTATGGTCGTGCAGAGCTTTGGCACTTAGATTTCAGTTGGCCTCTAGCGAAACTTTGCCTGTGTGCTCTGTATGCTCCGAGAGTAGACTGAATACGGTATTTCTCGTGTACTATAACCTGTCATTGCATATCAACTATAAACCACGGAAGAAAAAAAAGATACCCGCGTACTGAGGCAAGGCCCCCTTCCTTGCATTACCGTGAAGGTGTGCCATGAAGCCAACTTGTGCACCGAAATTCGTGTATAAGCCGCTCCCCGAGCTTAGCTCCAAATTTTCTGTGTATTTTGCGCATGTTATATGCGAGAAAATGCGTTCACTCGGTGTGTGGCCAAGTACGTATGAGTTAGCAAGAGTTCAGTGCATGCACTTACTGAAACCAAATGATAAATCGTAATCATCAAATCTTACCGAATTTTGCGGTCTGTAGATGAAATTTCACTGCAGCGAAATTCCGCGACAACGAAGTTTTGCAAGCTTCCCGTCAATTTCGTTGTAGCGGGATTTGACTGTACTATATACAGTTCATATGGGGTTGAAATCTCCAGCTTCTATGAACTGATCTTTTTGTATCCAGTTTACTTTTTTTTTAATGACCGAGTACCAGTGCTGGTTGTTCCCAAGATACAGTTGACTGTTATAGTAGTTTAAGTCGTAACTTTCTTCCAGTAACTACCTGCTTGATCCCTAATTGTCTGATACTGAAGCATTGCTCTGCAACTCATTCTAGATGTCCGACATTGGCACGTGCACTGAGGATGACGATGAGAGGCTTGATAATGAGGTGAGTTTCCTGCGTAAATGATGCAATTCTATGTTCTGTACTTTGAAAGGGTTTGAGCCTGGGCTTGCTGTTAAGGCTTGTTATCAAGAAACAGTGCAAACACACGAGACAAGAAAGACACACTGGACTTGCCCAGCACCAAGTCCAGTCTGACTTTCTTTCTTGTCTCGTGGGTATGCTGTTGTGCTTGATCAGTGTTCACTGTTCTCTCACACATCAGGTCGTGGGCTTGATTCCCAGCCATGGTGGCCATGTTGCTATGGGGGGCGAAATTATCGCCGCGCGCCCGGCAGTTTCAGATCATTAACAACATGCGCATTATCAGGGTGACTTAGCATTCTTGATAGGAAAGTGGCCAGCGCCGACTTTTCAAGAAAGGAAGCGCAAACAAGCCGGATGACGATTATTGTTGTGGGACAGAAAGACACGCTTTAAACTCGATCATTTTTTAGAGTGTACTTAGATTTATGTCGGTGTTAAAGAGCCCCGGGGGTCAAAATGAACCCAAGGTCTCCCGCTGCAGTGTGTGTCATTATCTGATATAGTTGAACCCCTTTGTAAGAGACACTTGAGGTATAAAACACGCCACTGTGCCTACCCTGAGGTAGGGGTTGAACTGAAAATGAGAACATGGTATCCTGTTTTTAAGAGACACCTTATATAAGGGACAAGATCTGTTCCCTGGTGCGTGTCTCTCATAAATGGGCTAAACTGTATATATTGGCTTTGGGCTGTAAAAACCCAAAAATGAATTAAGTTTTGTTGCCCAAGGAAATTAAAGCGTATTGTTTAATCCAGTTCAGCTATGTTCATTAATAACTTTTTTTTTTTATTCCATGTGTCAAGGTGAACAACAACGTTGTTGTCACTGCATCGGCTGCCAAGGAGCTGGAGGACCAAGTCCGAGAGATGGTGGCTCGGCTCAGCGCTGCAGCCGACGAATACACCAAGCTGTACCGGAAGTATAAGAAGCAAGAGATGCTAATGGCAAGCTGCCATTGTGCAACCATGGTGAGGCATTTGTTTCCTTCTCCTCGCTTCTAAATTCTCTGTGGCCAATGCGGCTGGAACCTCATTGATATTGCTACTGCTAGGCATCGCAGTAATCTCTAGGCTTGTGCGAATATTCGAACGGTTCGAATATTCGAACGAATAGTGCAGTATTCGAATTCGCTTCGATTCGAATTTAAAATATTGAAAATTTCTAAGTATTCGAAACGAACGAATAGATGCATATTAATCCGCTTGTAACCCCCCCTGTAAAGGTAGCTTCACTGCAGTGGAGAGGTGCTAAGCCGTGAAAGCACCTTTTCAAGTGTATATAAGTCCGCATGTAACCGCCTGTAAAGGTGGTTTCACTGCAGTGGAGGGGTGCTAAGCCGTGAAAGCACATATCAAGGGGAAATCCGCACTGCCACGAAGCCCCACTTAACGGTTAAATGAAGAGATTACCCTCACATAGATTCATTTTTTAAAGTTTAAAAGCTTGTTTTACCGGCTTATATGCTCTAGGTATAGTAAATTTTCAAACGTTACATATCTTACAGGCTATCACTTGCATTCTACCGAAAGTCAAATCCTGCTACTATTCAAAGTTGTTTCCACTTCCCTTGAAGCAGTGGCCTATTGAATAGGCTATAGCACCCCCCACCTTTATTTTTTTTTTATTCGCACGTCTATTCTCCTCTTTGCTTTCCTTTTCCATCTTTTTTTTCCCTTTCCCCCTCCCCTTAGTGTAGGGTAGCAAACCGGATGCTACACTTCTGGTTAACCTCCCTGCCTTTCTCTCTTTTTATTCTCTCTCTCTCTTGAAGCAAGAAAATGGCATTTGCACAGACCTTGTCACAATTTTTTTTTAAATATTGTGCAGGTTAGTTAGGTCATGACAAATATGCCAATTTTTCTTTGTAATATGTGATATATACTATTCGAATTTGATTCGAAATTATTCGACCAAAATAACTATTCGCTTCGAATTCGCTTCGAGCCTAAAATTCACTATTCGCTTCGAATTTGCTTCGAGCCTAAAATTCACTATTCGCACAAGCCTAGTAATCTCAGATTACTACCAAGTCTTCCTCCTGTATATGAGCTCAGCATGTCAACGCCTTTTGCACGCTTTCTTCTATGCACTAGATATGATTGTTTACATTAGAATCTCCCTCTTATTGAAGATGGATCGTGGTAGTATATCTATGCATTTAGCTCTCTCTTTCTTGCACAGAGGATGCTTCACTAGCCTAATAAAAGTTTCCAGTACAACACCGTACGCAAAATTGACTTCAAGACATGCACTGAAGCCAGTGTTCCTAATCTGTATTTAACTAAAATTTTTCTCTATGTTCTCCAAGAAAAATAATGTTCTTAATGCATTTCTGGTGTACATTTAATCTGCCAAGTCTAAAGAGCACTGAAAAGAAGTAGTTGGTAATCGGGGACAATTCTTTCAAAAAACAATCCTGGAGGTAAAGGGTCAATTTCGTAGGCTTGTGCGAATATTCGAACACTTCGAATATTTGAACGAATATTAGAACGAATTAATATTAACGTATTCAAATTTGCTTCTATTCGAACTTAAATTATTGGAAATTTTGAAGTATTCGAAATTAACGAATAGTTGTGTATTAGTCCGCACATAACTCCCCTGTAAAGGTGGTTTCACTGCAGCGGAGGGGTGCTATACAGTCAATACATCTTTTCAGGGAAAATTCGCACTGCCACAAAGCCTCACTTATCACCTTCACATCGATTCTTCCTTTTTTAAGTTTAAAAGTTTGTTATACCGACTTATATGCCCTAAGTAGAGTAAATTTTAAAACGTAACATATTTTACAGCTTATCACTTGCATTCTACCGAAAGTCAAATCCTGCTACTATTCAAAGTTGCTTCCACTTCCTCTTTGAACCTAAACGAATGACATTTACTAGGCTTGTGCGAATATTCGAAACTTTCGAATATCGAAGCGAATAATATGATATTCGATTCGACCTTCGAATCGAATATGACTATTCAAAAAGTTCGAATATTTTCGAAGTATTTCGAAGTCGGTTAAAACGTGAAAAAAAAAAAAAAAGAAAGAAAGAAAACCACGAGCGTACCACAATACGCACGGCAGAAAAAATGTCCCCTTTCTTTGTGAAATATAACCTCCGCTACCTTCCGTGTATTTCACGGTGGCGGCCGTTTGCAAAGGCCGCAGAAAACTGGCGGCAGGCCCGCCACCCTCGAGACTCGCTCGCTCGTTCCGACAGCGGCGGAGTGTAGATTCGCTATTTAAAGACGCCTAGGAGCTTCACTATTTCTGAGCTTTCATCAGCATGGCTTTCCGTTTGAAGCGGAAAAGAATAAACACTAATGCCGAGCACAGATCACCATTGCACGCCAATGAGGCCACTAGCGCAACAAGCGCACGCCCGAGGGAGTACAGTTACACTGTAGTACAGTACCGGAGGAATGCCCTAACGGACAGTATCCCAACCATCCCAACTGCCCTAACAGCGTAAGAGGGCCCCTAAGGGCCCTCTTACGAGGGTTACATAAGTGGTTGGGTGCTAATAAATTTGAAAATGAAAAGTCTGATGTCTGTCTATTTCTGATCCCCCACTTTTATGAAAGGTAAAAAGATTTAGTGAATGAAACAGCTAGCAAAGGTTATTGTAACAAGGTAATGTAGTTCATTCCATCAATTTTTCTCTCGTGAACTTTGTCTCCCAGGTATTCGCTTCGATTCAAAAATATTCGCTTCGCTTCGAATTTATTCGAATGAAGTAACTATTCGATTCGTATTCGCTTCGAAGGGAAAAATCACTATTCGCACATGCCTAACATTTACACGTGCCTTACCGTATTTACTCGCGTAATAGGCGCACTTTTTTCCAGACAATCTGGCTCCAAGTTCGGGGTGCGCCTATTACGCGGGGTAAAATTTCCGAAAATTTTATTTCCGACTACAGCATAGACCGCTGATAACGTAAATCACCGAAGTCACGAATATCCGCACTACAGCCAAAACAACCTTCTTCATAGGCTACACTAGCGCAAAAAGTGTTGAGCATGCAGTCTCGCGTGTCCAAGAACCGAGGCACGCGATGCGGTGTGCTCACAAGCATTCAAATTTCTAAATATTATCATCGAAAGACCCGCGTTGCCAACAAAATGAACGCGAAAAAAAAAAAAGTTCGAAAAGAAAGCGCCATCGCGGAAATTCACCGTTTCATCACGACCGAAATTTTGTGCTCTGAACGGTACCAATCGTTCGATTTCGCGGGCTTGCACCCCATATCGAAGACATCGAATCGCGAACCACCATTCGAGTGTTAAGCGCCACCCATGTCCCCTTCCTTCAAGTAGAGCAACCGCAAAGAGTTACATTGATTCCGTACGAAACCGCAACTTTGATATCAACCGCGACCGCCACCGAAAAGCAACCAACGCTGATTAGGCCTAGCCTACGGTTCGGCGTGTTGTCGCGGGACGTTTGTACAAGACGACATGAAGATTGGGCTTCGAAAGGCACCGATTCAAGAGCAGCGCGCGTGATACGATGAAGGTTCGCGGCCGGGAAATAAGCAGCGACAAAAGTCCGCCGAGCTTGTGCAAGTCCGCGTTGTGGCAGCGAAGGCGAAAGCTCGCGTCGGAAAGCCGAAAAGCTTTTAAATTTGCGGACGAGGTAGCAAAAGCGTGACGACGCTTTTCACAACAGGAAACTGTAAACGTACTTGATAAGGACGCGATCGCACGTTCCACGCGGAGCGTGCGCGGTCGGCAAGCGGCCGGAGCCGCCGGTGCAAAGGTTACTCCGACGCCCAGGCAACCGCCGCCCTTCCTCACTCGGCGATTCCGCGCAGTTGGCGCAGCGCTGCCGCGGTATTTTTTCTTTTTCCTCGCACCAGTTAACGTAATAGGACGTCTAATTGCAACCTTGCAAATACGGTACAGAACTACTGATCACGGCCAAGGTCGGGGTGCGCCTATTATGCGCGGAATTAAAAAAGTCTGATTTCTCGCGACCAAACTGGGGGGTGCGCCTATTATGCGAGTGCGCCTATTATGCGAGTAAATACGGTATTTCAATATTAAAAAATATTGTGCAGTTAGTTGGGTCGTGACAAATATGCTCATTTTTCTTTGTAATATGTGATATATACTACAGCATAGACCGCTTATAACGTAAGTCGCCGGAGTCGCGAATATCCGCACTATATAAGCGGTACCGCACTATAACCAAAACAACGTTTTTGAAAGGCTGCGCGTGTGCAAAACCGGACCAAGAGACAGCCGCGCGATTCCGACTATCGGGGCATGCGACTGGGACGTAAGTTTGCATCTGCTTAAGTTTGAAAATGTTGAACGGTTAGCGTCCGCGGACCTGCGGTGCCGACATAACAAACGCACGCAAAAAAAAAAAAAAAAAAAAAAAAAAAAAAAAAAAGCGCCATAACGGAAAGACGCCAACTAACTTTTCGGATCTCCTCAGTTATGCGGAGTTCGCCGCGATACCACAATGCACAGAAACTATACGTCAAACGGCAATTGAAGTTTCCGCCGCACGCTTTCGATTTTCCGGGCGCGTGCGCGATGTCGAAAACAGTGGCGACCACAAACCGCCACACGAGTGTTACACACACAGGCCCTCATTTTCGTCAAAGATGTAAGGCATCCCTTCTAAATGGAACAAGTGCGAAATGTTCCGTAGACTCGGCACCAAACCGCAACTTTGATAGTCCGCGGCCACCACCGACGAGGCAGCTAGCGTTCGTTAGGCCTAGCGCGTGCGTTGCGATGTGGCATGCTGTCGCGAGACGCTTGCCCAAGAAACGCGGAGATCGGGCGTAGAAGAGATCGCACTCACGAGCTAAACCGAGGGAAGCACGCGTGTACTGCCCTCGGTTTAGCTCGTGAGTGCGCAATTATTTTCCTGCATAGAACGAACCAAGTAGCCCCTCAAGATGTCCTGATCAATGAAGTTTCGGTTCGCGGTCGGGAGAACAGCCGTCGCAACTATCCTGAAAAAAAGTCTTCCAAGCTTGTAAGTCCGCCTGTTGGTCGTCGAAGGCGAAAGCTCGATCGCGTCTCAAAGCATTGTTACTAGCGCGGTATTCGAATTCGCACGCGCGAAATTTGCGCTCTACGACGACGCAAACAGCGGTGGATGCGGGCGCCCGTTCGTGGCGGGGCGCGCATGACAGGCGGCCGAAGCAAAAGCGGCGAAGGCTTCCCGGTCGCGTACCCAACCAGTCCCCCCTCCTCACACCCCGCACCCGCGTAACACCCACCTCCTCGTAATCCCCCCACCCCCCTCCTTTCTCCCCCCCTCGCGCCTCGGTCATTCTTTCCGCATCCCCTCCTCCGTAATGCTGTCGTCGCTCTCTCCCTGGCCGGTGCACCTGCGCTGATAACCGCGCTCGTCCCCTCGCTTCTCGGAGGAGTGGCCGGCAACCGCATTATAACCGGTCTTTCATCTTGGGGGGACTGCACAATAAGCGGTATGTGTATACATGGAGTCCTATGGGAGGGTAAATGGGAGTCAGAAAAAACCGCATTATAGCCGGTCCTGCACTGTAAACGGTTACGTTATAAATGGTCTGCGCTGTATTCGAATTCAGTTCGAAATTATTCGAACCAAATCACTATCCGCTTCGAATTCACTTCGACCCTAACATTCAGTATTTGCACAAGCCTACAATTTGGTTAATACCAATTTGGTAGTGGTTCAGTCAGCCACAAAAGATGTACCACGCATTTATGTGTCAAAAGGTGCAATAACAACATACCTTCTGAAGTTAGCCTTCTTTTAGGGGTGGCGACACATATTTAGCGTGCTTTTCTTCTTACCTAAACTTCTGGTAAGAAAACATGTTTGTTATGCTCACTCGGACACCTGTTGTGTGACTTAGTTGGTCGGGTATTGCACTGCTAAGCAAGAGTGCTAAGCAAATGTGGCTGCCATGATTCCCGGTCATGGCAGCCACATTTTGGTGAGGGCAAAATGCAAGAGCATTCCCCTGTACTTCGATTGAGATGCATGTTAAAAGACTCCAGGTTGTCAGAATTAAATCTAGAGTGCCTCGCTATGGTGTGCCTCATAATTGTGTCGGTTTTCGTGTCGTGATAGCGCAGCTCTATAAGAACACTGCTACTGCTGCTGTTGCATGCGGGTAGCCTTCTAAATCGTCGTGCTTTCTTCTGCCAAGTCGAGCCACAGCCTTGTGCCAGTAGTGTCAGTGTAGTTGTGCTGTTTCACAGTAGTTTTCACTCTTTGGCCTGTTTCAGAATGACCAGCGCACTGCCCAGTTCTCGGCATCTAACCCACGTATGCTGCTTTCCACATCCTTATTGTACATGCCACTATGTACCGTATTTGCTTGATTGTAACGTGCATCCCATAGTCAACGAAAAGTTCCTTCAACACTTGCCGCAATGCTAGTATTTCAGAAAGGCAATGCGATTCCCTAGACTGTTCACTCGCCAGATTTTCACTGTAAGAGCAAGACAGAGTTGTGGAATCTCATTTTCAATTCTCTTGTCATTTGAGATGTTGCATATCTTAAACGTCTCGTAGGCCACGACAATATAATGAACTTAAGGCACCTAATGAGGTTTGGTCACTAGCAAACAAGCGCAGCTTGCAGACCATTCTGTGGCAATCATGCTTGCAAAATGTGAAGCAATTGCGTAGTGTTAAAACAGCTGAAAGCCTTGCACTCTTCTTTTCAAGGGTATTGCACTTGGTGAGAGGGTATGCACAAATGTTCTATGCCATAGGCACTGCTTGGAATGTTTAATTTTTTACAGCGGAGTTGCTATACGCTAGTTTCCAGCAGATGACTCTGTATGCAGACCAGAAACCCCTAGTGTCAGGCAGCAGTGGTGTATTTTGAAGCATTTAAGTCGAACCTCTTGCATCCTCTATGGAGTGGCAGAAGAAACTAATGCATTAAAAGAAACAACCTTGGAATAATGAAATAAATGAATAAAAATAAATTTTCTTGGCAGGGCTGGATTTGAACTCAAGACCACACGCCCCTGTAAGCGAATGTCTTCACAGCTAGGCCACAAGCCCTTGCTTGTGTGAAGTGCATATAGTTGAACGATATGAATGCATTGTACCCACTGTGCAAACCATATGTAAAAAGAGAACAATTTCTATGAATGTTTCGTTGACTTTTATGGTGGTGGAATAAAAGCCCTCTGCAGGACAACATATGAGGCCGACATGAATGACCGTACACATCAGAAAAATTGCTTCTTTGTGAAAATTTAATGCAAACATCATGCACTTTTTAAGCAGCTGCTAAAAATTCAGACGAACGTTAAAAAGAAGATGCAGGTGCCACCTAAAAACAGCATTCTTGGGAAGGCCCCCCACCTACAATAAAACTCTGTGCTTATGCGTCCCTTACATGGGCGTCAGCAGGGGGGTGCAAAAGGGGCACTTGCCCCCCCTCAAGCCATACCAGGACGGGCCCCCCCTACCCAAGCTACACCAGCGATCCCACCCTCCCCCATTACGATGCAAGACGGGTTTGCACCCCCCAAGACAAAATCCTGCCAACGCCCGTGGTCCCTTAGGCAATTCCCTAAGTAAATTTTGCACCCTGCAGCTTGGCCGGTCACCCACCTTCACAGAGTAGAATGGCAATGAGTTTTTTTATAATTCCTTCAATTATGAGCCAGTTTGAAAAGTTCTTCCAGGTAAGTGCTCGCTAGATGGCACTGTACAGCTTTCTATTAATAACCAAGATTTCTAACAGTGCCTGCTAAAATAAACGTCCAGGCAACCATGGCACCCACAGCTGTAGCTGAATTGTGGATTTGATTATAGTGGCTAGTAATGCTAGTCTGGAATATCACTGTAATAATTTTTTACTAAATTCTGATGCATGTGTCATTTTTAAGTAAACTTTTTGGGAAAAGAAGCACGCCATACAATTGAGTGAATATGGTAATTTTCTTTGTATGAAAACAACACTTTGAAGTGCACTGAGCATTTGGCTGTTAACTGCTGGCAAATCATGTGCACAGATTCTGTTAATTTTTTGTGCGGTCAATGTAAAGGCCTACTGCGACATTATCTTGCTTGGGATAAATTGACCGTAAATGAGTATTGTGATGTAAATTCTTGACGCAGTCTTTGCACAGCTGTATCGCTGATAACCTTCCTCCCCACCCTTTTTTTTTATTAACATTTGTTAGTAGGTGTGGCACAAACCTGTAGCTATCAAGCTTATGAATAAGCACACCATGGGTGCTTCCTTCTCTCAGTACTTGTGCTACTGTGCTACTTTGTGTCATATTCAATGAGTGGTAGTGGCAATGTGTTCTTTTTTTTTGTTTTTTTTTTTTTTTAGTTTTCATGTCAAAAATTTATTTTTCAAGGCTTTTGACAGTATCCCTGTTCATATATTGAACGTGAAACTTTGCATGGAAGCTGCTCTACATCCGCTCTATGGGAAACCCGCCTTTTCTTTTTTTTACTTGATTTAAAATTTCATGTAGTTGGCCTTTAACATACTCTCTTTACAGTGCACTTGTGCCAATGCCAAGTGCTTTGCTCCTCATAACACTTTTCCTTGTACACATGGCTTGTCCCCACTGCACACAACTTGGCTTTGATGCAGTGCCCTTGCTGCCTTTCAGAGATAACACCTGCCAGGGTTACCCCTGTCGTGCCGAAGGAGTTTGCGACAAGGAAAGTTTCGGTCAGCGTGCCATCCATTGCTGAGGTAATAACTGTGCTACGGGGTGATATCTTCCTAACTACAGCATTAAACGTTCACAAGACCTTTCATCCACCAAATGCATATTACTGATGATGGCTGCTTCAATTTGGTGGGGTGAGGGGCAATGCACAAAATAATGGCATTTAACAACTCTGGGCATTAAAAATTAATCCGAAGCCCCCCCCCCCCCCCTCTCGTCTCTAATATGCTCTCTCTTGCTGACCCAGTAGAGCTTTGTTAAAGCCCGTGAATCATTCATTCAAATCATTGGAGTCTCTTGAAGCAATAAGCAGTTGAGGATGAAGGTGATGGAGTCCACTCCAAGAACTGGGGGGGAAGCAGAGGAGAATAACGAAGTGTAGTTGGATACAACTTAAGAAATCCGGAGGCCCAGCCCAGACAGCTGAAGCGTAGCCGCCGATTGCCTCCCCATCTGAGGAAAGGGTCCAACTCATGCACTCCGCAATGTTCGACAAAGGGCAGGGTCCCCGGCAGTCCCGGCAGTCTGGATCATGATGTCAGTCCTGAGTGCATGCCATTGGTGCAGGCTTCTGTGCATCCGCTTTTGAGGGGGAAATGCCAGTGACTTCTAAAGCTGTACTCAACTATAGTTCGAGATGGTGATATGAAGAGTACTCTGTCCACTTCTAATGTGCGGTCTTGTTACATTTGTCCCATCAAGATTTTCAACACTGCTCACCCAAGGAAAAAAAATTTAGTGATAGGAAGTGCAGATTTTTAACAAACTATTTGTATTCAGTCCAGAAACCGCCTGCTATATTAGTTCACTATATTGTTGCGCAGGAGCACTGGCATATATATGTACAAGACCACATTTTATTGCTTTTCTTTGGCGTGAGACGTGATCTGCTCAATGCTGTCCATATATTGCATTTGAACGGATGTGGTGCAACCACAAGCATTACGCAGATTCTAAAGGCATGTCTGAAAGCACATGGCAGGCAGTATATCTTGTTTGTTTCGAATACCCGTGTTGTATTAAATATCTGAAAATATCTGATCACTTCTCTTTTTGTATTTCGTGTGAATGTTTTCAATGCTGTATTCAATTGGTATTTTCAATTTTCAAACGTTCACACACAGCCAGTGGGTATCTTTGCAATGCATGTGAGTGATATACCATGGCTCGACTGTATACATCAAAGTGGTTATTGCTGATGCTTCCATTTCAAAATTTGGGGAAAGGATTTACTTGTACTGCTGTGAAATTTAGGCAAAAAGAACTCGTGCAAGTGCAACAATTGAATTGTTGAATTGAAATCAAATAAAGGGAACGTTGGTGTTCCAACAGCTGATAGCCTATGCTCGGCAACTCTTTCTGACATTTGCCAATAGTGAGCCAGCATTAGCCATCATTCAGCCAATGCTAGTCAACATTACCCAGTGTTAGTCAGTACCATATGAGTAAATTTGATAGGCAAAGACACCACTGATCACCATTTACTGCTCATATTGCATGTGTACAAAAATGAAGTGACTGTCTGTAGCGGTAATGATGGATGATTCACCGCTTCACTATGCATTTTTTTCAGTTGAAGGAGATCGAAATGTCACGCTTCCCCACCCTGGTAGACCTGTCCTGCAGTCTTCCCGGCGTTTCGAACCCAACCTGCCAGGAGTGCCCTCCCACGATGGTGGGAGCCGCCACTAGTACCACCACCAAGACTGCCAGCTTTGCCAGCTCGTCTCACCGCGACGGCGCGCGGCCCAAGGAAACAACAAACTTTGCCGTCATCTTTGACAGCCAGCACGGCAGCATTGCTGCTCCGGTATGCACCAAGTCACGCAAGGTCACCGCACCAACTTGGAGGAGGACCCCTCGGATATCCCCGATGTCCAGGAGTAGCCGGCTGGTCACGCAAAGCAGCAGGCACGGCTGGAACGTGCCGTGCGGATTGCAACCTTGTGGACTGCTGCCCTACGGCGTGCCGCCTTATGGATTCGGCGGGCCGATGATGTCAAGCCGCAGAGACCAGTGCCTGCAAGACGCGGCCGCCCAGACAGACGGAACCACGACGGCAGACAGCGCAGCACAAGTGGAAGCCACTGCACCAGCAATTGCTGGAATGCCTGGTAGGGATTAGCCCCTTAAGAGCTCACTTTTTCTTATCTAATGGTACCATAATGGCCAGTTTTTTAATGGCATAAAATATTTCTCTATAGCAGATTCTCGACATTTCGAACTCTGATAATCCAAACTTCTGGTTCTTTCAAACAAATCTCCAATTATTTCTTGGCCCCTATATTTTCAATGTACTTTGAAGCCATTTATTTCAAACCACCCCATTGCACAAATGCGGTTCATCCAACCTTTTTACTTGTCCATGCCTAGAAATATCTGCTGCCTTTGTTGCTTCTAGCTGAACATTCATGTTTTTATGTCACTAAAAGTCGCAAATAAAGCCGATTGCCTGCCTACAAAATGGCCAAACTAGCCAAACCGCGCGCATGAACAATCACATGCTGATTGAAGAAGAAAAAAATTTTTTTAATGAAATGATCTGGCCTTCGTCTGATTTTTTTTTTAAGTCACTTTCACTGCAGTACATTAGTGTCATGCGTGAAGTGTACCAAGAATGGGATGGGGCAACCAACTATCGTGGGATGCATCACATTTCGCAACTGACATGCATGCATGCGTTGTGTCAAAACAAGCACCAGTATGATCGCTGACGTCTAAAACTTTAGTGGCAATCATGCAGAGCTATCTGTGATGCTGCTCTGGCACTGAGAAACAGTAAACATCACAATGCTATACTCAGTTACAATAAAGAGCAGTGCGGCTTTTCGCTGTCAAAAGAACCCTCTTTAGCCAATGGAGTCGCTGCATCAATGTGACGTTGTGGCCGACCGCTTTGCGTTTACAGGCAGTGCTTGGACTCAAGCTTCTATGAGTGTGGCCCCACCATAAAGTAGTTCCTCTGGAAGCCTTCATTTTGCACAAAGATAAAATTTTAGTTGAATTTCTTTTATTTCCTCATTAGACTACACACATGAAAGAGTTTATTGGTCAGCTGGAGTAGTGAATTGCAGCTTCATAGCTGACGGTGAAATTCTGCCCTTCCGGCTTTTCCCTCAACCGCTTGATTTGGGTTTTGTGCATTGCCGGGTCTTTTCTGCCAAGCGGCTATGGCCACCTGTCGCTGTCACTGTGACTACAGGCGTGTGAAGCAATGTACACCACAGATGCGGGAGGGACAAAACAGCAGAACGCGTAACACCTTACGCTCAAGACAAAACACCTGCAGAGGATGATGACGACTGCTTTGTATCACACAGGGTATTGAAGCATTGATTGACGGTGTAGATATCGGCAGCTGTTACTAGGCAGCGCCGAGTGCTTACGCAGCAGACAAAACACCTCGGCGATTGTCGTTACTGAACACTGCACACAACACACAATCAAAGCTTTTTGTGGAATTCATATTGGGATACGAATGAATGGTACTAAAGTCAACTTGCTAAGAGCACGATATCACTGAAGCCGCTGATGAATTGTCTCGAACAGTGGAGGCAGCCATTTTGGTTTAGGTCCGTAAGTGCGGAAGAACATGCTTTTTTATTCCTATCATGAGCACAGCACGAAGGTGGTCCGCCGTGACATCACGATGAGACGGCGACGCCATTTGCTGGAGGGGGGTCCTTTGATGGCGAAAAGCTGCATTGCTCTTGACTTCTAACCGAATATAGTGGATATATTGCCCTGAGTCATATATATGTGAGAACTAGTGATAATTGAAACAAAATTTGAGGTCATATTGAAATCTCTGATGAGCATGCTTTGTTAAACTGAGATAAAAAATGGTGTTCTGAGGACATGAACTCATAAAATGTTAAATACTTTTCTATACTGAGAATCTCATTATATTGAAGTTCCATGTATCGATGTTAAACCATACATCTATGCACTAAATAAAAAACATCCTTTAACAACTTCTGCTTATCAAAACATTCGAATTTAAATTATTGGAGGTTTCGAAGTATTCGAAATGAACGAATAGGTGCATTTTACTCCGCATGTAACCCCTTGCAAAGGTGGTTTCACTGCAGTGGAAGGGTGCGTTACTGTGAAAACACCTTTCCAGGGAAAATTCACACTGCCTTGAAGCTCGACTTCAAGGTTAAATGAACTTATTACCCTGTCATCGATTCATCATTTTTTAGGCTTAAAAGCTTGTCATACCAGCTTGTATGCTCTAAGAGTAGTAAATTGTAAACCGTATCATGTTTTAGAGTTTATCACTTGCATTCTACCGAAAGTCGAATCCTGCTACTATATTCAGAGTTGCTTCCACTTCCTCTGAGCCCAAAAGGATGGCATTTGCACAGGCCTTGTTTCAATTTGAAAAAGATATGGTGCAGGTTATTGGGTCATGAAAAATTTACTCATTTTCTTTATAATATGTGATCTATACTATTCGAATTCGATTAGAAAATATTCGACCAAATCACTATTTGCTTTGAATTCGCTTTAAACCTAAAACTTACTATTTGCACAAGCCTATCAAAAACCACTCAGAAAGGGACAAAATACACATGATGATGCAAGATCATTGTAAGTGAAAAAGTGTTGCTCGCGTGTGGCAAGCTGAGGTCATGAAGAATTGTACAGGTGTTAATGCTAGCCTTTTTTCATGCGTAGATATCTCGCAGACAGCATGTAACACATTATGTCGATTTCATTGTAAATTGGAAAGCAATCGTTGCCGAGTAAATTTTCATACTTTTAATCTGTGGAGAGCCAATGTTGTGTTGAGCAACATGTTTTTTGATGACTTCATGTTCTAGAAGAGGAAGCTGCTGTGGACCTCGACAGTGCATATGTGGCAATTGAGATGCCGGAGGCAAACAGCGAGTCAACACAGCCAGCCAGCGCAGAGTAAGTGTTTTTCAGATGCCTGTATAGTGAATGTACGTAGACCGTTTAATACTTCCGCGAAGCACTAGGTGTGAAAATTTTTGCGCTTGGGAAATGTGACAAAGGTTGATCGTTTTACTGTGCCAATTGCTGGGAAGCCATGAATTAAACTTTGCTATATGATGTTTTGTCGTTGATGCAATGAAAATCCTGTAGCACTTCACGCTAAAAGCATTTGCTGCAAACAAAATACAATAATACCATACCAGCCCCCTTGACCCTGCTTCCTTTGGTGTGTTCAGGCTACGCTGACTTCTACCTCTAAGCTCTTTGAAGCATGTGGCAAAAAACACCATGTATCAAATTGATGCAGCATAGCAACTGATTAGGTGAGTTGCTATGGCGTCATTTTTGCACAAAGTGCACACGTTTACTGAAAAAGTCACCAGCCTGAAGTGACAGGATGTATGCCAGTTATGTGCACTTCACACCTGCATTAACTTGGAATGAGTCTTTGTCTTTATGATCGAACTTATAGCGAACACCTGTTTGCAGCTCTTTCACCTCAAAAATTTTATACTTGCTAACATTGGGTTTAATAAATCTAACTTAAAGGCTTGTGCGAATAGTGAATTTTCGGGTCGAAGCGAATTCGAAGCGAATAGTGATTTTGGTCGAATAATTTCGAATCGAATTCGAATAGTGTATATATCACATATTATAAAGACAAATGGGCATATTTGTCATGACCTAACTAACCTGCACAATATTTTATAAAAATTGAAACAAGGCCCGTGCAAAATGCCATTGTTTTGGTTCAAAAAAAGAAGTGAAACAACATTGATAGTAGCAGGACTTGAATTTCGGTAGAATGGAAGTGATAACCTGTAAAATATGTTACGTTTTAAAATTTATTATACTTGGAGCATATAAGCCGGCATAACAAGCTTTTAAACTTAAAAAATAATGAATCAATGTGAAGGTAATATGTTCATTTAACCTTAAAGGGGGGCTTCACGGCAGTGCGGACTTCCCCTGGATAGGTGTTTTCACGACTTACCACCCCTTTACTACAGTGAAACCACCCTCACAGGGGGTTATGTGCGGACTAATATAACACTTATTCGTTCATTTCGAATACTTCGAAATTTTCAATAATTTAAATTCGAATCGAAGCGAATTCGAATACTGTAATATTCGTTTGAATATTCGAAGCATTCAAATATTCGCACAAGCCTACTAACTTGCATGGTTGGAGGTGTCATTAACTTCGTAATGGAATAGCTCACGGATCTCCTGCCTTGCAACCTAGATCACCGTTCCATTTCATTCCATTTCAGCTGCAAGGCACATTTATTTGTGTAAGCTAGTGAAAACACTTGTTTTTTACCTAAATTGTTGTCTGTAAGATCACCATCATAATCATCAATCACAATTTCAAAGTTGTCTGACACCCCCTCATAATATGGTTGTGCCATATGTGCTTGTATGCAGCTGTGCATTTCCTTCTGTATACATGCTGTAATGTCATTGTTTTTCTTTGTTGTATGTACTAGTGATGTCTTCTTTATTTTATTTTTCAGTTTCATTACTATATTGCATTGATTAGCCAGTTTTGGCAAAACTGACCTTCATACCATGATGCAATACAGCATAAATAGTGCATGAAGTCCTGTGTAAGCTAATGATAATAGATGGCAAAAAGAAATTGAAAATGTTGTCAACCTATGAGTGAGTGAGTAAACTCGCAGTGTCCCTCATGCATTCACCTAAGATGACTTTTTTGAAGCCGAAAGCCATCTTCTTTTTCCCCTCAGCCGATGTTTGATGCTGCCTCGCCACCCTTTCAATGCTTTCTGCAGCTAGCGTGGTTTTGCATTGCCTCTGTGATTGGACCACCCCTGACCAAGCTACCATGTGATGTGATGATGTCATCACGTGATGTTACATCACGTGACGTGACAGTGACGTCATAATGACGTCACAAGCTTTTGGCAATCTGTGACGTCATCTCATGATGACGATTTCATGCATCACTCGTCCTCGACGCCATGGGACGCGAGATGCCGCCGATAGTCAAATTTTGCGTTTGATGAGGCATCTAGGGCTTTCTCCTTTAAATGAGTCAAGCCTCTAAATTTTGCCGGGAAAGCAGCGCGAACAATGGGAGACAAGATGTGACACACAACAGCACTGTTGTCTTTTGTTCTTGCTGTTTTCCCAGTGGAGGATCAGGAACCAACCATCCGAAATGTACACGCTTCTGTAGTCCATCCCTGAATTCGATCTCGTTTGCTTTCTCTCCAGGCCTGCGACAGAGACTTGTGTGCTCTGTACAGAGGAGGTGTACGACCTCGAGCAACACTTGAGGGCCATCCACAAGCAACAGCCCTGCCCCGTCTGCAATTGTTTGTTCGAGACTACACTGCCCAGCACCTATCTGGAGAATCACATTGAGGATCATTTCGTTCCTCCCTTTTCCTTCGAGTAGAGCCAGCATTGGTCGGCTGTATGTGCATTCAACTAGACCACTGGTGATGGCAACAAGATGTCAAAGCAAACATCTTGTCTTTGCGGTTTGCACCCATATTTCAGCATTGGTTTTGTGCCATTAAAATGGTTCTGCATTTGTTGTCATTTTTAGCAGTTTCGTCAATAGAACAAGTGATGTGCTGCATGGTACTAAATTGCCGACACACTGTTTTAGCTCTCTGCTGAGTGATAGAAACTTAGGCAGAGGGGTAAGTGACAGCAGATTTGTAGCATACTAAAGACCTTATTGACATTAGTAGTTGGTAAATTGGAGCTGTCGATAGTTAGCAGTGCTGTAGCATAATATCACATGTTTGCACATCCTGTTTATTTCTCAATTGCAATACAAACTGCTACATTGCACATGGCATAAGTTTGCCATTGTACTTATCAGTTTACTGCGTAAGTGTCTGTTCAAGCATCTTACCGTGCATTAGTATTGTCTTCCCGTAGTTATTGTGATTTGCCTTTGTTTGTCCATCAAAATGACCTCTAAAAAAATATCGGTACAGACCGTATTGTGGAACATTGCTGTCACTTGTGCGTGTGACATAGGTATGTTTTCTTCCTTCGTAAGTTCTACATCATGTCCCTACGATACCTGTGCCTGCTTTTACTGCTTTGTTTGTATCGATAACATATGTATGCTTTTATCTCAGTAATCACTGTTTTGGTTTAGTTACGGGCTGCGGTGGCTCTTCTCAATTGAGGGAAATTTATCTTTGCATATTTTTACTCTTAAATTTGCGTTGGTTCCATGTTATGTCAAAGCCGATGCATTTGATGGATGACATATGCTGTGCGATGCCGTCGGTATCTTGTGAAAAATAAGATAAGCACTTCTTTGTGTGGACATCGTCACCTCGTGTACTGCCTTGTTTGGTATGGCCCTTGCTGTACAATAAGTATAAATAGCATTGTTCGACTACCAGGTATTCTGTGCAATGTGCAAAGCTTGATTAGGCTAGTACGTGTAGATTACTTGCTGAAAGTGTATGTACATTCAGCCACAGATGTTTATGGGGCATAGTTTCCACGATATATGTGAACTAAGACATTGAAGTTAAGCATCAGTAGTGGCTTTGTGGGAATTGGGTTCCTCACAAATATCTGTGTTCCAGATACCTTTGTGGAACTGTTCATCGTGTGTTGTTGCAGGGCAATCTTCCTCCCTCACGGCGACAGCATTTACTTGCCCTGTAAAATTCTGAAGAGTTCCCATAATCGAATGTTGCACAGTTTTGTTCAAAATATTTTATGCAGACCGCACCAAGCTCAAGTTACTGTGGAGCATGTTTTAGTTACGTGGAGCACGTATTGGAAAGTTGGTGGCTGACATTCCAGTTATTGGATTTTGGACTGACCTGTAGTTTTTACGTTTTAATGCTATCAATGGTACGCACTAATGTATGACTATTTCTTGCACACCTGCTTATTTTATATATTAACCGGCTTATTCTTAGTCTGTAAGCTACTTGAAACCACAAAACTGTGAAGTGTACACATTTCATGTCATTTTGCATGCAAATTTGGTGTGTAGCCTTCACATTGGTCTCTTGATTCCTTGGTTTATAGCCTCTACAATTGAAGCTCTTGCACCATGTCTGGAAGTAAAGCCTTAGGCCCGACACTCTGCAGTAATGTGTCAACGTACCCAGCCAAGCTGGGGATGTACACACAATACTGTATTTACATGAATATAAGGGTAGTTCTGCAATTCGAAGCCTTGTGCCGTTATACTGGATTTCAGTAAATGTATGTGCATTGATAGATGTAGTCCCAATCTGGCTTGATTTGGTATTCACCCGTATTGTCCTTCAAAGCTTTGCTTTACGTTTCATCCCACAACCGATTTCTGCATGCTAAGTTTTTGTACCCAAAATATTGCCGTGTTAACCAAACAGTTAGCGTTACGATTAGCTCGTGCTGTCAGAGATTCGTCTCCCGTGTGCTTTACTGCGATTGGTTCGAGTAGTGCAACTGGACTTGGTAAAATTATAATTGGGTGTTCTAAACGAAATGTACAGTAGTTCACAAAGAAAAAAAAATAAGGTGCATTTCATCATTTGTGTAAAGAAGAAGGTACCACACTTACAGCAGCCCATAGCAACACGCCACTGAAGAGGCTTCTTGGGTAATCGCGCTTTTTATCGTACAGGGACGGGTGTATTCAGTCCATCTCTGTACGATAAAAAGCGCGATTACCCAAGATGCAACACCAACTAGCCCCTGTAGCGGCTCTTATCACTGAAGAAGCGTTTCAGCACCACACTCATGGTGTTGAAACTTGGCTCATTTGGTCAGGCATATGGTCATGCCTGGCCTCCATTCTAGTGCCATCATTTGGCACTAGAATGGAGGCCACAACTAAACATTCCAATTAATTATTTTCAGGTTTTATGTGCCAAAACCACTATATGACTAAGTCGCACCATAGTTGGAGAGACTGCATTGATTTTGACTACCTAGGGTTCTTTAATGTGCACCTAAATCTAAGTACACGAATGTTATTTCATTTTGCCTCCATTGAAATATGACCGCCATGGCAGGGAGTCGAACCTGTGACCTCGAGATTGGCAGTGAAACACCTCGGCCTGCTAAGCCACCACAGTGGAAGTGAACCATCAGCAGCATGAACCACGTGGTCATATGAATGTGTTTACATGACCATACCTGTTCATCCCTTAATATGTAACATTAACGTGAGGTAGTCTGATATTGGCTCTAAGAAAACCTATTTGTGTGAGTATGTTTTGTTTAGGATATTGTTGCTTTTGATTTGGTCATGGTTTTAGTAACGCCGCATTCAAAAAATGAGCAGGACCAAGTTCATTGAAGACCATACTATCGTTGTGTAACCTTTTTTTTTAAAATATAAAATAACCGTTGCAATTCTGCCATATTTTTGGGCATAATAACCACATGGTTTGTTCCCCAGTGAAGAAAATTGTGCTTCCAGATGCGCCCTAACAAAATGCATACTACGTGCCCAAACATTCACATTCACGACAAATGTAATGTCTCAATGTGCGGTCTTCAACATTTCATCACACATTACTTGCACCTGCATGCAATAAACAGTAGATTCTTAATGGAAGTAGCACTGCTGAAAGAGATTTGTTGTGCATATCAGTGGGCCTTTATTGTTGTTGTAGGCCAGTTCCCAGAAAAGCAAAATAAAATGTCACCACTATTCAGGTGTTTTTGACGCTTTGTTGGCATGTGCATGTCACAAACTTTGGGCAGGTTACGGACACAAATGGCATTTTAAATTCGCCCGTATGTAGCAGTTTTCTTTTTTTTTGTTGTGAAGAACGGGATTCCAGCGATTTTTAGCTATTATTGACTGATTATTGACTGAGTTTCGCATTGCAGTGCATACCCAGCTCACGGATATTTTGAATAAAGTTGCAAACTGCAAATCATGTAGTACTTGTTCACGATGCCTATAACACTGCTGTAGCCTTGAAAAAACATTTGGCGCGCCGGAAAACTGCATAGAAAGAAAATGTAAGGGGTTATGTTGCACTGAGGTTTTTTGCCAACCTGCCCCGACGCGATGGATTTTGACAGCACTGCTTTGCATGAATCGATTGTTTAGTAATAAAAATGAATTGGGTTGTGTTCTAAGAGAGTTGTGGCCAGCTAACATGGCAGGAAATTCCATGGAGCTAATGTGGCCAAAATGCAAAATAAAAAAAAGGCTGAAATGTATGATGTCAAATCGACGTTAAAGTGCTGAAGATTTGGGGCAAAATTCACAATTGAAACGGCCTTCATTTGCTGTTCTAATAATGAACTTGTGGCAGAAATAACAATGCAGTTCTGAAGAAATAATTTATCCGTTTTAACCATTTTAGTGTTTTTACTTTAATGTTCCTTTCAACTAGATGGAAGAGGTAACTCAAATTTTATTGTGGGCTTGTCTCTTCTATGCAGGGTATGTGGAATGTTCACATTCATACAGGACTTCCTGCTATTATTAAAGTGTTTGGAATGAGGGAAGGCATTACTGCGACCCATAACTTCGCTCCCCCATGCTTAGTTTAGGATCCCCTAAACTAATACGCTTCAAAGTCGGTCACAGTTGATCAACGCAAGCCGGTATCAGCAGAGTTTTACAAATACAAATAAAACATGGGCGAGTTCCACTACCCATGTTAGCAGCAACACAGTTCAGCTTCTAATGCCATAATCTCATTTTTTAAAGAGTAGACCGGAGATGTTAGTTGACAATGTTATGTAATTAAATGTGGTTGTAACAATCAAATACAATAAAGGCTCTTATGTGTCACATGCGACTGCAATATGAGGTTCAACTGATGTTCAATGGCATGTAGTCATACAGTGCTGAGCTGTTGTTTCATTTACAACTCATTGCCCTACATTTCACCTTTAATACATTTGTTTTGACGCTTCCAAATCCTGATTTAAGCATGGGAAAGTTATTGTAAAGTCTATCATCGTCATCATTCGCAGCCCGTTTTAGTCCACTGCAGGACAAAGGCCTTTCCCAATGATCCCCAGTTTACCCTATCCTGTGTGAGCATATTTCATTTTATCCCTGCGAGCTTCTTAATTTTGTCACTTAATCTAACTTTTGTGTTAGTCCATTGTAGAAATTTTTATATGTCTAAGCAAGTTTGCAATTGCCACTAGTTCAGAAAACTAATTAACCAATTGGCATAATGTTCAAAAACTTATTGCAAATATTTTTGTAGCTATGTATTACCCTCTGTGGCCAGAAACAAGCAAACGGATTCTAATTTTTGTTGACGTAGAATGGTATTGGTGCTTTCTCGAGTTATGCAGAGCAGAACTTTGGTTGGGGCAAGTTGATGCAAGATACTATGCTCACAAAATACAAATGTTTTCATATTGCTCTTTGATTAAGCACTGCCAATGTTTCTTAGGGTCGATCACACAGCCTTGTATTAGCGGTGCATTTTCACAACTCCTGCCTAGATATAGATCCTAACAATGCATAAATGTAAAGAACACCGCCTCTTTTTTTTTTCCCAGAAAAAAATTTATTATACATGCAGCTTCTGTTTGTAAATGTACAGTGTGAACAGAAAAAAAAAAAATAAAATCTACTTCAGTAGCGACCACTTCAGCTGCTCCTTGGCCGACTGGAAGACCTGAAAAAAAAAAAAAAAGTATCGATTCAATACATGTATGTACAGCACCACTGTACAGTTGGTAGCCACAAACTCTTGCCCATTGGCCTTGTTTCTTTCTTGCCCCAAAGGAATACTAGTATTGAATTGCATAATTCTTTGCTTTTCTTGTGCAAGAATCAGTCAATACTAAAAAAAAAATGCAGTATTCTGCCATCGAGTATTGCAGCGACAGAGATAAAAGTACCCAGACGAATGTTTACTGTATAAATACCGCTTCAGTTAATCACACCACCCATTTCTTTCTGATAAGGGCAAAGTTCTCCAAATTGGCCTTATAGTTGGTTGCTTGTGATTATCTTATTAGCAAACATATGGAAAAGTTCATTCAAGCATTTTCTATGCATTTCCTACATTCAGTGGTTTCATTTTGCTAGGTGAGATCACTGCTAATTTACAGTGGTAACTACACAGAGCACTTTTGTCACTGAAACTAAAATTTTTCACTATGTATGAAACAAATGCAGCACTTAGTCAAGAGTGGAAAGTTCAGAAATAGCTAACAGAACTCCCTTTTTCTCCTATACCATTTCGTGAACATACAGTATTTACCATAGGTCGGCAAACTCACTCATGAGTCGACTCGCTCAGACTCACTCAGACTCAGATCGAGCCGTGAGTCCGTGTCTGAGTGAGTCCGGGTGAGTAATATTTTGGTGAGTTTGAGTCCGAGTGAGTCCGGTTGAGAAAAGTTTTAGTGAGTCTGAGTCCGAGTGAGTCCGGTTGAGGAAAATTTTGGTGAGTCTGAGTCCGAGTGAGCCCTAAGTGCAAAATGTATTTCTTGAGTGAGCCTGAGTGAGCTCTACTCTTTTTTGCCGATCTATGGTTCTACTTACACAACTTCAGCATTACTGTCAGCCTTACGTAGGCTCACGTTTATACTCAGGCCGACTCACGCATTCTTCAAAGCACCAGCGTTCATACGCCAGCTCAATATTTCTTGATCAGAGGAATGAGTTACGGAGGAGGGGGGGTGGTGCCGTGACCTCCCTCCCACCCTCGAAAACTGTTTCCCAGGACTTCTTGATAAAAATGTTTCATGTGAGTAATATCTCTTTCAAAAATTAGCAGTTGTTCAGAGTACGAATACAACCGATGAGCGAAGCTCCTTAGAAATGGGAAGCAAGGGACTATGTACGTTTTGAAGTCTAACCATTCGAAGGATGCAAGGCAGATTGTGATTTCGGAGTCTCGGTTGATGCCAATGATCTTGGGAAAGTCGCTTTCGCTGAAGGTGTCCACATTGGGTAGGTCGTATTTCCAGTACTCACCGAAACTGTCGAACCCGCAATGGGTCTACTGTCAGAGGAAAGAAGAGATGGCAGCACGGAGGAAACTGTAGTCGTTCATGGCAGCAGAGCGTGCGTGTGGCACAGGGAGAACGCTGGCTACATTAAAACTCGAAGTGTATTTTATTTGCGCCTCGCGCCTTGTTTGCGCGCGGAGAGCGTCTGCTGCGCTGGGTGCCGCAACGCGCGTTCGCCAGTTTAAGGGGAGAGCGCAGAGACGAAGAAAGAGGGAGACTAATCTGCCTCCTTCTCGCATGCGTTCGTATTCTCGCGCTTCACGCATCGTGCATACGCCATCCGCATCCCAGCGCTCATAAAGCTCATTTATCCTCCCGTGTGAGGGGGAGACGCCACAGCTGGCACCGTGCCAGGGAGCTTCAACGGCGAACGGGCGCCGACCTAAGGAGCTTCGCTCCTAATAAAAAGGTGCTTACTGGATTGCAACCACTGATATCTCATATATGAAGGTACGAGGTCAAAAGGCGCCAAGTAGTGCACCGATTACGTGAGATATTGGTGTTAAAGAGCATTGACACCAAGTTCAAAGAAGCCAATTGTACGCTAACGGACTCATGAGTCGGCTCACTCAGACTCAGATAGAGCCGTGAGTCTGAGTCTGAGTGAGTCCGGCTGGGAAAAATTTTAGTGAATCTGAGTCCGGGTGAGTCCGGTTGAGGAAAAGTTTGGTGAATCTGAGTCCGAGTGAGTCCCAAGGGCAAAATATATTTCATGGGTGAGTCTGAGTGAGCTCCACATGTTTTGTCGACCTCTGGTATTTACTATTTAAATTAGGTGGCTAACAAAGCTGTGATAAGCACACCAACTCAAGCTCACTGGTTTGAATTGATGAAAAAGTTACTGATGATCCAACTCTAATTATTGCGAGCCGACAGTACTTCCACGCTAGCAGTATATTGTCATAGCGAGGATTCTGAACTAATAATGAATCGCTACGAACCTGTGCAACAGTTTGTTCCCCGAGTGGAATGTCATCCGTTCTCAATGCAACCTTCTGGAGAATGGAGGTAGGGTCTGCTTCCAGAATGATGCTAAAAAGTAAAGGCAACGTTTCACTCTTAGCACATGCAGTTTACGAAAACAATTGGTGCATAGATTCCACAGAGCAACATTAAATTGGCAGAAACAAATAAATTCTAAATGTAGTTGAACTGTTGTGGCTCGCGCACAAGAGCTCTTGAATCACGAGCGTGGATAGGAATTGAAAAAATGAACAGTTTCATTACTTCAGAGACAACTTTTTAAAGAGCATATGAAAGCCACAATTACACTACAGGCCACACTAACTAGTAGTCTAGAGTGTTGGGCAAGCACTAGCCATAAACGTAACTCGGACATATTCTCAGTACTAATGTGACAGGCTCACAAAGCAGTACGAGTTAAGCAGCAAAAATATTGCCAGAGACTATACCACACATATGCATGAATACAATGGAATCAAAGCATAATGCGAAGAAAAATATTACCAATCCTTTAAAAATACATGTACTAAAGCAATTCTAATTACCATCAAACAATGCCTAATGAAAGGATTATTTAATGTGAAACGTTAATCAAATCATTATTTTCTTATTTATGTACATAAAAAATAATTACTCATTTCAGTCCTGTGTGTTTGTGCTCATGATAAACCATGAATATTTACCAATTAGTCCACTTATACCTTCTCCTGCACTCATGAGGATGTTGAAAGATGTGGAATGAAGTAAAGTGAAATACAAAACACATCACGAAAAACTCGGTAGATTTCCTCTTTTGGTTCACGAGGATGGCTTGGTGGGCTAGTTGATCATGCATCGTGAAAGGCTACAGTGCACATAGACGGGGACAACACATCATATCAGCGCTATGTCTTGTGTGTTCTTCCTTCGTCCAAGTCTATGTGCACTGTAGCCTTTCATGGTTCCTCTTTTGGCTTTCCCACCATGACTTGTGCTGATTCATGAGCACAAACACACAGGACTGAAATGAGTAATTATTTTTTATGTACATATATAAGAAAATAATGATTCAGATCTTCTTATGTAAGAACTGCAACACATGTGAAGCGAGAACTGGTAATTGCAGCTTACCCGCCGTCGCAGATTTCATCAACAGCGAGCATGATGATGTCGAGGTTGTCCAGAAGAACTTTCTTCTCCACATTTTTTCTTAAGATCTGGTTGATGGAGTCGTACAAGCAGTTCAAAGCACTGCACAGGATCAGCTGTTGGATGAGCAAAAAAAAAAAAAGGTTATTGTTAAGCTCTCAATACCATCTAACTACATCAACGGTTGTATGCTAGGGCAAACGGGGAGCGAAAGCAAAGTATTAAAAAAGCGTGAAACTTGCCTCGTTCTCATGACTGCTTCCCATTACGTAGAAAAACAGGTCCACGTTACTCCGGTAGACACACGTCAGTCCATCCAGCATTATGATTTCGGCTGAAACAAAGGATATTGATAAAGAATTTTTCTTTTCTGTCTGAGGTGATGGAAATAACAAGGAGCTAAACAAACTGTCCAGTAAAGAGTCTTACCGTTTGCCCGATGCGTCTTGTTGAAGAGATTCTTCTCAAATGCCTTTTGCTCTTTGGCTGACGGAAAGGTATTGTCATAGTACTGAAACAAACAGAGCGCACAAGCACGACATGTTGTTGGCGAAAACGAAGCTGAAGCTTCTAAAAAACGCTCGAGCACATCACGCCAGGTGAACGCCTTACCTTGGCCAAAATTCTGTTCCCATCATTGTCAAGGATGGCGATTGCTTTCACCGTGTACAGTGTGGGTTCCTGGAAGGTAGAGTCGCATACTATAGCACGAACAGACAGGTAAGCAAACGCGAAACAGCATTTTTACGGCCACGCAACCGAATACCGGCAGTGACAGCAACATGAAATTTCGCCTCGCGCAGGCCAGTAAAATCTAGCGATTCCAGTTGGGTTCTTTCAAAAGGATTGCGTAGATTTAGCTTGTCGAAGAAAAACGTTCCCACAACGTGCTTCACACGATGGTAGTAAGATTTACTTTAGGAATTAAAACTGACTTACCAGCAACATGGACTCCATTTTGAGTGACGTGTAGTGAAACTGTCTTGCCTTGACATGGCTGAATAAGCTATGTACGAGCCAAGTAGAAAAAAAAACTATGCCAAAGTATGTCAGTAAATAAACATTGCTCATATAATTAAAGAGATGTTGTCCATTCAGTTGAAAATAATTTTTTTTATTAAGCTATTGCACTGCTGTCGCAGTGTGACGTTATGTCCGTGACCCTACGGCTTACCATGCGGCTCCCTCTACAAACGCACAAGCCGCTGCCGAAGTACGACTCAAGCCAGAAACAGAATCGAGTATTGTTGTTAAATATGGCGGTCGTTCAAAGAAAAAGGGACGGTGGGCCAAACTTGAAATTTTACGAATCCTCGGAAACTATCGCGCTGTTTGACGCCGTCAGAGTATGGCTCCACAAAAACTGCAAAAAGGTACGATGCTGCTTTTTTTCCGGGACCTGCATATCGCCGGAGAGTGTTTTATTTAGCTGAGAAGTGGGAACCGGTGTTTGAATCGTGATTCACCACCGCGTCCCCCCGCGTTCTGTCAAGTGGGACAGCGTGCGCACTGTGCGCGCCGGCTCGGAAGTGATCTTTGAAGCGTAGTCAACGCTGGCATGCAAAGAGGGGCACGAAAATCAATGTATTTCGCGGCAGACAGCTGTTTCGAGCATCTTGTTTTATTAGGCCTAAGCTGTACTGCGAATTGCAAACATAGGTGCAGCTGCTCGGAAGCCTGCACTTCAGTGACTCTTTATTGCTTGAGATGCGACTTGTGTAATCCGCGGTGCTGTTTCTGTGCATATTTGGCCTTGTATAGAAGTTTTTACGATTTGCTTGAATGATTTCGGCGATGAAGGGGCAGGAGCGGTCGAGAGCTGTTTAAAAGAAAGTAACAGCGCTTGCTGCTTCGGTGGAACATTAGGAAGCTTTCACTTCATCAGTGACTCTTTAATAATTGAGATGCAACTTGTGTGGTGCGTGCTATTGTTTCTGAGCATATTTGGCTTTGTATAAAAAATGTTTACGTTGTACTTGAATGCTTTCGGCGTCGTAGGGCCTGCAGCTGTCGAGAGCTGCTTGAAAAAAGAAAAAAAAAATGCAATTCTCGCTGCTTCGCTGAAACGTTGCGCCCGTGTAAAGTTGTTGTGCCTTTCTATTCTGGTCGCAGTACACGCAAGCCGAACCACCTACAAACAAGGGGTTGTCAAGCTTGGTCATCCAGCTGATTCAGTTTCAAGAAGATGCTTTCGGGAGAAGTGTGAGCAAGCCGCCGCTGACACGGCTCCCGGTGAGTGATTTCACCATCGATGCTTTGTGCGCGTCGAAGTGTATGTGTTTTCGATGAATTAATTCTCCGGAAGAATCGAAGCGCTGCAACGAAACGGGGACTAGTTTCGGAAGCGAAAGTTAGCGCACCAAGATTGGCTAACAGATATAATCGCTGCACACTCCAAATAGATAGCGTAAATCTTGACGTAGGTAATTTTATTCCAGTAGTGTCTGTGTGATGCTTAAATTGCATGTAACTTAAGTATAAACCCGGACGCACTTGTCATACTGACCGTTGCTGTGTAGAGCCCATAGGCCGCTTGCTTCACACCAGTGGGCGAAGTCTTGCCGTGATGACTGAGTCCGAGATTTCGTGCATTGAAGCTTTGCGGGATCCAACAAGCATGCGAACCCCTGAGCATTACTTGAAACCAGTGGCAATGTTCGTAATTGCTTTTGGCCACCGAGTATGTTGTCTCACTGCACTTCAGGTCAAAGGAAACATGCACGTAGGTTGCTAACACAATCTATTTGTGACGTCATTAGGTGCGAAAAAACGATACACCAACTTTGAGCAATTTCTGATTAATGTCAAGACTCAGCAGCTACATAATGAAGTGACGACATGACGCATGCAGGGGATAGAAAACTCTTGCAAATGCCAGACTTTCTTGCTGAATTCCTAGTTTCTCTGAGAATCCTCGAATGTTAGTGGAAACACAGCGGTATCTCCAAACATTCAGCAAGGTCTGCTCCATTGGGCTGCTTTTATTTGACCATAAGTTGGCATCACAATGCAGTCAGACCATCATTAAAGCTACTTTTTTTCTTTTAGGGCTACTTTTAAAACAGACCAAGCTTCATGCTTTCTTTGCTCTTGTAATGGATTAATTGTACTGACCCAAAAGGTGGCTTTCTTGTTTGTTTTTTACTTAGTTATGTGCTCTTTCTTGAATGCATGTGTCCGTAAATGTGATTCCGTAACACATTTTAGCACAGCTGTGCTGACCACTTCAGTGGTGCACTGATACTGAATGTTGTACCATTTTTCTCTTTCAGATGAAATGTTTTATGGACTTTAAACCTGGAGGTGCACTTTGCCACATCTTTGCTGCTGTCTACAAATTCAAGAGCGAGCAGGGATGGTGAGTTCAAAGTTTACTGAGTATTTAGTTCATGCAAATACACATTATTTTATTCAGTGCAACCTTCATTGCTTTCAGTCGCCAAGATTTGCTAAGTCTAAGCACCTTTCACAGATTGGTTGCTGCTTGCAACAAAAGTCACTCGAATGAACGCAGTTTATATACAAGAGAAGTATTTACGCCGTAGTGAGTACAAATAGGCTGAAAACGGTGGTAATCTATTGCATTCACGCCAGGATTATTATGCATTAGCATCGGTTTTACAAGAATCAAATGGTTGGGTTGAAAATGCTAATCTAGTTGTGCAAGGCTAGCCTAGGATGCAGGTCTCTGATGAGCTCATAGGTAGGCATGCTGTAGGGATCATGTCTTTGTGTGTGCTGCGTGACCAGTTTTGCAGCTTTCGTCTTATTGGCCTAAAGTGGTTGTGAAAACACAACAGTGGTTCAGGTTTGCACAGCAGAAGTGTACAGTATCGAACAGTTGCTTCCACCACTCACAAGTTCTGCATGTACCAGATACCCATGTTCGTTAAAGGACGTATTTTCGTGTTTGCTCACTGCACGCTTGTGTTGTTACAGGCGCAGGTTTGACTTCCAGTCCCCGTCACGCATGGACCGCAATGTGGAGATGTTCATGACAGTGGAGAAGACCCTGGTGCAAAACAAGTGCTTGTCTCTGCCTCACATTTATATATCCTCTGAGGTGAGCCTATTTCATGCTTTCCTCTGAAGCTTTTAAGAGAAAAAAAAGATGATAGAACTGTTTATAATTAGGTGTGTCTGGTTGTAACAAGGTCTTTAGTCTGATTCATGATGGCGTAATGTTGACATCAATGTTCTGCAGCATTTGGGAGATGTGAAAGAGGCCCATTTCTACAAATCTTGGGCACAGTGTCAAAAATTCAGAGTTGCAGCGTGTTGTATGTGCTATGCATGATAAGCGCAGCTGGTTTGTTTAGGTGTGTCATGCTCAGATGTGCATGCTCTATGCTAATATTCCTGTGTTATGACATGCATGTGTCCATGTTTTCTACTGTAAGCACGTGTGTGTCATTTTGCTACTTTTAAAGGAACACCCGTACCAGACATGTGCGTAACTGTTCTCTTGTTTGATGCAGGTGGAGAAGCAGTTGGTGTCGCGCCTGAAGGACATTATCAAGAGGCACCAGGGTACTATTGCCGAGTCCCCAGATGATGCCACCCACATAGTCTACCCGCCCGTGCCCACGACGGATACCTCTGGTTTGTGATGTGGAATTTTGTTTGATGAGTGCTATCCCGAAGCTTCATGAAGGCTCTTGGCATGTATTTTATACAGTAGAACCTCGTTGATACGTTTCTGAAAAAAACGCGGAAAATAAACGTAAATCCGGGAAAACGTATGATCCGAATCATACCATCCGAATCGAGTTAATTTAATTTTCGCGATTGTGATCGTAGGAGCCGGGAAATCGTATTAAGCGGGAACGTATCAACGAGGTTTTACTGTATATGTACAGGGGGGGATGTCAAGAAACGCGAACAGCGTGGTATGCTGTTTTCATTACGCTTTCACCTTTGGTGGCAATAAAAAGATGCTAGAATGGTTCTTGATTGTGTCATAGATGACTCTAGTGGCTTTTTATTAACATACAGGCTACAACTGCATGAAAAGAAATGCGAAACACCAGAGAATGCGAATGCTGCACTGTTTTCATTTCTTTCCATCCACACTGTACTGTCGCTGCAGAAGAATACTGTTACGGGAAAATCTCAACACTGGACGTCTTGTTCCTCAGGAAGACAAGAAGACAGTAGCAGGCCTAAATTACCTGTTAAACCGGTAGTGGCCTAGCCCATCCTAAAGCCCAAATTCGCAGTGCTTTTCGCGATTTTGTTTGTGTGGTTGTGGTCACTTGTTCTGATCTTTTTTTGTGGCAATTGTACATACAGAGGCCATATCGGATGTAAGAGATGTTGATGTAATAATGTGACAATGGCGGATCTTTACAAGTGTTAACAAGCTGCTCTACTTCTTTGTGAACCTAGATGTTGGCAAAATTGGTCGATTTGCTACCATCATCATGGCGTGAATAGTGCTTTGCTTGTTAAGAAATTTACGCCGAATATATTAATGGGTGACTTGGTACTGCCAGCGGACGTCATGAGCAAGCACCCCCTTTTTGACGTAGACTTGGGGCGACAGACAGCGTGCAACGCATAATTAATAGTTAGCTGGGATAACCTCTGTGTATTCATCCCTGTGAATGCCCTAAATGTAGTCAATGACCATTCATTTTTACTGCATTGTAACTCCTTAGGTATAGTTTGTATAGCCTGCTCTTCTTCCCTGCCCCCTGTCTGTCAATGTGCAGAAGAATACGTGCGCTTGGTGATGAAGCGGGATCGGAGTGCTCTCATCCACTGGTGGTATTTTCCCGACAGGTGAGTGTATGCCAATTGTTAATTGAGAGGTACTACTAAAGTAACATTATAGTGAAAGATATTTTTGCAAGTTGTTGCACCGCTATGCACTAGGGTGCTAATTCTATTCCCGGTCATGCCGGCCACATTTCAGTGGGAGAAAAATGCTATAAATGCCCGGGTACTTAGATTTAGGGGGAGACGTGGGTCTGAAAATTGTTTGTTTTAATATTTGGGTGAACGGAACGAAATTTAATATACTTATTTAGTTTTTTTCTACAGAAGCCAAATCATGAGTAGATTTTTAATAACTGCATTAGAACTAAAGATATGCTACTTCGACAATGTTTTTAGCATAATTCTTATGGGGATTTTTGGCAGCTTCTCTTCGTCAAACACAAAAACAAAGTATGTGGCAAGATTGCCAGAAAGCTGGTCTAGCCGATGATGCTATTTGTTTTCTTATAACGTTGTTTACCAAATCATAATTATTCTCAATAATTGTAAAGTCTTTGAAACATATTTTTCACTCATATTTGCGTCGGTTTATTTCACATTGTCTCACTGCCATGAGTAGCTAACCATTCTGCTTATTAGAATTTCTTGCATACTGTACAAAATGGAAAGGTGCAATTTTTTTGCTGCCTTCTACACATACTGGCTACCGCCACTATACACCGGGAACTTTTAACTAGGTGTAAGCCTGCTGTACCATTTGGAAACACTTTTGAATTTTCTGCAAACTGTAGCAAAAAATGTAGTACATGGCCAAGTGCACATCTCTTAGTGTCTCGAAAGGCCTAGTGGAGTGCCACAGCTGAAAGGCTAAAGGGCAATACGAAAGCCTGGTATATTGTTGCGTCCTCTCGTTCATTTTCATGGGTGTTTTGAGTGTGTATAGAAGACTCGACGAAAATTCCTCTTTTAAGACAAGGAAGCAGTCGATTACCAACTAGTATGAAGCAACAGCCTGCTAAATGTATGCGAGATTTGCCATGAGAGGGTTAGCCAGCGCTGCTGATTTAGCAGTTTCATGTTTTGACTCTGTTGTGTCTCCTTGGTCTTTGTCACTGCAGCTTTGACACCTGGGTGTCTGGCCTGGACATTGACATGGAGCCTGACTCACCTCAAACACACACTGGACCGTATGAGGTGGGTGCTGCTCTTTTATTTTTGTCAGGTCAGGACATTATTAATTGAACATCAAATACGCTGCCCATAATAATGTTGAGCACAATGTGACAGAGGGCGTGCAGTTATGCTTGGTTAACTTTTGCACCGTTTCACGCGCATCATTTAGAGTAAACATTTGCAGGTGTGCCTGAACATTTTTTTTCTTAATCAGAAATAGCAAGAAAAAGAAGACAATAACCAATGATAACTAGTTTTAAGTGTTCTTTGGTAGTGAAATTCAAAGTTTCTCCTGCTACTTCTTTTGTATCCCGCCGTTCCTTGCCGTTGGCTATGATTAAGTTGTTTCACCTTGCTGCTGGCTCATGGATAGTTATTGGCAGCTGGTAGGGCAAATGCATTTCCCTGAGCTGTAGTGTTCAGGACAGCTTCAGTGGGACCAGCCAAGAGGTAAAATTTTCATCTGGCACTTCATGGATTGGAGTCACATCTTTTCTAGGCACTGTGCCATATTTGTAATTATATCTACCAAATGTTGATTTGTGTCAATTGCTTACCACAATGTGCCCTATCTATCTGCTGCTGCACAATTGTTGGTTTACACTGGCTGTTGAAGTCATTCATTTTGCAATTTGTGTGGATGCAGTTGCTGCTGTTATGCATTTGTGTTCAGACCAGATGCTTACTCGAATTAACTTTCTTACACAGGTCAATGCCAAGTGGCTTGTAGATTTAGACGAGTACAACGAATGGATGAATGAGGAAGATTATGAGGTTGAGACAGACGCCATGGTAAGTGAACTTATAGCATTAGTCTAGGCCTTCTAATTTTGCTGTACTGCGACTTTTAGATGTGCAATCGTTTTTCAAGAGAGTATGCTTGCATGTGTGCGCATGGGAGAGACTGCCTAATGGCATTTAAAGCTAAACATTTACACAGAATCACCTGTCTGGTTGGGTCAGTTAGGACTTTCAAATGACTGCAACCAAAAAGAAGGGTTGGTTCCAGAACGTCAAAGAATCAGGGTTAGTGGTGAAGGAGGTGGCTAGGTGCTACTTTTAAACAGTCGAGGAGTGTTGGGGACAGTGGCTGACAGTTTGTTCCAGACACGCTTTTTCTCACCCTTCCCTGATGTGCCATGGAAAAGGAAGGAAAACATGTCTAGAATTAGTTGTCAGCTCTCTCTGACCATTAAGCTATGTTGTGTTGAATATCAATGCAAGTCCCTTTTCCCTAACGCCATGCAATTCGCAGTGGTTTTTTTAAGATTCTGATGATCTCCCTTTTCGTTTCCAGGGTCGCAGGCGGTCTCCCAGGGGAAAGTACACTTTGGATGAGGTGAGCTAGTTTCACTTACATCCTGTGAATGGAACTACACAAAAGAGAAAAAGAAAGAGACCAGTAAGGAGATAAGCAATATGGCACATTCAATGTGCCAGACATTCATGTATGGTTTGTTTTGAAAATGCATCTTTCCTTGCAATTTATTAGGAGAAGTGGGTATCAACAGCCCATTTTGTATAAGTGTGCTATCTAGGGTCGTGACTGAAAGCTGCCTTTTTGCCTTATTCCTGAGGGTTTTCAAACACTTTGGCCTTGGGGAACCATACCAGCTTTCCTTGAGTACAACTGATGTGCTTATGTATCTGTAGACTCGCTATGAATGTTCGGATGAGTCAACTCAATGACTATGCATGCTGTGTTATGTGGCAGTGCCAACAAAACTGTGCACATATCACCATATCATTGAAACAGGGTCATCAGCTTATGGCTGTGTCATTCGCAGGCAGCTTCTGGCTGTCTGTTGCACTGATCGAACTTGAGAAACTGGGGTTAAATTTTAACACTTCCCTGTCTGTGGGAAAGGTAGCAGTTTTTTTTAGTTGTCTGATAAATCAATGTTTTTAAGGTGAAAGCTTTATATGGCTCATAAGGTGAAATATCTGGCATCACTGCACAGTCACTCACGTGAAAGTCACAATGCAAATGGCACACTCAGTCACATGATGGGGCTTAGTGGGTGCAGCACTCGCATAGAAAACCAACCAAATTAAAGGCAGTTGTTCAGTTTCAGCGATTTCTGCTCACTGAGATTCTACTATATTTACTAAACTGAAAAACAGTCGTGTGCCTGTTTATTTTGTTTTCCTGCAGCGCTCCAGGGAATACACATGCCACATTTTTATGGGTGGCAACAAAATGTGTCTTCTCTAGTGCGTCTTGCCCAATTACTGAACTCATCCAAACTATGCCTTTGGTTTTCCCTTGCAGCTGCTCTCTGGTGAAGGAGAGAAACGCGACCGAAAAGGCATCAAGAAACGAAAGAGGTCTCCGTCCCCTCCCCTGGACAAGCGGAAGCGCAAGGGGTCAGTTGGGTGTTTTTCTAAATGGATTGGCACCAATGTGACCTGTGCTCCAGATGTTCACTGTACTGGAGATGATAGGGCAATAGAGTTTCATAATAGCACATTAGAGGGAAACCTTGCGCTACTGTCCATGGGAGCTGCAACGCATGACGCCTCAAGCAGCATGGAAATGATAGGTAGTGCATGGATTTGCCTAAGGTTCGTTCTTTCGGCTCTGTGTGGCCTTCAGCCGGTTTGTTGGAAGACAATGTTCAGCAGTCCTGCTTCACCACCTTGACCCTTTTAGGCTCACCAATTTACATTAGTTCACGGGGCTCACAATGAGCCTTTCTTTTATCCAAAACAAAAGCAAAAACACAATAAACTAAGCCACAAGTGTGTTCTAAGTCACAAGCATGAAGACTATGCAAATCCATGTACTACCCATCATTCTCGTTGTGGCTGAATGATCGTAGTGCCACAGTTGCCTCTAGTAAATATTTTGCGAAACACTATGGGTAATGGTACTGCACAGTGGGATGGGACTGATGCTGCAAGTTGTACATTGTGGCATGCCCCACAAGGTCATATGGAATGTGCTGTAAGAACGTGCAGTAATTGTTGCACAGTAAGTGTTCTTACAATGTATTTGGCACGAAATTTTCTTGAAGAGTGTCCTCCTGACCCACTTTTGCCTTTAACACTGTATGATGATGTAAGCAATGTCAACATTTTCTAAACTAATTCAGCTTGTCCCGAGTAGAGGCCTTCGTTAGCTAGCTACCATATTCACTCGCATTTACTTCTGGCACCAGCTAAAGTTTCATTGCTTTTATGATTGAAGAGTGTTCATTCAATGTCAGTTCATTAATTGAGTTGTCGTCCAATATTTCTTTTGCATTCTTTTTCCTTGGTTGTTAGTGCGCAGTACTCTGTACAAAAACAAAGTTGCCAATAGCGGCACAATAAGTCTCAGTGCAGAAAATGAGACGCCGAGTTAATCACACGCACTCCGTTTGTTTGCAGCAGATGGTCCATTTCCACGTTGTATGAGTGCATTTTCTTTCCATATCTCGTAACTCTCATGGAACCTTGGAATATGGCGATTAGGCAGTAAGGACATATTGGAAAATACTGCAGCATGTTTCACGTAAAATTGAAATTCACTTTAATTTTAAAAGGGAACAAATGCAGGTGTAGTGTCTTAGTGGTCAGTCAGTTTTCTGGCTGAAATCTTATTGAAAGGGGTGCATTTGGGGATGGCCAATCTTAGATGTGCTTTGTACAGTTGAAAAGTGCTGAAGGGTGTATGTACTTTGCCGGATGTTGTAAATGCGGCTGGTGTTCATAGAATGTGTTCATGGAATTCAAGCATCTAGTATAGAGAAGTGAATCTGTCCTCATCCAGAAGACAAAAGACTTTGCTAAATCTGTCAGGTGGCATCCAAGTAAACTCATTCAGGCAGCTAAACTTTTCAGTCCCGTATTAACGGAAATGATAGATGGCAGACTCGGTGAGACGCACCGTTTCCTGTAAACAAGAGACGCTGCTGCTTTTCTACTATTAGCCTGCTAGGCCTTTGTATATGTCTGACTTGCGTTAAACGTTCTGCATGTGCAGAGGGCGCAGCCCGGCTATGGGTAAAAAACGCTCATTCCGCGACGACGAATCCGACGACCTGACTAAAGACATGGAGGAGCCCTCCCCCGAGCCCAGTCTTCAGGAGGTCTCCATTCCCCGAAGCAGTGAGTGGGTTGTACATGATACAAACGTGATATGAGTCTTTAGAAAGAGTACCGTATTTACTCGCATAATTTGCGCACCCCTAATGTTTAGCCAGCTTTACTAAAAAAAATATTTATTTGCATATTTTGCGCTTGCCGAGCCAGCTCGCCGGCGCGCGCAGGAAGAGACTTTGGACCTTTGGATGCATTGGCACCGGGCCCCACCGTGCACGCGCCCCGCCGAGCAGGCAAGCGCTGGGCGAGCGCAGTGGCGGGGCATGCGCAGTCATAACGGGCTGCAAGTGCGAAGTCCCTTCTTCCGAGGACTTCCGCCGAACTGCGGTTCCTAGAATGTCGTACCCGAACACCCCCATTTGTTGACGGGTCATTGGAACTGCTCGAGCGTTAGCCTCTCTCTATCTCCTCATCTCTTCCACCTTGAGAATGCACGCTCGAGTCACGGCACGGACAATTTTCTCTGCATCGTAGGCGTGCGAGGGTGGTGAGGGCCTGCCGCGCCAACTGTTCCCCTCGTCCTCTGCGCACTCTGCGTCGGTGCTGCAACACACGCTTGGTTGATTTCGGAAGTTTAGGTTTCGCCATCCGTCCGTCGCGTTTTTACTGTTCGCTTTTACTGTTTTACTGTTCGATGGGCGACAATAATTATACGGCGAAATTCAAGCTTGCTGTTATAAAGTTTGCCGAAGAAAACGCGAACCGTGCCGCCGCCAAATGCAGAAAAGTGTGTGCTTGCTAATACAAGTTTCCTGCCGTTGAAGAAGACCTTTTCAATTATGTGCGAAAGCTTAGGTCCCCGGTATCACCGTGTCGCGGGATCTGGTTTCTCCCAGCATTGTTGAGAATAACTTCAAGAAAATGGGGCATTCGAACGCGCTCGATGGAACCGAGGACGACGCGCTTTGGGAGGGCGGTGACAGGGGCTGCGACGATGACTCCCAATCGGACCTCTCGACCAGTGATTCCGACTAGACCGCGCGTGACCGGATCTGGCTGGTTAAAGTACGCGCTTATTCTGTTAAATAAACAAATACACTTCGTTTGTGCTTCAATTTGTTTTCTTTTTTTCTAATGTGCGCGCGTTAGGACTATTGCACATTATTTAGGATGTGTTCGCGAAATCTCTGCGTAATTTGCGCACCCCCATTTTGGAGCTCCAAAGTCACGAAAAAATGTGCGCAAATTATGCGAGTAAATACGGTAGTTTTTCTTCTCAAGTGATATGCTAGCCGCATTGGGCATATCAGCCAGTCACCAGCGTCCCATTTTTCAGGAGAAACCTGGCAAGTAAATGCTGTCTTTCGACTTGCATGAATGGTCGTGACGGTGATGGTGATTGAACAGCGCAAATGACAACAGTGTGGATCAGAACACAGTTGTAACAACTTCACCACAAACATTAAAGGTTTCAGAAATTGTGCTCCACAGACTTCCCGAAATCGCTGCTGATGCATTGTACAGTTGTTGGAAGTGGTGACGCAGGAATTATTTTTTGCCAGATGGTCGTCATAGCACCTATACTTAACAAATTGCTTAAGCTGCTAGAAACATTGTCATTTATTGCTTTTTACTTGTCCTGAATGTTTACTGTTGTGAAGTTGTGCTGCTTCAGAGGTAAATCTCGCAGCTCTTCCCACATTAGTCAACACACTCTTCTTCTACTTGTGACAGACCCAAATCAACGTAGCAGCAAGGACAGTGAGCTGCAGCCGGTCAAAGGAGGCACCCTTATAGACCTGGATGGGGCCGACATGGATGACAAGGTGAGAACACCCGACATTAAGATAGCCTTTGCTAGGACATCAAAGGGGCCTGCAACACTTTTTGGGCACAGCAGAAAGCGCTGCCACTCGGTATTCGAGGCTCCCGAGAATGTGCGAAAAAAACATTATGGTGCAGCACGCTTCCTGTAATTTACAACTAATTCTCAAATCAGCTAGAAATTGCTCACTCTCCTCTTTAAAAAGCTAGAAATTGCTCACTCTCCAAATTACTGTGCCATATATCCTAAGTCCACGGTCCTTGGCTGATTTCAACATTGTAAGCTGCATAGTTACCGTGGCACCGCAGGATGCCGCCACATGCCCGTGCGCAGTCACAATGAAGGTAAGGCGCGTGTTCGAAGAAAAAAAAAGAAGAAACAAAAGTGTTCAAGGTCATGGCGCCGCACTCTGACGAAGGCATGCATCTTCTTGTCCCCTTGTCATCCCCCTCCCTGTGTAGCTTTCAGCGTGCTCGGTGGCACAAAAGGAGAGAGAAAGCGCTTGAAGCGTGCGACAAATTCGTGCAACTCCATTTGTACTTGACGAATTCTAAAAATTTCTGCGGCATATGATTCGTGAAGCCTCATGCATTAATAGTGAAACTATTCCGTTATAACTCGGCAAAAGTGTTGCAGGGCCCCTTTAAAGGTACTGACATGAATTTTAAATATTTTCAGATTGTTGCTCTAAATAAGAACACTGATGTCGAGAACCCTTAAAAAGAGTAATGTAGTGTCTGAGAATTGCATCGAATATATTTTAATACCACTACTTTAGAAAAACAGTCCCGGTTTCGATATTGAGATGGCGTCTTCTCAGTGACGTTTCATGGCAGTGTGACATCACGGGGTGACAGCAATTCGTGACGTACTAGCGGCAGATCGGTCGTCTGCTCGTGGTGCGCATAATGGTGCATTCAGACGACGGACCGAATCCGGATGTGGAGTCGCGGACGGCGCGTCCACGTGACCTCACATCAGTGATTCGTCTGCTCCGCGCCTCGTCCAGGCGGCTCGCGGACGGATGAGCCCAACCTGTTTTTCACATCGGGATTCTGGCGGCGGAACGCCGCAGCTTTAGCGGTCAACTAAGCTGGCAACCAGTACACTTTTCTTCTGCTCGAGCCGTACGGCTGTCCTCGCAGTTTATTTCAACTCTGATGACGCTTAGTTCAGTTATTTGTGGGGCCGTATTCCAAGGCGATCACCTTTGAGATATCTATCACTTTTAATGCGCACTGAATGGCGGGTTGGAGGGTAGGTAAGTTGTGGCTTTAATCGTTGCAGAAGCAGGATTCTGCGGCAGGCAAAGCGGCGGTGTCGCCGATAGCGGTAGCCCGTGTTCCGAGCACTGATTACACGGTAAAGATGCGAGCCAGGAGAAGGAAACATAATGTGCAGCATTGCAATGTGCACTGTCGGTACCTGTTATCCGCAAAAGAACAAACATTGCTGATATCGGCGATCATTGTATCCGTCCCTTCGTACGCGGTGCCCCTCGCGCGACAGCAGCAAGGTCAGTCTTCAGCAGCTCTCTGTCAAGCAGGTTTTTCTTCCCATCCAGCCATTCCGCCAACAACACCGTTTTCACTGAAACAAATCACAGCCCTCCACAATGCTCGATGCTCGTCAAAGCCCGGAGCGCTTCGCGTTCTTTCGGCCGCCATGTTGAATACTCTCAAACCGGCCTGTTGGCAGCGGCTGCAGGTCAGCGGAGAGGCTGCGATCGAGAGTAATCCGGCTGTTTTCTCCTAGGGCACCGTCCGTCGTGTGGATGCGCCTGCAGGCGGATCATCTGCGGATTAGCCGCCGTGTCCACGACAAATCCGGATTCGGTCCTTTCGTCTGAATGCACCATAAACAACGATGGTAGAACTGTCGTCCACTGACCCTGACTGAGATTTTTGCTATTTTCACTGCATGCAGGATGCAGAATTCACAGTCAGTGTAACTGTCTTGACTCTTCGAGATAATGTCCATTGCAGTGAGGCTGATGATCAGTGACAAAACGTTTAAAATCAAAGTAAAATGTTTTATACGTGTTGTCTTACTCTGGCGTGTGGAGAGCGTTACTACTGCATACTAAAGAAACATAAAATGTCCTTTTTTAGGTGTCTCAAAATTGTGCCAGTACTCCTTTAAAGTGTGTTTAGGCTTACCACTCTCCAGTTTTTGCGCTTTCTTAACAGTTTTGCTTTAGCTTGCTTATGATTCTGTGTAACTAAGCACAGTATGTTGATTAATAGTTTTTAGGGCATCATTTATGTTCTTGTTGCTTCTTCCTGGGGATTGACTTTAGTAGGATAATAAAATACTCTGTCAATTGGTTCTCCATTTATTACACTCTGTATAGTCTGCATAGTCCATGGTTCTATAGTTTCTCGCTTCGAGGTTGGTCCAGAGTTTTGTGTCAGGTGTGTGTTTTGGAAGATTACTCGCACCAAGCTACCATATTTAACTCCATTTTGATGCTCCCTCTGCTATACCACCAACCAGATTATATTCACTGTTAGTTAAGGTCAAATGTAGGCTTGTGCGAATAGTGAATTTTAGGGTCGGCGAATTCGAAGCGAATAGTGGTTTTGGTCGAATAATTTGAATCGAATTCGAATAGTATATATCACATATTATAAAGAGAAATGGTCATATTTGTCATGACCTAACTAACCTGCACAATATTTTTTTTTAATGGCCTGTGCAAATGCCTTTTTTTTTTTTGGTTCAAAGGAAGTGGAAACAACTTTGAATAGTAGCAGGATTTGACTTTCGGTAGAATGTAAGTGACAACCTGTAAAATATGTTACGTTTTAAAAATTTAATATAATTAGAGCATATAAGCCGGTATAACAAGATTTTAAACTTTAAAAAAAAATGAATCGATGTGAGGGCATGGAGTCTTCATTTAACCTTGAAGTGGGGCTTCAAGGCAGCGCGAATTTCCCTGGGTACGTTTTCACTGCTTAGCACCACTTCGCTGCAGTGAAACCATCCTTTACAAGGGATTACATGGACTAATATACACCTGGATAGGTGCTTTCACGGCATAGCACCGCTTCACTGCAGTGAAACCACCTTTACAGGGGTTACATGTGGACTAATACATTTATTCGTTCATTTTCGAAATTTTCAATAATTTAAATTCGAATCGAAGCGAATTCTCGAATACTGTAATATTCGTTCAATATTCGCACTCGAATATTCGCACAAGCCTAGTCAAATGAATGTAGCTTTCAAAGTAAGACTAAAATGTAAGGATTTCAGTTGGTGGATAAGATTGAGATACCAGATGTTACAGTTTTGGCTTTGTACTCAATTCTGATATGCATGTAACATTTAAATTTTACGAAAATAAATAGCATGCCAGAATGAAAAAAGTATGGTATTCCTGTTTTACGAAAGTTGAAGCATGACTTATGATGATGGGTAATCAAATACAGCAGGACATCGTTCAAACATTTTTGAAGATAGGGGGGGGGGGGGGGACATGCTATCTGGGAAAACGTACAATCTAAATTCACTAAAACATTACGCAGTTTTGCTTGATAACGATGTCACAGACGTTAGAACTGGGAAATCATGCAAAATGGGAATGTATCAACCAGGTTCTATCGTGAATTCATTCCTTCAGTGTTTTCCATGCATGAAACTCTCCCACATCCACTTCTGCAGTTTTTTCCATCTCAGAACATTGTCCCTGGCTTTTGACTGCTTCCGTTGTGCTGTTTTTAAAAGAATGTGTACTTGTGTATGTTCCAGGGTGACCGAGACAAAGGCTCGCGACCAGGCAGCCCTAATGGTGTAGGCAAAAGTGAAAAGGCCGAAGCTCACGACGACAATGTCACCGAACAGGCCAACCACATCATCATCCCCAGCTATGCAGCCTGGTTTGATTATAACAGGTGAGTGTGGCTACGTTTTGGGTTTTCAGCAGCGAGTCCAGATTGTTGCGCTATTATAGATGACTATGTTGACGAGTATCAGAAAAGAAATTGAATTTTTCCATTACCTTTGGTTCTCAGGCGATCATTGTAATCTCATCACATGGCAAGGTGATCGTTCAGTAGACGTTCGATCTGTAGGGTGTCAGTATGACTTCCTTTCACTGTGACCATATGATCTTATTTTACATGTTCTCGCTACAGCTTTACGGCATGCAAAAGCTGCATTCTATAAGGAACAATTTCACTGAACTAGAATGATTAGTATTGGTAGAACAGGTGCCAACCTGAACATTTCAGGTTGGCACCTGTCGACTCAGGCTCTTGGCACCTGAACGAGTCAGGTGCTGAAGTACTACCCTAGTACCTTTGTGCCTTGTGTCCCTATGCTTTGCATGAATTCTGATATTCTGAAATACCATCTCATGTTGCGCCAATGCTTATCTATTCTCTTTGTCTTTCTTTCAGTATTCATGCGATTGAAAGGCGTGCGTTACCAGAGTTTTTCAACGCCAAGAACAAATCCAAGACGCCCGAAGTGTACGTCTCTCTTCTACAAAGTGGCTCCTTGCATTGTGTGCGCTCTTCTCTCTCCCATTTTTGGTTTAATTTCTTTGCACTGCTAAAGCTGCCGTCAGTGTGAGCCAACATGTATTCAAAAATATGCATTTGTAAATGTCTTGAGAAAAACAGATGAGGAGCGGAAAAGATCTTGGATACATTTTTATTGTTTCACCAGTGTAAAATTAATACACTGTTTCAGCAGTGTTCCAGCAGTGAAAGTGGAAAATTCAGCCGTTTTCTTCACAATTCACTAGAATCCAACACTGTTTCAGCTGAAAAATTGCATTTCACGTCAATAATTCTTGAACATACCATGAAGACAACAGGTGCAGCTCTGTAATTGTCAATATTCTGTGATTTTATTTCGCTCAAGGCAGATGTCAGATTGTTTCAAGAACATGGCACTCGGGGGATACTGCAAGGCTTGCCACTGTTACCCTCTGTTGTATAGGATGTGAGGAGTGTTAAACCGTACCTCATTCCGGAAGATTATGAAACATTGAAAGCAATCGTAATCTTTAGGGAAATTCGCTGGACAGTATCTTTCTGCAGCAGTTATAATTGACGTTCTAATTGTATTGCAGCTATATCGCGTACCGCAACTTCATGATCGACACGTACCGGCTCAATCCAACGGAGTATCTGACGGTGACCGCATGCCGGAGGAATCTGGCAGGAGACGTGTGCGCCATTATGAGGTGAGTGGCTCGAAAGTGAAGGAAATGGTTTTGAAAAGATTCATTCTGGGGGTTGATATTCTTGCATACGTGTGACTCATTGGCTGTGCTGTTACATTTAGTACCCCATGCATCGCTGTGTATTTCTCTAAGAAGCACCAAAGAACTTGTCAGTACAGAGTGATAAGGTTTTCATTAGAGCTGTGCAAATTGCAATATTTCAGATGCGAATCAAATTCGAATATTGAAGTTTGAGTGTGAATCGAATAGAATATTTTTCTAATATTTCTCGAATATCTCTCAAATATTTTTGCGAATACTTCGAAGTGAAATTGCACAAAAAAAAGTTGGAGAGGATTCCTAAGCATACTCTTATGAGATAGCAGCATGAAAGTGTTTCTTTTGGCTAGGTTGGTGAAGTGCTGGAGAGGTGGTGTTTCATAGTTGTCTTATCAAGAATGAGGCAATGCAGAGGCCGAATTGTATTTATGTACATGATTTAGTGCAACCAAACTGTTGCTGACAACACTTTACACGTGAAAGGCAAAGCTGCTATTTCCTCAGCCTCTCCTCCTCTTTCATCTTCTGTGAAAGCCCAACTTGTGTGGCAGACAAGGGTGTGCTCCTTTTGAGTCCGGAGTTCCAAATCTGCCTCGTGGATATAAAAACATCTGAAATTTCGGATGCTAAAAATCTTCGGCGTTCGATTTTTCAGACTTCCTGTCCAAATTTCAGGTCCAGAACAGCATTAATTGAGCACCAACCTCTGCCGCATCTATCATTTCCATGTTGGAACCAGTGTTTTCTCGAGTCGATACTAGGCTTGTGCGAATACAGTAAAATCTCGTTACAACGAACACCACATTAACGAACATTTCAGATTAACGAACTTTTAAGAAATCCCGCGCCGACTGCCTATAGTTTCAATGTAAAAATATTTCACTACTACGAACTTCAGAATAACGAACATTTCAGAATAACGATCGTTATTTAATTCCCGTGTCATCTTAACAACACCTCAGTACTACGAACTTATATCCCGAAATGCGAGGATTCTCAGATTTCAGTGCATCGGTCGTGGCAGTCGGAGCTGCAAGGTAGCAGACGACGCAGCGCAAAGAGCGGACGCCTTCCCGCAAAAACCTGAGATGGCGCGGGAGGAGAAAGACGCGGGCGGAGTGTTGCGGAGGCGACGACGCATCAGGTTTTGTAAGCGGAGTGCCGGGGAATATGGGCTCGGAAAACCTGAGACGGTGTGGGAGAAGAGCCAATGCCGAAGTATCGTTGGCTGAAGTGGGCATTTCTTTTCTTTTTTCCTGCTTTTGCGGAGGCAACGACAACGCATCGCATTTTTCTTGCTTGCTTTATCAGTTGTTCGCGTGCTGTCATCCGTATCAGGCCTCTCCATCTTGTTTTTCTTCTGCGTATTTTATTGTGTTGGAAGTGCGTGCCGGCGTTCGTGTTGTCATGAGCTCAACAACTCCTCCTAGGGCGAAGAAGCGGAAGCAGTTTTCTTTGAGTGAGAAAGTAGACATTCTTCGTGAAATAGAAGACTGGAAGAAACAAGCCGTCGTGGCTAAAGAACGTGGAGTGGCGCGGTCGACGATCGCCACGATTCTCAAAGATAAAGAGAAGATCTTCAAGCACCAGCACGAATCTTAGCTTGCCCCATCAAGGAAGCGACTGCGGCTCGGCGATTTTCAGAATATTGACGCAGCAGTGCTCACTTGGTTTACAGACTTGAGAGCACAGAATGTACCCGTGTCATGGCACTGAAAAACTGAAGCCTCTTGTGATCGGGAGGTTTTCGATGCCGTGCCAGTATCGGGCAAATCAGCGTGCCTGGATGACGCGCGAGCTGTTTTCCGAGTGGCTGCTGACGGTAGACGAAAAGATGAGGAAGGAGGGGCGGCACATTTTGATGATCGTTGACAACTGCTCGGCGCATATTGTGAACATTCGGCTTACTAATGTGCGTCTTGAGTTCCTGCCGCCGAACTGCACAGCAGTACTTCAGCCACTGGAACAAGGAATAATAAGGAGCGTGAAGTCGCACTTCCGGAAGCGCCTTGTTCAGCGGCTGCTCATAAACCTGCGCTTACTGCGCTCGACAGCCATCAACGTCCGAGAGGCTGCGGAAATGCTCACAGGTGCATGGTGGAGCGTCACATCCACCACCATTCAAAACTGCTGGAAGAAGGCCGGCCTGATAACAGATGGCCAACCACAAAGTGATGAACCGGCAGCGGAGGGAAGTTCCAGCGAGCTCAGGAGCGAGGTGGCCGAGCAGCTAGCCGTCGATCCCTCAACCACATTTGACGACTATGTCGAGTGTGACGAGGCGACGTGGACATCAGCGGAGCTTACGACTAATGACATCCTGCAGAGCGTCCAGAGCACAGAGACTCAGGATGAGGATTGCAGCGATGACATGGACGACGATGTCACGGTAGCACCCGAAGATTGCGACGAGTCCGTGTCGGCCACATATGCGTTGGACTACTTGAGGAAACTCCGCATATTCATAGAAAAAAGCGGCACAGCGACCGAAGCAGTGCATAAAAATGCGGACGGTCTAGAATCGTTCGTGATGCAGAGTTTGTGCTGCACCCGTCAAAAAAAGATCGCGGACTATTTCAAATAAACGTGCCTTGTCTGACGTTTACGTGTGCATTGTTGTGAGAAACGAGTTCCAGGACGTACCGTTGCAAAGGTAGGACGTTTGCGTTACTGAAATGCTATTGTTATGGTAAATTTTCGGGGTTTCACTATAACGACCTTTCAGAATAACGAACATTTTTCCGCGGTCCCCTGAAGTTCGTTATATCGAGATTTCACTGTAGTGAATTTTAGGCTCGCGAAGCGAATAGTTATTTTGGTCGAATAATTTCGAATCGAATTCGAATAGTATATATCACATATTATAAAGAAAAATGGGCATATTTGTCATGACCTAACTAACCTGCACAATATTAAAAAAAAAATTGTGACAAGGTCTGTGCAAATGATATTTTCTTGCTTCAAGAGAGAGAGAGAATAAAAAGAGAGAAAGGCAGGGAGGTCATCCAGAAGTGAGGCATCCGGTTTGCTACCCTGCACTAAGGGGAGGGGAAAGGGAAAAGAAAGATGGAAAAGGAAAGCGAACAGGAGAATAGACGCGCGAATAAAAAAAAAAAGGTGGGGTGCTATAGCCTATTCAATAGGCCACTGCTTTAAGGGAAGTGGAGACAACTTTGAATAGTAGCAGGATTTGACTTTTGGTAGAATGCTAGTGATAACCTGTGAAATATGTTACATTTTAAAATTTACTATACCTAGAGCATATAAGCCGGTAAAACAAGCTTTTAAACTTAAAAAAATGAATCTATGTGAGGGTAATCTCTTCATTTAACCATGAAGTGGGGCTTCGTGGCAGTGCGGATTTCCCTTTGATACGTGTTTTCACGGCTTAGCACCCCTCCACTGCAGTGAAACCACCTTTACAGAGGGTTACATGCGTACTTCAATACACTTGAAAAGGTGCTTTCACGGCTTAGCACCTCTCCACTGCAGTGAAGCTACCTTTACAGGGGGGTTACAAGCGGATTAATATGCATCTATTCGTTCGTTTCGAATACTCAGAAATTTTCAATATTTTAAATTCGAAGCGAATTCGAATACGGCACTATTCGTTCGAATATTCGCAGCGTTCGAATATTCGCACAAGCCTAGTCGATACATTTGCGACCGTAGCAGAGCCTGAAAGGCAGCTTTGCCGCAATACAAGAGTGTGATGGGGTGATGTATATTGAAAATTTGAAGGGGCTATTGCCAATCGAACGTTGACTGTGTTCAGTAAAGTTGAAAGTTGGGCGAGTTGGTGATAGTTCATGTTTACGTGGGAAGCAGCGCACTGAGACAAGGCACGAAAAGAACAAAGAAAGACAAGACAACCGCTGCACTCGCAACTAGTTTATTTCGAAGAAAACATGGTTAATATACAAACATGAAGGCGTACCACGTGTGACCATGACTTTCAAGCTACAACAGTTTCCGGTGATCTTCCAAAAAAGACACTTCGCAATCACTTAAAACCACGGATGCTTGGCTGATGCAATTATCTTTTCTTTTAGTGATATGGAAGGCCTCGATCACTTCCCTGGTCAGCTGATCCTTGTGATTGGAAAGTATTTCGATTGTAGGACAGCAGTTGTTTATTGTTTACCCATGTCATGTGGAAAGTTGTACATCGGTCAGACTGGTCGGTGCATTAACACAAGGCTTACTGAACACAAGAGATCACTAACAAATAATGCATATTCACACATTAGACGACATTACTTGGAGTGTGGTTGCACGCCGATGTTCTCTGAAACGGAAATACTTTCCAATCACAAGGATCAGCTGACCAGGGAAGTGATCGAGGCCTTCCATATCACTAAAAGAAAAGATAATTGCATCAGCCAAGCATCCGTGGTTTTAAGTGATTGCGAAGTGTCTTTTTTGGAAGATCACCGGAAACTGTTGTAGCTTGAAAGTCATGGTCACACGTGGTACGCCTTCATGTTTGTATATTAACCATGTTTTCTTCGAAATAAACTAGTTGCGAGTGCAGCGGTTGTCTTGTCTTTCTTCGTTCTTTTCGTGCCTTGTCTCAGTGAGTTGACTGTGTATGTCTTTGGGAAGTTTGAATAGTTCATGACTCCCCGACGAGAGTGTAATGATCTCCAAAGAGAGTTCAGCTGTGTCTTTATAGAGAGTCATATACAATACAGTCAACTGCCGATTTTTCGGACGCCCGATTTTTCGGACATGCTTGAAAATTCGGACACTTTCGCGGCACCGTCACAAGCCCCATAGACGTCAATGTATAAGAACGTCTGAAATTTCGGACGCGGAATCTCTTCGGCGTCCGATTTTTCGGACTTTTTGCCCAAATTTCTGGTCGGAAACGGCATTATTTAAAGCCTCAACCTCTGCCGCCGCATCTATCGTCTCGTAGGTTTGAACCAGCGCTTTCGCGAGACGATCTGTTTGCGGCCGTAGCTGTGTCCGAAAGTCGGCTTTGCCGCAATGCTTTCGTGTTAGGGGGTGAAGCAGCAAAAAAATGCGAAGGGGTTACTATCACGGCGCAGTGCGGCGATGTCTTTACGGATAAGCACTGGGGATGCATGGAGGCGTGATATCGGCTGGTGGCAAGCTCGCCAGTACGACTTAATTGCTGACAATTCTTTATGATAAGCATCTTCAGCTAAGTGCTCGGTAGTGCATGAGGTCCAGCGCAGTTATAAGCATACTGCACGCTTTTAATGGGCGACAACCCGAATGCACCGTGCCGCTGATCGTGTTGCCTCTTTGTGCGAGACTGCTAGTGCTCCGCACATACGCGTTGCTTTGAGGAACGAAAGCCGATTGCCACGCTCGTGTGCGGTCAGGAACTGAGTGGGCATAACGAACACCTTCACGGCAAACGCGTGCGTACACTACAGCTAGCAAGCGCCCCCAGCAGTGACGGAGTCAGCGTAGTTGGCGACATGCTGCACACAACTAGGAATGATCGGCTGCACACGGCGGTGATTTTCGTTCAGTAGCACATCGTTTGCATGCGCACACGAATCGGGGAAAGTCGGACGATCCGCTCTTCCGCCACAGCCTTTGTGTTTCGCGTCATTGTTCCCCAAACGCCCCATGCGAGAGAGCCGTAACCTAATCCGCGCTTTCGGCGGCGCTCATCACAATAGTTAAGCGGGGTTCGTGGCACGTACCGAATGTATTCACAAGAGCCTGGGCGCTCACCAGTATGCCTGATAAGTGTACAGGGAGCCGTTGAAGCTATTTCGGACATGGGTGGCGATTTGACCATTTGAGCAGAATTAAAAAGCATGAATTCGTTTTTTCGGACTGCCCAATTTTTCGGACGATTTCGCGGTCCCTAGGGAGTCCGAAAAATCGGCAGTTGACTGTAGTAAAATTACGGTGCAAATCGAATAGCAAACACTATTAGAAAAATATTCGAAAGTTCAGATATTCAGACACCCCTTGTTTTCATTTATTTGCTGGAAAAAAAAAGTTTGTGGCTACCGAAGCAAATAAAGGTCAGTTTTGCCTTCTTTTGAACACACCAGTACCACAGCTCTGCAAGGTCACGGATTTCTAAATACTGTGCGATATTAGGATTGTTTCAGCACAAGATAAAGCTGACAAGGTGGAGCCATTGGCTTATTAGGAAGCGATACAGTCCTTTCTTACATATGAAAAGCACATGTGACCTAAATTTTGTTATCACGATGAGCTGGTGCTGGAATATCAGAAGCTCATAATCGCTTGTCTATACAGTTAAATCATGCTATATTGAACCCGTGTACATATAATGATCTCTTTATCAAACAATTTGTGATCACAGAATTCGTCATTCACTGCCAAGTTATAAATAATCAAATCGAGCACAGTGACAGGTCGGGGGAAGTCGCAGAGTACAGGATTCGTAGAAGCACCCTAAGCACAATTCTGAAGAATGAGGCATGCACAAAAGGCCTAATGCCTTGTTCTTAGGCGATCACTTTCACATAAGATTAGTGCTGGACGCGGTCACAGCAGTCTGGCACTATGCCAACTGCCATTCTCACTTGTAGACCTGGACATGTCCATTGCTCATCTCATGAAAGGAAACTATCACATTAATTTTTCTATTTTATGATGAACCTATGACTGCAGAGTCTCGAACAATGATATATCGGCTTTTTATTTAGTGTTTCACTTTAGGGGAGATGCGGGTCTTTGTTTTATTTCTTTTATTATTGGGTCAACTGAATGAAATGTAACAAACTTATTCAATTTTTTCTGCAGATTCCAAATCTCTAATTAGATTTTTGGTGACTGCATTAGAACAAAAGATGTGCCATTTCTAAAAGCATACCGTATTTACTCGCATAATAGGTGCACTCGCATAATCGGCGCACCCCCAGTTTGGTCACGAGAAATCAGATTTTTTTATTTCCGCGCATAATAGGCACACCCTGAACTTGGCCGTGATCAGTAGTTCTGTATCGTATTTGCACGGTTGCAATTCGACGCCCTCTTACGTTAACTGGAGCGAGGAAAAAGAAAAGAAGACCGCGGCAGCGCTGCACCAGCTGCGCGGGCCCGCTGAGTGAGGAAGAAGGGCGGTTGCCTGGGCGTCGGAGTATAATAACCTTTGCACCGGCGTGGCGCCGGCCGCTTGCCGGCCGCGCGCGCTCTGCGTGGAACGTGTGATTGCGTCCTTGCCAAGTGCGCTTCGAGTTTCCTGTTGGGAAAAGCATCGTCGCTAGGCTTGTGCGAATATTCGAATGCATCGAATATTCAAACGAATATTACTGTATTCGAATTCGCTTCGATTCGAATTTAAATTGTTGAAGATTTCGAAGTATTCGAAATGAACGAATAAGTGTATATTAGTCCGCATGTAACCCCCTGTAAAGGTGGTTTCACCGCATTGGAGGGGTGCTAAGCCGTGAAAGCACCTATCCGGGTGTATACTAGACCGCATGTAACCCACTGTAAAGGTGGTTTCACTGCAGTGAAGTGCTAAGCCGTGAAAACACCTATCCAGAGGAAATCCGCACTGCGGCGAAGCCCCACTTCAAGGTTAAATGAACATATTACTCTCACATCGATTCATTTTTCATGTTTAAAAGCTTGTTTTACCGTCTTATATGCTCTAAGTATAGTAAATTTTAAAATGTAACATATTTTACGGGTTATCACTTGCATTTTTCTGAAAGTCAAATCCTGCTACTATTCAAAGTTTTTTCCACTTCCTTTGAACCAAAAAGAATGGCATTTGGACAGGCCTTGTTTCAATTAAAAAAAAATACTGTGCAGGTTAGTTGGGTCATCACAATTATGCCCATTTTTATTTATAATATGTGATATATACTATTCGAATTCGATTCGAAATTATTCGACCAAAATCACTATTCGCTTTGAATTCGCTTCGAACCTAAAATTCACTATTCGCACAAGCCTAGTCGTCGCGTTTTTGCTACCTCGTCCGCAAATTTAAAAGCTTTTTGGCTTTCCGACGCGAGCTTTCGCCTTTGCTGCCAATACACGGACTTGCACAAGCTCGGCGGACTTTTGTCGCCGCTGATTTCCCGGCCGCGAACCTTAACATCGTATCACGCGCACTGCTCTTGAATCAGTGCTTGAGTGCGATCTTTTCGACGCCCAATCTTCATGTTGTCTTGTACAAACTTCCCGCGACATGCTTAACCGTAGGCTAGGCCTAATCAGCGTTGGTTGCTTTTCGGTGGTGGTTGCGGGCGATCAAAGTTGCGGTTTTGTACGGAATAAACGTAACTCTTCGCGGTGGCTCTACTTGAAGGAAAGGGGGGCATGGGTGGCGACTGTAACACTCGAATGGTGGTTCGCGATTCGATGTCTTCGACATGGGGTGCGAGCCCGTGAAACCGAACGATCAGTACCATTCAGAGCACAAAATTTCGGTCGTGATGAAACGTAATCGGTGAATTTCCGCGATGGCGCTTTCTTTTCATACGTTTTTTTTTTTGCGCATTCATTTTGTAGGCAACGCGGGTCTTTCGATGTTAATTTTTGGAAATTTGAATGCTTGTAAGCACACCGCATCGCATGCCTCGATTCTCGGACACGCGAGACTGCATGCTCAACACGTTTTGTGCTAGTGTAGCCTATGAAGAAGGTTGTTTCGGCTGTAGTGCGGATATTCGTGACTTTTGGTGATTTGCGTTATCAGCGGTCTATGCTGTAGTCGGACATAAAATTTTCGGAAATTTTACCCCGCGTAATAGGCGCACCCCGAACTTGAAGCCGGATTTTCTGGAAAAAAAGTGCACCTATTATGCGAGTAAATACGGTATTTATTACGGGGATTTTTGGCAACATTGCTTTGTCAAACACAAAAACAAAGTATGTGGCAAGACTGCCAGAAGGATAGTCTAGCCGGTGATGCTAATCTGATTGTTTTCAATGAACTTTGAATGCAAAATAAATCGACGCAAATATGAGTGAAATTTTTTTGCTGCATACTATATCTGATCATCCAGAATTAGAATTTGGTGAACAAAATTATAAGAAAATAAATAGCATCACTGGCTAGACCAGCTTTCTCGCAATCTTGACACATACTTTGTTTTTGTGTTTGACAAAGCAAAGTTGCCAGGAATACTCGTAACAAAGATGCTTAAATATGTGTTAGAAGTTGCGTAGCTTTTGTTCTAATGAAGCTATTAAAAATCTACTTGGAGATTTCAAACCTGCAGAAAAAACTGAATACGTGTGTTAAATTTCATGCCATTCACCCAACCTTTAAAAAACCATTTTTTAAAACCCATGTCTCCCCTTTAGTATAGTACCCTTATAAAGAGGTCTTCGGAGGTTCTTCTTGTTGTGAATGACGGCATTGTTCTTTTGTTTTTTTTCTTTCTGCTCGCATTGTAGGGTTCACGCATTCCTGGAGCAGTGGGGTCTGGTGAACTACCAGGTCGATGCAGAGAGTCGCCCTAGCCCCATGGGTCCTCCATCGACATCGCACTTCCACGTGCTGGCCGACACCCCCTCGGGACTGCAGCCGCTCAACCCTCCCAGGACTCAACAGGTGAGGAGGCCCTGGTTTACATTACAATTATATATTTCCACCAATACAGCACTGGTAGAAGGGGTGAAAACGAAAGTGACTACTGAATTTTCTTGCACTCAAGATATCCCTTTCCGACCCGAATTTTTTTCTAGGGTAGAACAAAATTTTTTAATGATCTTTTCTAGCTAAGAGGCCGTTGAAAAGCATGCGAAAAAGTAAAGGAGACTGTAAGTACAATGGTTTTCTCAGGAGAACCACGTCCAGTATACTGGACACTAGGATTAATTTGTTGCACATATGGGTACACACGTTCTGCTATCTTCCTTGAAAGAGTGTTGCTTTTGGCCCTGTGAGAAGGTCAATCGTCTAAAACACAAAAACGGTTTGTTTTGACCCAAGAAAAAGTTTCTCATGGTTAAACATGATGAGTGGATTTCAGGGCAAATCGACGAAGACAGAGGAAAAGGAGGGAACTGAACACCAGCGCGGTCTCACAACTGACTTTATTAGCAACGGAAACATATTTTATAGTACAACCTATCACACGTGGGCCCACGCCGATGACGTCAAACAGAAGATAAATGAACAGATTGAAGGACTAACTGACAACAAAATGTATCACGTCACAAAACTATTTAAGGAAGGAAATTTCTCTGTCATGCAGGGTGATAGATGGCACGCTAACACAACTAAGGCCCTTTTTGGCACTAGGGAAATTATGGAGGCTTTTCATATCTACAAAAAGGGCCTTAGTTGTGTTAGCGTGCCATCTATCACCCTGCATGACAGAGAAATTTCCTTCTTAAATAGTTTTGTGACGTGATACATTTTGTTCTCAGTTAGTCCTTCAATCTGTTCATTTATCTTCTGTTTGACGTCATCGGCGTGGGCCCACGTGTGATAGGTTGTACTATAAAATATGTTTCCGTTGCTAATAAAGTCAGTTGTGAGACCGCGCTGGTGTTCGTGTCCCTCCTTTTCCTCTGTCTTCGTCGATTTGCGCTGAAAACCACTCATCATGTTTAACGCAATCCAACTTGCCCAAATGTCAATTCTTCTCATGGTTAGCTGTCACACATAGCGTTCAGCACCACGACGGGGGAAAAAAAAAACCTAAGAGGGAGCACGCCTAGCGTCCAGAAGTCAACCTCATCAGATAACGATCCCTCCTCGTGCTCCATGCTCTTGTTAGATTCCCAGCATACCCCAGTTTTATTTTCTATGGCTGGGCTTCAAGACTGTCAGGTGACACTGCCTCTTTATTTCTTTTTTCCGCTCCATGTTTAGCCACGATGTGCACCAATTGCATCCTGGTGTCCAGTATACTGGACATAAATACATTCTCGCATTGCCAGCAAACTTCTGACTACAAACGCTACCTTTTTGAAACAATGTATTAAGCAGACATAGGACAGCACGCACAATTTAAATTATGTGAATTGCACGATGAGAGCTCCTAAAATAATTATTAGGGGTGTGCGAATATTGAAAGTTTCGAATATTCGTCGAATATTGCATTCGTAATATTCGTATTTGATTCGATAACCACATATTCGAAAAATTCGAATATTCGAACTAACTCGAATATTCGATCTTGATGAATATTCGGTCTTGTATGTCACTGTGAAGAACTTCCGATTTTGCGCCTTTACGATAAGAGAAACGACAGTAGACCATGCTGTGGTTACTACGACTTCGGCGCGATTGCGATGATGCCTGAACGGAAATACACGGGAGCGTGATTGCGGCTATCGACGAACGCGCCGGCACGTCATCGCGACAAACCTACCAACGATAAAGTCTTAAAGAATCTAAATCATGAACTGCCTGCTCGGCAGTACGTGTGGCTTTGCGGTTTAACGCTGTTACCGCTCGTGTAAGCGTACTGTAAGTGTACCAAACACGCCGTTCGCTGCCGCGCCCTTGTGCGCAGGACCGCATCAATAAAGTGCGTATCGCTCGTGGAAATGAAGGCAACTCGCCGCCGCTGCATTGGCCTGACAAAATACTCGTCGCACCTTTGCACAGTCCGGTGCTGAACGGTCACCAAGAGAAAAAAATGCCACTGCGCGAGGGCACATGCACGCGTACAAGCAGCGAGCGGCGCCTAGCGTAGTTAGATAGTAGGCGACGCACTGTACGCAACTAGCTAGGGACGCTCAGCTTGACGTGCGATGCAGCAGTAACGCGTTTCATGTGTAGCTGCACCAGTTTTCGCTAATAGATCGCCATACTAACGTACGCGCACGCGTCGAAGAAAGCCTGACGAGTCGTACGTTAGCTGTGACGCTACTTCAGCATGTATTCCCTTCATAGTTCCGAAATGAGTTGGTGGTAGAGCATGGTCATACAAATGAGCTCAAGGGTTCTTCCGCGCAGTGGCAAAGAAAAGGCCATGCACTTTTCGTAACGTTACAGTGGCGTCATCACATATAGTGAGTTCTCTGTTGCTAACGGCGCGCACATAAGGCGACGGACGGAAATTTGAGGCAGTTAATGCATAGTTCCGCCAGTTCCCGATAGCGCTTTGGGCATCCGTCGTACGCGCATCACACTCCGCGCGGCAGCGTCTCCTGCAATCAATCCTCCGTTACACCATTGCTGCGATCTCGCTGTGTTGCCAACGTCAATTTACTGCCGTCGGCAGCCAGTGCGTTGAAGGCAGTCGCAATGCGGCAAAATAGTGCCCTCGCCGCCGCGTGTTGTGGCTCCGTTAACAAAAAGGCGTATTTGGGGCGTCTTTCTGTCACACATCAGTAATCATCTCTCTCGCGTGCTTTCCTCGCGTAATCACCGCGCACCCGGTACTTCTTGGTCATGATCATGCGGCTATCGGCGTGACAGAGCACTCTTGATCGGCAAATGGCGAGCGCGCAGTTCTCGCGAAAGGGAACGAAAGCAAGCCAGATAACGATTATTGCTGTGTATTTGAAAGACGCCCCAAGTACTCCTGTTTGCCTTAGTGGCTCGACCGGTGAGAACAGGGGCAAAAAAAGAAAGCGATAAAATAGGGGGTCGTACGAGCTAAAACTGATAGTGTGGGAACCCGGATGAATTGTGACCACCTTGGGCGCTTTAATAATCGCTTAGATCAGGGGCGTAGCCAGAAATGTTTTTCGGGAAGGGGGGGGGGGAGGGGGGGGGCCTTTTTGAAATGGTCATTTGGGGGGGGGGGGGGGGGGCACGGGTCCGGTGTGCCACCCCTGGCTACGCCACTGGCTTAGATTTAAGTACACGGGCGTTAACTGTTACATTTCACCTCATCAGAATACGGTTGCCATGGCAGGTATCAAACCAGCAGCCTCGCTAGTTATCATGGCAGATACAAAAGATTCTTTTTTTTGTAATAAAGTGCTACCACATGTGAATTCAACCCAAGATATCACAGTCACAAGCTCAACTATTACAGTCATATGCTTCCTGGCAAGTACTGATGGTGACATTTTTTTGTGCAATAACAGACTAAAATAGCTAACAAATGTACTGTTTTGAACATAAATATATGGTAAAGTAAAAGATTACGGGTAAAAAAAAATCACATCTCTTGATTATTCGGTATTCGATTCGTATTCGAAGCTATGTATTCGTATTCGATTCGTATTCGAAAATTTTGATATTCGCACACCCCTAATCCACAGTCTACTGTCGTTACAACGGACCATGATAATCCGGCAAAATGAGTCCGTTTTTATCCGAAGTCCGTAATATCCAAACTCCGCCGGGAGGGGGGGGGGGGTGCGTCATTGTGTGACGATCGTCAGTAGTATGGGGCACGCTAGTTCTGCTGATACACGCTGAACGTATTCGACAGTATGGTTACGAAAGACTTCAATCACCAGCAGAGGTTATTAACAAAATTGCGGCGCCAGTTGTAATTAATGAGTGATTGCTGTTACGGTAGGTGCAGGGACACCATGTGGCCCCTGCACAGCAGCAAAGCGAAGCCCGATATTAAATGCGTTTCCAGCAGGCTTTTTAAGCCACTTCTGTTGATCGGCTTGGAATAAATTCTTTCTTATTTGTGCGGACGGGAAGGCATATTTAAATGGGGCCGCCTATAGACCGCTGGCAGCTGCTGCTCCAGCGCAGCCTCCACGGCTCGCTGGACAATCCAAACTTGTTCTGAGAGTTCTGAACTGAACAGCACCAAGGCACCTCTAACATTACTATACTAATTTAACAGTGGAACTCACCTGCTTGGTGCATGAGAACGTCTTTCTTTCAAAACTTTGGTCGCGATGCCTAACAACGTTACTGCAGTGAGTGACGAACGTCTAAGGCAAACCACAAACAAAAGCGTTTTATTTACACTTAGATCGAAAAGAAATTTGTGATATAAGATTGGCGGGCACCCTTGAGCGATGATACAATCACTTCGCACCGCGGCACTGCATTTCAGTCAGCTGCAACACTTCAACCATTCGCGTGACCAACGCGCTCTCAGACTGGCTTGGCTGCAGGCTTGGCTTGGACCGGAAGCCACCAGTGTTGCCAGCCGCAACTTAAATATTACCGCGGCTTTAATGCATAGAGAGCGGCGTGGTCAAGTCTGTTGCCAGCTCGTGTCAATGCGGCAAAAGTGCGCTTTATGCGCCCAATTTCGACAAAAAATACAGCTGATTTCGTCCACTGTAGCCGATAGTCCGTTGTATCGCGGTCCGTTAAACGCGAACTTCGCTCCATTAGTCTAATACACAGACCAAACTTAGGCTGAATAATGGTCCGTTGTAACCTAAAGTCTGTTGTAGCCGGGTCCGTTATAACGAGCGTAGACTGTAATTATCTATACTTGACCACATCGTACGCGCGCGTTCCCGCGTGGATGACGCCACTACTCTGAGGCACCCCCCATCAGAAAATGGGGCTGAAGGAGGAACTACATTTAAAAACATGTTGCTGGACTCTTACAGAAGCTGCCAAAGTGGTTTCGGTTCAGATTGTAGCTCTGCTTGCTTTTCTGCACCGCTTTTTTCACGAAAATAAGTTCTTTATATCCGAAAATTCGGTATAAAGATATATTCCTAACACTGTATCTATTGCACGACTATTCTTCATTTACTTAGTTATAACCGATGTGTCATTATATCTGTGTTCATTATATCGAGGTTTGTAGTAAACGTTTGAGAGCTCTCCCGAGCCACCACTTGAACCGGCACGTTCTGTTTGTGCGGCTGGCCCCCCAGCCTTCAGCAGCGCAGCAGATGCTGAACCTGGATAAGGCCAAGGAGGAGGGTGGCGGCGGCAAGGACGAAGGAGGGGGGCATCCCTGCCCGTGGGGGCGCTGCGAGTGCCACGACCATCGGGGGCGACGCCCTGGGCCTCAAGATGGACCAGTATGCCAAGAAGCAGGCGTACCTGCGCCACAAGGCGGCCGCCACGGTGTCGCGCGAGTGGACCGAGCAGGAGACCCTGCTGCTGCTGGAGGCCCTGGAGATGTACCGCGAGGACTGGAACAAGGTGTGCGAGCACGTGGGCAGCCGCACCCAGGACGAGTGCATCCTGCACTTCCTCAGGCTGCCCATCGAGGACCCCTACCTGGACGACCCTGCTGCCGGAGGAGGTGCCCTGGGTGCGTGCCCCTACCCCCCTCTCTGTCCTTGCTCTCCCATTCCTGTCCTCTCATTGGTCTACCTCTGCCGCTACCAGTTTGGTTGACGTTGGGAAACATACCTGCGCTTGCGTATCGATGAGAGGGTTTTTTTAACTGTGTAGATGTTTAAGCCTGCCATAAAAACTTTGGTGTCCTCAGAAAACCACAGGTGGGCATGCGCAACAGGTATTTGGGCAAGCCCCACTGCCGAGTACAGCAGATGTGAGTGTTAAACAAAAGTGCTGCTCGGCGAAGTGGAGCACGGGAAACACGTGAAAGAGAGACAGAGAAAGATAGAAAGAAAGCAATAGAAAGAGAAAAATAAGAGAAATAAAGGGAATAAAGACGTAAAAAGATATAAAAGGGAGAGAAAGAAACAGACTCGAAAAGGGATAAAAAAAATTGAGAGCAAGGTCAAAAAAAAAAAAGGAAAGAGAGGAATAAAGAGAAACTTTAAAAGAGAGAGAGAGAGATAAAAGATAAAGATGTTGAGGGAAAGTGAGATAAAAAGAAACAGACATGAAAAAAGAGAGAGCAACATGGAAAGAGAGAGAGATAAAGAAGCAGGGGGAGATAAAAAGGGGAAGCAACAGGTACAAAAATGGAGATACACTCAAACCTCGATATAACGAAATATCGGTTATAACGAAGTTAATGAAAGACAGTCTTGTAATTGATAGTGTTATGAATATACGTTTATAACGAATTTTCAGATCTAACAAACTTATTTTCGTGTATGATGCCACTTTGTTATAATGAGGTTTGAGTGTACAAGAAACAAGACAGAAAGAGACGAAAGAAAGAAAAAAAAAAGAGAAACAAGGAAAGCCACCAGCTGCGCTCTTCCTTCATTCTTGGCACCACTAGAAGCTGGCGTAACATTTTTTTTTTTTCATTCGGAAGAGGCGCACAGCACCATAAACGAAAGGGGCAGGTTGTGTCGTGTCTGCACCCATTCACTGAAATGTTTCGAGGGCACACTGCCGTACCTCAAGGGCCTAGGTGCTGTGGACCGTGAATAGGGTGCAGAAAGGGCAGAGAAAGTGGCTGAATTGAATGGACCTGAGTGGTACATCTGCCCGCTTTTCTTTAGTTGTACTTTCCAGTATTAGATGGCAAGGCTTTTCAGTGCTTCTGCATTGTTGCGCCGCTTTTCTTTTTATTATTATGACCTGTGTGAATGCTTGCATTGAAAACCTGACTGCCTCTATGCCACATTTCTAAAATATTTCCTGCAGTTCTTGTAGTTTTTTTTTTTTTGCAGAAGCTGGGACACCTGTATGGTAGTAAATGAAAGATACTAATTGCAGTGCTTCAACTTTATCGCAAAAAAAGTTGGACGTGTCTAGGATTACGCGTCTAACATTTAAGTGACGCGTCTAACATGCAAGTGTGGCCTGCAAGCTTTCACATTAATAACTGTATTGGAGCTGCAATCAATTTCTGAGTGTGTTGCCTTGAAGAGGTGACAATACTGTACTGTGGAAACATTAGGCTTGTGCGAATAGTGAATTTTAGGCTCGAGCGGAATTCGAGACGAATAGTTATTTTGGTCGAATAATTTCGAATCGAATTCGAATAGTATATATCACATATTATAAAGAAAAATGGGCATATTTGTCACCTAACTAACCTGCACAATATTAAAAAAAAAAATTGTGACAAGGTCTGTGCAAATGCCATTTTCTTGCTTCAAGAGAGAGAGAGAGAATAAAAAGAGAGAAAGGCAGGGAGGTCATCCAGAAGTGAGGCATCCGGTTTGCTACCCTGCACTAAGGGGAGGGGAAAGGGAAAAGAAAGATGGAAAAGGACGAACAGGAGAATAGACGCGCGAATAAAAAAAAAAAGGTGGGGGTGCTATAGCCTATTCAATAGGCCACTGCTTCAAGGAAAGTGGAGACAACTTTGAATAGTAGCAGGATTTGACTTTTGGTAGAATGCTAGTGATAACCTGTAAAATATGTTACATTTTAAAATTTACTATACCTAGAGCATATAAGCCGGTAAAACAAGCTTTTAAACTTAAAAAAATGAATCTATGTGAGAGTAATCTCTTCATTTAACCATGAAGTGGGGCTTCGTGGACAGTGCGGATTTCCCTTTGATACATGTTTTCACGGCTTAGCATCCCTCCACTGCAGTGAAACCACCTTTACAGAGGGTTACATGCGTACTTCAATACACCTGGAAAGGTGCTTTCGCTGCTTAGCACCTCTCCACTGCAGTGAAACTACCTTTACAGGGGGTTACATGCAGATTAAAATGCATCTATTCGTTCGTTTCGATTCGAAATTTTCAATAATTTAAATTCGAATCGAATCGAATTCGAATACGGCACTATTCGTTCGAATATTCGCAGCGTTCGAATATTCGCACAAGCCTAGGAAACATAATTGCCAATCTCTCATTTATACATTGAACCATGCAGTAAATGTGGCATATTAACACATGAACTGCAAAAACATGAAGGATGTATTTTTGCTAGCAATACAGGGTTACCATGTTTGCCCAACATCTGCACACCTCTTAATTTCTATTTGATATGAAATGCAAAGTGCCACCTGGACACTTTTGATAGTGATTGAGTCATATTGGGATGTAATTATGATTATGACTTGGTCCCATCTACACACTCTAGCTTAATGGGCAATCATGACCCAAAAAGCTTTTTATACTAGTGCGACTATCACAACAAAAAGTACCCCCTATCGCACTGATGTTGATGTGACATAACTTGAAGCACATTTTAGAAACCGAAGATTGCCTTTCATAAATAAGTGCAGTTTGTTACTACAGTCAACTGCCGATTTTTCGGACTCCCTAGGGACTGCGAAATCGTCCGAAAAATTGGGCAGTCCGAAAAAACGAATTCATGCTTTTTAATTCCGCTCGAGTGGTCAAATCGCCCCCCCTGTCCGAAATAGCTTCAATGGCTCCCAATACACTTATCAGGCATTTTGGTGAGCGCCCAGGCTCTTGTGAATACATTCGGTACGTGCCGCGAACCCCGCTTAACTATTGTGATGAGCGCCGCCGATACCAGCAAAGCGCGGATTCAGTTACGGCTCTCTCGCATGGGGCGTTTGGGAACGACGACGCTAAACACAAAGGCTGTGGCGGAAGAGCGGATCGTCCGACTTTCCCCGGTTCGTGTGCGCACGTAAACGATGCGCTACTGAACGAAAATCTCCGCCAACACGCAATATATGCTGTTGTGTGCAGCCAATCGTTCCTAGTTGTGTGCAGCACGTCGCCAACTATGCTGACTCCCTCACTGCCGGGGCGGGGCGCCTGCTAGCTGTAGTGTACGCACGCGTTTGCCGTGAAGGTGTTCGTTATGCCCACTCAGTTCCTGACCGCACACGAGCGCGGCAATCGGCTTTCGTTCCTCAAAGCAACGCGTATGTGCGGAGCACTAGCAGTCTCGCACAAAGAGGCAACACGATCGGCGGCGCGGTGCATTCGGGTTGTCGCCCATTAAAAGCGTGCAGTATGCTTACAACTGCGCTGGACCTCATGCATTACCGAGCAGTCAGCTGAAGATGCTTATCATAAAGAATTGTCAGCGATTAAGTCGTACTGGCGAGTTTGCCACCTGCCGCCATCACGCTTCCATGCATTCCCAGTGCTGATCTGTAAAGACATCGCCGCACTGCGTCATGATAGTAACCCCCTTTGTATTTTTATTCTGCTTCACCCCATAACACGCAAGCATTGCGGCAAAGCCGACTTTTGGACACTGCTACGGCCTCAAACAGATCGACTCGTGATAGCGCTAGTTCAAACCTACGAGACGATAGATGCGGCAGAGGTTGGGGCTTTAAATAATGCCGTTTCCGACCAGAAATTCGGGCAAAACGTCCGAAATTTCAGACGTTCTTATACATTGACGTCTATGGGGCTTGTGACGGTGCACGAAAGCGTCCGAATTTTCAAGCATGTCCGAAAAATCGGGCGTCCGAAAAATCGGCAGTTGACTGTATTCTTTTCTATGTGCATGCCTTGTTATATGAATATAGGCTTCCCAAAGTGTGACAAAATATAAGGATGCAAGAAAAGCAGAAATGCTGATATTGCGTTGCATTGCAGGACCCTTGGCCTTCCAACCGATTCCTTTCTCCAAGGCGGGCAACCCCATCATGTCTACCGTTGCTTTCCTGGCTTCGGTGGTTGATCCTCGTGTGGCATCTTCAGCAGCCAAGGCAGCAATGGGTGCGTTCATTTCCAACATTACTAGAGTTGCATTTCCAACATTACTAGAGTTGCTTTTTTTATGTGGTAGCAGTTTGAAAACAACAGCCCAAGTTCTTGGCATTTATGAATGCCAACGAAAGGCAAGAAGAGGCATGTAACTGGTTCCTAATGATACATCCAACTCAACACCACAAAACTCACTCTTGATTTCGAGCTTCTAATTGGTTTGAACACCCCAAAGAGAAAAACACCGTGTCAAAACCGTTCATAGGCCAGAATAGGGAACATGTCAGCATGTCATCTGTTGCAAACTAACAGAAAGCACATGTTCATAGGAACAGCTGCGGATGCCTTCGTGGCTGCTGTTGTGTCAACAACGGAATCGGTGCTGCATGAACGAAACATCGCCAAATCTTGGTCACACATTCAGGTTGAAGGTGTGAGAAACCTCAGAGTGCTCCGAGCAGGAGTGTATTGCTGTGAAGGAACCAGCCAAATATGATAACGTATCGCCAGAGTGCTCAGGAATGCTTGAAAACAACCATTTTTAATGTACCATTAGTGCGACTATCTCTGACCCAAATGATGCCATTGTATGGTACATCCACTACTGCGGATGTTTTTAGGTAGTAACCACATTAGTGGGACTTCATGCTTATTTGCCTTTTGTGTGCCTGAATGATTGTTCAGATTGGGGCTTTGAACTGTTCGTGCCTCTTTCCCTTGGCAAACTGCAGAGGAGTTCGCAAAGATCAAGGACGAGGTTCCCTCGGCCCTGCTGGACGCACACATCAAGAACGTTGAGACGGCAGCGGCGGAGGGCAATGTCAACCCTAAGGCAGGCCTAGGCATGACGGGCATTGCAGGCACTGGCGACAAGGAGCCGCAAGAGGGTGCAGCCGAGCCGTCGAGTGAGTAGTGTCGGGAGCAGTCAGTTTGCCCAGCATCTGGCTGCGTTACAGAAGAATCTGTGTTGTCAGTGAACGTGCACTTATGCAGAAAAGAGCGAATCAGTCGGCAATGCAAAGCAGCGACACTGAATACGACAAATGGGTTTTGTAAAGGCTTGTGCGAATATTGCAGTATTTGAATTCGCTTCGATTCGAATTTAAATCGTTGAAAATTTCGAATTATTCGAAACGAATGAATAGATGCATATTAGTCTGCATGTAACCCCCTGTAAAAGTGGTTTCACTGCCGTGGAGGGATGCTAAGCCGTAAAAGCATCTATCCAAGTGTATATTGATTCACATGTAACCTCCCTGTAAAGGTGGTTTCACTGCAGTAGAGGGGTGCGAAGTCGTGAAAGCACTTAACCAAGTGTGTACTAGTCCGCATGTAACCCCCTGTAAAGGTGGTTTCGCTGCAGTGAAGTGGTGCTAAGCCGTGAAAACACGTATCCAGGGGAAATCCGCACTGCCGCGAAGCCCCACTTACGCTTAAATGAAAATATTACCCTCACATCGATTCATTTTTTAAGTTTAAAAGCTTGTTATACTGGCTTATATGCTCTAAGTATAGTAAATTTTAAAACTTCACATATGTTACAGGTTATAACTTGCATTCTACCAAAAGTCAAATCCTGCTACTATTCAAAGTCGTTTCCACTTCTTTTGAAGCAAAAGAATGGCATTTGCACAGCCCTTGTTGCAATTTTTTAAAAAATATTTCCATACGCGTGACAATATTGTGCAGGTTAGTTAGGTCATGACAAATATGACCATTTTTCTTTATAATAGGCTATATATACTATTCAAATTCGATTCGAAATTATTCGACCAAGATCACTACTCACTTCGAATTCGCTTCGAACCTAAAATTCACTATTCGCACAAGCCTAGTTTTGTGGAAGCCCTGCAATATGGAGGCTTTCCTCCCCAGAGCTCCTCATCGATATTCTTTGTAGTATTGAGCTATCAAATTTTGCGCATGACAGTTTTCACCATATGTGCATTTATGTAATTACCGTATAGTGCGGAATATAGGTCGAGGTTTTTTCCAAAAAATATTGCTAAAAAGTCACCCCTCGACTTATATACCGGTCCTTGGCACAATCTCAATTATCGTCTGGCAACATAAGGGTGCCGCAGACCTTTTGGCATCCGCATCGTTATCGCCTCCATCTTGACCGACGCCCGGCTGTTCGACCGCGCCATCTTGTCTTTTTGTGCAGCTATCGTCCTTGGAATTGTTGATTTCGCGACCACCTGCAGTATGAGTACTGGTACTCGACGTCAGTTCGCCAGCGGCGTTTAAGTTAAAGGTGATTGAATGCGCGGAAGCCAACGGGAACATGTCTGCCCTTAGCGGCACTTCGGCATTTCAGAAAAAAGTGTCCGATGCTGGCGGTCGCAAAAGGCAAGCTGTCTGCGTGCAACGCGGAAGAGACGTCATTTCGCGGGCGCCGCGCGGTGCACCCTGAGCTTGAAGATAAGGTGGCGGATTTCGTCCGTGCGCATCGCGCCAGATCCTTGCCAGTGACATCGGAACTGATCCGCATCAAAGCAATCGAGCTTGCCCGTGAATCAGGCCTAAGCGAGAGCAGTTCAAGGGACTCCATTTACTGGGTTAACGCCGCTTCATGCGACGCAAAGGGTTCGCACTTCGCCTGGCGCACATCAATATGCCAGAAGCTGCCGGAGGCATACGAGGACAAGCTGGTTGAATTCCAGCGCTATGTCATCCGTCTCCGGCAGCAGCATGGCTACATGCTTGGACAGATCGGCAACGCCGATGAGCGCCGGTGTGGTTCGACATGCCGTCGTCCACCACAGTGTGCGAACGTGGTGCGAAAGAGGTTAAACTGCTTTCGACAGGGAATGAGCATTCGCGCTTCACGGTGATGCTCGCCTGCACTGCTGACGGCAGAAAGCTGCCCCCCATTTATTATCTTCAAGAGGAAGACGCTGCCAAGAGAGACATTCCCGCTGGGACGTTGTCGTTCGCGTGAACGAAAAGGGATATATGGACGAGGCCCTCATGGTCAACTGGATTCAGACAGTCTGGAATCGGCGGCCCGGTGCACTCCTGCGGTGTCCCAGCATGCTCGTTTTGGATGCGTTTCGCGGGCACTTGACCGCAGGTGTGAAGCAGGCGCCCGCGACGGGAGGACGGAGCTCGCCGTCATTCCGGGAGGCATGACCTCAACGCTTCAGCCACTCGACGTCGTGCTCAACAAGCCCTTCAAAGACCGGGTTCGTGAACTTTACAATCAGTGGATGGCCGGCGACAACCCGGTGACCCCAACCGGCCGGCTGCGTAGGCCGCCCCCCCTCGCCACTGTGGCCACATGGGTGTCGCAGGCGTGGCGCTCGCTGCCCGACGATATGGTGGTGCGGGCATTCAAGAAATGCTGCATCAGCAACTCCTTGGACGGCACCGAGGACGACATGTTGTGGGATGCAGCTAGTGAAAAGCAGTCGTCTTCGGACGAGAGTGCAGACAGCTCGAACGAATGAGCCATGGCGGTGCCATCATTCATGAATAAAACGGAAGTTTTGTGCCTAATAATTTTTATGTCGACTTCTTTGCTTCAAGGTAAGGGGGGTCGACCTATATTCCGCCGACCTATATTCCGCATTATACGGTATATTGGTGCCAATTCATTTTTGCTCATTCATAGTGCATGCACGGTTGGAGGTTATGTGGGTGGCTGTTCACCTAAAGGCACCGACTGTCTCTGTATAGCTGCTTGATCATCGCCAGTAATGTTGGGACTTGTAACGTCCCCCTAACAATTTGTCCTTTTTTGGTGGTGCCTCCCAGCTGGAGAGGAGTCTGAAAAGGCTGAAGAAGGGAAGGAAGGCACCGAGCCCTCACTGTCTGCAGCCGAGGTCAAGTTGGAAAAGCCGAGCAGTTCTGAGGTGAGCCTAGTGCCTATTGCCATACTTGCATGAGCATGGCATGAATTATTTTGGGGTGCCACCTCTTCCAGAATTTTTAGTGATCGCTTCAAATTTTGTCAGGAGTTGCAACCTCAGCACTTTGGTGTCCCTGTAGTGCTTCGAGGATGGAATGTTTGCACATGGATGTGGACAAAAACATCACTTCCCCTTTGAAGGTCAATTGTTTTTTTCTTTTTGGCCAAATTCAACCCCACAGAGGTGATATTTGTACCGCACATTTTAAATCTTCAGGCTGGACAATCTAAAAAAAAAAGTTACCGGAATTTTTCTTAGCATGACCATAATGTGACAGAGATTAATAAAAATAAACGAGAAAGGAACCAATGTTAATACAGTGAAACCTTGTTAATTTGCACATCGCTAATTCAAATTTTTAGATAGTCGGGTTGGAATTTCATCTGAAGCCAATAAGTACAGCATGTGCTGTCTTATATTGCGCTGATCCTCTACACTCATAATTTTAGTTCTGTGTACACTGCATCCTCATTGCTCAACACAGCCTCATTTTGCACCGGGAAAACTATCCCAAGTTTTTTTTAACATTCACTGTAAAGCTGTGACACCAAGTGCAGCAGTTCTGAGTCTGTAGTCTCATAGCCTCTACGCTATTTAACATTACCAATGATAATAACAATTGTTTTCAGGAGAACTCCTCTGCCTCGGCTGAAGGGGCCCCCCACTGCTGCCTCCAGCACTGGTGCTGCGGCCACTCCCACTGGAGGAGCAGCAGGGGAGTCCGAGGACAAGGCAAAAGCGGCCAAGCTTGCCGAGGAGCCTTCCAAAGAGAGCCCTGCTGCTCCAGACCAGGAGTCCACGGAGGAAGCCAAGGCACCGGAGACGGACCGCGACCGGCTTGTCAAGGACGCACAACTCTCCACGGCAGCGGCGGCTGCCTTGGGTGCAGCGGCTGTCAAGGCAAAGGTATTGCGCTTGTCATTCTCCTTTGAATGCTACTGAAGCATGGTCCCTTTTTCTTGTTTTTCTTTTGTTCCGAGAAAGCATTCCTCAAAATTGCCTGCTTGTTACACTGAGGCAGGGGTCTTGAAACTCGACTTGGCTAGCGGGCCACACTCACGAAATTGTCACTCGCAAGGGCCAAACAAAACTAGCCAGGTAACATTGCCATTTGAAAGAAGGCCTTTCCCTTATGTCATCTACACTAAACGAAATTGTTGCTTAAATAGAACTGCTCTTACTACGACTCGTTTAATGCAACCCTGTTAATCTTTCAGTAAACGGAGCTCTTGTTGAACGGAACATGTTTTCTTGGTCTTTTCAGGTTTTGTTTAATGAGAGTTTACTGCATGTGTCATTTCTAGGCTTGTGCGAATATTCGAATTTGCTTCGATTCGAATTTAAATTATTGAAAATTTCGAAGTCCAGCATAGAACGCTTACAACGTAAGTCGCCGGAGTCGCGAATATCCGCACTATAAGCGGTACCGCACTATAACCAAAACAACATTTTTGAAAGGTTGCGCGTGCGCAAAACATGACCAAGAGACAGCCGCGCGATTCCGACTATCGGGGCATGCGACTGGGACGTATGTTTGCATCCGCTTAAGTTTGAAAATGTTGAACGGTTAGCGTCCCGCGGACCTGCGGTGCCGACATAACGAACGTGCAAAAAAAAAAAGAAATAAAATAAAAAAAAATAATAAATAAATCTCCGTAACGGAAAGACGCCAACCAACTTTTCGGATCTCCTCAGTAATGCGGAGTTTGCCGCGATACCACAATGCACAGAAACTATACGTCAAACGGCAATTGAAGTTTCCGCACGCTTTCGATTTTCCGGGCGCGTGCGCAATGTCAAAAACAGGGGCGACCACGAACCGCCCCACGAGTGTTACACACACAGGCCCTCATTTTCGTCGAAGATGTAAGGCACCCTTCTAAATGTAACAAGTGCGAAATGTTCGGTTGACTCGGCATCAAACCGCAACTTTGATAGTCCGCGGCCACCACCGACGAGGCAGCTAGCGTTCGTTAGGCCTAGCGCGTGCGTTGCGATGTGGCATGCTGTCGCGAGACGCTTGCACAAGAAACGCGGAGATCGGGCGTAGAAGAGATCGTTTCACGCGTGCTGCCCTCGGCTTAGCTCGTGAGTGCGCAATTATTTTCCTGCATAAAATGAATCAACTAGCCCCTCAAGACGTCCTGATCAACGAAGTTTCGGTTCGCGGTCGGGAGAACATCCGCCGCAACCATCCTGAAAAAAGTCTTCCAAGCTTGTGAGTCCGCCTGTTGGTCGTCGAAGGCGAAAGCGCGATCGCGTCTCAAAGCATTGTCACTAGCGCGGTAATCGACTCGCACGCGCGAAATCTGCGCTCTACGACGACTATTTTCCCGATAGAAAACCGAAGAGACAAACAGCGGTGGACGCGCGGGCGCCCGTTCGTGGCGGGGCGCGCATGACAGGCGGCCGAATCAAAAGCGGCAAAGGCTTCCCCGTCGCCTACGCAACCAGTCCCCCCTCCACACACCCCGCACCCGCGCGTAGGGCAGCTGCACCCCCCCCCCCGTAATCACCCACCCCCCTTCTTCCTCCCCCCTCGCGCCTCGGTCATTCTTTCCGCGTCCCCTCCTTTGTAACGCTGTCGTCGCTCTCTCCCCGGCCGGCGCACCTGCGCTGGTAAGCGCTCGTCCCCTCGCTTCTCCGAGGAGTCGCGGGCAACCGCATTACAGTGAACTCCCGTTAAGACGAACTCGGTTAAGACGAATTCTCGCTTATGCCGAACAACATGGGAACGTTTGTTTGGTTTTCCCATAGACTCAATGCAAAAAAAATCCGCTTAAGACGAACCGCCGAACAGGTCTCTTCGGTTAAGACGAACTTTCGCAGTGACCGACAATGCTGGCGATTCTGCGCAAGGAACATTGCAGTCTTGGTGGGGCTTCAGGCGAACGGGAGAAATCAAAGAAAAAAAAAGCGCTTCCTGGCGCAAAGACCCGAAGCGAATCGCGACGGAGGGAGGGAGCGAGATAAGCGGAAAAAAAAAAAAAAAAGGCAGCGCATAGCAGCTCATAAAGCCGGCAGCTCACCCCCCAGCATGCGGGTGGGGAAAGTGCCGCCTTTATCAGCAAAGAAAGCAACAAAAAGAGTTGGGGACGCAATGGCTGGGGGGACCCAAGCCTTTGCATCCTTTTGTATTCTCCCACGTTCTTTGGTTCCCCACCTAGAGCTCAACTGAGAAAAGCAGAACACAAAACCTTGGGCCCCTTACCAGGGTTTCTCATCCGCTGTTTACAGAGGTGAAAACGGGGAAGGGGGGGGAGCAAAACAAAAGCGACAACGAGAACAAAAATTTCCTGTGCCTTACAATCACGTACGAAACCGAAACCACGTTTGCGGACGCTAGCACTCCCTTCAGAGGGGTAAGGTGCATTGTCATCGCCCTCCCACAATGGCGGCCGAGCACATGTTGGGTGCAGTTCGCGTTGTTTCGCATAAGGCCTGTGCGTGTCGTATCTTTTCCCAGTAAAGTGCAAATTGTGATGCGTCATTTCCATTATGAAAGCTCACGACAAAGGAAGATGTTTTTGCACACCGAATACAGCTGAGTTGCATCTTTTTAGTGTGCCCGAGGCTTGTGACCGTGAGTAGCGCGAACGGAGATCTTCAGATGCACGTCGATCAGGAAACGTTACTACGGATCGAAAACAGGAAAATATGCGGACCTCGAAGAAAAGCTCGCACTTTCTTAAGCAGCTCAGCGTATATTGACTTTGTTGGCACGCGATCGAGGCTTATACAGAAGTGATATTAGAGCCAGCAAAGCAGGCTCACCGAAAAAAATGAACTGCCAGGAGAATAAATTTTCCATTCTTTGAAGGAAAAGTGTGCTTATCTCTCCCTTCTTTTATGGTTTTCGAATTGTCAACATGGGGCCATGCTACAGACTCGTTGTTAAAATGTGTTAGCAATACATTCAAGAGCATTATTATGAACCCGCGAAATCGGGTGCTCGTTAGATTCGTGTAAATGCTCTATCTACTGGAAAAGCAGTTTTTATCAAGTTGAGCCAAATAAATGCTTTTTTCTGGTTATTTCCACCCAATTTCAAGACTACTCCATTCAGTGTTGTCAAGAAACATATTTGGATGCACTTGGCATGTCAGCATGTCTTTTTAAGGGGGCACTTCTGATAAGCCGAACTCCTGATAAGACGAACAAATTTCCGTGGTCCCTTCTTGAGTTCGCCTTAACGGGAGTCTACTGTATAACCGGTTTTTCATCTCGGGGGACTGCACAATAAGCGGTATGCGTATACATGGAGTCCTATGGGAGGGTAAACGGGAGTCAGAAAAAACCGCATTATATCCGGTCCTGCACTGTAAGCGGTTACGTTATAAATGGTCTGTGCTGTATTCGAACTGAACGAATACAGTAAAAGCTCGTTAATTCGGATTTCTAGGGACCGGAAAAAATGTCCGAATTAACCGAATGTCCAAATTATCGAATGGTCGAAATAAACACAATAAATGCAAGAGTTTTTTCAACATACCTTTACTTTATAAAGTAATCGCGGATGCTTGTCTGTTTTCGAGCAGAAATTCGCGCGGACACATTTTTCTGAGCCATTCAAGGTGCTCAGTAGCTCGCATGCTGTCGGCAGTGCCAACACGAAATTCTTCAAGGACGACGAGGGCCTCCGCGGCTTCCTTCACAGTAAGAGGGGGCCTGTCTGGCTACAACATATGTACCAAGAGTACTTCTTTTAACACTGAACCTCTTCATCACTTCTCGTCGGCAGAGCCCATTTTTCAGGGCACGCAAAATTTCTACTTTGGTGGTGAAGTCCTGGGCCTCGTACTTGAACCGCTTCGCCGGCGTTGCCATCGGCGGAGAGTGTGGTCACACGAGAACTCAGCACTAAAGCACCAGCAACGATCAAGCTAAAGGAGCCGTACTGAATCATTCCTCGATAAAACGGCGTTCAACGATGCAGCACACCAACGGGCACAAAGCAACTAAATGGCACCGCTAACCCCACACGCGAAGAAAAGGCGTTCAACCAGTCAAGTCAAGCCAAGTCGATAATTGATGTCCATGGCGATGCTGCGTTTGAGCTTCGCTTTTGTTCCGAATTGTTCCTTTTTCGTTTTCGAGTCCCGCCAGCGGCCCAAAAGTCGCCGAATTATCCGATTTGCGGTCAAATCTGTCCGAAATAACGAGTGCCCAGTCTCATAGAGTGACGCGTATATTTACAGGGACCAGATGACGTGTCCGAATTGACCGATTTTCCGAATTAACGAGTGTCGAATTAACGAGCTTTTACTGTATGTGTATATTAGTCCACATGTAACCTCCTGTAAAGGTGGTCTCACTGCAGTGGAGGGGTGCTAAGCCGTGGAAGCACCTGTCCAGGTGTATATTAGTTTGCATGCAACTTCCTGTAAAGGTGGTTTCACTGCAGTAAAGGAGTGCTAAGCAGTGAAAACACCTACCCAGGGAAAATCCACACTGCCGCGAAGCCCCACTTCAAGGTTAAATGCTCACATCGATTCATCATTTTTTAAAGTTTAAATGCTTGTTATACCAGCTTATATGCTCTAAGTATATTAAATTTTAAAACGTAACATATTTTACAGGCTATCACTTGCATTCTACCGAAAGTCAAATCCTGCTACTCTTCAAAGTTGTTTCCACTTCCTTTGAACCAAAAAGAATGGCATTTGCACAGGCCTTGTTTCAATTTTTAAAAAATATTGTGCAGGTTAGTTGGGTCATGACAAATATGCCCGTTTTTCTTTATAATATGTTATATATACTATTCGAATTCGATTCTGAAATTATTCGAACCAAATCCTTATTCGCTTCGAATTTGCTTCAAACCTAAAATTCACTATTCGCACAAGCCCAGTCATTTCTGAAGGGGATTTGACATCGGGTTTCGAGAAATGTATCGATATTGATCTCTACATTGACTGAAATCTGGAAGCTGATTCTGAAAGTGGAGTTGTTGTTCCACGGTTGTTTCAAAACATGGTGACCACATAGGGTGCCGTCTGAAAAAAATGCTGGAGTCTACACAGACAAGTCATATCTGGGTAGCTCGTGATTGTACTTATTAAGGAAGTAAAAAAAAAAATAAAATGGGATGAAGGCGGTCATGTGCGAGCCGGGCCACTAGCGAAATGTCTGTGGGCCGTGTGTTTGAGGCCCCTGCACTAAGAATTCATTCACACTTGCAACTCTCGGAAGCCGTGCAACTGAGGTGTTAGCACACCGAAGTCTCAAAGCAGCTGGTTGCACTAAGTCAACACCCGGTCGCTTTTGATGTCGTTTGTGTCGAAGTGAATTCAAATACTGTAATGTTCATTAGAATACCGTATTTACTCGCGTAATGAACGCACTCGCATAATAAACGCACCCCCCAACTTTAGTCGTCAAAATTTGGATTTTTTTTTCTCCCGCGTAATAAACGCACCCCCTACAATCATCCGCTGCAGTCCTGCGAACCGACACGTGGCGCCTCCTTGCCCGTTGATCTTTTCTGTTTTTTATTATGCCGACCCCCCGCGGTTCGCTCCCTCCCCCCTTCGCCCGCAGCCGCGCACAGTTCTATTTTTCTTTCTATCTATGCGCGGCACGTCCCCTGTCTTTTTTAATTATCCGTGCGCCGCAGTGGGATTCACAAACAGTGCGAGTGTAGAGACATCGCGGCTCACAAGCACACAGCGAGCGAAGGTCACGAAACTTCCCGCGCCAACCAACGGTCGCTTCCTGAAAATATGAAACTTTAAGGCCCAACCACATGCACGCGATTTTCGAGAGACAGCGACAGGATTTGCTGTCACAAAGGGCCATCCGTAGCCGTCACAGGCATGTCGCGAGTTTCTGAAAAACCAGAAAAAATCGCTTGTCGCCCAGAAAAGAGCGTGATGATTTCCGTAACATGGCAGATGCTTGTTATCCATGCGTACTTCAAGGAACGCAAGATATAGGCTACCTTTTTTACAGTCACATCTCACGCGGAGAGCGAGGCAGAGGCCGTATTTTGTCGTTAATGTGTTATCGAAGGTTTGTTTTGATGCTTTGGTGGTAGCTTGCTGCAATGGTGGTGACTTGCTGCAATGTCAACATCGTCACGTCATGCGAGTTTGCCGCGGAGTTCGTAAAGGGCATCGTAGCGTACGCTTCCAGGCGCCCCCGATATCACAGCAGATACCACTGTTGCGGTTAATCAAAAGATCGCGAAAAAAGAAAGCCGCGAAACGCTTTTATGGAGTGCGCGGGGACAGCTTGCAGAAGAAAGCACCATCAAACACCGAAAAAGAGTGAAGTGTAATAAAAAAGCTGTTTTCAAACAGTGTACGCGTATGTTAATTACAAAAGGTTGAGCTACCTAACTTTTTTTTTTTTTTGCATTACCGCATTTTTTTGTTCATCCCGAAAAAGTTTTCGTAAAATTTACTCCGCATAATAAACGCACCCCCCAACTTTGCTTCGCTTTTGCGGGGAAAAAAGTGCGTTCATTACACGGGTATATATGGTATTCGAAGCGCGGAGATATTCGCACAGGCCTAGCGTGCAGGGCTGTTGTGGTAGCATGCAAGTTTGTCTGTTGCTTGTGACTGTGACCATAAATGTTGCATCTGTGCTTATTGCTTTTAGCATCTGGCAGCTGTGGAAGAACGCAAGATCAAGTCCCTCGTGGCTCTTCTGGTTGAAACTCAGATGAAGAAACTGGAGATTAAACTTCGACACTTCGAGGAACTGGAAGCCATTATGGATCGAGAGAGGGAAACGGTAGGCAGATCACTCAATTGTGTGCTCTGTGTTTGCAAATGTCTTTTGCACTCTATCTAAAATGTTCAGTATGACTTTCAATAGTTGCATGCAATTGAAAACGTCTGAAGGGGCTTGCAGCAGCATGTGACAAGGGTCTCCAGGAATACTTTAAAACTTCCAAGTTGTGAAATTTTTAGAGGTTCATGGGTGGAAGTTTTGTCATTCTTCACTCTTCCTGAAAGACTCAAATACCTTGGGTGTGTAATTTGATTCCTTGCACTACGCATAACCTCTGCATGTCACGGCAATGAAATGTGACCATCAATGAAGTATCTAAATGCAAATGCCTGTAATGCTCATTGTAATCACCACCAGCTCTGTCGCTACTATCAGGCTTCTTAGTCCCATTACTACACTTAACCCTCATTATAATGAACTGAGCGGGACAGCAAAAAAATTCGATATGAACAATAATTCTGTTTAAGCGATGATTTAGTGAAAGCTAAAGATTTCTTTAGCTTTTGTCACTTTAGAACTACGAAGACATCCAAACACAAGATATTTATGAAGGAAACTTATGAAGGTGCAAAAAAGGCAGTCGTCTTTGTCTCATGTTTTTGCCAGGCACAAGCTATCCCAGCTTCAATTGGCTCATGCATTGCATGAGGCCATAGTCGCTGGCCATGCATTCAACTTTGTGTTCCACAGGAGACAAAGGTACTCTCGTGTCTGCGCCATGGTTGCCATTTCACGTGGCTGTTTGTCCATCGGCTCGTCGTGTTCGTTAAGGCCACCAGGAACAATGTAAACTATTTCTGCACATGTAGCTGGGGTGACAATAGAGAATGCGATAGTGTGAGTAACTAGTGTGCCACTAGTTGTATGCGTCTATGAGCAACAACATGAGGCAGTAAAGTTGGAAAACGGGAGTTTTGAACCGCCGCACTGAACTACTCACGAACACCATGGGGAGGGATATATTCAGCCAGCGGGAATGGATATTTTTGGCTTTGAGGACATTTTTGGTTCGTTATATCCATTGACAGGTCAATGTTAGTCGCCAACCGTTTATTCGGACTTTGATAATGCGGACATGCCCCTTTATTCGGAAACCTTTGCGGCACCGCCACTCGTCCCATTGAAGTAATGTACACTCACAACCGAAAATTCGGACGCCCCACGGCTCGCCGTTCGATATGTTGGACTCCGGCTGGCTGATCGAGCGCAGCGTCGAACTCCATGACCAGCTGTCCACAATGTGTACTATATTTTCGCTAGGTTGCCAGCACTGAAAGGTTGCACTGAGTATGGCTGGACATCATGCCATTGTAAAAGTGCAGAAATTACAATTGCCGACCTCGAAGGCTGTGTGCTTTGGCGACATGTAATGGCCGTTCTTCAGCTTCAGCCAGCCGAGTATCCATTGAATAGCTACCACAGCCAAACTACAAGCCAAGCCAAGCCACGCTCTGAGTCTGCTTGGTGTGGCGTTTGAAATTGACGCGTGTACGAAACGGACAAAGAAAGGACGAAATCACGAGCGTTGCAGCACGAACTAGCCTGACGTTGTTCCCTTTTGGCATTTGAAAGTTCGCTTGTCAGTTGTTTCGGTGGCTAGGCCTGATCTGCGTCTTGCGCTTGGCGTCTCGCTCTCTTGTTTGTTGCTTGACGTGCGAGGCCTGATCTACTGAAATGGCTACGACGCCACCCATTCCATCTGCGCCATCGGTACTAACGAAGAAACGCGGCAACCACGAGACACTGGGGATGGTGAAAAAGGCCGCAATTATTTGCCAGATCAAAGGCGGCCGACCTCAATTAGATGTTGTTTGGGATCTTTCGCCGAGTTCCCCAAACTAGCGTAGGTGAACAGTGACACCGATGAAGCGCCGGCCGTAACAGCGCTACAACCTACACTTATGGCCAAACACTGGCTGAAATACAGGCCGACTTGGTTGTCTGTGATTATGCTTGTTAGCAGACGGGCATTTACAAGCTTTTCCTGCCACTGGGCCAATAAAGGGACTTTTTTTCTGGTGAATCCTTTTTTTTTTTTTTTTTGGACTCTCGATTATTTGGACTTTTTGGCGGTTCCCGCTGAGTCTGAATCAACGGTTGGCAACTTACTTCGTTAAAACAAGGTTTCAAATGTATGCATCTCTATGGGGTTTTCAAGGGGAATCTAGATTACCTACTTCATTACATCCATTATTTCATTATATCCCGTCTCGTTATAACGAAGTTCGGGTGTAGATTCAGGAGCACAGTAAAAAAGATCCTGGTTGTTTAGAATTATACAGTACCCCACTGCGACTTATCTCGTAATCACATCAATGTTTTGGCATGTAAAGCTCCAGAATATTGACTTAATTTTAAACAGCTGGAGTACCAGCGGCAGCAGCTGATCCAGGAGCGCCAGCAGTTCCATCTCGAGCAGCTGCGGGCGGCCGAGTTTCGGGCTCGGCAGCAGGCACACGCCATGATGATGGCTCAGCAAGGCGGCACCGCAGCGTCGCAACCCGCGGCAGCTCCCACGCCCCCGGGTGCTCCGCCCACAGCGCCGCCTCCTGCGGCGGCCGGAGGAGGAGTCCCCGCCCCAGACGGAGGAGGAGATCCAGGTCAGCACCCACCGCGAACTGGCAGTGGCCCTTCCCTACCTTCCCCACACCCACAGCAGCAGCAGCAGTTACCACCGCAGCAGCAGCGTAGCCCTTACTACCCGGGCTATGGGTCTGCTCCGCCTCCGGTGGGTGGGGCACCTCGGCCGTACCCGCCCAGTGGGAGTGCGCCCCCGGCCGTTGGTTACGGGACCGCTCCCTACCCACAACCCGGCACTGAACAGGCATTCCGAATGCCCCTTGGCAGCAGCCCCCAGCCGGGGGGAGTGGGTGGTGTGCGAAGCCCGGGCATGATGCATCCATCTTCGGCACCTCCTCCCACCTCTTCCATGGGGCAGCAACACCCGTCAGGTAAGCATCACTAGGCCCAGGCCTTGTGTCGACACGGCGGGATCGTGGCATCCTTCAAAGTTGCATTGCTGTCTACTGTTAAAAGCAACACTTGAGTGTTAGGTGCATGCATACCTTTTCCTCTGGCAAGTTTGTGTACAGTGCTTACGAATTGAAATGCAAAAGTTTAGGACTAAGTAATGCTCTTACTTTCATCTTCAGCATCTACAGTTCGGGTCGTGTCTGTGTAATTTTGACTCAAACACTTACATCAGTGCCAACCTTACCTTTAGCAGCCAGATTTGCAGCGACATGATTCGTTTCAATTTGTGAGTGCTGTGCAGTTCTCAGGCTTTGCAGCAGGTTGTTTTGTGAGTGGTGGCACCGGCAGTTTTTCACAGAGACCTGTGCAGTGTAAGTTCATTGGTGATGACCCAGCAATGCTCGCATTATTGGCGTTACAAGTTTTGACAGAGGCTGTTACATTGCCATCATGTCCATTCTTTCTTTCCCCGTGAGGTTATGCTGTCTTCAGTGGGCATTGCGCACCAGCAGGTCTATTCACATAATTTCATCACATTTGACAGTCAGAATCAGATGGTATCAAACCCAAGAGAAATAACGAAATAGTTCAATATATCGACAGTTAGAAAAACTAAATGGGCCTATCTTGAAGCGTATAAAAAAACCTCCATATTCTGTCAGTCAAAAAGTGGGAATTGACATACAGTGAACCCCTTTATAAGAGGCACTGATGTTAGAGACAAATGGGTATAAGAGACACCAGTGTGCCTACATTGAAATAGTGGTTGATAAGAAAATGCATACGTGGTACCCTGCTTATAAGAGACACCTCATATAAAAAACAAGAACTGCTGCCTGGTGCATGCCTCTTATAAAAGGGGTTCTCTTATAAAGGGGGTTCAACTGTATTTGTTTTTCCAAGGTCACATCGAAGGCATAAATGTTCAGTTATTGTTTTTCATCCCCACCTTTTTGTGGAACATTTATAATAAACCATGAGGTCCTGTGCATTCCTGAAGTAGCATGGTGGTCCTGTTTCGAATAAGGAACAGCTTCAGGTAGAATGCTTCATTCCATTACAGTTAGGTCTTCTCTAAGTGTTCCTCGCTACATTGCATAGCTCATTGAAGTTAAATAAAGCGACTGTTATGGGGCACCAAGAAAAGGAAAGAAAGGCTGTGCAAGTCGTATTTTTTAGTCACAGACGCACGCATTGCTCAGTTTTCCTCCACAAGCCGTTGTCAATTTTCCAGTCTCTCCCAGCAAGGCTGCACTGCTGGCGCGACACGTCCTATGAAACAGGTGACAGTGTAAAACTGCAGAATCTTTTGTAGGATTTGTTTTGGTTAGGGTGTGCGAATGCTGAATTAAAATATCCAAAATTTTATTTTCATGGGCCTCAATTTTTACAATTTCTCGTGCAAAATAAATTTTCGCCGTGTAATGGGATCATGGGCATGGTTGCTTGGCTTGCTTGACATCTGATTAAGAAGTGGGGGGGGGGGGGGGTTAGAATAGCATAACACACAATCGTAAATATGGAATGGAAATGTCAGCTTTCCGTGAATATCGTCTAGCAGTGGTGCCACGAAGCAGTTGGAATGATCTAACTATCGAGCAGCGGCTACTAAAGAAATCGAATAGTATATATTCAATTTGTGGATTGAACTACAGGTGAACCCCTTTATGAGAGACATGCACTGGGGTGCAATTCTTGTCTTTTATATGAGGTGTCTCTTATAGGCAGAGTACCACATATGCATTTTCTTATCAACCCATATTTTAATGTAGGTACACTGGTGTCTTATACCCATTTGTCTCTTACATCAGTGTCTCTTACAAAGGGGTTCAATTGTATTTCCAGAGCTCCTATTTGATTCATATATACCAGTACTCACACACCCCCCTACATTTCGTCGGTCTGTGCAAGTGGCCCCTTTATTACAATAGACTCTCATTAAACGGAACCTGAAGGGACTAAGAAAATGTGTTCCGTTAAACAAGAGTTCCGTTTACTGAGAGATGAACAGGGGTGCAGAATTCAGGTATGAAACCAATCATATTAGAGTCAGTTGTTCAGTTTAAGCAGCAGTTCTGTTTAAAAGAGATTTCCGCTTACTGAGAGTCTACTTATGGGTCCGCATGGATGCATATATGTTTGTATATTCATTATGCGACATGTCCATGTTTGAAATGTTTGCAACTTTACTATTCAACAGCACAGGTCTGAGGTCTGCCTATGGTGTTGAATGTTGCAGCAGTGTGCATCATTGTTGTGTTCTGTGTTAAAAGCTGAATGGGAGCAAGTTTCGTTGCATTGTGTGGCTCGCTTTTTTTTTTTTGTTTGTTTTTTCCGTGCTCATGCAAACTGGAGGAAAGAACTGATGAGTGGGAGTGCACAAATATTAAGGCCTGTGGACTAGATGATAAGTTGGATTTCTCCGTACTTACTGTACAAGTTGTACGTGAGCATAGCTAGGAACAATAAGCTGCACGGGCAAGCAGGTACAACATTTCAAAAACGAAACAGCAGTGGTTTTATTCAGCAACACTTATGCATTGAGATGACAAGTCAGTTATTGCACGCCTTTGCAGCAGGAGTGGTTTCGATTTCTTTTTTTCATGAAGGTTTATCCTGGGAGCTCTTCCATAACACACTTTTTCTAAATAGGTACAGTAAAATAACTATAAGTACTCTTACATAAAATATATTTAAATGTTTGCTAACCAAAAATAGAAAAAACTTTGTGTGAGCACGTCATTGTGCCCTGCCACTTCAGTTCCAAGTGAGCGGGTCTTTTTTTTACTCGTGGAAGTGTTGTCCTGCTGGGTAGAGAGCGCTTACTCTGTGGACATGTTGAGCAGTTCATTTGATAATTTGGAGTAAGTGCATTACCAAAATCACTTCAACCTGCTGAGGCATCGTGAAAGCAGCTTAACCTATTTTAAAGGTGTAATAAATGCTGTTTACTTCTGCTTGGAACTTTTAATGCTATGCATTTTTGGTATTTGATTCATATATAAAAAATTTCAATATTTGCACACCACTACTTTTGGGTGTACAATCATTTTTACAACATTTCATGTGTCCAGCATCTGATGTGTTGGTGCCTGTGAATGGCAGCATCTCACTTGCTCTGCCAAGCACAATGCAAGATTCAAAGTGTACTGCTACTTAGTTAGGAGCCTTACTGCTGTCAATTTGCCAGCCTTAAAGGGATTCTGAATCACTTTTTCAAGTAATCATAGAATGACCTCTGTATCAGAGCTTATTGGCGCAAGAATTGGTTGCCACAAGAATTTCTCAAATCCATCGAACGAGCCGAATTGCAGGGATTTGTCACGTGCTTGAAGCGCTTTCCTCTCCTGCTGCCCCGATGTGCGCACTGGAAGCTGCACAGGCAGGGATGGTGCAGGGTAAAGCTGGCACACGTCATGCCCTTGAGCGCATGTGATGAAATGTGATCGCTCTCCCCTGCTGGGATTCCTGTGAGTGCTGGTGTGGCTACTATGCAATTTTAGCAGACTATTGAGCGCGGTGCTGGCACGTGGCAGCACCCCATGGCAAAAAGCGCAAATTGATCCAACTGCCGGTCTCGATTTATCGGCTGTTTACCATTAGCGTGCTATCTGTCCCTCGACGTCAAACAGCAGATGGTGGCAGCTCCGAAGAGAGTGAGCACAGGCTTCTGTATGAAGAGAGGATACCCGAGAGAAAGGCAACTTTGCGCTCCACTTGTAAACCTTTCTTGCCACTCATGACAAGATTTATATGAACTCTTCATAGCAGTGTCTGCTTTCTTCAGGATGTGTTTTTTCACCAAGCACGCGGGGTGGGTCATGACCCCTTTAATTGCATTACTGTTTTGGATGTGGAAACCTTGCCATTTATAACAGCGTAACTTAGAGGAAAAGAAGAGCAGCGCCGTATCTGCTTTCTTGGAACTTGTGTTTGACTTAGCCTGCTTTTGATAGGAAATAATTGCAAACAAGCTGCTGAAGAAATATCGCTATGGTGCCTTCAGGCTTAGTATGAACAGTGTAATGCCTGTGGAAAAAAAGGCTTCTGCTGTAGTTAGTAACGGCACCTTTTAGTTCTCAAAAGTCAAAAGTACAACAATGCAGTGCTGCCTTGCTCTCCAATGCAGCGCTGTAGTGGAACCTGAATCTGCTCGTCTTGCAATCTAGGACAACAGTTGTTGGTTGTGCTATGTAGTGCGTTCAAATATTTATGCACTCCCACTGACCAGTTGCAGTGGCCATGATGCCTTGTTTTCAGCTGCAATGCTTTGTGCTAACATGGATTACCTCACATAAGCTGCATGCTGCGCACTGCTAACAATTCTGCAGTTTAAACTTGCATCGAGTGGATTGCACTTCTGTCTACTAGCCATTTCAGCACGTGCTCTGCGCTTGTTTATGCACATTCACAGCTCGTGCTATGCAGATGAGATCCTTGAGCTTTCACTGACGTAACGTAACTGTAATGTATTTCTACGGGTGTGCGTGGGTATGTGTGTGTGGTTGCAAATATGGTAAATTTGGATTGGTTAGTATATGTTGTAACTGTGATAATGAAAGTACATGTTTGCATAAGCGCTTCAGAGACTTTTAATTTTGGCTGTTTGGTGATTGAGCCGGTCCGTGATAAATATTCTGTTATAGATTCTTGCAAAGACTGTCCCTGAGCACTGCACGATATGTTTATGGCAAATCGCTGTGGGTAAGAAAGATGGTCCTGAAAAGTCAGGCTATCGTATTGGTTCATTGCCGATGCGGATCTAGCACGAAAGGTCAGCTTACAGAAATATAAACAGGGCATGAAAAAGCAGCTCCTTCAAGAAATACAGAATTTCCTCTTTGCCTCTGTGCGCGGAACGTCATGCCTTTATGGGATGGCAGGTTCACAGTTCTCCTGTGTACGTCTGACTTCTGTTAACTTGATCACAATGGGTCTGTATAAATTTGTTTAATTATTGAGGGAATGAAATTGAACAAGATGCTGAAGAATTAACTAAACACACGTCCAATTCATTTGGCAGTATCTGTACTAATTGTAACATGTCCCTGAATCAAACGAATGTGTCCACGTTTTTGGGTTCAAAGTAGAAAGCTAACGTAGAAATTTACTGTGCCTTCAATTTGCTAGCATGAAAAATGTGGTCTAGTCTGTTTCTCATTCTGGTGTTCTCATTCTGGTAGTAAGAGAAAAACTAAACCAGCAAGCTTACATCTTCACAAAGTGAATCTTTAGTTACTTATGTCTATCATCACCACCCTTGGACAGCCGTCTGTTACTGTGAAGAACAAAGTATGTTGTCCTCCATAAATTGGATAACATGCTTGATTTCAACTTCTCAACATTCCCAGACAGAATGGTTTCTCATGGCATACCAACCACAACTTTGCTAGACTCTCTCACAACACATGCAATTTTCAAGGAGGCTGAGAACATGTGCACTGGCTTGTGCCACTAGCTGGACAAGTAAAATTACTTTCTGTCCAAAAGTGTAATCGTAGGTAGACGTAAAGTGGCGTATTGTGGTTGTCATGCTATGAGTGAACTCGTTCCATCACCATCCATGGTCGCTGTCTTGTGATGGCTATAGGACAGGCTGGCCAAAGGCTTGTGAAGCCATTGGCTAGGCTTGACCTGACAGGAAATTTAACGAAATGGATTGTTGGGCTTGCTGACTTTTCATGATCACGCAAAGAGCAGTGCGTAAAAAAGGACACACAGCAACAAGAGTGCAAACAGCAGGCTGGTGCCACTGTGTTGTTGTTTGTGTGTGCACATATATATATACGTATATATATAGATAATGTTTTCGGGTGCATCTCCACGCAAAAAAGAGGCACTTGTCAGAACCTCATGAAATCTGCCATAACTCAATGTGAGCCACCTTCTTTGCATTAAGATCTTTCTTACCAAATTCGAAAATTGGCAATTTCTGTGGGATACATGATGTACGTCTGACACATTCATTTCATGGAATGCGCAGAATTAACCCCTCTTTGAGCACCACGCCATGGTTTGACACCAGCACCCTCCTTATTTCTCCACCTTGAGTGCCCGAGACAATATAAAATGAACAAAATCAAGAAGCCCACTGTTGGAACGACCTCTACAGTCACCATTGGGATAAGGTGCATGTAATGTGGCCAGCCAAGGTTGAGTTGTCTGGCGAAGACTAATTTCAGGATCAAACTTACAAGTTTGGTTTTATAGAAATGTGTTGTTGGTTTTATAGAAAAGTCTAATTGGTGTCGAATTAACAGAAGTCAACTGTGCAGGGAGCAGTAAGAACTTTTCTTGCCCTCTTAGTTTATCGGGCTGCTTTGGAAGGGGAAGTTGGGTGTAGTGTTCTCAGTGAATCACTTTCAGAGGTATTGACACAACCTTAATGAAAACCAGAATGGTAATGGAACAAAGGAAGTCATAGGGGTCGTTAATTGTACTGTTTCACATGTTTTGTAGTTATTGGTAATATAGATGAGAAGAAAGTAAAGCGGACGAAAAGGCAAACATGCCGCCAGCAGGGACTGAACCTGAAACCTTTGGATTACGCGCCCGATGCTCTTATCAGTTGAGCTACGGCGGCGATCCTCCCCTCGTCCACTTATGGAGTACTTATGTGCATGCAAACCTGACAATTTTAGTCAGCGCTGCCCGTAGCCGTGACGGCTAGGGTGGAACACGCTCCCCTATACGTTCCTTGATTTCGTTATCTGCTGGTTTTCATTAAGGCTGTGTCAAACAAGAAAATGAGCCCTCAAAATTCTCTTCCTTCTTTCAGAGGTATTGTAACTGAGCAATGGCATGTTGGTGTGCATGGCTAACAGCTTTAGTGGTGCTGTACCATGCTTGCCGTTTTTGCATAATGCCATTATTGATACCAGATGTATTCAGTGCATCTGGTGGGGAGTCGCAAAAGTGATCATATCACTAAAAGTGAGTGCTCAAGATCTAATATCCTAAGCCCCTGTGTATAGTATATCACCAAAAGTGAGTGCTCAAGATCTAATATCCTAAGCCCCTATGTATGTTAAGTGGGTCAGTATCTATTGCTGTGTAATCCAGCTCTTAGATAGAACAGTAAAATTTGGATCTCATATCAGCATTGCCGTGAATACAGAATCACTCTGGTTGTTTAGAAGTTATAGGCACAAAATGGGTGTGCACATTTGGAATTTGGCCTGGCTGGTTTCATTTTCTCAGCCACTCAGAGATGGGACATTCTTTGCAGGATTCGATATCTGAGCACGGTAACTACATCAAATAAAGCACCTAATTGCACTTGGTGTTCATTTCTCTGGCAGGCACCTATCGGCAACATTCCTCCAGCATATTCTCGGGGCACCCGTTCTAAACACACTTCGTGACACCAAACAGTGTAAATTGTCATACAAGCGAAGCCTTCCTTTTCAAGTGTACCATCCCTCTTTGGACAGGGCTGGGCACAAGACCACATTGAACTTTTCTGGGGCAGTGCAGATGCATGAAACGCCTTGGGTGAAGACATGGGTATGCCGAATGAACTTCAAGTACGGCAGCTCGCACTATGCTGGCCTGAAACGTAAAATCTGTGTTCGTGAAGATGGGCTACGATAAGCAGCCCTATGCTGCACTCTTCTTCAGTGCCCAAGACGACATCCCGCACTAGTCTCATATTTAACGCCTCTCAATTACATTTTTGCATTGTACTTAATATATGGATTTATTGCTGTTGCATGTTGTCACGAGCATCAGTTCTTTATTCATCGACACTTGTACAAGACTTCATTGTAACACAAGCAGTGCCACTGATGTATGGCATAAGATTTTCTAGTCAAGCTTCTCATTGTAAATCGTAAGGCACTGCATATACATTGAAGAATAAAGAACTGGCCTGTTGGTTTCTTCTTTTTCCCTTGTGTCACTTTTCGAAATGCATGCACAGTCACCAAAACATGTCCGTAATTTTTCAGTAAACGTAGATGGGACATGGAGGCTTTTATTGGACATCATTGGGCTACCGAAACTTTATTTGGTGCATGTGTGAACCCATCGGCGACTTTCGCTCTATGTGCAAGCGAAACATGCATATCCACACCATGCAAAGGTGTGTGAGCGAAACCATTGTTATTGAGTACTGCTGAATCTGGGGGGGAGACTGTTCTCAGAGTGTGTAACTTGCCAGACTACGGGTCTTACCAGAATGCGTCTCTAAAGAGAATCTGCTGTACCAAACGAGTCTGTTGAATCCTAATTGATTACCCGTTTTTCTCTCCTCTCTCCCTTTCTTTGCACTGCTGACTTGCAAGGTTTGAGGTGGCAGTAAGACATGGACACCATTTCAATACTCTGCTTCTTGCAACATTGCATGAGTGCTTCTAATGCATGACTTATCTTGCCATCATTTCATTCTCCCGCTTTTGTTTTATTTAGTGGTGTAGGTATGTACTGTTACAGTTAACTGGCCAGTGGAAGGCCGTTTTCTGTGTAAAGTCAATCAGATGTTTGGGATGCACACATGCAAACTGAACTATATTAAGCTTATTTTCTTTTATTAAGGTGTTAGCACAACACGCTTTTCAGTGCCTGCCATGCCATGTTCTGTTTATCTGACATGCACATGAAATGTTACAAGCATTGAGATGACTGGAAAGGTTTGTGCTCAAAGTTAGTTATGTTGAAGCATGTAATGACAATTGCTTTACCCTTGAGTGTGCAGCTTCATTGAAAGCTAAGTGTTAAACATGAGAGTGCTTCTGCAGGATTTTACCGTTTCATGCCCTTAGAAGTGGTTACCACTTACCTTATTTGTAGAGCATCGTGTGCAACTTTGAACTGCATCATACTTCCTGCTTGCTTTATGCCTGGGCTATCTGAACTGCTTAATAACACTGTTGCTTAGGTTTGCCTGTGCTTTGCTTTAGATGTCTTGGCAGATTTTGCTTGCTTAGGGGATTGCTTTAGAGCACAGGCAACTGAATTTTTTTCATTTTCATCTGTTGCCTGTTGCTTAATCACATCATGTGATATAAGCAGCTGTGTGCTTGCTTTCTTTATATATACTATACCTCGTTGAAGGACACGATTTATAATGTGTGCGCATGCACACAATGTGAGTGTGTTTTAAGACATAGAGGGAACGAGAATGCGCTATGCATATGTGTTGTTGGTTTGAACGACTCTACTACAGGCATTTTACTTTTTGTATTGCCTCCAGCATCTGCTTTATGGTATTGTCAGAGCGGCAGCATTTTGGATGGCATTGTATACAGACTTATTGTCGGTGGACATGTTGCACCAAAGCAGAGCAGTTATTGCTTCTCTTCAACCGTGCTGCCGTCCATTTGTTAATGTACGCTGCAGGTTAACATGCTAAATGTGGCTACACCAGTATGCAGTGTTACTGTTCTTTCTTATTTGTCCAGTAGTCTCCTTGCCTAATAGTCTTGTACGAAACACTGTATATCTTTAAGTGTTATATGATGCAATGGGAGGCTTCTGACAATAGGCTCTAAAAAATAACAAAAGTGATTGAAACCTACACAAAAGCAGCTTTGTAATGTGACCATTGCCTTAAAACAGGTAAGCACAGCATAGTATAGAATTAATTGCAGAGACATGTGCCCTACTGGGTGCACATCATAGAAACAACTTGTTGTAGTGTAAAACACTCCTTGCTGGAGTGTTTTAGCAGGACAGCTTAGTGTTCATTGGGCCACCTCATCAAACTATGTTGAATTGTTGCATCGCAGCAAACACTCTGCCTATTTAGTGCGTGCACACCTGTATGCATCCCAGTACATACCGAGGTTGTCTTTCCAACATGACTCTCTTTCCTGTCAGGATAACATAGTGGATATTAAATGATAGAACGAGTGAGAATGTATGTGCCTTGACATGCACATTGTTTAATTTTTTCTCTCTTCTTTCCTCCTCTCCCCATCCTCTTCACACGATGACCAAGTGTTAAAAAGTGTTCATGTGCAAGGATTAGTGTGCATATGCTTAAATATTTCCTTAAAAATTGTGTAGTTCGCCTTGTATATATATAGATATAAGCATCTGCTAGAGAAGCTGTATATCTGTCCCCTTTGTGGTTAGGCTGCACTCTGGTATTGAACAGCACTTGTTTTCATAATTCCATCTGCAATAAGTTAACAGATATTCAGAAACCATGCCTCTCTAAGGAAGTGCACTTCTATTAAAATGTATTGGCATTGCCAGCCTGCATGTGCAGCTGTGAAATGCTTGCATTGGAAAAGCTTCCTTAATTAGAAGATAGAGAGAGGCATTGAACAGTGTTGGTAGGCATTTGATTTCAGGCTGTCGAACCTTGTTGTTTTGTTTTCTTTATGTGCACGAAGCGGCAGGATGTTGTCTGATCATTGTCAGCCATTTAATTATTCACTGCAGTAAGTTTATTAATTCGCACATTTATACTAGCTGAATACCAGAGCTGTTCTTTGTCCTTGTGCAAAATGGGAATTCTTTTTCAAAACTTGTTGCATCCAGCTAAACAACATGCAGGCCAGCTGCATGTGAAGGAAATGTGTTGTTCATGGGCTTATGAGAGCTTTTTCATTCATATTGTCACATCGACAATAACGTAATGGCAGTTTTCGAAGAATGGTGGCTCTTGAAGCTGCCTTGCAGTTCAGCGTGAAGTCTTGCTACTTGATGTCCAGAAGTATCAAACATTGGAAATTCGTCTATGATGCCATGGTGCATTTATTGCAACTAGTTTTACTGCCAATTATTTTGGTTGCAGGTGCACTTTGCTGTCCATATGCTCTCTCAAAAAGGGTGTCTCGAACATGCTTCTCCTGTCTATGTTTTCAATGTCTCGTCTCTTTCCATTTATTGCGTTGTGTGCGTCAAGTCTTTGTGACCACGTGTAACACTGTTTTGTCTCTACTCTCCTTCCCCCCGTCTTTGCTCTCTGCCCTCTGCTCTACCACCCTTTAAATTCACTCTGTGCCATCAATCTTCCAATGATTTGGCCCCCCCCTCCCCCTCCTTCCACTAGCTATGGCAGCTGGAGCACCACCCATGCCCGCCATGAATGGGGGGCCCCGTGGTTCCCCCCGGCGCTCCGTCCCCCCATGGAGCAAGGGACTCCCCCCCAGCAACCACAGCCACCGCCACAGCCCCAGGGCCAGTGTCCACCTGGTGTGGCTCCCAGCCCAGGTTGCTAGCCCCTTTCCCCCCACCTTTGTTGTCTTGTCTGGTGTAGTACTCCAGTGCGCTAACTAGAAGGAGGTGTGGCATGATCTTTTTATTTGAGCACTGCTACGTCTAGTGTAGTAATGATTGGGAAGTACAAGTACTTGCTTGTCTCAGCAAATGGCTTAGGCACCGTTGTGACTGCATTTGTCAACGTTCCCTTCAAGAAAACGTAAACCGCACTACAGGAATGGTTAGCTGTTTGATAGATTTCTGTGGTTTAACAGAGTTGTTCCAGTTAGGATGCTTTAGTAGCTCACTGCTGGAAAATTGATGTCTTCAGGTACAACACCCTTTTGGGGCTGAATAATGAAATGAGCTTGAGTAAACTAGTTTTCTATAGCAGTAGTATGTGGCTATGATACCATTTTACTACAAAATAAGCAAGAAAATTATAAATTTAGCACAACTGTACATGGCAGCATAGTGACAGTATATTTAGTGCAAAGCTAGACCTGGTTGGGAAGCCCAGCAAGCATCGGCTGCAACAACTCGTAGAGCTGGAAGGTTGAATTTGTAGCTCCGTGCGCATTGATCAACCATGGTGTTAATCTGAAGCCTGTACTTACTTCCAAGCATATCCTGTTGAGTGAACAGCCGCTGTGCCCAAACTTCCTTCTGGCAATCCATCTGTAGAACTACACTGTCTTGTCTTGTGCATGTTTGTTGGCGCTATGCTCGGAATCAGCAGGAGTTGAAGCATCGTTTACGGAGACTGGTGCTAAAGCAAGATGTGATTCATAGCATTCTTCCTGTGCAGTTTCGTTCACTGTTTCTTTGGTAATGTTGGTTTGTTAATTGCATAATGTCTTAACCCGACTTCACTCAATATATCTATTTATGCCCCATTGCAGCGTTTTCTCTCAGCAGAGCTAGAGCTCAGAGCTTCGCAGACGATACGTAGTATGTGTGTATACAGTTTACATAAAGGGACAGACAACCGCTCAGAACACAAATTGAGGTAACCCCACTAATGGAAGGATTGTCTATTGTATTGGCTAAAAGAAACCTTGTTCTTGTTAAACGCAAATTTATATTTTTATATGTTCACTGAACTGCAAAAAAAAAAAATTGTTTGCCACCCCAAGTGGCGAAAAAGCGAAATATGTATATGATCCCCATCACGTGACCTTTTACTGGCGCATTAGGTTAATCCGCCTTTTCCATTTTTCTGTGCTGCCCTCTGCCATTTTGGTAGGGTTTTTGGTAGGGGCTGGGAAAACTGGCATTGCTAGAATGAAGGCCTCCGGAGGCGTTTCGCGACATTTCCGCTAGGGGAAGGGCACATGCGCCGTGGCATCGTGAAAAAGGCGGATTGTCTCTATATTGAAATGCAGTACACTGTTCTTATTGTAATGTTTTCTAAGCTAAAACGTGCAGATATACCTACGTTTGTACTGAGCAGAACAGTGGTGCCGCCCTCGCTTGACATATGATCAGATGCTCATGAGCGGCAGCACGAAAGTTGTAAAGTTGAGGGCCTAGCGGCACCTGCTGACGGGTTGGAGAAGTATTGGGAATGCCTGGCTCGTGAGGTGGAAGAGGAACTTCACGTGACGACAAGTGTTCGAAAAGCTTAGTCTTCCAGACTTTTCTATTCGAAAACGCCTTGAAAATGGCAAAATGAAGGTGGTTAACCACAGTTGCACTCACTCTCGTGAAAGCAGAACATTGAGAGTAATGAACAGTTTGCGAGGAGGGCTATCGGCATCACTATCGCTTCTCAGCATTGCTGGAGGAGGGACTCGAACTTTTTTAGTGGCTTCTCAAATCGAAAAATTCTGCTTACAAAATAGCCACGTGCTTTTGGAATCAACCGTTGCATGTTTAACCACTACCGAGGGGGAGCTTCTCGTTGCTCCATAAACTGAGTCGAGAAAAAACGGTTGTCAGTCCCTTTAATGATTGTGCTGTAGGGCATAATATTTCATAAGGCCTTTTCTCATGGGGCTTCAGTTAGCCAGCCACACTATTAAAATTTGTTACAGTTTCAAGTTATATCAACAGTAGATACAGCATTGTGAGTTACCAGTATCTTTCTAACCTATGGCATTGGTGCAGATATTTTAGTTCGTGAGGTGGTGAAGTTTAAGGTTGATGAAAGGGCTGAAGGAGTACTTAGCAGTCCATCAAGATGCAAGAGACAAAGAATGTAACAATGCTGGTAGAGGAAGGAGCATTGGGTGTGTGCTAATAAATGCCATATGTGGGAAGCTTGCATTACTTCGGTGGCCTGCCAGAGGACTATTAAGAATAGTGGTGGGCTTAGCTTTAAGAGGCCACGAAATGCTAAAGTTCGAGCGAAAATCCAATGCATTTCGAAACTCCAGGTTTCCCAGGAAGTGGTTAAAGCAGGTACAACTTTCCTAGGGTAGCGCATAATTTTGCAAAAACCAACTCCTTATTAAGGAGGGAAAAAAAAATTGTGTTGTCAGCACTTGCCTTCAGACTCTTGGGTGTGTTGCCCAACCTTTAAGTTTCATTGTCAGGAAGGCACATGTGGAAGAGTTGAAATGTCACGTTACTCAAGTTTCCTTTGTTCAGCTGTCCACATAGCTGCCAGACTCTAAATACCAAGCTTTAATGTTAAGTGTCCACAAGAATTCCGAAATGTAGGCATTTGAACAAGGAGCTAAGGAATACGGAAAGCTGTGTGCTCCACTCACGTCCCATAAATGTTAGCTTTAGTCACAGATACAGGGGTGCACTACAGTTCGCTCATTACAGCCCAATTTGCCAGATGCCTCTGTAATAAAGAGAAGACTTTAAAAGCCCCAGGCCTTATGCTGGAGGCGGAGATATTTGAAATAGTCTTGTCTAATTGAGGCACACAATGTTCTTATTCCTTGAATGGCATGAGGGATTTGATGATTTGTTGTCATTTTTAAGAGGTCTGTGTGGTTCACCTTTGCCTTTGTTCTGTGCCTTGTTCGAAATTGGTCGGGTTTTGGACGCGTGCCTGTTCCTCCCCCAGCCGAATGCGAGCCCCCCAGCCGTGAGCGGAGATCCTGGAGCCGGCTCGAGTGCTCCAACTCCACCTGGAATGTGAATTTCATCGCGCGACGAGAACTTCCTCTGCAGCTCATCCGCGACAGTCACTCAAGACCTTCCCAACGGCTGTTCGTTGATTGCATCACCCTCATTGCTTGTACATTACTTGGACATCGTATCTTGCTTACTCATGCCCCCCCCATTTACAACGATTGGAACAACTGCTTCTGTTCTCTTGGAGTAGGACATTTACTTTTTTTTTTCTGGTGCATTAGCGTTCATCATTTCTGCCGCTTCCTTGGTGGCAGTGTGGAAAAAAATTTTGCTCATCACATCGTCCTGGTTCCAGCTTGGTGCTCGCTTCCGAGAGCGGTTTTTCTGCGACGCTCTTGTGCGAGGTTGTAGGGAACATAGTCTCGAGTCATTTTCTGCTCGGATTCCCAAGGAACAGCTCAAAGTTGCATCAAGAAGAGATGCTGTTATTATGTTTATTTTTTATTCTTTGGAGGGAACTCATCCTGCACTAGCACTCTCATACACCATCCCATCAAATAAAGAATTTGTCCCAGTCCTCGCTTCTTTGACCTCCAAATGCAGCAACGTGTTATTCCACCTGTTCTACACATCTGCTGTCAAAGTCGATAACTTTTTGAAGCCCTGCTTAGAGAGCAGCACCATGGTGGTGCTTCCATACATTCTTTTGCATGTGTGCATAGGGTACCGCTGAGATCGTGGAGTGAACTTTTTTCTCATTGAATGTGGCAACAGATGCAATGATAAATTATTATGCTCAACATTTTATGTAAGCCTTTGTAGGATTACTGTTTGTAGATTTGCATGTCGTTGCCCCCTCAAGCCATTGTAAAGTGAAAGCCTTGGAGCATGTTTTCTTATTTTTATGCTTTTCTTGTTAAAACACGTACACCTTACGTAGACCACATCTTTGCATTAAAACCTTCCTTCGTTCACCTGAATGAGGCAACGCAATTCTTTGAGGAAATAGATGTGGCACTAAAGCATTGCTGTGCTAAGCAATAACCAATAAAGGAGAGAGAGAGAAAGAATAGAGAACAATTGGAGGTGATCGTAATTCTTCACTTCGGTGTCTGAATGAGGGCACTGCACCTCTGCGTGTATGTGCGCTGGTGCATTCCTTGAGTTAATATTGAAGTTCGTCGCACTGCCGGAGCACATCTCGGAGGCCACGTCGAAAGAGGCGCATAGGTGAGATCTCCGACAGGTGCTGCTACAATCCCAGCTGCTCGCAAGAAAACCATCTGCTCTTTCTGTGAACTCGACTGATTTTCATTAATTATCCTGACAGTTAAATGGCCCTTATCTGAAGTAGACTTATGCTCCGATAGATGTGTCCAATATAACTTTTAACTTGAACCAGAACCATAATTTTGTTCTAGTTTTAATTTTTGGAAGACTTTTTCTGGTATTTGGAAAACCATAAGTAAGTGCTCGAAAATATGCTTTGAAGAGAAACAAGAGTGCCACTTGTTAGCACCGACTAGGTGCACTTGAAGTTGTTTTGGTAGATGTTAAAAAGTGTCGACACCAGCTGCTGTAGTGCTGGCCTTATTGGCTCAGTACAATTGAACCTTGGAGATAACACTGATGTAATCACTTAAGCATATGATGCTGATATCAGCGTGCAGTGAATATATGCCTATAACAAGCTAAGTATATAATGCATTCGGAGAAAATTGAGTGTGGAAGCCCACGAAGCTGAGCCGTGAGAGGGGAAAATTTTTTTTTTTTGTGCACACTTCTATGCAACTGGAAGCTGCAAAGGAAACCCAGTTCAATTTTCTCAGAACACTTTGCAGGTGGAGTAAAATCTATCCTAGATGAAGGATTACAAAAGGTGAGCAGGAAAACTTGCACTTTGCAGTTGCAATAAAATTTTCTCTGGTCTGGGCATGAATTTCATAGTTCCGTACTAAAAAAGTGCAAGAGGTAGCGCTGATGCAGTTGTTCAGTTACCATGAAACGGTGAGTAGTTTGCAACTCTAATATTGATGCACATGGCTTAAGAAAGGGTGGATTTATCTGCCTTTAGTGGCCAATGTTTCGAAGTACTCGTTTTCCAAATCCACGAAGGCAAAAAAGGTATGTGTGCATGGATAGGAAATGCCAATTGTTGCACTTTCAATATGACCAGTCTGCAAAGCCTCCAGTTCGTCTGTCTGAAGCCAAATGGTTCTAGTGTGTCCATGTTCTACTTGTGCTATATGCTGGCAGTGTCCACAGTTTTCTACAATTGATGGAACTCTGCGCCGCTTGTTTCTGTGAAATCTGCAAGTGTGGCAGTTTAGCCAGCATTGAAATGATGGGCAGCACACAGGCCTAAGCTTCATTCCTTTGACTTCATCCGCCTTTGCGACCTCAAAGACAAGCCACTCACTAAGAACTATTGGATTGACGTTACAGTTTGCATGCATGTGCATGTAGTTGACTTCACATAGCTGGAAAAATGTAATTGCTCAACTTCGGGAATATGGTGTGGCGCCATTGTTACCACCTTTATTGTTACCTAGATTTAGCAACATACATAAGTACCAGATTTTGTGCTTTAATATAAAACGTCCAGGTTCCTTCACTGATATGTGATGAATTAATGTTTAGATGTTTGTAGCAGCATAGATGCACCTTCTAAATATTTGGTCCATAATTACTTGTTAGTGCAGGATAAGTACTCCGCTGCATGTTTGCAGACTATGGTTCAAAGTCGTAAAAGAACAGCAACTTCATACAGCGTTTACTACGTGGTCTTGCTTAAAAATGCGACGTTAAATTTCAATGGTGCTGTCTTCTACAGTGTTGAAAACCAAGTCTGAAGTCTCCTTTTGTACATTGACCGCATGCGGGTGCATCTGCTTTTTGTCCATTCAGCATCTCCTAGGCAAGTTTGCTTTGCGTCGATTAGATGGTGCTGGAGAAGTGTTGTACAGCTCTATTACAGAATGAATATTGGCCGTGAAGGTGGCCACACTGAAAAATCTGCCACTTTCTGTTTAAAAAAAAAAAAAAAAAAAAAAAAAAAAAAAAAAAAAAAAAAAAAAAGGCATAGCAAAAGCTTACTGTGGAGCGTTTTGAAAATTGAAAGGGAATGCTACATAAAAGTCATGCCTAACAGCATTATGAATAATGTGCCTCAAAGAACTACCCAGGACTGACGCTACACGTCGGAATCGCAGGTTAAAAGCAAGGGGCCAATGCTCTATCAGTAGAGTATATAGCAGTAAAGTTCAGCCACTGCTTTCATCGCAAAATGTAGTTTAGTAATCTCACTCTCATCACTAGAGCTAGAAAGCTAGTAAGCAATGTCGCCAGATTGTTTTAAGCTGTGAGCACGAAGACTCAACTAATCCATCTGCTACCTATTAAACATCAAAGGTGCACTTAGTTAACATGCACACCATCGTATTGCGCTGGATGTCGTGTGTCCCTCTATTTTATTCGTTCTGTACTGCATCTGTATTAACTAAGTGCACCTTTGAAGATGAATGAACACCAACTAGCTCATATTGTAGCTCTCAGGTGTACTACCTTACCTACTCTTCTCGAAATATGTGTACGATCGCAGTTCTAGAACTCTCTTCCAGTAAATATAATAGGAAACTGTGGCCATGCCAAGTTTGCTTGCGGATTCTAAAAGTGCCTAGCTCCACATTTTGTCTACCTTTTGGAGTTATGTCAAGCATGGCACGAAAATTCTAGTTGTCTCCAACTTATTTTTATTGCAAACAAACAACAAAAAGATGTAAACAGTGTTGAGCATGGAGACTGCAAACTTGACGGTTGCACCCTTGGGACAGGCCTTGGCTCCTCTAGTCGTCATCACTGAAATGTAAGAACTCGATTCCAGAATGTGGCGGGAGTGCGTTTCTTGCTTGTGCGAGCATGGTCTTGTTGGCAGCCTCCTTACATGAGGAGACTAAAGGAAAGTGTTAAACATTGGTAGGTTGCCACCAGTTATTGCAAGTTCATATTCTCTGGTGAAAGCAGTAGCCCGTTATGCTAGAATATACAGTAATGAAGCAGGTGGCGCTGGCTGCTTTTGAAGACCTTGTAGAGTGTACAGCCATGATTACTTGAAGGTTTACGGAAAAAAGAACGCCAGGCCTATGCAGAACATGCAGCACAGTTGGAGCAAAACCTGGTGGAGCGGCCTTTCTAGAGCCTGTTGTAAACTCTTTTGGGGCAGCTACTGGAAGCACAGTGTGAGCGCTAGTTTTGAGCACTAATTATGTTGCGCATGGAAACATCAGACTACGTAAAGCAAAGTGAGCGACTCCATCATCAAGCTTCAAGGCTCTTCCACTAGGCTGCGCGACATACTGGTTTCTTGCAACTTTTGAACACAACTCACGAAAAGGATGCTTGAATATTGTCACTATAATTCATGGTGTTTTTATTTCCACCGCGATCTAATCACACATTCTGGCCAGTTGTCGGTCCCTTTAAACAAGCATATTTTGTCTTCAATTGTATAAGGGCACATGGAAAAGTATTCCATGCGAGACTAAAAGTGCACAACTTTAATGTGTGCCTATTTGGTAATTATCAGCAACATTTAGACTTGCGTACAAGTTAAACACTCAAAGCTCTGCATTATAGAAGTTAATCAGTGTTTTCCAGCACATTGCACTTTCAAAGTTTCAGCTGCTATTACTTGCTGCATTTTCCATTAGTACAAGGCTCTGTTAAGGGCATAGGGTAGGGTAAAACTTTTTTAAAAATCGAAATTTGGTTTTTTGCTTGTTTGAAATAATAAAGCCTTTCTTAACAATACCCAGTGACCCACACACTTTTGTGTGCTTAGATTGAGCCAAAAGGACCAGGTTTTCCGAGACCCTTTTTTCTCAGAATGTGCACAACCTGAGCTTCCTGCGTCAAGTTTTTTTTTTTTTTTTATCAAAACTGGTAGTTCCCCCCGAGTTAAGCAGGTTTAAGAAGTATTCTGGCTACTTAAAAGCACATGGTGCAGCTTTTTTTTGTTACGCGTGGCATTTACTAAGTCCACTTACCTTGTGTGTATGAGACGCGTGCACGGAGACGTGGTTCAGTGCATTTATGTCGAGTTTAGTTGCACCTTTGTTGATTTTGTTGCGACGGCAAAAGATATTGTCGTGTTGACGAATCAAAGAAACTGTTCAGAAAGCGCAGTATAATTGGAAATCGACAAGCTTCGGCGACTAACAGAAATGAGACTGGGAGCACTCATGCGAGCACTTCAGCAAGTAAGCTTTGTCCTCATTACATGTCGCCACAAGGATAAAATGTTACCTGCAATGCCTATGCTTTGATCGATGTGGAGCTTCTACGAATTGTGATTATTAGTAACTGTGTCTGCACAGAATGCAGAAGAACTGTTGCACTCGTAGAGAACACTATGGATTGTGTTCTTTGGAATGGAAACCCTCGGAACTGCCACCTTTGGAACCATTATAACTTTCAAGAAGGCCTGCATGGCCCAGGTAAACGTTCTCAAGGCCATTTGGCATATCAACCAGGCTCAACACTGTTATATGGTTGGGCGAGATGGACCGCCATTGACATTGTTGGGCCATTAGAGAGACGGACGATACGACAAAACAAGCCAGGGAACCAAGAAAACATGAAAAGAAGTGAAAAACTGATTTGTGTGACGACTATAAGGCAGCTTGCAATTAATTAAATTGTTCAGTACATCTTTTTGAATAAAACTTGAAATAAACTTGTTCTTGCTCTTTAACTCTCAATATTTCAAAATCAGTTTTTTTGTTACATTTGTCCCATTTCAAAATAGCTTGAAAAAACTGAAGGCTGACTTTTTACCAGAATAAACCAAACATCATTAAAAAGCTACTGAACTATAATGGTGTACCTATGCGGAATAATTTTAATTATTTTGGCAGTCTTTCATAAAAAATAATGACTAAAATACTTGAATTGCCAAAAAAATCTCCAAAATGTCAACACTTGAAATACAATTTTAATTCTAGTTCCATTGCAAAAGAGATGCCAACGAATAAAATGAAACAAACCCAAACACTTCACATAAAGTAGTTTCAGAGAAAATGGGTCTTAAAGAAGCCTCAAAATCCATTGGAGGCATAGGGCCTACCCTGTGCCCTTAAGTGGTTCTCCATTTAAGGGAATTAGTAGTGCGAATTATATTTATGTAACATCAGGTAGATAAACTACCTTTGTATTGGTGACTTAAATTGCAGCAGCTATTTAGAGTAGCACAGCACCTACATGTTGTAAGTCTACGGAATTTACTACATAAGCATGTTTTAGCATGCAGCACTAAATAATGTCACGAGCATAATAGCTTGTATTACGTGGCATCGTTGCTGGCCGAATTGTATGTGCCGCTATGGAAAAAGATGAAGATAAGCACGCGAAAAAGGACGATGAGTTCGCTTTGCCAGTGATCGGAGCAGCCTGACGTTCTGCTGACCCCCGTTACATGTTTCCGTCACATTATAACGTGACAATATGCCATGCGGTCCAAAACAATAATATACTTGCACAGTACTATAGACAATTTTTAAGACGTCTCTTAAGCCAAACTACCACCATGCGGTAGTGTCTCGCTCAAGAAAGATGGAAAGGCTGCTGGAAATCACAAACAGCTTTAGCTTCAATATGCTCGTAAGGTTATTACCACAGGGTCACACATCCGCACCATTTTATTGGGGAAAAAAACCCTAAAAAAACCATCCAGTACAAGACATCCTTTAAAGTTGAAACGAAATGTGAACAATTTGGAAGTACTTATGTACAACAGAGCTCGAACGACGGTGAGCTGAGGTGCAGAGTGAACACGATCCATCTGATGCAGCCTGAAAGCTTGAAGGGATGCGTTGAGATGACGTACTACGGCCTTGAAACGGTGCTCACTTGAAGAGAAAGCTGAAAGGAAGAACAGCAAGATGGGGCCAATGGGGCCAGCTGGCAACAAATAACCAATGAGCAATACGGCAGCTCTCAACACCTACATTTCTGGAAGAAACGCCCGTGCAAACGAGAAGTTGCAAGCACAAAGGAAGGAAAAAGAAAGTGGAAGTTTGTGCAATTGTCTGTATGACAGAAGGATGCAAAAGTTTTGCCATGCAGCCACAAGCTGTGAGGGAAAGCAAAGGTTGGGAACAGACAGAAGGGGAGGAAGGGTATGAAAGTATGTGCATAGTCCTGGGCCACAGCAGGTGGAAGGAAACGAACCTTGCCACTGAAGGAAGCAAAAGACATGCAGAAGCACAGCAAGATGGACCAATGATCCCAAGAGTGAAGGAATGAGGTGCCATGCACAAGAATGGGTGCTAGAAGAAGTGTGCCACAAGTTTTGGCACAGGGAGACAGGTACCTGGCGTGCACTACTCCAGTAGGTTCAGAAAAACGCTGCCTATAGAATGAACATAACCATGCAACATCTGGGAGCACCTGTACCGAACTCTCAAAGCTGCCGAACTTCCTCCATATAAAGCACTGCACCTGGCACACACTCGACATTTGTCGTGTCTATGTTCAATGCTCCAATAGCATGTGAAATCAATTCAGTACTTGTGCTGTTCCCTGCGTGGCTGAATTTGTTCAGTTTAAGAGTGCCTCGTTTTCAAACACTACCACTCTGTTGCAATTTCAATGAGCTGCTGCAAGCACTGTGCCTCTAAGAAATACATATTTACTTGAATAATTACAGCGCTAAGAGTAGTTCCAAATGAGAAACAAGTAAACGGCTATTGTTCACGCTGGAACAAATAACATTATTAGTGCACAAACCCAGCAGTGTGTACTGGGCAAGTTTTGGAAACATAGCATGGCCCCCTACATCTCGCATATTTTTAATAATCAGAATAAGACAATTCATTCCACTAAATTTAACAACCCTTCAATAATTTTTCAGCTGCATTCACAAAAAGCTTGATGAATCCGCCTCTTTCACGATGCCACAGCGCATGAACCCTTCTAGCGAAAAGGTCGCGCAACGCCCCTTCATTTTGGAGGCTTTTGTTCTGGTAACACCAGCTGTCCCAGCCCCTACCAATATGGCAGAGGGCAGCACAGGAAAATGAAAAAAGCAGATTGTTTGCTTTTACTCTGAATAAGAAAGAGGATGTGCAATATTAAAGCAGCACTTAATGCTTGTGATTCAATTTTCTTGAAATGTGCATTTCAAATGGCTTCTCTGCTTCCTCACAAGACTCTTGCACAGAAATGCAGAAATTGCTACGTATGAAGAATCTCCGACGACAAGTGGTGCTAGTGTCTTACACAATTGCTCTGGTTCTTGACCTTTGACATAAAATGGACAATAACATTAGCAACAGAGCATGCCAATTGTGCACGGCTGGTGTGGCCCCTGTCTACTTGCTGATCATTACTACACAGTCAAGGTACATGCTCCATGGCTACACGCACTTCACTTTTCCAGTAATAAGCCAATGATGATAAAGCTAATGACAACAGAGTTCTAGAAGCAAAACTGAACATTCTAAATCGATGTTAAATTTTGTTTTCGTGTCCATTTCAGCACAAGTTGGAGTTGCAGACTGCATTAAAACTTCATTACGATAGCGCAACAAAAAAGACACGAACAACTTCGCTGTTATCTGCGTCTTTTTTTGTTGCACTATTGTACTGAAGTAATGGAGTACCAACTCGCCTGGAATGCTGCTCTCATTAAGTGCATTGCAACAATGAGAGCAGTTGAATTCTTCCCAAACATTGGCCGACATAATCTCACCTGTAAGGGTAGCCGTGAGCTTTGGACCGGAAGATGGAGAGCAGAAAACTGAAGAATACTGCAACCAGCAGAAGCCCGACAATCGCCATGACTGCAAATGATAATGGGGCCAAAGGCTGAGCACATGCTAACCAGGCACATCACTCGCAATTACTCCGCACACATGAAAATGCTGCCAAAGGCGAGTGTCAACAAACTTTTTCACGGACAGGTCCGCAATATAATAAATGCTGAAAATATCCAGAACATAAAAATTCTGGACGGCAAAAGTTATACTCACAGTCTACCATGGTTCACAAGTGCACTAGAATTTATGTGAATGTATCTGTAAACTTACACGTAACAATAGATGTCACTTGTAGCGTAATCTCCATTTGCACTAAAGCTCAAACTTTGCGTAACCTACAGAATGTCAGTGCGATTGTAGACAAACTGGAGGGCATTACGATAGGCCTCCAAATGTTACTGCTACCAATTTTCAATCAAGTACTGTGGTTTCCTGAAGTGCTAGTCAAGTTCGGCACTTTGAAACGATAACAACAAAGATTGTTTCAGAGATTGGTGCAGTGTTACTGTAAAAATGCTAGCACAAGTAGGTAACTCGAGCCCACAAAACACTATCAGTTCCACATTTGTGCAGAGAACTAAAGTGCTAACGAAGTTCAGCAAATGCTACATGACTCTAATTTGCCCCAGAAACATTACACAAATGCCGCATTTTTGCAGACCACTTACTTTTGCGCTTCTTGGGATCCCCTTTTGATTCGGCAGCATCATTCATGAGAATCATGCCAAACACAATGGCAGCATCTGGCGAGTTGTTAAGGGAAGTTTAACACGGTTCTTTCATGTTGAAATCCATTTGAGCAGTCCGATTTCTAATGCCAGCAAAGAACAAAAAATGAATAGGAGCACAGTGATGCGAAAGAATGTATCCATGACTAAGAATCATGATGATCATGGGATTACAAGAAGTCCTGTCACTCTTGTGAATTCTGCAACCTAATCTTGCATGCAGATGCAATGTGGCTATACCAAACAAATTTCCAGTTCTGCCCTCCTGTCAGCACCTCTTTGCCTTCCTTCTCAAAAGAGCATGTAATCATACTAACTTGTGTCATAATAATAAGAAACTAGGATAGAAATTAGACATTGCATTCAAAACTCGGTGCAAAGGGCTGCAGATGGTTATATAACAATAAAATTCATATTAGTTCACAATGTCTGACGAAAGGATACTCAGGAAGATGACAATGTAGGTCTCCACGATGAGTTGGCCACCACTGCTGCTGTGAATGTAAGCCTGTAGAAACACGAATTAATGCAAATAAGGTCATCGCAGAGTATACTCGGAACTAAAATTACCGGAATAATAAGCTCACTAAATGCAGATCAGTAATAAAACAAAAAATGCAACAACGTACCACACCACGCTGTGTCTTGTGCATAAATGGAGGTCCACGGATGTGGTTCCACATTTGCCCAGATGTCATAGCAAAGACAATGCACTGAAAATAGGATGAGATGGCTTGAGTTAACACAGGGCCAACGTAGCACAACAGCAGCAAGTCTTTTTTTTTTTTACCACTGAAATGAAAATGAGAAGCACTGGTGCACTGTAAACTTTTTCTTCCCCTGCTAATTTATTCAGTTATATCTTGGGTGAAGTCTCGTGAGGCAACCTAGTATGTGACCTAGTCAGTATTACCGTATTTTTTAATAAAACTGTTGCAGATCAACGTACTATAGCTATAGCTTCTGCTTCTTTTTTTATTTATTTTTTTTCGAAGATATTGAAACAAGTTGGAAGTGTGACAACATGAGCTCAGCATGGCACTTGGCTTCCACAAGGAGAGGTGTGCCATCAGGTTCTAATATTTGCAGAAAATAACTAGGCGTCACCATCCCTAGAAGCCTTAAACTAAATGCCATGAGTGTATCAAATTCACAGCATTTTCTGTGTTAATTCTTCTTTACATAAATGAAGAGCGTCTTTTGAAAAAAAAAAAGATGATGGGATGTTCCAAAGTACGAGGTGACACGCACCAAAGCTGCAATGCCCCAGCAAGTCTTGTTGTAGAGGAAGTCGAGGTTGTTGCGTCGCATGTACAGCAGAGCTCCAATGAGAGCCACCAAGATGACCAGGGCAATGGTGCCTGAATAGTTTGGTGGCCTGAACACACGGATCTGCAGCAAAAACAAAGCCAACATGAACAAAACAGCTGCGATCACTTCAGTCACATTAGCATGACAAATTTTGTTAATATACCACAAACAAATAGATTGTCGAAGGGCGTTGGCACCTTTGCTCAGCTTGGACAAAAAAAAGCTGATAGCAAACCTTCCACAGATTATCAAAGTAGCTCTAACCAGCCAAAGAAGCTGCAACCTATACGAACTACTACATAAACGCTGAAGACAACTTACGTGAACATCTGTGCGTTCAGCGATCCACCTAGCCAGTCCTTCGGCTCCAAATCCTAGCCTGGGGAAAAAGAAAGATAACATGCATTTGTAGGAATCCATTTCAAGAAAGCTGTTCGCTTCTCAAACTTTCGTATAACACATGTTGTTGAGGCACTTCAAGGCTGAGCATGTGTAATGGAATGTCTATGCCCTGCAAGGACGCTCGAAAAGAAACATGCCTTTGAATATCATGGTGGTCAGCCCTCTTCATTTTGCCTTTCTCGGGAAAGTGAAGAAACACAGGTGCCGAGTTTTGTTGGAGCTGCAATCAAACATTATCACATAATTAAAAGTGAGACCATTTATTAATTTTACAAGGCAGGAGACGAGTGATGTGAATATATCTGTATGTGTCCAGGCATGCAAAACCTGGTCATCAGTAGCTTTGATTAACAAAGCTTCACAAGGAACCAATGATGGACTTAGCAATGAGGTATTTGAAGTAAAGCCTTATAATCGCACCCACGAAGGCATGGAAGTCAATCATGGCAATGACAATACTAAGGTGTAAACATGACACGTCCTAAAAATGAGAACAAGTGTCCACCAATCAATCTATTCATGAAGAAGGTAGCTCGCAAGTCCCGTAAATATCAGCTTACCATGTTGAACACATCCGAGCCTTCGTCAAAGTCGACGAGGCCAAAGAAAATGCGGTTGCTGTAGGCTGAAGAGTAGCGCCAAGAGTTCGCCAAAATCTGAAACTCCTCGTTTGCTTGCCTGCAAACAACGCATCAATTAATCGCCGGTACAAGCATTTAAACGATAAAAAATGGCCACTCTCAACAACCGTCACTCACCTGCAAATGGAGCACTGCCGCTGGGGCGACAATGCAGTCAGCATCACGATGAAAGAGTAGTTCCTCGGCGACGTCTTGATGAAGTGCCGGAACTTTTCCCCGTTCAGTCGGATTACTGGACGCTTTAGGCTAAGTTCCGTCAGCTGCTGAACTCGTTCACCCAGCGTTTGCGCCTACGAGGAACAAGTTCTGGTTGGTACATCTTATTTCCGTAACCGTCGTTTTGTATTTCAACTGCGACGTGCTCGCACTAATTATGCTGTACGAAGCACAGAGAAGTCAACGATATGAGTATGATAACGAGCACCCCCGAAATGATGCACGTATAAGCAAGAGCAGCTAAGGATGTGTATGCTTTCTGAACCATAAAGTTGGTTCCACAAGGAAGCTCATATACATTTTCAGTGTTTCGGTGGACGCATGTTACGCAACAGATTCCAAAACAACGTTCTGGGCGATACTTAAACTAGAACAGGAGCAATACATTCACAGTAAGATAACAGCTAGCAGGTCGCTGAAACCTCCGAATGCTGCGTTGGCATAAGCAGCGGCGAATACCGTGAATTGCCGACATGAATTGTGAGCAAGTACGTAAGAAGAGATGCATTATTAAATGCGTAAATTATAACACGCTCGCTCGCTGTCGTAGGATCGAAAGATTAAACTCCTGATCACGTTAACGTGGAATAAGCTGTTCGCATAACACGGTTGTTTACTGCATGTGTCGACATGCGATACGTGGCAGCCACCGGCATTCGCGCAAATAGGTGCGAAGTGGTACTCACATCTTTTCTTCGGTAATTGCCACAACTGGACTCGATGCTAAGTAGCGCGACTAACACAAACAGAAACAAATTAACACAGGACTTTAACATCCTGCTAAGTGACGTGTGGGCGGCTTAGAAATAGTACTCGTCGGTATCGAACGCGTACACCACCTCCGCGCGAAAGCGAAAGGATGTTTTACATGTGGCTGGCTTTTATCAACCGGTTGCTCGTTGGCTAGTGCGTAGCCATGTGTAGCCATAGAAGCAGTTCACTATGTGAAAAATAGAAGCCTATTTGTTGTAAAAAGTACTATTATATTCTAAATGTTACATTTAAGTGTGTGAATCTGTTGCTTAAAAAAGGCGGTTACGGCATAATTTAAACGTAGTAGCAACGACGTAATTTGTCTCCCATAATTAAATTTCGCGCATATTTGTGTAGTGTGTAAAACACTGCCCCATAAATTTATGATTTTCTTTTAGACAAACGAGAAATTCACAGCTCGGTGATTGTAGTAAACAAAAGCATAGCCTTTGAGATTTGTCATTGTTACTCAGAGGAAAACTATCACTGGAATGTGATTGTGCCCTTTACCGTGGCGTGCACGGTAAAGTGGCGTGCACGAGAGGTGGACCCCGGAGGCCATAGAGTTTCATACAATAATTGTAAGAAACTCTATGCCCGAGGCTATGTGAAGCTAGCGTGGAAACTACTTGGCCTCCGATACTTCCGTTAGCGCTTGGTTGAAAGTTGGGATCTCGAAGGCTTCAGGCCTTTGAGATTTTAGGTGACAAACCTTCTCTGCCTGTTTAATTTTCAGATTCCAGGTAGCGCAAGTGTATGCCTTGTTGATATGGCTGTTTCGGTTTCGTTCCGAGACTCGGTTATGGTGGCTAGAAGGGGGAGGTGTCGGCATCGTCTCGGCCGCGCCGTGAGAGGAGGCGTACTGGTATTTCATCCCGCCGCGGGGTGGCGCGCCCGTCTCTACCGAGATTAAAGTCCCTAGAATCTAGGGACTTTATACCGAGATCTCTCGAGAGCACCCGCCGACGGCCGGCGCCGCACGTTTCGTTGCTATTTGGACACGTGTTCTTACAACGTCTGTGCTGGTTTGAACTTGTTCGGGATCGGTACCTACCGATGTGGTCATGCCACAGTGATGTGTAAACAGCAAAGACACTGCTTTGCACCTGGATGCAAGGCGGGGTATGTTTCGGCCCGCAAACAAGGGAAGAAGGCGTCTCTCTTCGGTGTTCCCGTCGACGATGAACGGCGCAAGGCGTGGGAGCGCGCGATTCCTCGCGCTGACAAGCCACTGGACAACAACTGCGTTGTGTGCGAGGCTCATTTCGACGAGAGATTCATCGTCCGTAGCTTCAAGCATGTCATCAATGGTGAGTCTGTGGAAATCCCCCGTGATCGCCCTACTCTGACAGACGACGCGATTCCCACGATATTTCCAAATGTGCCTGCTTACCTCTCCAAGAAGCTGCCTCCAAAAAGAAAGACGGTGTCGTCCAATGGAGGTGCGACTTCCAAGCGAAGAAAGGTTGACTCCATTCACGAAGAACTGCAGAGTGCTGAAACGGACGTTCCATCAAGTTCGAACTGTAACAGCGGCTACAGTATCTTGGAGGGCATGACGCAAGATGACCTTCCAAGTAAGTACTGGGCGAAACACGTCATTCCAAACGACACGGACGTTGTAGCGTTCTCAGTGTGTGCGTCAAGTGGTGGAACTCTGTGCTTTGAAAAGTTACTTTTGTGTTCATGTAATGCCTCAGCCTTTCACTGCACGGCATATGTACAAGGTGTTCTTGTAAAGACAGTGGATGTCGACAGCATTAGCGATGTTAAGGGCCTCCTGTTCGAAATGGATGGCATGGTTCCTTGCGAGGGGTTTGAGATGGAGACAGGAATGCCAAATGTGCAAAAAGCGAAGCACAGACTCCACGGAGGGAAACTGCACAGCCTGACGTGTTGTGGGACAGCCCAAAATAGAAGCCGATGCTTGCAGTGCAAGTACCTTCGTAAGCTCTTGATAAATCAGGCATACTATAAGCGTACAAAAGCGAGACAGGCAAGAGCTAACCTCACACAGAAGCTGACGCGAAAAAATGCGCAGCTGCGACGGCGAAAGCGCAGCATTGCAAAGTTGAGTGAGACCATAGAAAAGTTGAAACTGGACAACGAAGCTATAAGTAGCTCTAGTTTTGAAGAAAGGTTACAAAGCCTGCCAAAAAAGCAGCAAGCGCAAGTACGTGAATGCTTTGAAGCATCGAAGAGGAAAAAAAACAAATGGCATGAAATTTCAGCAAGAGTGGATGCTTGAGTGCATTGTCATGCATATGAAAAGCCCGCGTCTTTACGAGCACATTCGTAAGCACAAGATTATGGTTGTACCGAGCCCTTCGTGCCTGCGTACTTATGTCCGTAAATATAAAAGTGGTTTTGGCTTTAACGAAGAAGTGCTCACGGCAGAAATCAATTTTCGTGAACTGGTTTGTGACTGCATCTGTGTTTGCCAATCAAATCTGAGTTTGTATGTGTGCCCATTGTGGCACTGTATATTGACTTCTTCTTTTTTTTTTTTTTGCCTTATTGACTTGCTTTAGCCGAGTTTTGTATAACTTGCAGTTCTCCCCAACCTGAATGCATATTTTTGTTTTTTATGGTGTTTTTCGCGTTCATTTATAAGAGTGTGTCAAAATAAATGTATTGCTTAATAAAACTTATACGAATAGACCTTGCTTTTCGATGTGCAATTCATCAAAATAAAGCGTTCAAGTATGGTTGCTGATGCTTCTTCCTACATTGAGACGTCACGGAGAAGAAAACGGCATCAAAGCGATAACTGCACGGACGTTGTTTCGGTGTCAAGCTCACGGCAAGTCATTTGATTCAGTCTTCCAGCGCTTCGGGGTGCGAGTGGCAAACGCCGCTAATATATTAGGAAGCAAGTTCAAAACATTAGTTTTCGGTGCTGATACACGCTTTGCAGCGAGCCGCCAGGAAAGTGCCAACTAGCCTTTGTTGTAATCCGCATGGTATCGTGAAATAGTTGCAACAAAAAGCGGCTGCTACGAGCGCGCGCGCGCGGGGGGGAATCTCGGAGCCGACAGCAGCGCCGCCGCTTCTGGATGAATTCTCGCTCCCTCTTCGGCGCGCCGATGCTGACACCTCCCCCTTCTAGCCACCATAACTCGGTCCATCCTTCGGTTTCCCATATTTAGCCTCAGTTGGCTCCATAGTGATATATATGGTCCTTCAGTTTAAAAAAAGGCAATATTGGAGATCATTCTTTCCTCAGCGAAAATCGAGTAGGGCCTTCTCCATTTCGCTGAGGACATTGTGATATCCCCAGCGCGCTTTTACTTTGCCATTCTCGCTCTACTGTGTGTGTGTGTGTGTGTGTGTGTGCGTGTGCGCGTGCGTGCGTGTGTGTGTGTGCGTGTGTGTGTGTGTGTGTGTGTGTGTGTGTGTGTGTGTGTGTGTGTGTGTGTGTGTGTGTGTGTGTGTGTGTGTGTGTGTGTGTGTGTGTGTGTGTGTGTGTGTTGAGAAATGACTTGTTCCCCAGACGTAAAAGAGAGACGTCTGTTTATTGCCAGTACTGAATGCGAACTGACCCGACCACGTGCGCGTGCACCCGTGCCCTCGATGCCGCCTCCGTTTCCTTTTCTTCGATGAGATCTGGCACGCTCTAGGTTGCTCCGATCCGCGCTATTTTTCATCATCCCAGGGGGGCCCAAGGTGAATCGCACCCGTCAAGGACGCAGTTTAAGCAGCGATAAGGTGACCGAATCAGTAATAGGTATGCTCGATCGCTTGCGCCTTTTCCACATTTCAGTTAGGCGCTGTCGACGAGGAGCCTTACGTTGCACTACAAGTGCATTCGGGAGCCCAGTGGCACAAGCGTATACTGGCAGCGAGACGTTGCGACTTCCCAGGAAGAAATTGGACGGGATGGAATGCTGGAGCTCGTTGGTCTCGCTCTCGAGATGGCTTCGTGGTCTAGTGCTCTCCCAACTGAGCCTGTGGTAGCGGTAAGATTTATGTGGTTCGTCGGCGATCGTGATGCACAGGAGGTCGAGATCACTGATAAACTCCGGTGGGCTGACGTATGAGAAGTTCATGGGCTTCTCAGCCACCATATCCGCATTGTTCTCGTAGACGGGTACAAAGTTAGTGTTCATGCGAATCTCGCAGTTTATTTTGGGATCCACTTGCGAGTCCCACAGGTCTGTCACCTTAGGTAAGCTGTGGAACGGGTGGTCCACTGAACTAAGCATTTCTTCCGGTGATGACAGTTCCTTTAGGGGCTTTCCCTTTCGTTGGTTAAAGCTGTCCATTACCTTCGAGAACGACTGTTGCAGGTTTTCCATGCACCTCTTTTCCATTCCGAGTGTCAAGACGAGAAGCTTGGAAGTCTCACGTGAGTACTCCATCGGAACCATGGACACGTCTTCTCCGCTGAATTCCACATTGTCAAAGAGAGGAACAAAGTCCATATAATTGACCTGCGCCAAGTTGTCCTCCATTCCGTAGACATCGTCATTCAAGGCACTGTTACACTTCCTGTGTTCCTTGTTGGCTTGAATAACATCATGCATCATACCACATCGTAGCTCCGTCACGAGTACGTGCGCACTTGGCGGACAGCACGTGATTTCCTGCGCGCCACTTGCTTTGCTTCTGGCAGTGCCTGTGCACTGCGGTCGTTGCTTCGCGGTTGTCGTACCCCTTGCCGTCCTTGGAACCGATGCTTATGGGGCGCAGGGCGGTCTTGACGTGCTTGATGGTGATGTACTTGCCGTGAAGAATCACGAAGACGCGATCCTTGTCGTGGAGGTCGCACAAAAAGTAGCCGGTCTAGGACAAGTTGCGCAAGTCCGGCGCCACCCCGATGCTGCCGCCGATGACGACGACGCGCGCAGACAAGACGAGCGTCGACATGATCGACTTCCAAATTCCTGCCGCCAGCGAGGGCATTGTCAGCTTGATGACGATTGTTTTGCTTGGAAATGCCTTGCTCCAATCCAAACAAGTGGTAGTTGCCCTCTAAGGTTCGTGAATGCGCTTCATCTTTCCCGATGACATCAAGACGACATGTCGAAGATACGTGTATGTCCTTTGACGAAGAATTGCTGCTCGAGACGAACAGTGCGCTAGACGGGTACTGGGTGTCAGACGACAAGGGTCCTTGTACCATCCATCCAAACGTTGTTTCTATCGCTGTTAGCGTCTCGTTTATGCGGTCGATCTTGCCAGTGGTTACCTTCCAATATGCGTCAGATCCTATGAGCACGGTGATGTCGCCTTGTTGCCACGTATACGCTTGACATGTGTCCGCTACATCGTATTTCTTTTCGTGGAGCGCCTGCAAGATATGGTGCTCTAGCGGTGGACTCGTTACGGAGCATATCTCTGGAATTGTCAATGCTTCTAACTCCACTGCAGCATCGTCAAATTGGCTGCGCAGCCGCACGGAGACACGCTGGGTGCATAGTCGCTTCTGCGATTTCGAGCTTCCAAATGTGATGATGGAAAGCTCCTCCCTTCCAACGACAGAACAGTGAAGTATTCTGGCCGCGTCTGCACGAATATAACTACGCTGGCTACCGCTGTCTAAGAGCACTCGAACGAGAAGTCGTTGGTTTCCGCACTCTGCCCATATACGGCCTGTTTGCAACAACACAGCCGTGCATCCAACGTGCGTGCTTTGGACGGTTGTCACGGTGTGATGCCTTGGCGAAGAGGGTCTTTCCAATGCGACAGATTCAGCAGTAGGCACTGGGCCCTGTAGGACTGGTCTCGAAAGGTCGCACAGAATAGTCAGGTGGCGGCGACTGCAGGTACCACACGTAAGACTGATGGATTTTTTGCACACCCTTGCGATGTGGTTGCGTGTACCGCAGCGGAAACAGCAGTTGTTATTCCGTAGCCTCAGTCGCTTCTCATGCGCTGACAGATCGGCAGTGCAGGACATTATGCTATGCTCTTGGCTGTTGCAAAGTGGGCACACTTGGTTGATCGACACGGTTGAACTGGTATAATAATATCTGGGGTTTAACGTCCCAAAACCACGATATGATTATGAGAGACGCCGTAGTGGAGGGCTCCGGAAATTTCGACCATCTGGTGTTCTTTAACGTGCACTGACATCGCACAGTACACGGGCCTCTACCATTTCGCCTCCATCGAAATGCGACCGCCGCGGCCGGGATGGAACCCGCGACCTTCGGGTCAGCAGCCGAGCACCGTAGCCACTGTTCCACCGAGGCGGACACGGTTGAACTGGTAAGAGCTGCAGCCGATGGAACGAAGTTCCGCGCCGTCCGTGCTTTCCGACACCGTGTTGTCTTCGCTTTGGTAAGAGCGGCGACGTAGTTGCAGGTTACCTTCCTCCCGCACTTCCACTTGGATGCGAAGAAAGGTCAAAAGGTCCTTCGCTCGACGCAATCTGTCTTCGGAAGTCTCCGTCCCACTAGTTGCGCGGTCATCTTCTTTTGTCCTTTGTCTGTACATGATAGCCAGATCGTCTGGCAAGCAGCGCATCATAACACGATTCAGCACCACGATATACTGATCTGGGGACACTCCGAGGCCTTCTAATGCGCTCACTCGAAACTGTACGTTGTCGTGGAGTGTACGAAGCTTGGCAACATCTGACGAGCTCTTCACGGGAATCAACGCCAAAAGGTTATCCACGTGTTCGTTAATGAGAAGATCTCGTCGTCCGAACCGATCCGTAAGCGTTTTGATTGCGAGGTCGTAATTCGGATCGGCTAACCGGATGCCTTCGATGGACCGCTTCGCGCTGCCGGTCAAGTACGTGAGTAAATATTTAAACTTTTCGATGCGTGGTAACATGTGTGTGTGTGTGTGTGTGTGTGTGTGTGTGTGTGTGTGTGTGTGTGTGTGTGTGTGTGTGTGTGTGTGTGTGTGTGTGTGTGTGTGTGTGTGTGTGTGCGCGCGCGCGCGTGTGTGCGTGCGTGCGCCCACACGCACACACACATAATGTTGCAGCATTATTAAGTCAACAATGTTGCAACATTATTGAGCCAAACGTACATTGGAACTATTTCGGAGTGAAGCACTACAGTTGCCACAACCTCCTCCTTCTTTACCTTTCTTTAGTGCTGTGTGCGAGGACGTTCGGCACATTCAGGCCATCATCAGACGCGCGTATCAAGATGACGGCAGACCCCTCTTTCATATAGGGTAGCAAACCAGATGCACCCTGGTACCTCCCCTCCCTACTCTCCCTGCATTTCCTTCTCTCTCATATGCAAGTTGTTATACCTACCGTCAATGGACCGAGTGATTCTGCATAATTCTGCGCTTTCCGTTTTGGCATCGGCCTTGCTGATTGCTTCCTGAGCCGCGCGTTCCCATCGCGACGAGGCTTGAATAACATCATGCATCATACCACATCGTAGCTCCGTCACGAGTACGTGCGCACTCTCTTAGCCCCTGGCGTCACTCTGTCCCACTCTGCGTCGCGCCCTTTCCTAGCCCCATCAGCGCGTACCTCACAATCATTTCAGCTGGTAGTTTATGGCTTCGAATTGCAGGAGCCACTGTTCAAGACGTGTGCATGGGGACGCCAGATACGTTCATTCTCCTTTGTGGAAGCAAATGTTAGCAAAAGAAAAAGAAAAGAAAAAAGAGGACTTAACGCTAGAAGAGGCCGCAGCATTGACGCTTTCTGCCGAAGCCACTGAAAACGATAGCGAAATGATGAGATCAGATGATGATTGCCTGGATGGATGAATGTGCTATGAGCATAGGAGTGCGCAGGGTTCCCCATCAGGCGGAGCGAATGTTCATCGTAGCGACCCCCCCCCCTCCCTACTAAGTCAATGAATGGGGCAGATTTTAACCCCCCCCCCCCCCTCTCTTAGGTACCTAAGGAGGTCACCCCCCTGCACCCCTATTGCTATGAGCGTCCACTTTATAGCGGAGTGGTGCTTATGTACCACCAAGCTCGAAAAGAATTATTATTATTATTATTATTATTATTATTATTATTATTATTATTATTATTATTATTATTATTATTAATTTGACCTAAAGCCATGTACAATTCTTCTTCCTATAGAAAGAACTCTCGCAAAAATTAACAGCCCAACTTGCTGCTCTTTATAGAGAAGTAACTTTAGTTTTCCCACTATTTATTTTTGTTCTTTCCCCCCTACTTTTACGCCACCGAACCCGCAACCATCTTTTGCTTATTTCTGTCGCGGACTTTTTTTGCCTTCCCGTTGCTGTCTCTAAAACACAAGGCTTTATGTAGGCTAGTAGCCAAATTAATTAATTTAATAAATTAATTAATGCTCCGTCGTTTCCTTAGCTTTTCCACAGCAAGTACATTCTTCTTCGTTGCTGAATATCGCTTTACAACTACGCCTTCTAAGGCAACCCTACCTCGCTTCACAAAGTAAAGCCCTCCCCTTTGAGTCATCATTAAAATATTCTCTCCTACGTTCGTCTTTACCCGGGTTATTTATTACTCAGGGCCGATTTTTTAGAGCGATAGCTCTACTCCTTCGGTTACAAATTCACAAAATGCCTCGTTCCGTGAATTTGACCTTCAAGCTCGGCCAAGGTCACGCCAGCGTCTTCGAGCTGCGTCAGAGCCGCATAAAATTGTTTACGCATTGCCTGCGAGATGGTGCAAAGTTATCGCCGATGATTTTCTCCGGGATATCAACGCTTTGATCATGAGCTTCGTTACACGGACTTCGCGTGTCGTCGCAACGGCGGCCAAAGAGCTTCGCCGAAACGCTAGTCGCGCTGAAGAAATAGCGCGCTCAGATGCGTGTCCGCAAGTTGGAACAAAGCGCAGGTGCGCGTGAGACATGCTGCAACTCAACGCCTTGTCGAGAGGATCCCGCAGTACGGGAGCACAAAGTTTCTTCCTTGCATAACATGATAATAAAGTTAAATCGCAACAAGCCGATGGTCTCGTCCTTTCCCAAAGCAGACAAAACCGAGATATCACTCGAAAAACTTTGCTCTATTTGCTTAGCATGGAAGAGGCTGAAGTCAGTGACCCCTGCGTTGTGACCGCAACTGGTAAGCAGGCCAGAGGTCGTGCTGCAGGTCTGGTCGTCATTGGGGCTGCTACGTACACATCTCGCGTCTTCACTGTCGAGGCCAACGCTTACCGTTCGCCCGTCGCCTGACGGCAGGACCGTCGGTATCCCTCTTGGTGGCTCGGGTAAATCCTGCAACTTTTTTTCTTTGTCTCCCCCCATCTGTTTACTTGAACATTCGATAAATTCAAGTTAAATACATTTACCGATTATATTTGACATAGCCGCCTACCGAGCGGCGCCGCGTAGTGCACAGAATTGTGCGTTTTGTGCACGATTGCTGCATGTAGAGGGATGATACTGTCTGACTGAAACATTGCACACACTCAGTTGAATCTCTGGTGTCCCCATGCGTGCATCTTGAAAAGTGGCCCTGGCGATCCTAGCAATTAGAAGTAATTATTTAGAAGATAGGAATGATCGTGAGTAGTGCGCCGATGGAGCTCGGGAATGGCGCGAACGGCCAGTAGGAGAGAGAAGCTAGCGGATAAGAAAACGAAGTGCAAGAAAACGAAACGACGGAGCAGCTAATCGGTGGGATGTATGACGTCATTCAAGCCTCGTCGCGATGAGAGCACTGCAAGGAAGCAGACAGTCAGGACGATGCCAAAACAGAAAGTGCAAACAATTTGGAGGACGCTTGAGCTTCGCCTTCAACCGTACCTCAAGCAAATGAACGTGTGTACGCATAACATTGGCCGTTTCAAACTGTCCTAAAATGTGTACTGTCAGTAAGGTTGCGAAGCGTCCACTACGCCATAAGTCTTCCTTTTGCAAATTGGCGAAGTACCTACTACGCGCCCGTAGGGTGCCACGCGCATGCACCTGCACACTTCGTAATGGGTGGGCAGCTTTAAACCTCCCACTCGTTGCGGGATTCACACGTTTTGACGCCTAGTGCGATTCTGCGATTCTGCCGCGCAATATTACGTGCGTTAAGGATGACCTTTCCCACTACATAACATTCTTACATAGCGTCGTTTTTACGAAGCATGCAGTTTAAAGCACTGGTGTGGCTCCGCTGTAGAACACCTGCTTGCCACGCAGGAGGCCTGGGCTCGGTTCCTCACTCGTACCGAAGATTTTTCATTATTTATATATTTGTATCTATCCTGAACTTTCGCTCTCGTACAACGCCGATTTTTGGCTCCCAACCAACGACTCCACCGCCGACTCTGGACAGTGGAATTTCTGCAAAATGAGCTCTTTAACGCTGTCGCGTTAAAATTGTGTACGATTACGGTAGTTATAGCAGCTAGCATATGAAAGAGAGGGAAAGGAAAGTCGGGGAGGGCAACCAAGGTGCATCATGTTTGCTACCTTATCCCCTTCAGAAGCTGTGGCTACGTTTGTGTACGCAACTCGTTTATGCTAGTTTAGTCAACTTGTGGCCAAAGGAGAGCAAGATAGATTGCTCATTGGATGAGTTGAACATTCTGAGTAGTCAGTATCTCTTGACTTAACATCAATGTGCTGCGCATAATTGTGGCCAATCACTTTAATGAAGGCGCTACGATCTTCGGCCTGTCTTTCGACGTGCCGCGTTCCAGAACCAACGCCAAGCGTATTATTTTTTTTCTTGAAACGAATGCAACCGAAGACTAATTGCTCACACATTTCGAGCCTACGATTTCATTCTTTTTATGTAAAAATGGAACATGACGCACTGCGCAATAACTAAATATTTAATTACACGCTAATTACGGTTAATTACTCAAACTTTCACACACAAAAAAAACATATTCTTTAATTTTCTTTCTTCGAATGTAATACTGAGTGCCTTAGAATTATACTGTACGAATTTTGACAAATTCGCAGATAGTACATCATAATTTAGCGCCTGAAGGGGCTGTAAAAAAGAGGAGAAAGGGGGCTAAAAATGAAGGAAAGGGAAATGGGGGGAACACACACCAAAAGCAATCGCAGAACTCGTCTGTCCTTTATTCGCAACCGCGCTCTCATGGTCGGCTTCGCGGATGCCTGTCGAGGTCATGGTACCAGTATTTTAAAGGCACCGCAAAGAAGCCACTTTCTGTTTCTTTGGCATGTAGTGCTAACGCTTTCCACACACCGGAGCCAGAAAAGACGTCCTATAACATACATATTTTACTTTGGTTTTTAAGTTTTCTTCGCCAGCATCAGAAAGACAACCCTTATTGCCATAAACAATATGATGAGTCAACACAGTTCGCTGGATTTGAGAATTCTGCATCCTGGATGCGGCCGGCATTGCTGTTGGAGCCGTTGGATGTCAATTCACCCTTGGTTATTTAGGCGCAACACGTACAACTGACAGCAAGCTACAGAGTGCTGCAAGAACTTCATAAATTGCTGTCCCCGCATGACGCGTAGCGGTAACTCCAGGAGGGTTGATCCTCGCTCTCATTGGACTAGTTCGATGCAGACGTCACCACTCCGCATAACATTGCTTTCTGGGGAACTCTAGGGGCGATGCAGCGTCGACCAAGAGGGAAATCCAGAGCCTAATCTATTCCCTATGAGGCTGAGAAGTTTTCCCTATACAGTTCCTGCCGTTCCCGCAACAAGTGCGACAAAGTGTTCCCGTCTCCCGATTTACCCGAGGGCGCTTTTCTCTTGTCGGACGCTCGCGACGGACGGCAGCGAAAGCGCCGCGGCCACCTCTACGAGAAATGACAATGTCTGCACTTTTAAATGCGAAGCATTTCTTAGCGAACTTCGGCGACTTTGAGCGTATCTATCTATCTATCTATCTATCTAGCCGCCTACGACTTTGTGCTCTCCTGGCCGTATCGTTAATGGCATTTATACCAAATTTGTTATGCCATAACATGACTGTATGAAGAACATAAATGGCTGGTCATATCATGAAAATCATGAATAACTTGTCATGAAAAGTATGATTTACATGCCACGCTCATGGGCGGCTCGCGGCCGTTTCGTTAGCTTGATATACACCAAATTTGGGATTGAGTGACGTGACTGTATGAAGAACATAAATGACAGGTGGTAATATGCAGATAATGACGTGCATGTCATGTACAACATGATTTACATGCCACGCTCATGGCGCGCTGACGGCCGTTTCGCTTGCTTGATATACACCAAATTTGTTATTTCGTGACGTGACTGTATGACGAACATAAATGCCAAGTGGTAATATGAAAATCATGACATGTCATGTGCAACATGACTTGCATGCCACGCTCATGACACTCTCGTGGCCGTTTCGCTAGCTTGAAATACACCAAGTTTGGTATTGAGGGACGTGACTGTACGACGAGCATAGATGACAGGTGGTAATATGCAAATCATGACCTGCATGTCATATACAACATGATTTACATGCCACGCTCATGGCGCGCTGACGGCCGTTTCGCAAGCTTGATATACACCAAATTTGGTATGGCGTGACGTTACTGTATGACGAGCATAAATGCCAAGTGGTAATACGGAAGTCATGACATGTCATGTGCAACATGACTTGCATGCCACGTTCATGACACACTCGTGGCCGTTTCGCTAGCATGATATACAACAAACTTCGTATTGAGGGACGTGACTGTATGACGAGCATAAATCACAAGTGGTAATATGGAAACCATGATATGTAATGTGCAACATGACTTGCATGCCACACTCATGGTACTCCCGTGGCCGTTTCGCTAGCTTGATATACACCAAATTTGCTGTTCAGTGACGTGATTGCATGACGAGGATAAATGACAAGTGGCAGTATGCAAATCATGACATGTCATGTGCAACATGACTTGCATGCCACGCTCATGATACCCTTGTGGCCGTTTCGCCAGCTTTACATACAAATTTTAAGGTGAAAGCCTTTAATGTCTCATGTTCACGTCCGACGTCCGCCCGTCCGTCCGTCCCTCCAGCCGTGCCCTGGTAAAGTGCCAGATGGGCGCCGGGGCGCGCAAACGGACGCTGGTCGCGTTGGACTTTACAGCGCTCGCGCTTTGCTTGCGTAGCGTCACTGTGACCAGCGTCTCTAATCATGCAAGGAGGGAGACGCGCGCATCACGTTCCATTCTGACCGACCCCGTCTCAGTGGGCGCAGGCGTTCGAGGAACACACTTTGGAATTGACAGGGTGTCCGTCAATGTAAACGCTGGAACGTGGATGGCGTCTGCACGATGCGCAGAGCGCGAGAATACGAACGCATGCAAAACGGAGGCAGATTGGTCTCGCGTCTCGTTGCGATTCGGGGTAAAAAATTAAGCGAACATAAGTGGCAGGTTGTAACATGAAAATCATGGCATGCATGTCATCTACAATGCCATTTACATGCCACGCTCATGGTGAGCTTGCGTCCAGTTCGCTAGCTTGATATACAGCCAAAATTTGTATTGCGTGACGTGACTGTATGACTAACACAAATGACAGGTCCTAACATGTAAATAATTGCATGCATATTATGTACAGCATGATTTGTTCCTTGATGGCTGATTCGCATCACATCGATTCCCACAGTGCGTGGGATCTGCCGGTTTTTTTGAGACAAGGCTTTTTCAAATGAAAGCAATTCAAAAAGGCTCATAAAAAATCTCCATGGAGAAGAGGCCTTGGGAAAACTGCAGAAACAACGGAGCGCGGCGAAGGACGCACTATCGCGTGCGACTTGTGCCTAAAGTTTTTTGTGAAACTCCTAGACCTTCGTCAGCACCATGTTCGCGAACACGGATTTAAAGAAGAAATAGAGAACTCACGTTTGTCCCAAATAAAGGTAAGAAACCCACATCGTGAAAGTTGGGCCACGTGCTCATGCATGAGCGAAATGGATCCCCCTTCCCACCTTTTCTTAGCATAGCCTTTAACCCCTCCACCAATATTGACAAGGTATCGAGACCCGAGAATGTAGGGTAGTGCGCTAGCAAAATGTAAGTTGCACACGCAAAATATACAGGCAGCCGTGTGCGCCATGGACCGATGTATGCGCGTGCTTTGTAGTGAGACAGGGACGGCGCAAGCATGACGACACATAAGATTGTATCGTCTTGCTTACTCCGTCCCTGTCTCAGTGTGCGCTATTCTACTTATTTATTTATTTATTTATTTATTTATTTATTTATTTATTTATTTATTTATTTATCATAGTACCCGCAGCGCCCAAGGGCCTTACAGGGGAGAGGGGGGAGAATACAATATTTCAATACAGAATACAGATTCCAACACTTCAACATTACAATAAAAACGCAATTCACTGTCAACTTACGTAGTGGTACATGGGAGTACACAATATAAAGTAGGTTTTTAATACCGTTTCATACTTACACAACGCCGCGAGTACACTACTGCCAATGCTACTGCCAATGCTTGGGCTTGTTCGTACGTTATGTACGAACAAGCCCAAGCTACTCTTCTTGTATACAAGTAGTTATGTGGGATACCTAAAATGCGCGCAGCTGCATGCAATACATGAAGAAAAAGAAAAGCAAACACTTCTCAAAAAGTTTTACGGAAACTACGTACTCGAGTTGGAATTTTGCACTTGACGCTGCGCTTTGACACATTACTTGCCTGGTTTCCTTTCTATCTTTTTTTTTTCTTTTTTTTTCACAAAAGCCAGTTTTAGTACTAACGAGGACGTGGTTGAAACGGCCTGGAAAGTTTCGAGAGGTAATGAAGTACCGCAACTTTAATTGCTTGGATACGCGCCCACGCGCTTATGCGCCCACGCGCTTATGCCTCCACACACACTACGCTGTACACACGCGCCACGCGGTTGTACTTACAACGTGCCTAGACACACTCCCTGTTCCTAGATGAAGAAGTGCCTAGATGGCCCGTCGCTTTGATCACGTGAGTTTACGCCCACGTGATCTGAGTGTTGTTCTCATGATCGTTCTCCTGCATTTACCGCCTCCCCTACATGACTTAGTCACACTGTGTTTACACGTCACTGTACCACCCCCACGAAATCGAAACCGAAAGTATTTTTTAAAGGGCCCCTCACCCGGTGACATAACGAATTTTAGTTAGACACTGCAAGTTGTTGCGTCCCCAATAAAGAGCATTATGCCACAAGAATTTTTCTAATCGGTCCATTAGAAGCTGAGAAAACCAATGTTCTGAGGCGGCGCGAAACCATGATGCGAGGAGGCGATCTCAAACCCTTGCCGCTCTCCCCGTGTAGCCTTCGCCAGCCAAATCCCTTCCCTGCCCTCTTCGGCACGCGAGCGAGAGGATCACATGACGCATGCGCATGAACACTTCATGCGCACACAATGTCACGAGCGCATGACGTGCCAGAGCCAGCCCGAGCCCCCGAGACGCGAGCGGTGTTGTGGCGGCGTTCTATGCACTTCGTCTCTGCAAGCTATGCCGAATGCGCCCTCGTCGATCACTTGGCTTTCAACCTATTACTGAGCATGAAAGCGGCGACATTTGTACGGACGCGAGATTAGCGGTGTGCCGCATGATCATTTTGTTAGACGCGGGAGGATAAATGAGCCTAATGAGCGCTGGAACGCGGCAGAAAATTAGTTTCGTTGTAAAGGGTGTCGTCTGGACAATTAGCAAAGCGCGAGAATACGAACGCATGCGAAACGGAGGCAGATTAGTCTCGCATCTCGCTGCGATCCTCAATAAAAATTAAAAAAGAAAACACGCAAACATTCCGTTTCTGAGTTTTATTATTGCTCTCAAGTTTTATTCATCTATTCAAGCAACAAATTACGCAAACTACATGTCGTGTAAAATAATTATCGCAGTTGCCACGTGCTACAGTTGGCGACGTCAGAGCACAGGCGTCTACGTAGAGGAGCGACGTCACAGCACTATACCAACTACGTAGGGTTATTCCATCGTGTACGTCATACCCTCATTCTCTGCGCGCGCCCGCGAGAAGAAGGGCAAGCTGAACGACTGAGAAGAACGAGATGGCTTTCGCCTTCGTGTCGCCTGAGGTGATTCAATAAGGGATCCTGCGTACTATGGATGGGCTCTGCCGTTTAGAAAAAAAATGGGAAATACAATGGGTACTATATGCCCTACGTCAGGAGAGCGGTAAACCCAGGTAAGCCGCCCTACAGGAAGCAAAGGAAAGTTTATTGAACCATGTATACACAAATACTAGAGGCACTTATACACTAAAACTTCGAAATGGCGTCAGTATAATTTATACAAACGCTAGAGGCAATTTTGCACAGACTTCCATAAAACACTGGGCGGTGCTAACAGAACAAGAAATGCTACCTGCCAGCTGTGACTCGTGACTTCTCGATGGAGCCAGATTAGTAACGCACTGCTACTAAAACGCTATAATCTAAAGCCTCCGTACTCCCTCAGCTTGTTCTGAAGATTTAGTCTTCCTGTTTATTTACTGTTGCAGGCAAGAAAAAATAAGCATCCGGAGGTAAAAGTAGTTTATGTTTCAATTATATCCTTTAAGGTAACAATTTGCAAACACGAATAAATACACACCTTAATCTGGGTTATTGAAGTGTTTCCTGTTTACGAAAGAGACGGTCAGCTACAAATCATACGCAACTAGAGCATCAAATATACTGTGCATATATTAAGGCGAAAGCCTTTAATGTCGCATGCTCACGTCCGTCCGGTGTCCGTCCGGTGTCCGTCCAGTGTCCGTCCGGCGTCCGGTGTCCGTCCGTCCGTCCGTCCGTCCAGTGTCCGTCCGTCCGTCCGTCTGTCCGTCCGGTGTCCGTCGTCCGTCCGTCCGTCCGTCCGTCCGTCCGTCCGTCCGTCTGTCCGTCCGTCCGTCCGTCCGTCCGTCTGTCCGTCCGTCCGTCCGTCTGTCCGTCCGTCTGTCCGTCCGTCCGGTGTCCGTCCGTCCGTCCGTCCGGTGTCTGTCCGTCCGTCCGTCCGTCCATCTGTCCGTCCGTCCGGTGTCCGTCCGTCCGTCCGTCCGTCCGTCCGTCCGTCTGTCCGTCTGTGTCCGTCCGTCCGTCCGTCCGTCCGTCCGTCCGTCCGTTCGTCTGTCCGTCCGTTCGTCTGTCCGTCCGTCCGTCCGTCCGTCCGTCAGTCCGAGCTCTGGACACGGAGCCAGGTGGCCGCCGGGATGCGCAAACGGACGCCGGTCGCGTCGGACTCTACAGCGCTCGCTCTTTGCTTGCGTAGCTTCGCTGTGCCCAGCGTTTGCAATCATTCTGACCGACGCCGTCTCAATTGGACACATGGCGTTCACGGAATACACCTTCGAATTTACAAAGGGCCCGCCAATTTAAGCGCTGGCACGCTATGGCGTTTGCACGATGCACAAAGCGTGAGAAAATACTAACGCATGCGAACGGAGGAAGATTAGTCTCGCGTCTCGCTGCGACTCGCGGTAAAAAATTAAAAAAGAACACACGCACACATTCGCTTTGTGTGTTATCCCACTGAGAGTGTAAAAGAGAAAAAAGACATGGCATAGTCAGTGGAACGGCCACAATTGCTTTCGCCGAACACACTTTAGAATGTACAAAGTGTCCTTCAATTTTTTTTATCACACATGCTGCCATCTGTGTGAAACAAAGAATTTGTGAAGAGCATAGGTCGGCAAAACTTGTGGAGCTCACTCAGACTCACTCATGAAATATATTTTGTGATTAGAGCTCACTCGGACTCAGACTCGCCAAAATTTTCCTGACCCGGACTCACTCTTACTCACACTCACGAAAATTCTCTTCGACCGAACTCACTCGGACTCAAGCTCACCAAAACATTACTCACCCGGGCTCACTCAGACTCAGACTCATGGCTCGAACTGAGTCTGAGTGAGTCCGAGTGAGTCGACTCATGAGTCCGCTAGCCTGGAGTTAGCTTTTTTCAACCACGGTGTCAACGCTCTTTAACACCAATATCTCACGTAATTGGTGCTATTCTAGGCGCCTTTTCATATAGTACGTTCGAATACGAGTTATGAGTGCTCGCAAACCAGGAAGGTCAGTGTTCTTGAAAGACATGACTACATAAGATATATACCAAGAACCTCCCTGGAAGAGCTGGCGGGAGGGTGGGGGGGGGGGGGGGGGGGGTCAAAGCACCCCCTACGTAATTGTGCCTCCGATCAATAAATATTGAAATGGTGTATGAACGGCACTGCTTTGGCAACCCGTTGACAGTAGACATGAGTATAAAAACGTGAATCCAGATAAGGCTGATAGTAAGCCTAAAGATAATAATATTAGACTATAGGTCGGCAAAAAGAGTGGAACTCACTCAGACTCACTAAAAAAATATATCTTGGCTCTTTGGACTCACTCAGACTCAGACTCACTAAAATTTTCCTGAGCCGAACTCACTCGGACTCACACTCACGAAAATTTTCTTCAACCGGACTCACTCGGACTCCAACTCACCATAAGCTTACTCACCCGGACTCACTCAGACTCAGACTCACGGCTCGATCTGAGTCTGAGTGAGTCCGAATGAGTCGACTCATGAGTGAGTTCGCCGACCTATGGTGAAGAGTATCGTTTACTAGAATATTCTAGTACACCATAGTGAAGAGGTTAACTGCCTGCTAAGCCACTAAATGCAATTTGTACAAGTGTTTTCATTTGCCTTCCATGAAAAGCGTAGTCACACCCAATGTTCCTTCGGAGGAAGCGAGATCGCAAGAACAAAGGGGCCGCGCCCAAAGCCCTGTACAAACTTAATAAAACGAAATGCCTTAGATGCCTCATCACATACAAAAAGTGACCGTCGGTGTCGGTGCCAAGACGAGTGATGCAAAAATTAATAATGCGGCGATGTCACCCTATGACTGATAACTGCCTGACGTCACGGTGACGTCAGGCAGTTATCATGATGTCAGTGCCACCGATACCGCAGGCAATGCAGAACCACACTATAGACCTTATGCAAAATCTGCTGCCATCTAGCGGCCGCCTTACGCGTTTCCGCCATGTTGAAGGCTAGGCGCTCTCTGCATGTGCACACACGGAGCGTGCGCGTCGACGTGTGGCGGCTATTCCGAGATATTTTCGTGTGCCGTGTTGGTCAGATTGAGGAACTTGGGATGTTAAAAAAATCACAGCATATCCACGAGGTGAATGATGGTGAGGTGGGCGAAGCTTGAGAGGTTATGGTTGATGCCGTTAACCCTCCGAGAAGTTCGCCCGATAAAATCATCATGCAAACACGTGAGGTACGGTGAAGAAAACTTTTATTGAGATTTCAAGTTACCTTTATATATTACGCACTTGTGGTCGGAGAAGTGCACAGCTAGCGGCGCCAACGTGCACTCCGAGCAGCGGACCCCGAGAGGCGAGCCCGAGAAGCGGCGGCCCTCCGCGCCCGCTGCTTCGCTTCGTCCATGCCCCACCAACGATTCGACACGTACGGCGACGATCCAGGAGACTGAGAGAGGCACTCGATCGCCGCGCACTCAGGCAAAGCGCGCGCAACAGCCAATCGGAGAGTAGCGGCAATTCGGAGAGTAGCGGCAGAGTAACGCCATCTAGGAAATGAGACGAGAAATGGTCATCTCTTATCATGGCCTCCGAGATGGCAGGCGATACTGGGGGTTACGCGTTACGCCTGACAAGGTTAGACTAAGAGGAGCTTCGCCCCTAAAAAGAAGTTTGCAGGAAACTAACCTCCATGTTATTAGATTTCTTCGCGGCCGACGAGGAGCGGCAGATCGTTCCGTTGCTCCGGCTGCTGCGTACGACTGACGCCGTGTTTACGTTCGCCGTTCTTAATAGATGCGGTATGCAACAGCATCGGTACTCATCACAGAACACTTACATGTCATGCCGGAACGGGACAGTTTTCGTGGCGCGCGCTTGCAGGCACAGACAAACCTGGCTTCGTTTACGAGCTTCAAAGCTGCATCGATCGCGGCTACTCGGGAGCGCCTGCGTGCTGTTGACAGGCTTACTGGGTTTATTACTGGGCGATAACAATTAATATTCGACAGCTACTCGTGCGCGTAATCAATTCTCAGAGAACGGACCAGAAATTTGTTTCCAGGGGGGGGGGGGGGGGGGCGCATTTGATCTGACGTGGGGTCCGGGGACCGGGCAGGTAAGTGTGTTCGAGTGTCATTTTGTGCTCTGTATCCCATGGCACAAAAGAGAAAAAAAATCGGGAGGGGGGGCACGGGCCCGGTGTGCCACCACTGGGCCACGCCATTGGCTGGGGCGTGTTCGTAGTTTGTTTTCGATTGGGGAGTTTAACAAGGTAGCGGTTGGTGAGATGCTTTGCGCGCGTATTGTCTTACTCCGCGTATACTTCAAGCATTTGATGTGCTATCACTGCGAATAAATACAGAGGGGCGGCCAGAATGGCCTTACCGTACCCCCTTGCTTTTTTTTTTTATTTATACCCCAAGAAGAAGAGCACATATCAGGTTCTCACAAAAGCTGATGCCCCCCTCGGAAAAATCCCGCATCCACCCCTGTGAGTTAAAAGAAGTTAACAGATGCTTGTGTGGGGCACTCGTCGTATGAAAATCTGAAGAAAGGCTGTTCCGGCAGATGTGTTACATTAGACCGTGGCTGCGCTACCGTTGGTTATGCGCTGAGGTAGTTTCGCAAGCGTTCAGTCGGCGACGCAAAACTGTCTTGCTGGACCGGGTTGAAATTTTAAGGCATCAGTAGGCCCCGAAAGCGACGATGAGAACGCGAATATTCTTGGCGATATTTATGAGCGTACGTCGAACGGATAATCAATCATCACCTAATTCTTGGAGCGAATAACACTTTTCATCTTCCCTTTTCACGTGCATGAAGGCGGAAATTTTTTACATTTTAATCGTGCGATAATTATATACATAACATATACGATAGTGACTACAGCAGCAAAATATTTTTTGCTTGAAAATATAAAAAAGGGACAAAGTTTTATTTAATATTAAATTCCCTATACATCAGGCCGACGTAGACTGTCTCTTGTGAAATATACTTTAAAATGGATCAGCAGCACTTTATTACCGTCATCGCTGTGCCTCGCCGTGTAGCGCGCTAGAGCCTATACCAACTATCCTACACTACACTCATGATATTCAGACAGCCACTAACTCTTTATTCGCTACACGTCAAACACAGAGACAAACTTATAACCGAGCGCATGGCTTCATTCTCAACGACCAACTTGTACAATGCCGGTAACGTATACAGGCCCTTACACACTTATCTGACGTTTTTGTGCCCCGATGCCCACTCTCAAAGCAGAAACAAACAAGGAAGCTATAGCAGCGACAGCAATACGATTCGGACACAAGCCTCCAACATGGCGCCGAAGCGGTAGTTTCGTGAGACCTCCGACAGATGGCAGCAATTTTGCATAAGGTCTATACACCAGAACACAGCGAGTTCAGTGTGTGCCGCCATAATAGGCAGCACGTCGCGCCATCTGTTGCATGCGCGGCGAAGCAACACCTGGAACTGCCAGGCTAGCAGACGCTCCGCAGTTCAAACGCGAAACTTCCCAGCCCGAGTATGGCTGTAAGCATGTCTCGCGCTTTTCCTCGCCTGGAAATTTGTGCTGTTTTCTTGTGAAACGTTGAGAAGACCTTTCTCGACGGTCCGGAATGTCTACAGCACGTGCATTGCTGACTGCGGAAGCAACTTTATCAGGTACGTACTACCGCGATGCAAAGAAACGTGAACAGCTGAAAGCGTGGCTTTGAAAGCGTGGCTTTGACATGCCTTGACTGTCGCTAAGCAAAACTTGTGCGTTCAGCCGGTGTCACCGTAGCGCTAGAATCCCGCTCCGGCTTGCGCTCATGCAGCGCATATGTATATCATTTGCCAGTCATGCCTGGCACTCGGAAGCCACACACGCGGTGCGCGGTGCGAAAGTGGCAGCCAGCGCAAGATGTAGTGCTACGCGGGCTGAAAGCACAGATTCGCCTAGCGACAGTCAAGGCATGTCGCAGTTCGACTGAGTCGAAAGCCACGCTTTCCGCTGTTCACGTTTCTTTGCATCGCGACAGTACGCCGTTACATTTGTACTAAACGTGCGCAGTGTGCGTGCACGCGTGAGTCCTAATATCTCCTATTATTGGCATGCGGCCTGCGAAAGAGTACGGCAATGATTTGGTGCCGCATACTACAGGCATACTGCACGCAAATTACTGCTGTAAAGCGAAATAGCTGGCGTCCAGCTTGAATACACGCAGTAAGTGTACTTACTCGTACACTTTTACTGGGCTCGTAGTTTTTCCTGTTGATTGCAATTATCCACTGGCGGCGGAGCTCGTCGTTTTTCGTTGAGGATGGAAATCTGTGCAATTTGAAAACACCGCACCGGCACGATTCCCATGTTGTGTTGTCATCTTCACAGACAGTGCTGAGTGATATCTTCCTCTTGCGCTGATTGTTTTCGCATCCAAAGACAGCGCCGTGGTGCCCAGACGACTTCTTGTAAGCGGGAGCGGCGTGAATAAGCGCTTTCTCGTATTTTAAGGTTCCGGACACGCCGCTTACCATGTAACAGATACACGCCTTGGCAGTTCAATACAAACATGGCGTCTGGGTGCGAGAGTATGCCGCCGGGAGCCTAGGCGCCTGGGTGCGAGATAGGCGTGCTCTGGTCTATACTCCATCTCAGAAGTTCCCTTCAGCACTGTGGAGGCTACAGGGCCCCTCAGCCAATAGGAAGGGCGATTAGCCCATCCACGTGTATTTATCCGCGTCGCGTCGTCTGCTAAGCGTCTTCCTGGCATGTGCGCGCCAATAGGTGGTTTGCACAATGAGGCTCCATGCGACAGTTTTCCCTGTGTACCAACCACGTATCAAAAAAAAAAAAAAAAATGGGCTAGTTGGTGTTGGTTCATGATAACTGAGGTGCGCGCGAAATATACAGCACACAAGAAAAAGGAGGACGCAGGACGACGCGCTACTAGCAACTGAATTCTTTATTCAGGAAAAATTCGCACGGCATCGAGAGAGCGGCTTCGAGGTAGCGTCGCGTTCTCTGCGGAAAAGGTGGGCCACGTTTTCTGAGTGGTTAGTAAGCGATTAGGCAAGCTTTATCGGTGCGACAAGAGGGGATGTAGCATGAAGCACGTAAAACAGTTTGTTCCTTGCGCACGCGGTGTTGTGTATAGAGTACCGTTGTCGTGCGGGAAGGCGTATATCGGGCGAACCGAAAGATGCCTGAATGTGCGTCTTCGGGAGCACAGTTCTTAGAATAACTGCTCAAAATAGTTTTTACGCGTTTTCTCGCTTACAAAGCGTGTTCTCACTGCAAGAGTAGTGCTTCTCGTAAGGGTATAACTAACTAACTAACTAACTAACTAACTAACTAACTAACTAACTAACTAACTAACTAACTAACTAACTAACTAACTAACTAACTAACTAACTATGCCTAAGGGCAGGCTTTCGAAAAAAATAGTTATCTGATATGAGTGCAGTATGAATTACTTTATTTGGAGCAAGCAGAAATTTTGTTTCTCTCATTGAAAGGGGGCATTGGCGAAACCCCCCCCCCCCCCCCCACTATACGCCGCGTCTGATAACCGTATTGTCACAAATTAAAAGTAGAGCGCGAAAGACTGGACAAAGAAGACAAATAGACGGGACGTCTACTTGTCTTCTTTGTCCAGTCTTTCGCATATACACTTTTAATTTGTGACGAATGCATAACTCGCCCAGCAACGTATTTTATTATGATAACCGTATTGTTTGGCCTTAATAAGCACTTATTCAGTGGCGTAGCCAGGGGGGGTAGTTTGGGGGGTTCAGCCCCCGAAATATTGTTTGTACGCATATCTGAGCACACGCACAAACATACGCATAGAAAAGGGTTATAAACTGCGCGAAATTAGTGAAGGGACTACAAGAAAGAAGGCACACAAAAAACGGATAGAGTGCTCTATCTGTTTATTGTGCGTCTTCTCTCGCGTTGTCCTTTGCCTAATTTCGCGCAGTTTACAATCGTTTACAAGACTGTGCCAATTAGCCCCTCAAGATATCCTAATTACGCCAAAAGCTTGTTAACTCGAACTCGGTGGGGACTATAAAATTGTTCGCATTAAGCGGAGTTCGAATTATACAGCGGGCGGGCGCTACAATTAGCGGACATCGCGCAACACTGTGCGGGCAGAACCCAAAGGAGCTACTTCTGGACTCGTTATCACGAATGTGGCGATACCACACGTCTGTGGCAGGTGATTTCGCGAATTTAGTTGATGGAGCTCTGACAGCGAACAGAATCGATTGATCAGTGAGTGATACGTCAGAAACGAGCTGCGACATGCACGTGAGCAGTGAGCCGTAATGTCGAAGTATATGACGCTATATATGCTCCAAAACATGTTCATTTAGCAGTGAACGACGTTGGGCCAGTTGGTACTGCATAACGAAAGAAAAAAAAAAAAACAGCGCTTAAACGACGAGAACAGAGAAGGAACGATACACAATGCGCTGACAGCGCATTGTGTTACGTTTATTTATATGGAAGTGTTAAAGCAATCAAAATTAAAAGTATTCAGCAAGTTGCATTTGCTTGTGCTCCTTCTGTCGCCACTCCATGAGCATCATTTGCAGCGTGCCCAAGAGCTCCACCGCAGCGTCTGAATTCTTATCTGCGGAGAAATGCTGCTGATTTGTTGTTTTGCATCTTTATAGTAAATTTCGTTTAGCTTGGTTGCGCAACACATTGTCATCACTCTGGGCCGACATCTGCGAGGAGCTATGAAAGCCAGCGGGCTCGCAGTTCGAATTAACCGTTGTCGATGTGGACGCGTTCGAATCTGGAGTTTTCCCCCATAGAAATACACATGGCTGTGCCGGGACCAGGGCGTCAGTTCGAATTAACGAGCTTTTTACTGTAATACAAAAGGTGAAAGAATCGGACCGCTCTCCCTCCCCTTCAGTGGCGTAGCCATGAGGGGGGCACACCGGGCACGTGCCCCCCCCCCCCCCCCCCGAAATTTTTTTTCGCCATGGCATACAGAGCGAAAAATGACCATTTCAAGGAGGTGCCACCCCCGAAATCATGGAGGTGCCCCCCCCCCCCCCCCCCCCGAAAAAACATTTCTGGCTACGCCCCTGCTCCCCTTGCGAAACAAATCTCTCGCTACGCCCCTGCAATCAACCGATTGACTTTCGCTCGTGATTTGCGCATATGTCTTTCAGAACTGTCGGTGCAGCGCGTAAAATCGTAAATGAAAGTTTACTTTTTTCCCCGGTTCATCCGCGGTGTACACGCTTCCCCTGGCGACAGCGTGCACTGCAATGAGCGTATGGCGAAGGAGAACCCGCGCAGCCGATGCAACGGCGCATTGCACGGCACGCGCCTGGCCTGCCGTGTGTCCCACTTATCGGACGCGATCTCGCACGAGTGGTCAGGGACGCCCTTGGCGCTCGTCCTGGCGCCGCCGCCGTGCCGTCGCCGCCGCTCCACCACGGCTGCGGTTGCCACGCCGCCACTCGTCTTCACCCCCCCTCCCCCCTCCCTTCACACGATCGGTGATATCAGGCAGGCGCGAGCATCGCTGTTGCGCGTATAGGGTTCACTGTAGCACATGCCTGCTCCGACAAGGGCAGCGCTTCTCCTCCTGCCCGCATGCCCACGCTATCTGCGAAGCGACCCACTATTTCACGTTGTGCTATACGTATAACGTTGGGCGGTGGCCAGAGCATCTCGCATGGGTCGGTGGCGGCCTGTGTGGGCGGGCGACGCCACCTCGCGAAGTAGCGAGAGGTGGCGTGCGCTGGAGCACGCGCACGGTATTTTATTAGGGGGTTTCAGTAGTGGCAGTAATACCGTAGGGCAGGGGTCTCAAATTCACCTCAGCCAGCGGGGCCGCAGTCAAGCAATTTAGTCCCGTAAGGGCCGTGGCAGTGAAGGAGGTAGGAGCAGGGGTGGCGGCGGTGAGGGTGTACAATTTGTTTGCAAACGTTGCCATTTCGAAGAAAACTTTCCCATATCTCATATACTGGAGATTTGGTTCCAGGATTCCAGCAACATGTCGATACCGATCTCCGGAAATGACTCCACTGCTTGTGCCCTGTTTAGGTCTTCGTGCGGTGGTGGGAATGCGTCTGGCTTATTGATACATCTTTGTGATGTCATTGTATCTTGTTAGTTTGTCTCGTTCGGCTCGGAGTTCCAGTCATAAATATTTAAGAACTCGCCCGATTTTCCGGCCGTCTTATATGCAAGCGGTGCCCCCCAGGCGGGGCAAATTATCTCTGCTTACCGACACACCTAAGAGCAACTGATCCGAAGACAAATAGCGGGAAGGTTAACTAGGGCAGGTGCCAGCTGGCTACGTTATGTTCTAGAAAGATGGAAGAAATGACGAGAAAATAAAATAAAAAAAAAGCGCTGTGTACATCGATTTAGGTACATATGCCTTACAGTAATTACACGGTGAAAGTTAATCCAGTGTCCCATAACGCAGCGTGCATTGTTATCATATTCCTGTCCTGGCACGTGAAACTGCACTTTTTTTCTTCTTTCTTTTCACTAACAGCAAGCTTTGTATGGCTCTATCTTTCGCACCACATGTTTCGCATCACAAGTAACAAAGATTAAAAAAAAAATAAAATAAGAAGAAGCGGTTCACTGCAACTGAATTAAACCAACATGCTTAGCCGTCACGTGGTGCTTGTTAGAGTATTTTTTATATCGCGGCTAATTAGTAAATAGAAACTAAGTCGATTGGGCAATAATTTTAACGTTCACTTTAGGGCCAAGAGCGTTTTGTTACGCTGATAGCACTCCAAAACGGCCGATCCAATTTTTTTTGCGGCAGCGTGGTACATGCTCTGTCGTGATTTTTTTTCTGACGTTTAAACAAAGCCCGCGAAACGTAAAATAAAACCACGTGACTGCGCTTATGCGCTACCGTATTGCACCACTCTCAACCATGCTTCGAGCGAAAGAACCGTGCACGGACTTTCAAACCTATCGCTTATCAGGAACGACGGCGCGTCCTAGCCATGTGCCACCCTCAAAATGCTGTCGCACTGGGGAGCAGATGCTTAATAAAGCCGCGGCCGCTTAATCCGCCATGGCGCCACGACCCGCCCAAGGCTTCCTTGGGTGAGCGACTAAAACGACGAGCATAATGCGTGGTATCTCGCTCCCGTGCGCCGCGCCTTATCGCAAGGAAGAGTACAGCTTTCCGTCCACATGACTTGCAAGTGTCGCGTTGATCTTGCATTGAAAGAAGATTCACCAGATGACCGAGAGCCCAACCGCAATAGTGACGGCTATGACAGCGAGCGGCCATCTCGCAGGAATCGGCGCAAGCAACGGAATGCCAATGCGGTGAGTTCTGTTCCTCGCTGACCTCACAACTGTTGGAAACTTAAAAAAATATATCGCTTTCATTTGCTTACTTTTGATAGCGGTTACAAGCTAAGCACAAGAAAGAAAAGGTCAACGAGTATTTTGAGCTGGCAAACAAAGACACTCAGTCTAATAAGTAGTGTAATACTCTTCGCGATCAAAAAAGTCGCGAAACATTTCGTGGTGACGATAAGTTAACACTTCTGCGCCCCTTTCCCGCTGAACAAGCGATTGTACGCGTTGGGTTCAGCGCACACAATTTACAACAATCCACATTTTTTTTGCGAAAAATACACGTGCTCGCCATTTTAATTTGCGTTCTTGATATTGAAGGGTACAATATGCAGTTTGTTAAACATTGCCAGCGTTTCCCGACAATAGAGCACGAGTCATGTGCTAGCATATTAGCGAAAAGAAAGGGTCTGTTACGCTACATTCTAAACCACGCTCGCGTTATTGCCTGAAAGCAGTTCTTGTACGCGCTAAAATTTTGCGGAAATAGAACAATGAATATTCTAAATTTTAATGGTGGTGTGGATGCGGATCTAGAGATGTCCGACAGTCATTTGATGTATGTGCGCGTGCATACGTACACATTCAAAATGTAGAAGTATCGGAAGGGGGGTGGGGTTGATCCCCCTTGGCTGTACGCCACTGCTGTGCATTAACGTTCCACGAGTATAGACTGAACGCGTTGGTTTGGAGGCGTCTGAAGATCACGCTTTCTTCTGGGTGATGTGGTGGATACACCCACCGTTCAAGTCTATGGTTCCGGAGTATCGCCGAATAGGTGGTGGGTACAGCCTTCCTCTCTACTGCCGTGGGTCGGGTGGGTAGCGTGCGAGTAGAGGGCAGCCCGGCTGACATTGTCGCTCGATGGGCAGCGGTGTGGGCCACTTCGTTTTCCTCTAGTCCCTCGTGTCCTGGTGCTCATGTTATGCAGATGTATGGGAGCAGAGTGCTTCGCCTTTTTAGGGTATTAGGTGCATCGGCTGAGCCATTGAGAGAGGAGTAAAAAAAATCTCGTTGGGATATTCCGACATGGGAGCAGCCAGTGGCGAGACGAGGGCCCCAGCGGGTCCTTCCCGGCTAGACCCTCAGGACTTCATTAAAGTTATTTTTCTGTCTGTCTGTCTGTCTGTCTGTCTGTCTGTCTGTCTGTCTGTCTGTCTGTCTGTCTGTCTGTCGGTTGGGATATCGCATACTGTCGGGCTACAATATCTAATGCTAGGTAAATTAAGTTGCCTACTAGACCTATATTGACCGTAATCATAGAATAAGTGCCCTGCCATCTTAATAAGCATAAAACAACTTCTCCCATCAGTCCATTGCAGAGTAGCAAGTAATTATCTTCCGGTTAACCTTCCAGACTTTCGCGTATCGCTTATACTATATCCGTGTCGCTCACAACTCGCTGAGTGTGCAAATGAGTATAACTAATGGTAAGGACAAGGATGCTCAAACTACGAAAGGTTGGATTTCATCGAAAAGCTGACTATTGGTTGTTTACGGTAAAGAAAGCATGCGCAAGCGTTCGTATTTGCAGTTTGTGGTTTTTCGACTTTTTAAGGCGTATGTATTGTGGTCATTACTTATGTTCTGTTCCAATCAGCGTATTACAAGGCGATTTAGAGAATAGTAATTAGCCTAATTTGTCAATAAGCATACTCTCTGGCAATGAGCGCGCAACAAACACGAACGATCCCCAAGTGCACAAAGCATATTCCAGTTTAGAGGCGTAGGTTTCCCACTTTATGAAATCCCAGTTCGAATTAAATCGTACTTATTAATGTTCAAGTTGTACTCTGAAGATACAAAGAACGAGCTCATTATTCTCTCCTGGGTCCGCCGCGGTGGTGTAGCGGTTTGGGTGCTCGACTGCTGACCTGAAGGTCGCGGGTTCGATCCCGGCCGCGGCGGTCGCATTTCGATGGAGGCGAAATGGTAGAGGCCCGTGTACCGTGCGATGTCAGTGCACGTTAAAGAACACCAGATGGTCGAAATTTTCGGAGCCCTCCACCACGGCGTCTCTCATAATGATATCGTGGTTTTGGGACGTTAAACCCCAGATATTATTATTATTATTCTCTCCTGGCGTTTCCCGTTTTTTCGGTGCATTACGCGACGCATTCCGTTGGCGTGACATCACGAGGAAACAAGCTCTTGATTGGTCGTGTGCAAGAGATATCAGCTGCGAATTGTCTCCTACCCTGCCTTGCCATGCAGTCGCACGTTCGCTCTGCCCTGTCTCGCATGACTATCGTTCGCGATCGACTGATTTCACTTCTTTTTGTACGTTTTCGATTGACAAGCGGAGATAAAGGCGTGTAGCAGAAAAGCGCGATATCCTGATATGATCAACGCTTAGTGCTGATATTGCCCACGTGTTTTACGAAGAAATAAGTTGTGAGGAGGAGATAGCGCCTGTAGCACGGTGTAAGAATATACATAGACAGGTGCTGACACTCTCCCCGCAACGCGTTGAAACGCGCAATCCCCGCGCGTCCAGATAATGTTCGGGCCGTTATCACTTATCGAGACGGCTGACCCCGCTCGTCGTAGCGCCATCTACGAAGGCACCGATTAAGCAATCGGTGCCTTCGTAGATGGCGCGACGACGAGCGGGGTCAGCCGTCTAGGCAGCACGCAGCACGCTCGGCAAAAACGCACATGCTGCTGATTCTGGGTCTTTCTACTGGCATGTGCGACCGCGCTGTTTTGAAGCCAGGCTTTTTTCTTCGCGCGCGTTTTATGCTCTTCTATCGACGAAGGTGACATCGAATTGCTGAGAGGTTCCCGAAATGGGTAGAACGTGTTTTGTACCGTACTGCCGTTCTGGCTATCAGACTTCTGCGGAGCGTGTGCCTCTCTTCAAAGTGCCGTCTGACAGTGATCGTCTGGAGCAGTGGCACCGTGCAATACCGAGGGCAGACCAAACTCTAACACCTAGAGACCATGTCTGCGCCAAGCATTTTTCAGAGGACATGATTTCAACGGAATATCAAGCGGTGTTCAAGGGAAGAGCGTTACTCGACGCGCCAAAGAGGCCTGTTCTATTGATAAATGCAATTCCAACCTTATTCCCGAACTGCCAGCCATGAACAACCGCATTGCTCTAGTGTGCTGTATATGAAATACTTGCGTGGTTCAAATATTTATATATATCGCGGAAGAACTGCACTGCTCTAGTGTGCTTCATATGGAATACTCGCGCGTTTCAAACATTCATTTATATCGCGTTCACAATGACCAAGCGCAACTATGCTTCAACGATTTCCTGTGTTAATGAAAGCAGCGAGACGCATGAAATACGTTTCTCGTGCAGCAACTATTCTCTATTAATAGAGGGGCAATAATTATTACTGGGGGCTTCCGCGTCAAAACCACGATTTGATTACGAGGGACGCCGTAGTCGAGGGCTCCTGACTAATTTTGACCATCCGGGGCTGTTTAACATACACCTTCATCTAAGCTCGTGGGAGTTCCTTGAATATCTTCCCCACCGGGAAATATTTTGATGGAGGGATAGCGCGCTGGCTAACGTTTTTTTTTTTTAGTTATGTTTCTTTGCATCGATGAATGTCTTGGAACAGGCGAAAATACTAGTGCGTGCTGCGGAACTTAGCTTTGAGTACTCTCCGATCGATCCGTGTTCACGACGTTCACACCCTGCACAAGGCATTTTCGTGTTAATGAATCCTTAAACCTGGTACATTTTTATCTTTTAATCTGAAATAACAAATTTTCTTCGCACTTTGAGTGTTACTCACACCGCTTGGAACGAAAACGTTGGGGAGGCAGAGGAATTTCAATTCGCCAGCACCGCTTCGCTGGATGGATGGATGGATGGATGCTATGAGCGTCCCCTTTATAACGGGGCGGTGACATGTCTGCCACCAGGCTCGAAAAAAACTTTCTTTTTATGGTGGCCTAATGCCTTATCTACATTGTTGGCATGTGGTATGGCATGTGGTATGGCATGTGGTACGTTGGCCGCGGCGCCATCTGACGGCTCGCGAGCAGAGTGCGCCCGCGAGACCGAACATTATCTGGCCGCTCAGGCGCGCGCAGTGTCAACACCTGCATATTCTTACACCGTGGCCTGTAGGAAGGGCAGCGAAGGCGAGGAAGAAATCCCTCTCTCGTGTTTGAACTCGGAGTGGTTTAAAGGGATTGTGCAACACTTTTCAGCATGGTCAGAAGACACTGCCGGCCGGTAGTCGAGGCTCCTGAGAATATGTGAGTCAAACATTATAGCGCAGCACGCGGCCTGGAATTTACAATTAATTCTCGAAGTCAGCTAGAAATCGCTACCCAAATAGCCAAATGACCACGCCATAAACACAAAGTCCATGTTTTGGCTTTGAAGAGCGAGAACTTGACTATGTAAGACATCGACGAAAACAGAGCTAAGACAGAGCGTCCTTCCTTTCTGACCTCGGTTTTCGTCGATGTTGCATCGTCAAGTTTTCGCTCTTCAGAGCGAAAACATGTTTCACCAACTAGCCCAACAGTTCACGCTTCTACAATGTCCAAGAGCTACAATGACGTGTATTGTATGCGGATGCTAATTAAGCAGTGAAGTGCTGCACAAGATCATTAATTGGGCCAGTTGGGAGTGATTCTTTATGGGAATCGGCACGAGCCAGTGAGGACACGAAGCGGTAGGCGACCGAAACACGCAGCAATACAAACGTATCCGTTTTTTTTTTTTTTTGTAACAAAGCCGTATGATCAAAAGTGAACCAGGTTCAAAGGGACCATTAATTAGGCGATTTGCGCATGCGAATGCAAGCTTGAGAAAGTGCACACATACAACACGGAAGTGGAGGCGGCACAAACAGCTCTGGGACGATGTTATTGCGATCTAAGCACCGGTTTGTCAACACAGATGCTAATTCATCGCATGGCGAAGCAAGTGCATCCCCGCGTATACTGATTCGTATGCGTTCTCTTAGACGTACATACTCAGTGAAAACACCGGCTCGCGGCTGGCAGAAGATACGGCAATATGCGAATTGCGAACGCACCCGCATTAAGAAATTATTCGTGTCCAGTAGCCACGTAGATGAGCAAGCACTTCATGAAATGGCAACCCTTCACCGTGAATGGCGCAGATGCAGGTACCCAGTTCTGTATCACAGAATTATTTTATCGTATAAAAAGTTCGATAACGATCCAATTATCATTCATTTAGCGGAAGTACATTGCCTACTAATACAAACATTTAACGTCAGCCCTCATCTCGCTGTAAAGAGGAAATGGTCGTTTTACTGGTGCGGAGGCAGGACTTATTAATACAGGTTCACTTAGTGAATATCTTCATTGTGCCGCTAAATAAATTGCGCAGAGACCATCGGCAATGATTGTCACTTAGGAGTTCGAGAATAGTGGTTTCTGAGGCTGTATCTATTGCAATTCTAGTAGTCCCCAGAAGCGAATCGAAACGAATATCGAATAGTTTTTGAATACTGATGATGATGATAATGATGATGATGATGATGATGTTATATGGTGTTTCATGGCGCAAGGTGTTTTATGACGCAATAGTGAATGACATTTTAAAAACTAATATACAACTATGTTCACATCATATTATTCATATCTGTATTTCAAACACACAAACTTAGCATCGATATCAAATACGAACATTTTTAGCATGCACAGAACGCTTAATAGAATGAAAAGCACCCTTTTCATGCCGGCAAAGCCTGGCTTTACCAACATGAACGTACAAAAAAGAAAAAAAATGATAGAAAAGATACAAAAGATAGCGCAACAGACGAAATCGATAAGATACTACAATTTACGCAATCAATCCTGATTAGAACAAACAGTCTAGCTTACTGTTTGTCGCCCCCCCTTTCTATAAGGGGATGTCGATAAAGATAATCTTCGCCAGCGTCATCAGCGCGAGATACCTGTCGCTCTCTGTCGAGAAGGGGTGAGTGCAACAGTGTGACGTAGTGTTAAGTTTATGTTGGTGTCATGGTGCGGGCCAGACTGACTGCCAAATTTTCTCATAAAGTCAATAAATCCGTTATTTTCTCTTCCGTCTATCAGCATTAGGGTAAGTTTCGTGTTGCATTCACGATACAAATTAAGTACCCTGAGCTATGAATACAGTGAGCATCAACAAATGCAGCGCTCTAGCGACATACATGTGAATGGTTCAGAAATGTGTTGCCACGTGTCTATAAATTCATGCAGCGTCGCTCAGAAAATCTAAGAATAGGTGATAAATTGGCAAATTGCAAAGAACGCGCTTTTTTTTTTTGCGTATGTATAAGAGTTCTCCAAAAAGATATTTGATAATGTAACTTGTCTCTGCTTTAAAAGAGTTCTGCGGAAAATGTCGGTGTGTGTCATTTATTAAGAAAGCAAAAGTTGGAATCTATACCTTAAAGTATAGCGTTACTTTGAAGAAAACGCCAGCATTATTTATTTCTGCTATCCTCGTAATTGAACCAACAGCGGAGCTAGTGTTGTACCTAGCTTGTTTCGCTGGTAATGCCAAGCTTTTAAGTGCGGGGCACTTTAGGGGAGCCTGACTGTCGTATGCTGTCGTATGCATTCATCGTATGCTGTCGTAGCTTGGCGTAACGCAGGCAAAACCACGGAATAGCATAGCCATCTGTAGCATATTGAGCGCGCGCTCGCGCCAAGGAGAAGTCCTCTTCCACTTGTTCTTCGAGCGCCTTGATGATGATAAGTGCGGTACACTATAGGGGCCCGGGCTGTCGTATGCCCTCGTCGCTTGGCGTAACGCGGGCAAAACCACGTATAAAAATAGAAAAAAAGAGGAAGCAAGCGAGAAATAGAAAGAGAGAGAAAGTAAAATAAATAGGAAGAAAAATAGAGCGAAAGAGCAAGAAAAAGAAAGAAATAGGTAAACAGAGATGAAGAAATGAATTGAAATATAGAGAAAAAAAGATAGAAAAAAAAACGGAAAAAGAGAGAAAAAGAAAGAAAGAAAGGAGGAAAGAAAGAGAAAAGCGAAGGGAAACAAAGAAGGTTGCCGAACTCCACACTTCCTTCAGGCTTGGCACCTCTAGTGCGAAGCTGCCTTAATTTTTTTTTCTATAGATGCTAAGTTTTCTAGAGATGCTAAGGCTAGTAGCAGTAAGTATGGCCAGACTTGGCCATTCTTCTCCGGTTTCCATCTGTTCCCCACACTATGCACGTTTAATGTGGTGTTGGCGGGAACATGTAACATGACTGGTTACGTGATGTCACGTGATTTTCGTCACGTAGCTAGCTGTTACGTGGTTTTTGGCGGGAACATGTCACGTGACTAGGTGGTACATGTTTCTGGCGGGATCATGTCACGTGACTATCCTTTACGTGATGTACGCGATTTTAGTCATGTGATTAGTTGTTATGTGATGTTACGTGATTTTTAGTGACTTGACTAAATGCGGCGCGATGCTACGTGATTTTTAGCCACGTGAGTAGTTACGTGATGTTGCATGATTTTAGTCCCGTGACTAGTTACGCGATGTTACGTCATTTCAGTCACGTGACTAAATGTTACGTGATGCTACGTGATTTTTAGTCACTTGAGTAGTTACGTGATATTACGTGATGTCAGTCAGGCGACTACCTGTTCCGTGATACGGGATTTTTAGTCTCTTATAACAGACTCGCCCATCATAGTTATTGCATTCCACGCCGGGCAAATCGGCACACGTGTTGTGGGAGCGAGCACGTACCGGTTCATGATGATGATAATTCCTGTTCGCACTCCCCCGCGCAACGAAAAGCTAAAAGAGCTTCGCTATTAAAATTTTACAGTATTGTTCACCACTGCGGCAGCTTGAGTAAACAAGCACACGAAAAAAAACAACTCGTGTGATACCTTTGTATAACTGTCGTCCATCTTACTAACATGAAGTGCGAAAGTACAGCGTAAGGCACAAAGTAAAGATATCAGTCTGATTTTTGCACTTCCTTATGCAAACAGGCGTCTGCGAACACGCCTTTTCTAGACCACTCTGCATATTCCCTATAGTAATAATGTGTTGCTTCACCGTTTAGCGCGTTAATGTGATGAAAAATACAATATGGCAAAAAAAAAAAAAACACAGAAGAAGAGAGGAGCAGCAACCAGACAATTGATGCTACAACCACCCTAGACAAAAGTGCAGCATGTAAGACGAAAGTGTGGTTTTAAGGCGAAAGCCTTTAATGTCTCATGCTCACGTCCGTCCGTCCGTCCGTCCGTGCCCTGGCACGGTGCCAGGTGGCCGCCTGGGGCGCGCCAACGAACGCCGGTCGCGTCGGTCGCGCCTCGCGTCGGACTCTACCATAGCTCGGCACACTCACTCATGAGTGCACTCAACTCACACTCACTCACACTCATTTGAACGTGGCGAGTTGAGTATGAGTGAGTACTCATGCGTGTGAGTGGACGTGAGTGTGAACGTGAGTGAGAACTCATGAGTGTGAGTGGTCGTGAGTGTGAACGTGAGTGAGTGCGAAGGCTGAAAAAATTGTGGTGAGTGAGTTTGAGTGAGTACTCCCTTAAAGGGGCCCTGCAACACTTTTTGAGCATGCTCAGAAAACGCTGCCGATCGGTAGTCCAGGCTCTCGAGAACACGCGAGCCAAATATTATAGCGCAGCACGCGTCGTGGAATTCACAATAAATTCTCAAAGTCAGCCAGAAATTGCTTCCTCTTCTCTCGAGAAATGACGTTGCGTACCCAAAAATCACTCGTCACCGACGAGAGATTTTTTTGTATCAGCCATTGGCTGATTTGAGCATGGCGTGCTCGGTAGTTACAGAGGCCGCCGCGGGAGGCCGCGACTTGTCCACGCGTGCGCGCGCGATCGCAATGAAAATTGGCGTAGTCGAACAAAAAAAGAAAGAGAAAAAGCGCTCAAGATCACGAGGCGCGCGTGACGTATTTTGTTTCCCCGTGCCATCCCTCCCTGCTTAGCTTCCAGCGCTTTCGACGGGACGAGAGAAGAGAGAATGCAATTGCAGCGTGCGAGAAATCTTTGTAACTCCACTCGTACTGGACGGATTCCAAAAATTTTTGCGGCAATGAATTCGTGAGGCAATAAGCTCCTTTAGTGAATCCATTCCATGGCTACTTGGAAAAGTGTTGCAGGGCCCCTTTAAGGTGCCGACCTATGGAGCTCGGCACACTCACTCATGAGTGCACTCAACTCACACTCACTCACACTCATTTGAACGTGGTGAGTTGAGTATGAGTGAGTACTCATTAGTGTGAGTGGACGTGAGTGTGAACGTGAGTGAGTGCGAAGGCTGAAAAAAATTGTGGTGAGTGAGTTTGAGTGAGTACTCCCTTAAAGTGCCGACCTATGGACTCTACAGCGCTCGCGCTTTGCTTGCGTAGCGTCGCTGTGCCCAGCCTGTCCAATCATGCAAGAAGGGAAACGCGCGCATCGCGTTCCATTCTGACCGACCCCGTCTCTGTGGGCACAGGCGTTCGCCGAACACACATTGGAATTCACGAAGTGTCCTTCATTTTTTTTTATATTCAGTTTTTCCTTATAGTGCCCGAAGGTAATCACTAGACGATCAGCAACAATCTGGAGCTCATTATCTGCGAGGCAGATAAGATCAAACTATAGTGATAGCACCAAGCCCGTAGCCAGGGGGGTGCCCTAGGGGACCCCCCCCCCCCCCCGAAAAAAATTCCTGGCTACGGGCCTGGATAGCACCTTACATAAAGCAGACAGTTTTAACAAATAAGAAAATTACACGTTCCTTGAAAGGCCCTGAGGGTCTGAAGGAAGAATTTGGGCAGACACATTAACAAACAATAATCGGGGAAATGTGCCAAATTACAGGGCAGCTGCTCGTCACTTACGAGCACCTGATATACCCCGTGCTACAGTGGGGACACAATTGCAGTTTACTCATATACTATACGGCAGGCTTGGCGGTAACGTAGTTACAGTAATTAAGTTACTTTTTACTGTAATGAATAATGTAATGAATTACTTTTGTGGGATGATAATTTAGTAATACCATTAAATACTTCTAGCGAGAAATTTCAGTAAAATTACTCATTACTTTCCCAATTACTTTTGACTAAAATGTAGCATGTCGGCTTCCCTTATGGCATGGAAGAAGTCACCAAAAAGGGAAGAAATAATGTAGACAAGTTATTCTGAATGCCAAACATCAAGCTTGGCAACGAGGCAGGCCCACAAAAAAGCCGTCAGGCATACGAACTTGAAGCTTTGGATAACGTTGCTTGAATAACTTTTGTTAAAGAAAGTAATGTCAAAGTAATTTCATTACTTTTCAAAAGTAATAGTAATGTAGTGTCCTTACTTTCGGCCAGCTGTAATTCGTAATGTAATTTAATTACATTTTAAAGAAAATCTAAAGCAGTAATTAGTAATGTAGTTACCTTTTAGGGGTAATTTTGCCATCTCTGGTATAAGGTGACAACATACTCGACGGGCATCTGAGAAGCATCACTTAAGTGATTTCAGTACACTCCTAATCAGGTCCTGGTTAAATGCTGGTTATATCCAGGAAACATGACGAAAAATGTCCGGTTTCCTGGCTATATCCAGCGCTTTAAGCGGGACCTGGTTAAGAGTGTAGTCAAAGTATGCGGATGGCATCGCTCACAAAGTGCTATTGTCCTCTAATGAAACAGTCATCAACGGTGAATTGTTCGTCAGCCGACTTCAGATTAAGCATGTGGTCTTATCTGGGAACCTCAGCCTGCATGTACGGGAACGGAGAAAATTTTTTCTCTGCATATGCGTGCAGGAACAACTTCAATTACTCTTGCCGCTTTTGGGGAAAAATAATAATAAATAAATAAAACGCCATAATAAGGAATACACTCTAATCCCACGAGCGAACTCTTTTAAAATATTAGTGAAATGATTGTTATTGCATTCTTTAAAAATACGTATGAAGCAAAAAGAATGCGGCATGGGCGATTTTTTTTACATTGTTCGTGAGTCTGTGTCGGCATAAACTCGACTTAAGTAACTTTCGTCTGATTCTCAACGATCGATGCAACGTGTGTTCGTCACCCAAGTACCGACGACGGCCTTCAACGGCACTCGAACGTTGAAGAGTTAGGGCGGTGGGTTACCATCATAAGTCAAGTGAGCGTGGTGTTGGTGAACATTCTTAATGATGAGTGCTAGTCCGCCTCGGTGATACAGTGCTTGCGGTGCTCGAATGCTGACCCGAAAGCCACGGGTTCGATCCTGGCCGCGGCGGCCGCATCTGGATAGAGGCGAAACACTGGCGGCCCGTGCACTGTGCGACGTCGGTGCACGTTAAAGAACACCAGATGGTCAAAATTTCCGGAGCCCTCTACTGCGGCGTGTCCCGTATCATATCGCGGTTTTGGCACGTAAAACACCAGATATTATTATTAACAGCGAGTGCAAAGATATTGTCCCCGGTTTGTTTGACTCCACGGAGACAAAATGCGAAACAGGGCCACTTCAACATTTGTTTGTCTCGCGGTTGAGATTCTCGGGCTTTCTCTCCCTCTTTCTTACTTTTTTTTTCTGGCGGGGGTGGCTGATAAGCCACAATCAGCCGCAAGGCGTCGGCATACAGCGTCGCCGCTCGCTGACCATGACCCCCCATGTGGGATTCGAAGAAACCGGTGCATTCATCTCTCTGTCACGGTGCCAGCGAAGTTTCGATGAGCAAGCAGCAATCCCTGCGCGTGCCTGCACAGCAAGCTTAGCTGTAAATGGGAAGGCTCGTGCCTCTGCACAGTGCTCGTCATTTTAACGCTTTCCCACAGCTTAGCGGCGTGTGAAGTCGTCAAGTACGAGCCTTCTCTCGAAGGCTTGTAAGTTTCACAGCACTCGAAAAAATGTGGACAGGAGCCTCGCGGACGAGTTTAGCCGTTAGGAAAAGCATGCACTCCGAACTGTGCACTTGCCTCGCTTTGGTGGAAGACAGGGGCATACAGCCTTCGGGATGCTCTCTCTCTCTCTCTCTCTCTCTCTATATATATATATATATATATATATATATATATATATATATATATATATCCGTTACATACGGATGCTTCCAAGCGGGCATTGTTATGACGAACGTGCCAGTGAAAGCTTGTGTCACATACAGTGAACTCTCACTTGTACGAACGCCGCTTTAACGAATATTTCAGAATAACGAACTTTTACAAAATACCCGGCGGTCTTCCTGTGCATTCTATGCAAAAATCTTTCAGTTAAACAAGCTTCTGAATAGTGAATATTTCAGTTGAACGAACTTGCTCTGCGGACCCAGGCTCATGTTTGAGATGAATTCAATAAAGTTTTGCGCTCTGCAGCACTAGCGTAGCCGATGCGTGCCGCCCGCAAATCGCCCATACATCGGCGGCAGTGCAACCTCACTTGTGCATGCAGCGCCGCCGAGGCAAAGCGGCTGTACAGGAGCCAAAAATGAGCAACGTGCGCTTCACTACCTGCGCAGAGCTATCATATTTGGAAATCGTTTCCAGTGTTGTCCGAAACCGAAAGAAGAGTGTGACGAAGAAGTTGTAATGGCCGAGGCAGGTTCAAATCCTGCATAGGCTGTAGGATATATGAGAAAATTGCGAGACTTCGTGTCACAGCAACAAGCTGTGCCAGAGGCAGTGCACAGAAACGCAGACTCTATGGACAGCTTTGTCTCTTTGTTTGACTTGATTTCTGATGTGTCCAATCTATGCCGTATTCCAGTGATTATTCAGTTTAGTAAACTATCAGTTAAGTGAACGATTTCCTTGGGTCCCTTGAAGTTCACTCAAGTGAGATTCAGACTGCAAGTGAGAATTCAGACTGCAGATCTTACCAAAAAGTGCTACAGACGACAGACAGGAACTTATCGGCAACAGACGTTAATCAGATTTACCGTTCTCCATACCGCTGCTTGGGTGGTATTTGTGTTAACGTTCATCAGTGTGAGGAACATCCAACGATGTTGATGTCCGCTGTATAGGTACCATTTGCCTTAGCGCAAGCTTTGACGCAGGTTCCATAAATAAAACGCCACCGCTAATTTCTACATGTTCCAGCACTGGTTTATTGTTGCTCCTGAGCGTGAAAATGACCAGAAAAGGGTGGTGTTCGACAGTGGAGAAGGGTTTTTCACGAGCCAGAACCATGATACGATTACGAGGGACGCCGTAGCCAGTGGGCTCCGGATGAATTCTGACCAACTGCGGTTCTTTAGCACGTATGCTAATTACATGCTATATTTCACCCCTCTATCCCTAGTAGCAGCAAATGTTGACGCAACGTTGCCGCAACAATGAGAAAGTTGCTTCAACGTTGTGGCAACACTGCGCGCTACTAGGGATATAGGTGCCGTCCGCCGTGGCTGGGAATCGAACCCGGACCTTCGCGCTTATCAGGGCAAGGCCATAGCTCCGGCCCTCATTCGAGGCGAGGAAAAAAAAAAAAGAGGGTGATTGTTTCCTTGCGCTAACAGTGCTTGCACCATGGCGGAAACACGCACCGAAGGCGTGCTTGCAACGAGAAGAGAAACGCGATCTCTGTCGAGTGGCTCGAGCGGCCAAGTATACGTGATTCCACCGGTGCGCCCCGCTGGGGCGCTATCAGCGCGCCGAGGGTCATTGGCGCGGGCATTTGAGGCGCGAGTCCACATCGCGCCGCACCTTATCTTACGTGTACGAAGTGGTCGTGACGACAAACCTCGCGATGGGAACATGCCTATATGCATACACCATGGTCAGCACGGCGCTGTTGCCTGATAAAGGTGTTCGCCGTTTCGAGTCGGCCGGGTGCGAGGAACCCCGATAAACGAGACGCTGCTCGTATCGAAGTGTAAACCTCCTCCTCTTTTTTTTTTTTCTGCGCGAATGAATCGTACGTTTAATTACGGCGATAATGCTCATGGCTCAAGTTCGTGCTCCGTGAGGGGGGGCGTGCAGGGTTGCCGTTGGTAGCTACTGTGCGCCAAAGTGGCTACTTACGCCAATGTGGCTACTTTATGACCCCGTCTGGCGACGAAAATTTCAGGTTGGCTCCATGGCTACTTTGTGGCTACTTTTGAACTTCTGTTTCTGGCGCATTAGGTGTCCATTTTTCTTATTGTTTGCAGATAAAAATACACTGTTTTCTAAGCCTTTCTGTCATGTCAGCCGATGCGCGCGGCGTCCTCTCACCACTAGCAGGCTGGTGCGCATCGAGGCACCCCGTAGCAACGGGCGGCACACCTGCAAATACGGAGTGGTGAAGTTGCGTGCACGTTGGCAAACCCATGGCTGGCACGCTGCTCACACTGTTCGCCATGTATTCTGACGCTACACTCTTAGTCAGGTTCGGCTTAAAAGAACGCATATAACCGGTAATTCGGCTTATAGAACAACGCATATAACCGGGATAACCGGTTATATGCGTTGTTTTAAGCCAGGACCTGACTGAGAATGTACGGAGAAGTTTCTCATCCTGATGTGTAGCGCGTGTTGTAGTGTGATCTTGACAAAAACAGATCCGCTACAAAATGAAGCTGGGCTGTTCACCTTTGGCCCGGTGTCGAAGCGGGACTGGTATGTTAACTCTACTAATCGCATTCGGCCTTCGGCTTCAACAACAACAACAACAACAACAACAACAACAACAACAACAACAACAACAACAACAACAACAACAACAACAACAACAACAACAACAACAACAACAACAACAACAAAAAGCTTTAGCGTTTAATGTTCCTACTGACTTGTTGGCTAGAATGTTCACACTCTATTTGGCAACGAAAGAAGCGAATTTCAAGGGCTCTCTTCTTTTTGATACAACCTTAATAAAAACCAACAGATAATGAAGCCAAGGAAAGTATAGGAGACGTTAATGGTACTGTTTGACTGAATTGCAGTAATTACGATATAAATGTGAAGAAAGTACAGTTTCCTTCATCTTGAATCGTTTACAACGCAGCGCTAGACAAGGACAAAAAGAAGGAACGAGCAACACGGCGCTGACTCTCAACCACGTATCAGTGAACCGTCTGTCGCTCTTCATGAGACGGAATTTAGTTACCTATATATGCCAATCTTGATTACCTATAATTTTGACGATGCTGCCTTGTTGTTTCTTTGTGTCTTGCGCATGTCACGGGTTATGCACTTGCTACATATATGTTTCACAATTTTTCAATAAAATATCACTTGAGAGTCAGCGCCGTGTTGTTCGGTCCTTCTGTCTGTCCTTGACTATAGTGTCATTTCCAGTCAAGCGGCAGCGTTGCACTCAACTCGGTCGAGTTAAGGATGAGCTTCAAGTGAATTATTTAAGAATATGGGGGGCCAGCCTATTCCACCACGGCGCACTTACTCGGTCTTCTCCTCTCGCGACTAGAGCCTCGTCACGTAATAATTATCGCAGTGTCACGTGCTACAGTTGGCGAAGTCAAAGCACAGACGTCTACGTAGAGGAGCGACGTCACAGCACTACCAACTACGTAGGGTTATTCCATCGTGTACGTCATCCCCTCATACTCTAGGCGCGCGCCCGCGAGAAGAAGGGCGCACAGCGTTCAGCTTGAAATTCGACCCATTTCCGCGGCGCGTAGCGTTGCAAGTTTTGGCAGACGTGATTGTGTTCACACTCTATTTGGCAACGAAAGAAGCAAATGCATTGCGCTCGTCAGCTCAAAAAAAAAAAAAAAAAAAAAAAAAAAAAAAAAAATTGAAGGACACTTTGTACATTCCAAAGTGTGTACGGCGAAAGCGTGTGGCCATTCGACTGACTATGCCATGTCTTTTTTCCTTTACACTCAGTGGGATAACACACAGACAGAATGTGTGCGTGTTTTCTTTTTTAATTTTTTACCGCGAATCGCAGCGAGACGCGACACTAATCTTCCTCCGTTCACATGCGTTCGTATTTTCTCGCGCTTTGCGCATCGTGCAAACGCCATCCGCGTTCCAGCGCTTAAATTGACGGACCCTTTGTAAATTCCAAAGTGTATTCCGTGGACGCATGTGTCCATTGAGACGGCGTCGGTCAGAATGATTCCAAACGCTGGGCACAGCGACGCTACGCTAGCAAAGCGCGAGCGCTGTAGAGTCCGACACGACTGGCGTCCGTTTGCGCACCCCGGCGGCCACGTGTCTCCGTGCCAGGGCTCGGACGGACGGACGGACGGACGGACGGACACGGACGGACGGACGGACAAACGCCGGACGGATGAACGGACGGACGTTGGACGGACGCTGGACGGACGCCGGACGGACGGACGGACGGACGGACGGACGTGAGCATGAGACATTAAAGGCCTTAATATTCAAACCTAGTGACGGGCCCTTTAAAACTAAATCGACTAAATATAGCCTTGACCCCTCTCTGTTTTCCTCATCTAAACGCTTCGAACATTGTTTGAAGAAAAAGAATAAAACATAGTGTACGTTTGCTTTGATGTTGAATTCAGAGACATTAGCTTAAAGTATAAAAAGGAAACAAAAAGAAAAGATGATGTGATTGAAATTCATGATTTTGTTCATTTAGCACTCATTAGATATGAACCCGAATACGAAAGCTAACGAGAACAAGGACAGAGGCCTTTTGAGGCACGGTATGTCGATGCGCCGCAATTAAGTTTGGCATAAATCGTTATAAAGTTATAAACTGATACACTCGCCTAAGACGACTTGATGGCGAAAGCCATCTTTGTTTTCTCAGTCGATGCATTAATCCAGCCCCGCCACCCTGCAAAAATTGAAAGACACTTTGTAAATTCCAACGTGTGTTGGGCGAACGCCTGTGCCCATTGAGACGGGGTCGGTCAGAGTGGAACGCGATGCGCGCGTCTCCCTTCTTGCATGATTGCACACGCTGGCCACAGCGACGCTACGCAAGCCAAGCGCGTGCGCTGTAGAGCCCGACGCGAGGTGCGAGCGGCGTCCGTTGGCGCGCCCCGGCGGCCATCTGGCACCGTGCCAGGGCAGGGACGGACGGACGGACGAACGGACGTGAGCATGAGACATTAAAGGCTTTCGCGTTAATAGGCGTTCTCGGTGAGTGGGCGGGTGGAATGAGCCACGGCCGCACTGGAACGCTAGCGCAGCGTTACACGCGGCCGTAAATGAGCGTATTGTAGCCCGATAGGTTAAGAGAGAATGTGAAATAATTAGAAATGATACAACACAGAAATACTTGGACAACATTTGCAAAACATAAAATTATTGGCAAAGACTTGCAAAAAAAAAAAAAAAGGGAAAGTGATAGCCTGACGAAGGCTGCCATCAGCTTCATTGTTCCGATAGTTTTCACAGAACGGAGCTGGCTGCATTTTTTTTTTTACGACCACAACAAGGTTCTTACTCACTCGCGCCGCAAAGATAAAGCGGGCGTGCAACTCGCGTGCACACGTCATTTTCAATCGAAGCTTCTATTGACTGACCATTGAAGCTGATGTTCCAAAACACCTTCCTCACCCACAGCTACCGAGCACGAAAGAAATAATGAAAAAAAAAACAAGAAAAAAAAAACACGAAAGTTTGCTTTCCGGGGATTCGGGTTTGAAACCTGGTCCCCACGGTCACAAAGCAAGATTTGGCGACTAGGTCATGCACCCATGCTTGCACAATGTGAAATGAACTGAAGCATACGAACGCGTTCTACCGACGATGCAAAAAAAAAAAAAAAAAGAAAAGAAAAAAAAGAGTAGCAGTACACTTGCTATTGGCGCTTCATTGAAATATTTCGTGTCGGCGAACTAAAAGCGATCGGCTGGACAACGCGTAAGGTTGATATCAGGAATAACGCATTTCAGGATAATTCCGATTTCGTTAGAATTAAATGCCTAGCCCGCGTTTCCGTGATCGCGTGGCGGTCCTTTCGTTGGGCCGTTCTAGAGGCTGACGAACGCTGGAAAACAGCATGCAAGACGCCATGCTCATTCAGCCCGAAAAGAGCCTTCCCAGAACGGCCGCTACCTATAACAAAACTTAACGCTTTCGTTAGGAGGGAGCATTGTGCAGTGCAAAAGAAGGAAGAAAAGAAAAGCAGTAGGTAAGGCACGACCAAGCCAATCTTCGCTTGCCCCTATTTCCGCGATGAGGAAAGGCTCCTGCTTTTCTCTTCTTGCACCTCGTACGGACTTAGAGTGTTGTATGTAGTTTGCTAGAGGAAAGCAGTACGCAGTCAATACAACACTTACTGGTGTTATGCCACGGCCTTTCTCAACAACGAAAAAAAGGCCGTGGTTGCGCAGTGTGTTTGAAACAAGGTATATTCGATTCGATTCGGTGGAGACATCAGCAGTCATGCAGGCACTGCAGAATCAGGGCATCGACGAAGCCTATATAAACATAATGGAAGAAATCTACAGCGGATCCACAGCCACTATAGTCCTCCATAAATAAAGCGACAGAATCCCAATAAAGAAGGGCGTACGGCAGGGAGACACGATCTCTCCAGTGCTATTCACCACGTGTTTACAGGAGGTTTTCAGGGCCCTAGATTGGGAAGAGTTAGGGATAAGAGTTAATGGAGAGTATCTCAGTAACCTGCGATTCGCTGATGACGTTGCATTGATGAGTAACGCGGGAGACGAATTACAGCTTATGATTACTGAACTGGATACGGAAAGTAGGTCTGAAAATTAATATGCATAAAACTAAAGTAATGTGGAACAATCTTGGCAGAGAACAGCGCTTTGCGATAGGTGGCGAGACACTGGAAGTTGTAAAGGAGTACGTCTACTTAGGACAGGTAGTAACCGCGGAGCCGAACCACGAGAGTGAAATAACTAGAAGAATAAGGATGGGATGGGGCTCATTCGGCAAGCATTATCAAATCATGAATGGTAGTCTACCACTATCCCTCAGGAGGAAGGTATATAACAGCTGCATCTTGCCGGTACTTACCTACGGAGCAGAAACCTGGAGACTTACAAAGAGGGTTCAACTTAAACTGGGGACGACGCAGCGAGCGATGGAAAGGAAAATGATAGGTGTAACCTTAAGAGACAGGAAGAGAGCAGAGTGGGTCAGGGAACAAACGGGGGTTAAGGATATCATAGTTGAAATGAAGAACAAGAAATGGATATGGGCCGGGCACGTAGCATGTCGGCAGGATAACCGCTGGTCATTAAGGGTAACTGACTGGATTCCAAGAGATGGCAAACGCGTGAGGGGGGAGACAGAAAATTAGGTGGGTAGATGAGATTAAGAAGTTTGCAGGTATAACGTGGCAGCAGAAAGCACGGGACCGGGTTGATTGGCGAAACATGGGAGAGGCCTTTGCCCTGCAGTGGGCGTAGACAGGCTGATGATGATGATGATTATATTCGATTTTGAGTACTCTTCACAAACACAGGCCCTCGACGACATCCGGTTTCGTCCACCGATGGGCCCAAATAGCATCGGCGGGCAAGAAGAGCCTTAGCGAGTAGCCGGCTGATTTTTCGACATTTTCCTTCCCTTATTTACCAAAATATTTTCAAAGCAGTGTTCTTTTGAGCTACACAAAGATTATAAGAAATTCATTTGAGCTTTAAGCACCTTCCTTTTATCTGAAGAACTAAAGAGAGACTTGTCGATGTTAGGGGACGATAAATGAGGTGACCGGAAGTTTTAAATGCGAATGCATTTCTTAGTCGGGCTATGTCAGGCATGCGGCGTTGGCGTTGTCCGCGGTGGCCTCGGCAGGTGTTATAGTGAGTGAAGAGGAGGAGCGCGCTCTGGTGCGTGAGGGCGCTCGCATCGCGGGAGCTCGGTGGAGCTATATATGAAAAAAAAATTTAAAAAAAATAAAAAAAATAAAAAATAGAACAAAAGAAAATTCAGAAAAAAATTAAACAAATAAAAAAAAGAAGAAAAAAAAAACAGAAAAAAAAGCAAAAAAAAAAAAAGCCCCCCACCTCCCCGAAGGGAATCGTGAGGAAATGCGAATGCATTTCGCGCGCGCTTCACTCCATTTATATATGGTGGTTGTGGTTTGAAGAAGGAAAAGGCGCCTAATTTCTGCAGCCCGGTCGGGAGCACGGCGCAGCGCCTTTTTTTTCTTTTTCTTGTTTTTTTAAATTTTTTTATTTATTTTTTAATTTTTTTTTCATATAGCTCCCGCCGAGCTCCGCCGCAGACCACTTTTAGTTAACGCGCACGCTGCGAATTTTTATTGTTCAACAACACAGGAGAAATTTCCCACCGGCACCACTTTGGAGGTCAAGATTCGTACCATATATACGGGGTGGCCAGTGAACGGTTGTGCAGCGCGAGCAGTCGGTTTTTTCAACCAAGAAACTCGCTAGCAGACGCTGCCTGTGTCGGCGTCGCCGGCGAGAGAGGGAGAGGGGGGGAGCGTAGGAGAGGAGAGAGGTGGGGTGCGCATGCGCAGTGGGGAGTGTGGACGCTGCGGGCAGAGATGCCTAGAGAAGAGAGGGGGGAGCGTAGGAGAGAAGAAGAGAGGTGGGACGCGCATGCGCAGTGGGAGTGTGGACGGCGCGGGCAGGGATGCCTAGAGGAGAGAGGGGGAGCGTAGCAGGGGAGAGACGAGGGGAGGCGCATGCGCAGTGAGGGTGTGGTTGTTGCGGGGGAGGGATGCCTAAGAGAGAGGGAGAGAGGAGGTTTTTTATCTTTATTTTTTTTGAAAGGGTTTGCGCATGCGCAGTAAGGGGCGGTCACGCCGTACACCACCACCACCGGATTAAGCTTCGCCATAAGATGCTTCACATCTAACACCTGCCGGCGCGCACACCTGCTCAACCTATCCTCCTCCGCGGACAACGCCAACGCCAACGCCGGATGCCTGACATAGCCCGACTATGAAATGTATTCGCATTTAAAAAAAAACAGGCGCTGCGCCGTGCCCCCCGACCAGGCTGCAGAAATTAGGCGCCTTTTCCTTCTTCGAACCACAACCACCATATATAAATGGAGTGAAGCGTGCGCGAAATGCATTCGCATTTCCTCACGATTCCCTTCGGGGAGGTGGGGGCATTTTTTTTTTCGGGGTGCAACGCTTACTGTTACTATCGAAATCTTGAAAAGTCCGCCAGGCCTGCCCAACACACCGTCATTGGAACCGACTGTCACTCTATCACAGACGCGCATGTCACTTTATAGAGCTTCCGAGATTGCTCTAGTTAATATTCTGATTTCACCTATATATGTGCTTAGCTTCGGGGAAAATTTCTGTGTATTTGCGTTACGACAAAATTATTTAATCTTACTCTATATCCTTTTAGCTAATATTTCTTGAAATTGGGATGTCGATAATACACTTCTTGATAACTGATGACCAAATATCAAACAAACGGCCGTGCGATGCCTCGGTTAAAGCGTCCACGCAACCGTACTGCCAACTTTTGTGCATCTTTGTTTAGCTGATCATCGGCTGAAAGGAACCTGCCCTGTGGCGTCGCCGAAACCATTTGCTCATCACGTTTGCTGAAAAGCCAGAAGCTAGTACTATTCATGTATGCATGTGCGTACTAATTAAATAAAACTTCCCCATCTCCCGCTAAAGGGAACCATGTGTAGATGCGAAGCGGCGGGGAGATGGTTAGCTTGAGCGGGAGAAACGTCGCCGCTCCAGTTTCGAGGCAGCGGCCCGGGCGCTCATCGCGGCGCTGCACAGGAGAGAGAATGAGGCGCGCGCGCTCCGTCATTTGCATACCGCGGAACTACCGTGGAGCCCCCCAGCAAAGTATGCAGCTGTCGCACCACCTGTCGTGCGCGCCGCTTCATAGAGGATACCTAGAGGAGAGAACGGGGGGGAACCGCAGGAGAGGGGGAGGGTACGCGCATGCGCTGTGGGACGCCGCTCCGTAGGGTAGAAGATTCCTAGAGGAGAGAAAGGGGGGTGAGCGTACGAGAGGAGAGAGAGGGGGAGGGGATGCGCATGCGCTGTGGGGGGTGTAGGGCCTGGGCGCCGCTCCGTAGAGGAATCCTAGAGGAGAGAAAGTGGGTGAGCGTAGGAAAGGAGAGAGAGCGGGAGACGCGCATGCGCTGTGGGGGGGGGGGGGGGACGCGGGCGGCGCTCCGTAGAGTAGAGGATTCCTAAAGGAAAGAAAGGGGGTGAGCGTAGGAGAGGAGAGGCGGAGGGAACGCGCATGCGCTGTGGGGGGTGTAGGACGCGGGCGCCGCTCCGTAAAGTAGGGGATTCCTAGAGGAGAGAAAGTTGGTGTGCGTAGGAGAGGACAGGGAGGGGACATGCATGCGCTTTGGGGGGTGTGGGACGCGGGACGCGGGAAGGAGAGATGGACTAAGGCCCCGCAAGCAGATGCAAGCAAGATCAAGGAATGGAGTCAACCTGGGCGACAGACACCACCTTCCTAGCCATTGCTAAGGAGCCCCTCTGTGCTCTCGGCCATGACTCTTGTGACTGTGATGGTGGTAGACGCCCTTATTGTACTACAGTATTCTGGTTCGCATAGTGGGTGCTTCCCTACTTCATGAAAGTGGCCGGACGCGGGACGGACAAAGCCCCGAGCATAAGATGCTTCGCATCTAAGAAAAAAAAACTTCCCCATCTCCCGCTAAAGGGAACCTATGTGTGGATGCGAAGCAGCGGGGAGATGGTTAGCTTGAGCGGCAGAAACGTCGCCGCTCTCGTTTTGCGGGAGCGGCCCGGGCGCTCATCGCGGCGCTGCACAGGAGAGAGAATGAGGCGCGCTCCGTCATTTTCATTCCGCGGAAGTACCGTGGTGCTCCCAGCGGAGTATGCAGCTGTCGCACCACCTCTCGTGCGCGCCGCTCCGTAGAGGATTCCTAGAGGAGAGAACGGGGAGAACCGTAGGTGAGGAGAGAGAGAGGGGACGCGCATGCGCTGTGGGGGATGCGGGAACCGCTCCGTAGAGTAGAGGATTCCTAGAGGAGAGACAGGGGTAGGGGACGCGCATGCGCTGTGGGGGAGGGGTTGTGGGGCTCAGGGCGCCGCTCCGTAGAGTAGAGGATTCCTAGAGGAGAGAAAGGGGGTGAGCGTTGGAGAGGAGAGAGGTGGAGGGGACGCGAATGCGCTGGTGGGGTTTAGGACGCGGGACGCGGGTGCCGCTCCGTAGAGTAGATGATTCCTAGAGGAGAGAAAGGGGGTCAGCGCAGGAGAGGAGAGAGAGGGGGAGGGGACGCGCATGTGCTGTGGGTGGTGTGGGACGCGGGAAGGAGGGATGGACTAACCCCGCAAGCGCATGCAAGCAAGGATCAAGGAATGGAGTCAACCTGGGCGACAGACACCACCTGCCTAGCCATAGCTAAGCAGCCCCTCTATGCTCTCGGCCATGACTCTTATGACTGTGGTGGTGGTTGACGGCCTTATTGTACTACAGTATTCTGGTTCGCATAGTGGGTGCTTCCCTACTTCATGAAAGTGGCCGGACGCGGGACGGACAAAGCCCCAAGCATAAGATGCTTCGCATCTAAAATTCGCATTTCCACAAAGTGAATCATGATGAGTGGGCGAAGCACTGGGGATCGTTATTACCGTAAATCACCCGTGACATTGCCCACTCGCGCATGTAAATGAGTGACAACGCGTGCACGCGCTTATTCTTCACCGTTATCAGCGTCATCGTCATCGTTATGACGTACAGTGGGTACATTCCGATGTGCTGTGCCGTGATGGCAGAAAGAGAATGTGTGGTCTGGAACGCGCTTATTCTTCATTGTCATCAGCGTCATCGTCATGACGTATAATGGTTGCCTTGCATGTGCTGTGCCGTGATGGCAGCGTCATCTTCATCGCACTAGCGTGGCTACAGCGGGTTACACCGGGGGCAGTGATGTACAAGCCTCGACGTTAAGGAGCTTCGCCCCTAAAAAATTCTCGTTCGTAAAACGCGATAACTCTGATGAGGGATTACGGAATTTTAGAATAGGCGTAACGCTTAGTTTCCGTTCGTTGCGGTCGCCCCCCTATTTCCGTCACTTAACGGGATCCCGCAAGAGGTTAGCGTACGACGCATTCGCAGTTGAGGCAAACGCAAACGCAAAGCTTTGCGTACGCTTTTATAAAACTCTCTATCGCTTGCGAGAAGGAGACGCAGTGCACACAACGCAGTGACGTCAACCCTTCTCCCATGTTATGCTGAAATTATGCACTAGTGTAAAGTAATGAGTCAGTTGGTGAGTGAACTGTCGGAGGTGCACTAGCACCCCAAACACCGCCTCCTAATTCCACTGGGAGCCAAGCTATCGGCTTTAGACAGCGTAATTAGGCTCCTAATCATTGTTAATTAACTATTACCCGTGTGCTGGGTAGCCGTACACTGGGGTACTACTCGCCAGACAAGCGTCAATTACCTATGTTCAAAAGGGTTGAAATCTGGGCCAGTTGGTTCATGATACTTGAAAAAAGCCAGCAAAAGCAGGGCACACAAGAAAGAGGCAGACGCAAACATCGCTGGAACCTCTCACAGAACCTCTTCCAGCGGTGTTTGCGTCTGCCTCTTTCTTGTGTCCCGTGCTTTTGCTGGCTTTTTTTCAAGTACCTATGTTCATTTAGGGCGAATAAGTCTGTTCGTTGCTGGAAGTTTTGATGCCCACCTAGCACTATTAAATTAAATTAATTACTGATACAGACAGTTAATTGGCCCTTTTCTGTGATATAGGCCTACTTATGCTCCTTCATCACATTTGTCATATACAACCCGCAGAACCACATTTATTAGGTTGCTTTATTTTTGTCTGTTTTTTTTTTTTAGAATTTATTGAAAACCCCACTCGGTGATGAATCTGGGGTGCTCCGCAAAGAACATAAAGTCGCTATAGGTGCCATCGCCATGAAAAGTAAAGCAAGTAAAGCAATTGCAAGGGAGATACTATAAAGACAACAAAGTTGGGTGGTTCTTTCGGCATTGTGCTGATTTACGGTAGAAGCAACATTCTCGATTTCGATTTATATTTAATTGCACTTGCCTACTAAAGAGATATGACCAAGAATCCCGCAGGCATATCATGACAGGATAGAGAATGAGTGGCGGTATGCTTAAAGTGATAGTATAAGCAGAGAAATATGCCCACCATTTCTGAAGTTTTGCAAGGAAATATACAGCATACTTATCCAGCATCATTTCAGAATCGAAACAGTATTTCCAGTGATGCTGTTATCTCTGACACATCTGAACATCGTTTGCTTACGATGATGGTTCGACAAAAAAGAAAAAAAAAAACAGTGGCCCGTAATTAAATTACATGCTTTATTGCAGTAATTAAATTACTGCACTGTTTGAAACCTTGCCTGCAGCCTCCCAGCCAATCGGACCAGAGAGGCGTACGAGCCCTTCTGCAATACTTGAAGGCAAACTACTTAATTGCTCACACGTAGCTATACGCTGCACTATGCATGTGAATTGTGTACCAGATATGCTCATGCATTATCCCTCTATCTTTCTCACTCATTTAGTTCATCATTCCCCTCGCCAAGTGTGGGGTAGCAATCTGGGACAGAGTCTCGTTATTTCCGTGCCTTTCCTTCAGTCATGTCTCTTTCTTACTTGCATAGGAAGCTCCCGATCAATTGTACAGAACCTCTCACAAAGACAGTAATTAAGCTACACATACTTTACTGCGCCATTTCATTGGCATGACGTTTACCCTTGTCCCTTTCTGATAAATTTGATATCAGGTGCGTTGGTTCTTCTGACACTATAGGGTGGAGCGAAATATTCCCGTGCTGTTTTCATAAAACACCCGTATAGCACCGCGGGATTGCTTGAATACCGAGTGCACTGCTGACTCCAATGGTAAGTGCACAGACTTGGCACTTTCGTGGTTTTGGGACGTTGAACCCCAACATTTCTTATTATTATAGACATGGCACTTCTTGCAAGTGATACTCAGCACATTCCACAAATTTTAAACAAATGCAACAAATGTGCTTGATCAATTTACCTATATCAGAGTACTACGAAACTTACCCAAGGCAATATAATGCAAAAAAATGGGGCTCGGTATTTACGTGCAGCGCCTGTAATTAAGCAGTGAACGCGACAGTTCAATCACACATCACACATGACACTATACCACTATCTTCGTAGAACGGGAACTTCTGCAGAGTCGTTTTAGTAGTCTCGAAAATATTGTGCGTAACGCTAGCATTTTGTTGCTATTCAATATCTGCTCATACTTGGAGAGGTAGGCTACAATGAAGCCAATGTACATTTGAGAAACATTAACTACCAAGTTACTCATAAACATGCCTACAAACACAACAGTGAAACGAGAATACCGTCTAAAAAAATGGAATATAAACGAGAAAAAATACACAAGCTAGCCATACCGAACCTAAACCGGAGAACGGAGTAATGTGTTCCCGCGTTGCAGTTCGTTTACAAATTATAAAAACTGACAGGGTCCCATGTGCGCAAGCCCAAGACAACTGGAAGGCGAAAGCCAACATTTTTTTTAACAGCAAAGTGGTTTCAGCTATCGGTAACTTGTGCTCCGACGTGCAAAACTCCACAGGTGGGTATGCGTGCGCCACAGGACTTGGGCAAACCCCACTACCGAGTAGAGCAAATGCGAGCTTTAAGCGAAAACGTGTTCGGTGAAGTGAAGCACGTGAAACACGTGAAAGCGAGAGATAGAGATAAAAAAGAGAAAGAGAAGGTAGAGTGAGAGGGAGAGAGAAAGAAATAGAGAGATAGAGAGAGGGAGAAAGAAAGAAATAGAGATAGAAAGCGAGATAGATAAAGGAAATAAAGACATAAACATATAGCAAGACATAAAAATAGAGAGAAAGAGATAGAAAGAAACAGACATGAAAAAGAGAAGCAGAGAGTAAGACCGAAAGAGCAAGAAAGAGAAACAAAGAAAACGAAAGAAGCAGAGAGAGAGAGAGAGGAAAAGGGAAGAAAAAGAAATGAGGACAGAAAGAGCGAGAAAGAGAAAGAAATGGATAGAGAGAGAAGTGAAGAAATAGAAAGAAACAGATACAAAAAAGAGATACATGAAACCGAGAAAAACAGGATAAAGAAAAGAGAAACAAGGAAGGCCACCCAGCTGCACTCTTCCTTGAGGCTTGACACCACTAGTGCGATACTGCCGTAACATTTTTTTTGCTTCTCGGTCAATGCATTATAGATGTGTTCACGCAACCCCGCCCCTCGCCGAAAGCTGTCTGCACCTCACGCGGTTTTGCACGGCCTCCGTGATCAGGCCCGCCTTTGACCGAGTGACTATCATCCAAATGACGTCATCCGAATGATGTCATCACGTGACGTAGCGCTACGCGACGTCACAGTGGCGTCATGATGATGTTGCACATTTTGGCGATATGTGACGGCGTGGTAGCGTCATCACGTGTTGATTTTTTTTTTCATCTTTCGAGTTGACGCCGCGAGACGGCGACGGTCAATTTTTGCGTGTGATGACACTGATGAGGCACCTGAGGCTTTCGCCTTGATAACCAATATAGGAGCTTAACACGCGAATGTCATTTTTCGGGTCGTCCGTATGCTAATAGACATACAGTTTATGCAGTTTGCACAGCAAATCAGAGTAATTAAATTTATAGCGGTAAACTTTATTCGTTTGAGAAGCAGGTGACATCTTCGCCCAATTTGGACGGCGTCCTGAGCCCAAAATGCCGTGGGCCGTCCGCCGCGCCCTGTCTTGCAGATTCGCCTGGTTCTTAGGGTAGGGGCTAGCCACGCGGGCCTCCCATTGCTGGACGGCTGGATCGTTGGTGGGTTGTACGTCGAGGCCACCACATTCCTGTATACATGTGCTATGTTGGGTGTTGGGTACCTTGCAGCAGGCTCGTAAGGGGGGGGGGGAGGAAGGCTAGGGGCTAGGGCTCCTCTCTCCCGAAATTTTGATGGAAGGGGGTGTTTTACTGAAAATAAATAATGAAAATGGTTTTTTTTTTTCTCAAATAGTCAGGACCTTCAGCAAGTCCATCCCCCCACCCCCTGAAACTGAAAAATAAAATTCCTGGCTACGGGCCTGCCTTGCAGGGATCACATTCCTTGATGTAGCTCGCGTCGCATACCTTGGATTGAGAAGCATGCGGTGTGGAAAGAATTTCCCGCGAGTTCTTGAGTCGACTGCTTCGTCTGTGTTCAGCTCAGCGAAATGCAAGAATACCCGTGTGCGAAGATTTAGGTGCACGTGAAGAAACACCAGGTCGTCAAAATTAATCCGGAGTGCCACACAACAGCGCGACTTGTAATCATATTGACGCGAGGTAGGTTGGCAACTGTGGTGGTCAGCCTCTTGTAGGAGGACAACGAAGTTAATCGCTGTGCGCGCGCTTTGGTCTGTTAGCCATTCTCCTAAAGTAGCTTTTGGCACTTAAACTCCCGGTACTTGATAAATAACACTGCGAAGGTCAAGCTGTTGCGTCCTAATCAACACAAGCGGCAACTGAGGTCATAGCGCTGAAGTGACAGCTCGCGTACTGCATTTACTCACGTATTACCCATCCCCCGCATTCACTCTTATGCTGGCTAAGGTTGGTTAATTTAGCATAGCTAAGTGATTGTTCTTGTTCATTAGTGCTGGCTCACTACAGGCATGCCGATGGAGGGGAAAATGCTTCAGGCCCGTCTGCTTAGATTTAGGTGCACGTAAAGGAACCGCAGGTGGTCACAATTTCCGGAGCTCTCCACTACGGCGTCCCTCATAATCACATCGTGGTTTTGGGGCGTAAAACCCCAGCAATTATTATTATATGATTAATCACTATAGGCATGGGTCGGATAGTTTTCCTATACGTTTACTAAATTATGGCTATTGTCGGCTGCCCACTGATATAACAGGAAGCCCGGTCTAAATTAAATTTAGCAATAATTGTTGTGTTTTAAATGCGAATGCATTTCATAGTCAGGGCTATGTCAGGCATCCGGCGTTGGCGTTGTCCGCGGAGGAGGAGTAGGAGGATAGGTTGAGGAGGTGTGCGCGCCGGCAGGTGTTAGATGTGAAGCATCTTATGGCGAAGCTTAATCCGGTGGTGGTGGTGTACGGCGTGACCGCCTTACTGCGCATGCGCAAACCCTTTCAAAAAAAATAAAGATAAAAAACCTCCTCTCTCCCTCTCTCTCCCCCTAGGCATCCCTCCCCGCGGCAACCACACCCTCACTGCGCATGCGCCTCCCCTCCTCTCTCCCCTGCTACGCTCCCCCCTCTCTCCTCTAGGCATCCCCTGCCCGCGCCGTCCACACTCCCCACTGCGCATGCGCGTCCCACCTCTCTTCTTCTCTCCTACGCTCCCCCCTCTCTTCTCTAGGCATCTCTGCCCGCAGCGTCCACACTCCCACTGCGCATGCGCACCCCACCTCTCTCTCTCCTCTCCTACGCTCCCCCCTCTCCCTCTCTCGCCTGGCGACGCCGACACAGGCAGCGTCTGCTAGCGAGTTTCTTATTTGAAAAAACCGACTGCTCGCGCTGCACAACCGTTCACTGGCCACCCCCGTATATATGGCAATGAATCTTGACCTCCAAGGTGGTGCCGGTGGGAAATTTCTCCTGTGCGTTGTTGAACAATAAAAATTCGCAGCGTGCGCGTTAACTAAAAGCGGTCTGCGGCGGAGCTCGGCGGAGCTATATATGAAAAAAAAAAAAAATAAATAAAAAAATTAAAAAAAACAAGAAAAAGCAAAAAAAAAAAAAAAAGGCGCTGCGCCGTGCTCCCGACCGGGCTGCAGAAATTAGGCGCCTTTTTCCTTCTTCAAACCACAACCACCATATATAAATGGAGTGAAGCGCGCGCGAAATGCATTCGCATTTCCTCACGATTCCCTTCGGGGAGGTGGGGGCTTTTTTTTACGTCTCAAAACGATGGTGGGATTATGAGGGACGCCGTAAGTGGAGGGCTCGGGAAATTTCGACCATCCGGGGTTCTTAGCACACGGGCAGCTGGCATTTTGCCTTCTTCGAAATAAAGCCGCCGCAGCCGGGGTTCGATAGCGCGACCTTCGGGTCAGAAGTCGAGCACCTTAACCATAGAGCACCGCGGCGGGTGTCGTCATTAAATCTGAATACATCAGTGCATTCGCACATACATAACGCGAACTGATTCTGCCGGAATCGCTTTCATATGATATAGCCCAGCAGTCTTAAGATCCGAGACACAGGATCGACGGCCACGTTGCGTTAAGCGCCGTCGAGCCGGCACCCTACATCATCTCGGCTGCACGCACGGTGCCGCGTGTTGCGGTGGGTGGGTCCGCGCGTAAGCCGCATCTGGCGCAGCGCCACGCGTCCGCGAATGGCGGGAACACCTGGGCCGCGCACGAGCTCGCCTCGACGTCGACGGCCGTAATTCACCGCACGCGGGACAGCCGCAGCGCGTAACAGAAGGCGAAGCAGACGCGACGGTCCTGCACGCGAGGTTTGAGGAACTCGGCTTGTCTTTTCCACGATTCCGAGCGTGGTAGGATGATGAGCGAGTTGGAATAATAATAAAAAATTGAAGGACACTTTGTACATTCCAAAGTGTGTTCGGCGAAAGCTTGTGGCCATTCGACTGACTATGCCATGTCTTTTTGTTTTGTCGGATGGACGGACACGAAATGACGGACGGACAGAGCGATACATGGACGGACGGACGGACGGACGGACGGACGGACACACGGACGGAGGGTCGGACGGACACGGACGGATGGACAGACGGACACGAATGGACGGACGGACAGAAACGGACGGACGGTCGGACAAACGGACACACGGATGGACGGACGGACGGCCGTGAGCATGAGAAATTAAAGGCTTTCGCCTTAAAAGTTACGAAACTTCTACGAGAAGTCTTGAAGAAGCAGACGTGCACCTTGGGTGTTGTGATGCAAATTCTTCTTTTGGTTTGTAACGGCTCTCTATGGCTGAGCCACTGAGAGTCTTATTGACAAAGCAGTTGGTTTAACAAACCGACACACGAAACATTTAATCAAGAATTAAAGTGAAAACTATATATGTACACAAAATTACACTTAGTAAAAAGTTCACTGCACATGGTAAACCACTCCTAATTACAACCAGAACGTAAGTTCCATAATTTTAACTAGATAGTCTAGCTCTAACGCGGCTGAGCGGCCGAGTGGAGAAGAACCCTCCCGAGTTCAGTCGGACCAAAACACGGATGCTTGACTGGTCGAGTTGATGTGGGCTGGCTGGCGACGACGATAGAGCGGCGGCTGGTGGGCGACGTTGAGATGCCAGGGGCAGACGGGGACACGGATGGACGGACATGGACGGAAGGCACGGACGGATCGGACGGACGGACGTGAGCATGAGACATTAAAGGCTTTGCCTTAATATCTGGTGTTGAACGTCCCAAAACCAAGATATGATTAATGAGGGACGCCGTAGTGGTGGGCTCCGGAAATTTCGACCCCCTGGTGTTCTTTAACGTGCACTGACATGACACAGTACACGGGCCTCTACCATTTCGCCTTCTTCGAAATGCGACTGCCACGGCAGGGATCGAACCCGCGACCTTCGGGTCAGCAGCCGAGCACCCTAACCGCTACACCACCGCGGTGGACGATGGGCGAGTTGGAATCGATGTATACTTGAAATAACCAGCGCGAGAACAACGGAACACGCAGAGAAAGAAGTGCGGATAGGTTGAACGCGTGGGAGAGAGCGCATCATACAGGTTGGCCCGGCGTTTCGATAGGAGGACATTTCTTTGTCAAAGGCGCCTTGTCATTCTTGGCGTGTTAGTTGTAAGCAGGTGAACGGTGTCGTCATGTTCCGTTTTATCACCCGCGACATCGCGGCACATGACTTCAGAACTAACCCCCTTAGAACTTACGCGCCAAGGAAGACAAAGCTCCTTTGGCAAAGAAAAGGTCCTCCTATCGAAACGTCGGCCAGCCTGTATAAGGCGCTTTCTCCCACGTGTTCAACCTACCCGCACTTTGCCTTTCCACATGTCGGCTCCCATCTTGACAGAGGAGGAAGGACACATGGACGAGCGCTGTCTAACGACTCAAAATTTATTCAACAAACAGGAACCTACGGAAAGAACTAACACCACCCGTGCGCAGGATTCTATGCCACCTGTAAAATTTTGCTGAGCATGTTTACCAGGCGACCTAACAGATTGACGGAGGGTTCAGACACGCGATCATCCCGCATCTTGGGTTTCTTTTTTGCTTTTTTCGTGAGTTCCTACCTAGATGAAGTTTTTCTATTCCATTCCTCTTTATTCAATAAGTTTTCAGTCGTTACGCAGCGCTCGCCCCGTGTCCTTCTTTCGCTGTACATTCAATGGTTTGCGCGCTCGTTATTTCAAGTACGCAGTTTCCTCGATTCGTGCTGCTGCAAGGGCCGCTCATTTGCGAAACGACCCGGTCGTCGTGACCTGTGCGATTGTCGAGTTTTACCGTTAGCGCCCATGTATGTCTATGTATGTACGCACACTTATAAACGCGCGTGCGCGGTGCTTAATTGCACGTATTACGTGCGGACATAAAATAAAGCGGGCTTAGCGGAGCGGTACGCGTCACGCCTTGACCAACGTCTGAGAACACTTGCAGGTTTTCAGGGAACTTGTAACGCTGAGACGGCGGCAGGTTGGCGTAACTTTTTGTCTCCCCTTTATTACGCCTCGAGAACCGTCACGGTCTAGCCGTGATATCGAGGGAACTGAATAGAGAATAGTGTAGACAGACAGACAGACGCTGCTGTTAGTGTTTAATGCCAGCGAAAATGCACAAGACCATTCGTACCTTATTGAGTGTAGTACTGGTATATTGCCCCAGTTGTAGCTTTCAGTTGTTCGCACTTTGAATGAAATCGTCCCTTTAGAAAAAATTGGCGCTTGAGGTGTAGAGGTTTAGGGTGTCCTTAAGTGTCATTTTCGAACATTCCTTATGGCACACCTGTATAGAATGGCCCGTGTGAAACATTTCTGCCTCTGTACGCGGGGAATTCTTCTAAAAGTTCAGTTGTTACCTTCGTATTAATTTATCGTTGACATGATTACGATAGTTTCTTGGTATCCCCACGTGGGGAGCCGGATGGGCCGGTAAGAGCTACTGTTACAAAAATAAACACCAGAAGACTTCAGCGATTGCCCTGGCCATGGAGTGTCCTTGGCGTTGAAACCGTTTAGTGCAACAGAAGCACACTTTCACAGCTGATAGCAACATCACCTGAAAAAGTTTCTGTGCGATGCGCACCAGGTTGTATCACCTGCTGCACATATATCTTAAAATGAGCCTGTTGCTAAGGTTTCTCAGCAGACTCACCAAAATCAACAAGCCGAATAAGTAAGATAAATAACAGATATTTACGTCATATCTATAGTTTCCAAGATTAAGGCCAATTAAGCTCTATTCATGCGCTTCTCCGCGGAGTAGCCTGGCAGGGTTTGGCAGCTGTATCCCAAATCCTGAATCTGTATCCCCTTTTTTCAAGCTTTACACGGCTAATGTAAACTTCTCCATTTCTTTCTTTTTTCTCTAGTGTCCCTTTGAACGTGGGGATTTCTTCAAGAGCACTATTACTCATCCGTGCTGGGCAGGGTTGCCAGGTGGAAAAGACATAAATGGCCATGAAATTGGAAAACTAGCCAAAAAGTAGTCAACTTGAGTCATGGGCAGTAAAAGTAGCCGAAAGTAGCGACGCGTGTGTGAAAACAACTGGGACGTTCTTATTGAAATCACTAAATTCAAGAGCCTTCTGGTGAAAACGTAAACAAGTACAGCAAGGACCTTTCAAAATCACAATTTCTGAGATGAAAGCATAAAATGATGACTTTAGCAATCATTTCGTGCATGAAGTTTCTTGCGCTGTTGTGGAAAAGACATTGTCTTCATGCGTCTTGAGTTGAGTGATTTTTCTTAAAGGGCTAGAAGTACCAGTGATGATGAAAATGAGTACTTCATGATTGTGCTCAAAATCGCTGTTGCTGTGATTGCAGCATAAATTGCAGTCACTTTAGCAATCGTTTCTCGCGTGATGACTCAGTCCGAGCAATTATTATTCTCAGTCGCAGTCCATACCTAATCCTAAGAAGCGGCACAAGCAGTTCGTCGGATATCCGATTTCTAGTGCCGATGAGTGCAGAGAGTCCTGGTTGTGGAGCGCTTTCGGTTGTCCCGTTCACTTCCAATTGCAGTTTCAAGTTGCGTTCACCAATAGGTGATCTGCGAAATAAGGCGCCATGCAACAGTTTTCCCCGCGAATCCCAGCCACGAATCCAAAAGCTTTAGATGCGAAGCATCTTATGTACGAGGCCTGTCCCTCCGTCCCCCCATTGTCCGCCGTAGCCACGCTAATGCGATGACGATGACGCTGCCTGCACGGCACAGCACATGCAAGGTAACCATTATACGCCATGACAATGACGCTGATGACGATGAAGAGTAAGCGCGTTCCAGACCACACATTCTCTTTCTGCCATGGATGAAAACGATCGTGAACGCGCTCTCGCCCGCGAAAGGCAAAGCGGCAACGCCGACAACAAGCTGCTACTCCGGAAGCGAGAGCGCGGCATGCGGCGGCTCCACGTCTACGCAGACAGCAAGCTTATACCCCGGCGCGAGAGCTCGGGAAGCAGCGGCAAAACGGCAACGCCGACAAGCTGCTACCCCGGTCCTGAGGACGCGGGAAGCGGCGGCTCAACGGCAAAAACACATTGTATATACTGTACACACGCGTTGTCACTCATTTACATGCGCGAGTGGGCAACGTCACGGGTGATTTACGGTAAGAACGATCTCCCGTGCTTCGCCCACTCGTCATGATTTACTTCGTGGAAATGCGAGATTTTTTTCTTTTGCGTAATGCAAGCGCCATATTCAATTTTGAGGGGTGAGAACACATCCTGGCCGCCATGTTCTGACACCTCATGCTCGAACTCCAGCGGCTGCGACGTCCAGGATATTTACGATGTGGTCCAAATCAAGGCAATAAGAAACTAGCCAAAAAACCGCCAAGTAGCCAAAACGGTTTTTCTGCCGCCACCGGACTAAAAATGTAGACAAATTGTGGCAAAGTAGCCAAACCTGGTAACCCTGGCACTGCTAGGCCACCATAGAGTTTTCTTTATTACTACAGTGTTCTGCGCAAGGGCAGTAACACGACAAGAATACGTCTGCAGCGTTGCTTTGAGACACTGACGATTCGGTGAAGCGTCAGCACTTCAAGCAACTCTACCGGCTGCATGCATTCAGACACACGAATTGCAGTAGTTCTCAGTGTCTGCAGCATTCACTGTAATACAGGCGCCCATATAAGATACAAGGTAGTTCACCTATCAAGTCATAGTTTCTACACTGCGAGAACGCGCAAATGTAAAGCTTTCCTTTTTCGTGCTAGACGCTCATTCCAGTTTTTTTAACACGAAAGTATTTTCTGCCGGGGTCCACCAAGGCTTCAGTAACGTATGGCCGTCACAGAAACGGCGTCAAGAAATGCACATGATCAGATGGCAAAGAAAAAAATAATTACACCATCTCCCGCTAAAGGGAATTATGTGTAGATGCGAAGCAGCGGACGCTAACGCTTACACTGGCGGCGGCGTTGACGCTGGCGCTCATCGCAGCGTTGCGCAGGAGAGAAAACTGGGGAGGCGCAAAGCACGCAGTGATGGAGCGGTGTTTCCTACTGGAACATGCCAATCGCTGCTAATGGGCAATGAGAGACAGAAGACTCCGACTGGACACAGAGACCCGCAGTCCGCTTTTAGTTAACGCGCACGCTGCGAACTTTTTATTGTTCAACAACGCACAGGAGAAATCTCCCACCGGCACCACCTTGCAGGTCGAGATCCATTGCCATATATACGGGGTGGCCAGTGCACGGTTGTGCAGCGCGAGCAGTCGGTTTTTTCAACCAAGAAACTCGCTAGCAGACGCTGCCTGCGTCGGCGTCGCGAGGCGAGAGAGGGGGGAGCGTAGAGGAGGAGAGAGAGGGGAGGGGGGACGCGCATGCGCAGTGGGAGTGTGGACGCCGCGGGCAGGGATGCCTAGACGAGAGAGAGGGGGAGAGGAGGTATTTTATTTTTTTTATTTAAAGGGTTTTGCGCATGCACAGTAAGGGTGGTCACGCCGAACACCACCACCGAATTAAGCTTCGCCATAAGATGCTTCACATCTAATAGCCCTGCGACGCGCGCCTGCCTCTCCTGGCTGTAACACTGCGTTCCCCGCTTACGCTCGCCCCGAGAAAAAATGCCCCCACCTCCCCGAAGGGAATCGTGAAGGAAATGCGAATGCATTTCGCGCGCGCTTCACTCCATTTATATATGGTGGTAGTGGTTCGAAGGAAAAGGCGCCTAATTTCTGCAGCCTGGTCGGGAGCACGGCGCAGCGCCTGTTTTTTATTTTGCTTTCCCCCCCCCCCTTTTTTTTTAATTTTTTTCTTAATTTTCTTTTTTTCTTTTTTTTATTAAAAAAATTTTTTTTTCATATATAGCTCCGCCGAGCTCCCGCGATGCGAGCGCCCTCACGCACCAGAGCGCGCTCCTCCTCTCCACTCACTATAACACCTGCCGAGGCCACCGCGGACAACGCGAACGCCGGATGCCTGACATAGCCCGACTAGAAATGCATTCGCATTTAAAACTGGGGATGCGTAAAGCACGCAGCGATGGAGCGGTGTTTCTTACTGGAACATGCCAATCACTGCTAATGTGCAATGAAAGACCGAAGACTCCGACTGGACACAGAGACTCGCAGTCCGCTTTTAGTTAACGCGCGCGCTGCGAATTTTTATTGTTCAACAACGCACAGGAGAAATCTCCCACCGGCACCACCTTGGAGGTCAAGATCCATTGCCATATATACGGGGTGGCCAGTGAACGGTTGTGCAGCGCGAGCATTCGGTTTTTTCAACCAAGAAACTCGCTAGCAGACGCTGCCTGTGTCGGCGTCGCAAGGCGAGAGAGGGAGAGAGGGAGGGGAGCGTAGGAGAGGAGAGAGTGAGGGGGGGGCGCGCATGCGCAGTGGGAGTGTAGACGCTGCGGGCAGAGATGCCTAGAGAAGAGAGGGGGGAGCGTAGGAGAGGAGAGAGAGGTGGGACGCGCATGCGCAGTGCGAGTGTGGACGGCGCGGGCAAGGGATGCCTAGAGGAGAGAGGGGGGGAGCGTAGCAGGGGGAGAGAGGAGGGAAGGCGCATGCGCAGTGAGGGTGTGGTTGCCGCGGGGAGGGATGCCTAGAGGAGAGAGAGGGAGAGAGGAGGTTTTTTATTTTTTTGAAAGGGTTTGCGCATGCGCAGTAAGGGTGGTCACGCCGCACACCACCACCACCGGATTAAGCTTCACCATAAGATGCTTCGCATCTAACACCTGCCGGCGCGCACACCTCCTCAACCTATCCTCCTCCTCCTCCTCCTCCTTCGCGGACAACGCTGCACAACGCCAACGCCGCACAACGCCAACGCCGGATGCCTGACATAGCCCGACTATGAAATGCATTCGCATTTAAAATCGCGGCCGGACGACACGTGCGTTGCGTTTCCCTCTAGTCCAGCCGTGGTGTTCAGTCACTCTTTAACATGCCGCAGAATGGCGACCTTAGCCCAAGTTCTGCGTCCTATTTGCGACGCTCATCTGGCTGTCTCACCGCTTTCTCTGATTACGGTCTCACCGTTAACTACTACAGCTACCACAAGGGTTTGTTTAATCATAGTACATCGACGTTAGTCATCGGATGGAGATGTACCACCACGAGTCAGCGTAGGTGCATCCAGGTTAAACGGTGCAATAGCTGCCAAACACCAACAGACATTGCGCCAGCTCTCTTATATTAAGGCGAAAGCCTTAAATGTCTCATGCTCACGTCCGTCCGGTGTCCGTCCGTGCGGTGTCCGTCCGTCCGGTGTCCGTCCGTCCGTCCGTCCGTCTGTCTGTCTGTCCGTCCGTCCGTCTGTCTGTCTGTCCGTCCGTCCGTCCGTCCGTCCGTCCGTCCGTCCGTCCGTCCGTCTGTCCGAGCTCTGACACGGAGCCAGGTGGCCGCCGGGATGCGCAAACGGCGCCGGTCGCGTCGGACTCTACAGCGCTCGCGCTTTGCTTGCGTAGCGTCGCTGTGCCCAGCGTTTGCAATCATTCTGACCGACGCCGTCTCAATGGACACAGGCGTTCACGGAATACACTTTCGAATTTACAAAGGGTCCGTCAATTTAAGCGCCGGAACGCGGATGGCGTTTGCACGATGCGCAAGGCGCGAGAAAATACTAACGCATGCGAACGGAGGAAGATTAGTCTCGCGTCTCGCTGCGATTCGCGGTAAAAAATTACAAAACAAAACACGCACACATTCGGTTTGTGTGTTATCCTACTGAGTGTAAAGGAAAAAAGACATGGCATAGTCAGTGGAATGGCCACACGCTTTCGCCGAACACACTTTGGAATGTACAAAGTGTCCTTGAATTTTTAACACCCTAGTTGTAAATATTTTTATCACACTCACTTCCGCGTGTCATATTTGTTTAAATTATTATTATTATTATTATTATTATTATTATTATTATTATTATTATTATTATTATTATTATTATTATTATTATTATTATTATTATTATTATTATTATTATTGTCATTAGTTTCCTCCCTCTCTTCTGGAGTCCTTAAATCCCATTCCCCCATCTCTATACAGAGTAGCATGCCAGCAGTATATAGACGCCGGCAAAAATCTCTGTTTTTCTAATAAAGAATCTCTCTCGCTCTCTTATATCAATATACGGTAAACTTTCAAGTGCTTCGGTAAGGACACGCTTTACTTTCGTGTTATACCGATCCCTATGACGGAGGGATCAACCATGTTTTTTTTAAATTTTTTTTTCTTAACACGAATTTCACCTGCATGTGCGAATGGTGCGCCAGTGCTGCACTCTGAATATAGTACGTGTTACCGTTGGTTGAAAGGCTGTTTCATGTGAGCTGTATTGGCCGCGATCAACGCTTGCATAATCCCAAGTCTAGCAGTGTTCACAAATAGCCACGAAATGAGTTGGCTTTATGGATGAAATATGGCGCACAATGCTGAAATCTGGGTCGGTACGCGCTTTTGACAAAGCTGACTATTCTTCAGCTGTCATTTTTTCTCTACATAAATATTTCTACATTTCAAATATATACAGCATAAAGCTGCCCCTATGCATTAAGTGGCTTCATAATCCGTGATATCTTGGTCTGGGAGTCATGTCCAGGGAGAAACAAAACATGATGCCCTTTCTTCCTTCTGTCTATGCTTCTCGCACAACACAGTCAAACGCCTTTACAAAGAAGTAGACTTAGACCCTTCAAAATGCTTCGTTTTACAAGTCATTTCGTTATAGAAGCATTCGACTGTACATACATACATTCATACATGCGTACTTCATTTTGGAAACACGGTGTTTACATTTTTTTTCTTACTGGCAGTGCAATCAAGCAACGGATACATTCTTCCAGTTCTTAGCTGACAATTTTTCTCCGCTATTGATTTTGTTTTTTTGAACAGCGAAGCGGTTCTTAGCCGAGGCTTTCATGTCCGGTGGCCGTCTTAGATCTGAGATCATAGTGGGATTTACCCACGGAAAGTGGGTCAATCCCACTACGGGTATGTGTCCCTCCTCCCATCACGCCCACTGCTCACTACTCCCACAACTCACCACTACGCCTACCACGTGTCCCAGCACTCTTCTCATTTCTTTCACACACTTCGTGACACTTCATTTTCACTTGATTCAACCCACTTCATTCCACTTTATTCAAACCAGGCCCTTAGCCAGGAAGGGGGGGGGGGGGGGGGCTAAGGGCCCGCCCCTCTCCCCCAGAAATTCGGATGAAAGGGGGTGTTTATCGAGGAAAAATAATAAAAATGGGTGTTTTTCATGGCTTTCAACAAGTGCCCCCCCCCCCCCCCGAAAAAATTCCTGGCTACGGGCCTGATTCAAACCCACTTCACTCCACCAGCTTCGCTGTTTCATCGGTGTCCGCCTAAGCGGAGCAGGCAGAAACTTTTTTCTTTCTCTTCTTTTTTTTTTTTTTGAAGCTTGCGTTTTAGTTCTCGGAAGGCCAAATAAACCTTGGTCATAGCAGCGGGCAATACTTAGGACAGAACAAACGAGAAAAAAAAAGACTATATCTAAGAAATGAAAGCGCAGACAAAGGGAACGTGTGTGGAAAGGGCGCAGAGATGGAGGGTAATAATTTTACAAGACGGACTCGAGAACAACAGTTAGGACGCGCTTTTGCGCAGGTTTGCCGGCAGCGCTGTTTGGTGCCAGGCAGGGAGGGGGGCCGCGCGTAATTGGCTCATTAGCGGGACCCGTGTACCAGCGGGCCTGATGCGCTACGTGCGCTGACGGAGTGCTCCTCATAAAGACGACGACCCGCTGCGGCGGCGGTCGCGATGGTGACACGCGACCGCCGCAAGGGACGCCACGCCACGCCTGGCCTTCGCTTCTCCTTCTGCCACGCTGGGCGACGTAGACAGCGAAAGCGCGCAGGCGTGCCACGCAGCTTGCAGTATACCCGCCGCACAATAACGCGTACGCGCACAACCACGACAACGCCCCACGACTCGAAACTGTGGGTTTATGATGTCGTACGTTTTACGAAACTTCCCGCAAGCTTTCTTGTTATCATTTTGGATGAAGGCTTGCCTTTAAGGCCTAATTCTTGATGACGAGGTACCAGGCCCGTAGCCATGGGGGGGGGGGGGGGGGGGGCTATGGGCCAGCCCCCCTCCCCCCCCCCCGTAAATTCGGATGAAAGGGGGTGTTTTACCGAGGAAAAAATAATAAGAATGGGTGTTTTTCAAGGCTTTCAACAAGTGCCCCCCCCCCCCCCCGAAAAAAAAATTCCTTGCTACGGGCCTGCGAGGTACTATGGAAAGGGGGGGGGGGTGCCCCCTTTTTTCCCAAGTATATACTCTCTGCAATTCGTTCTGGATCGTAAGGGCCTCAGCGTGATATCATTTTTTTTTTTCAGCAATATGATTCGTTTTTTCGAGAAATTCCTGTTGATTTTCGCAAAAGGAAGGTTGCTTAAAACCATAGGTCGGCACTTTAAGGGAGTACTCACTCAAACTCACCCACCACAATGTTTTCAGCCCTCGCACTCACTCACGTTCACACTCACGTCTACTCAGACTCATGAGTACTCACTCACGTTCACACTCATCTCCACTCACACTCATGAGTACTCACTCACGTTCACACTCACGTCCACTCACACTCGTGAGTACTCACTCTCTCAACTCACCACGTTCAAATGAGTGTGAGTGAGTGTGAGTTGAGTGCACTCATGAGTGAGTGTGCCGAGCTCCATAGGTCGGCACTTTAAGGGAGTACTCACTCAAACTCACTCACCACAATTTTTGCAGCCTTCACACACACTCACGTCTACTCACACTCATGAGTACTCACTCACGTTCACACTCACGACCACTCACACTCATGAGTTCTCACTCACGTTCAGACTCACGTCCACTCACACGCATGAGTACTCACTCATACTCAACTCACCACGTTCAAATGAGTGTGAGTGAGTGTGAGTTGAGTGCACTCATGAGTGAGTGACTAAATATAACCTGGACCACTCTTATTAATCTGTCCTTTTCTGAACCAACGTCTCCCCGCAGGAGTCGTCTGAACACACCTTTCTTCAAAAGTTGTTTGAAGAAAAAGAATGAAATATGCGGTATGTTTGCTTTGAAGTGTCAATTCAGACATTTCATTAAATAGTGCGAAGTAAATAAAAAAAGAAATGGCGTTATCATTGAAATTTATGTTCTTGCTCCTCTAGTGCTAATTGGATATGAACTCGAAAGTGCGAGCTAGCCAGAGCAAGCACGGAGGTCTGTTAAGGTAGCGTATGTCGATGCGGCGACCGTAGGTTTGGCTGCAACGGTAGCTGTCGTCGAGGTGCGAGAAGAGCTGTCCCGGTGTGTATATACCCGTGATCACCGAAATGTTATTATGTTTTTGTTTTTGTACATAGTGTAAATAAACTTTTGCTAAACAGTAAGCCAGCCCGTCGCTTAAGCCGCAGTGACTGCCTGAGGCAGCCTATACCACTCTCCCGTACGAGAGTACGAAACAAAGCGTTCTGATCGTAAGCGCTTAGGCCCCCCGTTCCTGCGATGAGTGGCGTCACTGCTGGCGTCCTCGACGTAACCGATGGAGCAAACTAGCTAAAAGAGAGCGAATTGCGGAGTATGTCGACATCACGAGCCACTGGCCTCTAACCTCGCCTTCTTCCTCCGTCACGCACGCAGGCCCCTCGGTCGGAGCTCGTGCGCACGCAGGGGTGGCACGTGCACTCCGCGGCTGGCTTCGCTTGTAACGGGGCTGTCGGCGTTTCGCTTGGTTCGCGACGCCTCCAATGCACAGGGTGGTGTGCGTTGCACTCGAGCGCTGGCAGTTCCTGTGGCAATATGTAACGAATGTTACACTGTTGCGGGTAGCCAAAACCTTAAACACAAGTTGGCGTTGCCCAAACACGAAGCTGAGCTCAGAATTCGCATTAGGCAGTATCGTAATCGTCGGTGAATTTTTTTTTTCTAAATGTATAATTGTTGATGTATAAACGGACAGCTTAATGCTTTCCCATAGTAGAATACGACATATTTTCAATCATATACAGTGAAACCTCGGTGATACGAATCTCGCGGGGTCACCGAAAATATTTGTATCATCCGAAATTCGTATCACCAGAAAATATGGAAACTTAGCATGCGACAAAAGAAAGGTGGCGCACGTTTTCATTCATTGTTTCTCAGGGCCACCCTAACGTCACGGACAGCTGTGAATGATTGCCAGTGAAGTTTTTGGAAGTCAATGATCATACTTGCACGCGTAAATATACGGACCATGCGCGCGTGTGTAACTAATGAACCAGGGTTGTGAGCCGTGACAGCTTTGCTCCTTGCCAATATTTGTACGCTTTTCCGTATAACACCAAAGTACGTATAACACCAAAGGCGAAAGTGACTTAAGGAGCGCTTCGCACGCGATAAACTCGTGAAAATTTTAGAACCGCTGTACTTTGTTGTTATTTTCTTATCGCGGTGGTGTTGGGGATATGCTTCGGCCGTGCCCGCACAATCGAAGAGTTGGCAGCTGGGCGCGTCCCCAAGATTTGCGCCCACAATCTCGGATACTACAAGGCGTAGCAGAGCGGTGGGCATGGCCGCGCTTGGGTTCCTGCGACCGCGCGTGCTTGTCGCGCCTTCCGCTACAGCGCGGGCAGCACATGTTCGTACCTGCGCGGTATCGTACGTTCGTATCAAACGTCGCGGGGTGAAAATTGGTTCTCAACATCCGTACTCCATTACATTGCAAGCCAATGGGCCTTGGCCGGGACCAAAGAAAAGTTCGTATCATCCCGAAATTCGTACGAGCCGTGATCGTATCACCGAGGTTTCACTGTATATCTTTTTTGTAACGAAGCTTGTATTGACTGACCTGTGTAGCTGGTTAGTTTAACAAAACACGTTGCGATGCTAGTTTGTGCTGGTGGGCGCTGTGCTCCAACCAACTGGTTGGAGTTCAGCGCCCGTCCTCTCATGTCTTTCTGTGTGCTTGTGTTCAAAGTTTTGCACCGGATATCTTTCAAAAAGAAAAATGTGAAGCTGGTGTTGGTGGAATAAAAAATCATACATGCTCAGTCTCAGTACATATCACAGGAAAGTTCACACGGCACACGTTCGGCATTTTCAAATAGCGCCTCTCTTGAGCGCCTCTCTCGAAGCGCCTCTCTCAAAAGAACGGTGACGTATTGAGACACAAGGGCCACATAAGCACAAACATTCAAGAAAGACATCACCGACAGCTTACGTGCGATATCGAAATAGTAATGGCGACGCGAGAAAGAATTTAGTGCCTGATTTAGTGCCTGATTTAGTGCCTGATTTAGTGCCTTCGTAACATATATATTTTTTCGAGAATTTTCTTCGATTTTCTTCGAGAATTTTCTTCTATATATTTTCTTCGAGAATTTTGTTATTGCACCGGCAACGAAGTGTTTTGCTTCACCGATCACAAAGTCCGTCTCAGCGCTATACCTGCTAACTCACAGTCTAAGCTAGAGAATGGCCTAGCTGAGTCCCGGAGAAAGAGGTCTGAGATTTACATCGCCTTATATTGAAGGGTGGTCTCTACAGATCTACATGTCATGGTTCGATACCCAGCGAAGCAACGCTCCACGTTTGGCTCGCTCAACGAGCCCGCGCTGCTTCGATTCTGTGCGCGCCGGAGTGACACTGCCGCAGTAAGCGACCTCAAGACAGCAGCGCATGACCTTGTCAGCACGCCGCGCGCGCTCGTGAGCGCGGACAGCGTCGATCTGGAAATCGCGACCTCTGATTTGGAACGATATCGTGCACCAACCAATGGTGCCCGCGTCGTTGTGAACTCATCACCGCCAATGCATGCAGCAGTCGATCGTCGTCGACTCCGCCGACAGGCTGGAGAACACGGCAGACACGGCGCTCCGACTGCGCCGAGTACGTGTCCGGCCGTTCACACAGACACGAACGCGGTGTCAATGCGTCCTCGGGCAAGTGCGTGCCAAGAGGAAGCCGTGGAAAGGGTTGTGCGGCGAGGAAGTGGTTGCCAGTGACGCGCCTGAGTACGTACAGTACGTACACCGCACCAACAACATGCAGCAGCAGCCCATATATACCCGCTCAGTGGGCGCCATACGTCACTGCCAGCGCGCGGCCGGTCAGCGTTCGTTCCCGGCGGCGGCCCGTGGGCGCATAATGATGAAGCACGCGTACACGCGGGCGTCCAAGCTGCTGGCACGGATGCTGGCTGCGCGACCGGCTCGCCGTGGCGCCAGCGCTGCTGAGTGACAAGGAAGAGCCGGCGCAGACAATGGGGCGCCGCTGCGTTGACTGACAGACGACCCGGCGTGGCGCTCGCGGCGGAGGCCGCCCGCTGGCGGCCCCGAATGCCACGTCTTTCTTATATACCTGCGCCTTTCTCGAACGTGGAGCAGTTACGTGCAGCGGTGCCACGCACCGATGGACTCGATAAATACGTGTGCACCAGCAAAATTGCCTATAAACGTATCATGCGCTCATTCACTTTCCTACATGTGACGAGTGGATCGCTTTTACGGCAACGTCTGTTTTAAGCTATCGAGCTGTATGGAGCGTTGCGTGCAGTGTTGCAGGTATCAAAGCATCAAACCGTCATCAACAAACATGACTAGCAAGTGAACAAACATACGCGTCTGTGCTCACGTATGCGCTCATCGTCTATGAGCGCTGATCCATTAGAGTAAACAGAGAACCAACGTACATCTTTCCTTGAGGCGGATTCACGTCTATGACGCTTTTATCAAAGCGTCCATGAAAAATTATAGAGTACGAAATTTTAGCCAATGCTGAAAATAAGTAGTAGTTCAAGATTTCGCCACTGAACCTGCGTACACCAGTAAGTTTCTTCGGAAGAACCACGGATTGTGCGCAGAATAAAAAAAGAAAAAAAAATGGTTTATTTGTTTGTTGGTTGGTTGGTTGGTCGAACTTTGTTAACAGCCCTGAGAGACGTGACTAGCGCGCAGTGGGCCTCCTGTCACGTTGGGACGGGCAAGCCTGACCGCCGCTTTGTGGGCTCTCTGGAAGGTCTAAAGCTGATCCCCGTTGTTGGGAATTCTGATAGCGGAGTCCCACTTGTTTTGTCTATCTTGATAGCTGCCCGGTAACGAGTGACGAGTTAATACAGCGAACCTGCATACCTCTACGCCCCTGAACGGTTTCGTCTCCGTGGACTAAAAACGAAATGCCAGGCTCCTAAACCACCAACAGACGCTTGCGCCAGCGTGATCCTTTGCGTTCGTTGCGTTTTCACACGCTGAGGAAGGGATAAAGGAGAGGCTGACAGACGAGCCGACGAACGCGTTCGCTGTAGACTCGTGCACAACTGCAATGCCACTACTAAATTTTGACCTGTGGGTGGTTTAGGGGCTATTTAAAAATTGCCGTAAACGGCATATCTTTCCTTGCAATCAGGCATACGGCACCGAGCTCAGCATTAGTTTCAATAAAGAAAACCTACAAAACAACCATCAAAACCGCAACGCTGTATGATAAGGCACCTGTGAACAACGGGAACACCCTTCCACACGTTCCCTGTAAAGATTAAGGTTGCAGCTGCCTTTGCACTTCGCACGAGGGCTTCGAATGATATCCAACGGCACTTCCTTCTCCCCGCGTGTGTTTCTAGCTTTCATATATAAAAGGGAAACCCTTCTAGCAACCCATTCAGTCCATTCTAATACTGCCACGGGTAGACCAGGGAAATTAAGGACACCATGCAGAAGGAGAGCGTGCTGTACGAAAGGAACAAATTCATCTTGCTGACAATGGTCGGCAGAGCGAACCACGGTCTGCCACAGCGACCACACATAGCGATTATGACTACCATTACTCTAAAGTAATAACAAAACATACCCCTCCTCCCCCCCCCCCCCCCTGCCCCTCAGCCTCAGCATGTGTGATGTTTGATACAACTTCGCGGGAAATTCACGTTCACGGGCGAAATGGCGGCCAACTTTCTTTTTTTTTTTTTTGCTCCGCATTTCTCTGAAAGCGTGGACTGCACATGGCGACATGATATGCTTAGAAAGAGACGCTCAAAGGAAGCAATGTCTAACCATATGTGCCGACACCGCCCGTAGCACAGTCATCATTACCATCCCCACCACCTAAATTTCCCACCTACTTCGTGTAAAGCCGTCGTGCATACTCCGTATTGGTCCCTGCTTTCTTGGCGTATTAAGGCGAAAGCCTTTAATGTCTCATGCTCACGTCCGTCCGGTGTCCGTCCGTCCATCCGTCCGTCCGGATGTCCGTCTGTCCGTCCGTCCGTCCGTCCGTCCGTCTGTCCGTCTGTCCGTCCGTTCGGTGTCCGTCCATCCGTCCGTCCGGATGTCCGTCTGTCCGTCCGTCCGTCCGGATGTCCGTCCGTCTGTCCGTCCGTCCTGTCCGTCAGTCTGTCTGTCCGTCCGTCCTGTCCGGTGTCCGTCCGTCCGTCCGTCTGTCCGTCTGTCCGTCCGTCCGTCCGTCCGTCCGTCTGTCCGTCTGTCTGTCTGTCTGTCTGTCTGTCTGTCTGTCCGTCCGTCTGTCCGTCCGGTGTCCGTCTGTCCGTCCGTCCGTCCGTCCGTCCGTCTGTCCATCCGTCCCTCCGTCCGTCTGTCCATCCGTCTGTCCGTCCGTCTGTCCGTCCGTCGGTCTTTCCGCGTCTGTCCGTCCGCCTCTTTCCGTCAGTGGAATGGCCACACGCTTTCGCCGAACACTTTGGAATGTACAAAGTGTCCTTCAATTTTTTTCGTAAACACATTATTCGTGCTTATTTTATAACAATACGCGCAAGATTATGGCTTCTGACAATGAAGTGGAGCAGATTCTACCTTGGAATGTTTGACCAATTGGGAAATCTATGAATGCATGGGCCCGGATTCGGCGGCCGCATGTTCGGTGGAGGCGAAAATGCTTGAGGGCCCGTGTGCTTAGATTTAGGTGCACGTTAAGAAACCCCTTGGTGGTCGGAAATTTCCGGAGCCCTCCACTACGGCGTCCCTCATAATCATATCGTGGTTTTGGGACGTTAAACTCCAACAGTTATTATTACTGAATGCGTCGTTTGCATTCATTTCCAGTTGTCAAGTCTTCAAGCATCAGAGCTCCCGTTCCAGAGATTTTTCTTAGTGGATCGAGAACAGGTTTATTCATTAGAAGAAACGGTGACGCAGCCTTCTTACATCCTCTTCTCTCCACCATCTCATGCTGATAACTGACGTTAGTGTGGCCGGCGCGAGCTGAAACGTTATCAGTGAGGTCAACAGGCGTTCCACTTTTCTTTCAACATCTCTTCACTTTAGGTGAAGCTAAATATAAATTGTTGATGGATGAACACTGATCCGCAGCTAGCCGGGATTGGCGTACCGCTTATGCTCTGTTAAAAAATGAGCCGGCCTTTGCGGAAACTTCATTTTTACGCACGCCTCGCCGGCGGACTTGACTTTAGCAACTGTTAAGGAAACACGCACACACACACGCACACGCACGCACGCACGAACACAGAAGAACACACGTGTACACGCACACACATGTAAACACACACACACATGTAAACACACACACACACACACACACACACACACACACACGCACGCACACACACACACACACACACACACACACACACACACACACACACACACACACACACACACACACACACACACACACACACACACACACACACACACACACACACACACACACACACACACACACACACACACACACACACACACACACACACACACACACACACAATGAAATTCCTGGTTTAGGCGTCAAATCGCAATCGAAATACGAGGCACGTTGAAATTTATGAATTTGGACTAGCTTTGATGACGTGGTGTTCATTAACTTGCCCCTAAATCTACGAACCAGTGCTCAGCGACTCAAGCGTGACAGCTGTACCAATATGGCGGTACCAAAAATTGAAGGACACTTTGTACATTCCAAAGTGTGTTCGGCGAAAGCGTGTGGCCATTCCACTGATTATGCCATGTCTTTTTTTCTTTTACACTCTCAGTGGGATAACACACAAACCGAATGGGTGCGTGTTTTCTTCTTTAATTTTTTACCGCGAATCGCAGCGAGACGCGAGACTCATCTTCCTCCGGCCGCATGCGTGAGTATTTTCTCGCGCTTTGCGCATCGTGTGCAAACGCCATCCGCGTTCCAGCTCTTAAATTGACGGACCCTTTGTAAATTGGAAATTGTATTCCGTGAACGCCTGGGTCCATTGAGACGGCGTCGGTCAGAATGATTGCCAACTCTGGGCACAGCGACGCTACGCAAGCAAAGCGCGAGCGCTATAGAGTCCGACGCGACCGGCGTCCGTCTGCGCATCCCGGCGGCCACCTGGCTCCGTGCCAGAGCTCGGATGGACGGACGGACGGACATGGACGGACATGGACGGATGGACGGACAGATGAATGGATGGACGGACGGACGAACAGACAGACAGACGGACGCCGGATGGACACCGGACGGACACCGGACGGACGTGAGCATGAGACATTAAAGGCTTTTGCCTTAAAGATTACACCATCTCCCGCTAAAGGGAACCATGTGTAGAGGCAGAGGGCGCTAACGCTTACACTGGCGGCGGCGTTGACGCTGGCGCTCATCGCAGCGTTGCACAGGAGAGAAACCTGGCGGGCGCAAAGCACGCAGTGATGGACCGGTGTTTCCTACTAAAACATCCCAATCGCTGCTAGTGGGCAATGAGAGACAGAAGACTCGGACTGGACACAGAGACCCGCAGTCCGCTCTTAGTTAACGCACACGCTGCGAATTTTTTATCGTTCGACAACGCACAGGAGAAATCTCCCACCGGCACTACCTTGCAGGTCAAGATCCATTGCCATATATACGGGGTGGCCAGTGAACGGTTGTGCAGCGCGAGCAGTCCGTTTTTTCAACCAAGAAACTCGCTAGCAGACGCTGCCTGCGTCGGCGTCGCGAGGCGAGAGAGGGGGGGAGCGTAGGAGAGGGGAAGACGCGCATGCGCAGTGGGGGGTGTGGACGCCGCGGGGAGGGATGCCTAGAGGAGAGAGGGGGGAGCGTAGGAGGGGAGAGAGGGAGGGGACGCGCATGCGCAGTGAGGGTGTGGCCTCCGCGGGGAGGGATGCCTAGAGGAGAGAGGGGGTGGAGAGGAGGTTTTTTATTTTTATTTTTTTTAATGGGTTGGCGCATGCGCAGTGGGGGGTGTGGACGGACGGACGGACGGACGGACACCGGACGGACGTGAGCATGATACATTAAAGGCTTTCGCCTTAAAATATGGTAAGACCGCCAAGGGAGGATCATATTCAGCCGCAATGCGACACAACGGCTATCGCTTTCGTCTTATACTGCAATAAATCAACTAGTTGTCGCTAACTTCTAATGATCGCATAAAAACCGGTGTCAGTCATATACTACCAGCAACGTATCTAAGTCACATAGCATTCCACGCACGCGTTCTCATTTTTAAGGTGAAAGCCTTTAATGTCTCATGCTCACGTCCGTCCGGCGTCCGTCCATCCGTCCATCCGTCCATCCGTCCTTGTCCTTCCGTCCGTCCGTCCGAGCCCTGGCACGGAGCCAGGTGGCCGCCGGGGTGCGCAAACGGACGCCGGTCGCGTCGGACTCTACAGCGCTCGCGCTTTGCTTGCGTAGCGTCGCTGTGCCCAGCGTTTGGAATCATTCTGAGCGACGCCGTCTAAATGGACACAGGCGTTCGCGGAACACACTTTGGAATTTACAAAGGGTCCGTCAATTTAAGCGCTGAAACGCGGATGGCGTTTGTACGATGCGCAAAGCGCGAGAAAATACGAACGCATGCGAACGGAGGAAGCTTATACCTGTGTCACACGGGCACTTTTGAAAGGCCCTCGAGTCGACGGCCGTCGAAACGCCGCAGCTCCATCGACTCGAAAGAGTGGTCACGCTGCTACACGACAGTTTTCAACGGCCGTTTAGTGGTTCAGGTGTTTCTCGCAAAAATTGTGTGGCGCTGCAAATCTTTATTTTCGTTTTCGTGTTATTGTATGTGAAATAATATAAATAGACTTAAATAATAAATAAAAAACTTCGAAGCAAAACTAACACGCGCAGATGAAGAAAAGAGAAGCGAAAAGCAAATACCTACACAGGAAAAAAAAAAAAGCTGGCGAAACGAGCACGGCGAGCCAGCGCGTTGCTGTTGTCGAGAGTATGAGCAGTTCGTACATTCCAAATGGCAAAAATACTTTATTAAATAATTTATTATTCCCACGCATGCTACTTTTAAAACATAATGCTGCAATTTTTCTTTTCTAATCGTAGGTTTGGGCACACTGTGAACGAGAGTGCACGTTTGCGCTGTCTCCGCTTCCGTCGCTCAATAGCCATCGAAGTTTCAACGGACGGGCTGGGTGCTCCGTTGACTCGATAGACTATTGACTCGACGGCCTTCGAAATTGCCCATGTGGCAGCTCGTGCTTGACAGTTGAGTTAATAGACCGTCGGTTCAAAGGCCTTCCAAACGCCCGTGTGACACCGGTATTAGTCTCGCATCTCGGTGCGATTCGCGGGGTAAATAATTAAACAAGAAAACACGCACACATTCGGCTTGTGTGTTATCCCACTGAGAGTGTAAAAGAAAAAAAAGACATGGTATAGTCAGTCGAATGGCCACACGCTTTCGCCGTACACACTTTGGAATGTACAAAGTGTCGTTCAATGTTTTTAACAGAGAAGCTGTGAAGCACGGCATAGAAACGGCTGTTTCCCACAAGAAAACTTGCCGCGCCGTTGAGTAGCAAGCACCGAAGCCGCAGTTACGCACCACCGGGCCTCGCCTCGCCTCGCCTCGGCTCGCTACCGCGCCCGCGCCTGCTGGTGTGACGTCATATCAAGCCGCGAATGCGCGGAAGCGCTAGCAACGGAGAAGCCGCCACGCCTAGCTACCGCGACAGCTGATGTGACGTCATGCTAAGCCGCGCATGCGCCATAGCAACAGCTGCGTAGCAACCGCGTCGAAGCAACCAAAATTACGAAGTAGAACCGCGCCAAGTTTAAATAAAAGAGTGCCTAGCAACTGTTTACATCATTAAAAAACCGGCAGATCCCACGCACTGTGGGAAGCGATGTGATGCGAAGCAGCCAGCAAGGAGTAAATCATGCTGTACATAATACGCATGCCATTATTTACATTTTAGGACCTGTCATTTGTGTTCGTCATATAGTCACGTCGCGCAATACAAATTTTGGTATATATGAAGCTAGCGAACTGGACGCAAGTGCACCACGAGCGTGGCATGTAAATGGCATTGTAGATGACATGCATGCCAAGATTTTCATGTTACCACCTGCCACTTATGTTCGCTTAATTTTTTACCTCGAATCGCACCTAGACGCGAGACCAATCTGCCTCCGTTTCGCATGCGTTCGTATTCTCGCACTCTGCGCATCGTGCAGACGCCATCCGCGTTCCAGCGTTTAACCCTTTCAGTCCCGAATTAAATATTTTCAATGTAAGCAACTAGCTCTTACATTTTGAGATGAGCATGATCGTGGTAGTCCTAAAAAACTGAAAAACTATTCGCTCATACTTTTCAGAGAAGAGTAATTAACGTGTCAACTAATTTAACAAATAATTATTATTTAATAATCATTCCATAATTTTTGCTTCATTTACTACATAAAATATTATTTACATAGGATAGCATACTGTCCAATAGCCAAAATTCAAATTTCCGACACAGAACTAAAATTAATGCCCTATCTCTGCACGGTGAAAGAAGACGCTGCCTCAGCGAAATGCGCTAGCAGCACGACCGCTTCTGTAATTTCTTCGCTCAGACGTGACCTGCCTTTATTATATGTACCATGTTGACACCACATGTAGGGCAGATGCTAAATACGGGCTTCTATGGCTATTGTTCAGCTTTTTATGGCGCTTGGATCGACCACCTCTTATTACTCTTCATGTCAGGCGCTTTCTTGTTCAAGTATAGGCTGGGTCGGATCGCCGCCGCTAATCTCGTTCTCGCTCTGCAGCACGTCGAGGCTCTGATCGGCAGCGTCTTCTTCAGGTGTATGGTTCTTCCTCGAACTACCCATTGCTACAAACTGTCTGGGTACGACCAGGCAGGCGCGGCTCTTTTATAACGATTACGAGGACACGCACATGCGCAGTAGGTTTATTTAAGACGTATTAAATGCGAAGCATTTCTTAGCGAACTTCGGCGACTTTGAGCGTATCTATCTATCTATCTATCTATCTATCTATCTATCTATCTATCTATCTATCTATCTATCTATCTATCTATCTATCTATCTATCTATCTATCTATCTATCTATCTATCTATCTATCTATCTATCTATCTATCTATCTATCTATCTATCTATCTATCTATCTATCTAGCCGCCTACGACTTTGTGCTCTCCTGGCCGTATCGTTAATGGGATTTATACCAAATTTGATATGGCGTAACATGACTGTATGAAAAAAATAAATGGCTGGTCATATCATAAAAATCATGACTAACTTGTCATGAAAAGTATGATTTACATGCCACGCTCATAGCGCGCTCGCGGCCGTTTCGTTAGCTTGACATACACCAAATTTGGGATTGAGTGACATGACTGTATGACGAACATGACAAGTGGTAATATGAAAATTATGACTTCATGAGCGACATATGACTTGCATTCCACGCTCATGGCGCGCTCGCGGTCGTTTCGTTAGCTTGAGATACACCAAATTGGGTATTGAGTGGCATGACTCTATGACGAACATAAGTGGTAATATGGAAATCATGACATGTCATGAGCAACATGACTTGCATTCCACGCTCATGGCGCGCTCGCGGCCGTTTCGTTAGCTTGATATACACCAAATTTGGTATTGAGTGACATGACTGTATGACGAACATAAATGACAAGTCGGTAACATGGAAAATCATGACTTGTCATGTGCGACATGACTTGCATTCCACGCTCATGGCGCGCTCGCGGCCGTTTCGTTAGCTTGATATACACCAAATTTGGTATTGAGTGACATGACTGTATGGCGAACATAAATGACAAGTGGTAATATGGAAATCATGACTTGTCATGAGCGACATGACTTGCATGCCACGCTCATGGCGCGCTCGCGGCCGTTTCGTTAGCTTGATATACACCAAACTTGGTATTGAGTGACGTGACTGTATGATGAACATAAATGACAAGCGGTAATATGGAAATCATGACTTGTCATGTGCGACATGACTTGCATGCCACGCTCATGGCGCGCTCGCGGCCGTTTCGTTAGCTTGATATACACCAAATTTGGTATTGAGCGACATGACTGTATAACGAACATAAGTGGCAGGTGGTAACATAAAAATCTTGGCATGCATGTCATCTACAACGTGATTTACATGCCACGCTCATGGTGCGCTTGCGTCCAGTTCGCTAGCTTGACATACACCAAAATTGGTATATCGCGACGTGACTGTATGACGAACACAAATGACAGGTCGTAACATGTAAAACATGACATGCAAATTATGTAAAGCATGATTTGCTCCTTCCTGGCTGCTTCGCATTTCATCGATTCCCACAGTGCGTGGGATCTGCCGGTTTTTTTTTTTTTTTTTTTTTTCGTTTTTGTCGGATTTCGCGCACATAGAAATGTGGCCGCCGAGCCCGGGAAGGAACCATTGGCCTCGAGCTCAGCAGCGCCACGCTATAGCCACTAAGCTAAACGCCGATGGAAGACTGTGACAAAGCTGAATAAACAATGTGGCCGGTGCTGTGAAAGCAGAGGGCTGCAAGTATATAACAGTAGGACACATGATTTCTTAATCTCGATGCCATTATCGCTATTCATCGAGAGCACATTACTATTGTTCATCTTGCTAAGCACCGTAAAACTTGCTCGCGTGTCCTGCTTTTCGCCCGCCGATTATGTGTCCAGTAAGGGTATCATAAGAAAAAGAAATAAAAAGAACTTAGGAAGGCCACTTTAGACACTCTGTACATAGATTAAGGTTAAGAAATACCTTGCTTCCTTTAGGGAAACCTGTATAGTGAAACCTGAACTTGTAGTGAGTGAAACCTGTGGTGTTTGACTGCTGACCCGCAGGTCGGGGGGATCGAATCCCGGCTGCGGCGGCCACATTTTAGATGGAGGCGAAAATGCCGAGACCCGTGTGCTTAGATTTAGGTGCACGTTAAAGAACCCCAGGTGGTCGAAATTACCGGAGCCCTCCACTACGGCGTCTCTCATAATCATATCTTGGTTTTGGGACGTTAAACCCCAACAATTATTGTTATATTAGTACCGTAGTTGGCAGCGTTATTAATGGAGTGTTTGAACATAGTTCACATTTCCGGTGCGCTCAGACAAAAAGCATATTTTATTTCCTTAAACACACCCATTCCCGTTTAACATCACAATACAGTTCGCTGTCTACACTATTAAACGCAAGAAAATTATAATATTTCACATACTTGAAGATTCACAGTACAACAGACCACCCTAGCTTATCGCTAGTCGTTTAATGATAAAAATAATGAAACCTTTTGCTCACAGGGCCTGACACGGGATCTGAACAGTTTATGATAATCACAGGGTTCTGGCTATTGCATAGACGCAATTCTGCCTGCCGTCCTTAATCATGTCTCTCGTCGCTCTATTCGGTCTCATTTGCTCGTTTCACTGTGCTGATAGACCAGACCAGAGCCCACCATAGCTTTAGGCTCCGTGCATTATAGAGTAAGTTGTCATTTTAAATGCTGAGGTTCAACGTCCTAATGCCACTAATAATAATAATAATAATTGCTGGGGTTTAACGTCTCAAAACTACGATATGATTGTGAGAGACGCTGTAGTGGAGGGCTTCGGAAACTTCGACCACCTGGGGTTCTTTAACGTGCGCCTGAATCTAAGCACGCGGGCCTCTATCCCTTCGCCTTCATCGAGATACAACCGCTGCGGCCGGGATTCGATTCCGCGACATTCGGGTCAGCAGGAGTTGTCATTTTATCGTTATTATTCGCATACCCACGCACGTAGGACCAATCCGTTCACCAGCACTGAAGTTTTCGCCTCTCTTCAACCACATTTCACTGCTGCTGCCCCCGTGTTGGGGTCCGCACTCTTCGCAGCGCTGCTCGCAAGTACACCTGGGCAGCGTACAACACAGAAGAAGGCCGGGATCGTTGGGGCGGAGGTCCACCGGGAGGTCCCGCGGCGTGGCATGGTTTCCGCGGCCCCCCTTCGTGGTGGTGCTCCTCGGGCGCGTCTCCTTTCCTTGACGGGCCGACCTCGTCGAGCGGCGCCCGCTGACCCTCGCTGGTCTCGTCACGCGCGCGGGGGCCACTTGCGAAAGCACCACCATCCGCGATGGGAAACGCCTGTCAGGCAGAGAGACGCGCAGCTACGCGGCTGACGTCAGCGCGAGCGCGGAAACCGTCCAGACACAAACGCACGAGAGATGGGGACGACGCGGCGTTTTTTTCTTTCTTTCTTCCTCTCTTTTTTGTTTGCTACTTTGTTGTCGTTGTTCTTCACTCGAGAACAGCGTGGGCGCTTGCGAGAGGCACGTTTGCGATGGTTGTGCTGGCCTAATGCACGGACCTTTTCACGGCGGCGCAGTGTACGCGTGTGGCTCGCACGTTGTTAGGAACTGTAAACACTAGACACCGTTAGCGAGGGGAAAATGAGTGACGACGTTGGGTCAGAGCAGGTACACTAGCGGCGCCGGTGCTTAGTCGTCCGTAGTGCCGGTGGTCATCTTCCCATCGTGGTTGAAATACCGGAATGTGCGTGGCAAACGTACCTGCTAAGTTATTGGGTAATGCGCAGTACGCGCAGATACGTTTGCATAGGAAACTGACGTTGGTGGACTTACATGACCATATTACACGAGCGCTCCAGGTCGCAAAAAATACGTTTCTTCAATTCACCCATCCTGGAATCTTACAAAGAAACGTTTCGCGGCGGTGACACAAGTATTGTTGCTTCGGACATTTATACTAACTTAAAAATTACTGTGGCCGGCTTCGTACGCAGAAAACCCGGCACCGGCGAACGTATAGAAATGCGGCCCTCAGAGGTGCGTCGTTCACATGCGTACTTGTACGCGCCGTTTTACAATAATCGATGCTCTCTCGATCGTGGTTTTGTCGGCGATCAGCTGTTTGAGATACGGCAATCTGACCTTTTATCAAGGTCACTTGTCATTTCACGTAACTGAAGTATTACACTGCTAAGCACGTGGATGAAGTTCCAAATCCGGCATGGGGGGAAGGAAGGAGGTAGGAGGGAGCATTGCACAATAAGAAAGAAAGAAAGAAGAAAAGAGAGAGAAAGATAGACAGAAAGGAAGAAAGAAAAGAGGAAAGAAAAAAAGAAGGAAAGAAAGATAGAAAGAAGGAAAGAAAGAAAGAAGGAAAGAAGGAAGGAAAGAAGAAAGAAAGAAAGAAAGAAAGAAAGAAAGAAAGAAAGAAAGAAAGAAAGAAAGAAAGATAGATAGATAGATAGATAGATAGATAGATAGAAAGAAAGAAAGAAAGAAAGAAAGAAAGAAAGAAAGAAAGAAAGAAAGAAAGAAAGAAAGAAAGAAAGAAAGAAAGAAAGAAAGAAAGAAAGAAAGATAGATATATAGATAGATAGATAGATAGATAGATAGATAGATAGATAGATAGATAGATAGATAGATAGATAGATAGATAGATAGATAGATAGATAGATAGATAGATAGATAGATAGAAAGGAAAACATTAGTTTAGGCACACAGACGCAAAGCTTCGCTTTCCCCCTTTTCCCAGCTGAGGCAAGGGCTCATAAACATTTTGGAACAGCGAAAGAGCTGTGTACTGTATCGAAACACTCAGAGGATTCTACTGCAGCCTCACTTAAGCTATAGAGAGGGAGATTACAAATGCAGAGTAGATGCAAGGAGGCCACAGAGGTGATCGTGCAGTCTCCTGGACAACATAGAAGAAAGAGAATGAAAAGCAAAGTAGGTAGATGGAAATTGAAATTGGTTACTGCCAGCAGGATAAGGCTGAATGTTCAGTCAGTCCAAAAAAAGTGCCGTAGAATGCTCTATTCACTTAATGCGCCACCTACGAGTAAGTCTGCAGTCCCATAGCATCTTCGTATCTATGATCGCCTGTGAACGCTTTCTGGAGTACGGCCGGTTTATGCGGCTTCGAGGGTAACCCTGGACGTTATATTTGCGAAGGAGACGTAGGGGCTAACTGTAATAAAAAACAGGACACAGTGCTTCGATTTGCACAGATGCTGTGGGTGTTAAAAGCTTCCATTTAGCTAGCCTAACGAGAGTGTCAACGCGAACTCCTATATGTATTTCAGCTAGGAAAGAGTAGTGGTACAGAAATAGCGAAGAACAAGGAGAGAGAGAGATGAAAACATTTATTGTCAAAAGAAAATGAAAAGAGAGTTTGGTGGCCTAAGCATGATGCGCTACATGGTCGGCGTCTCTAGTCCGGGACACCGCATAGCGTTAAAAAAATAATTTAGCTTACTTGAATGTACAATTAAAACATAACGACACTCCGGCCGAGAAAACTGCGTAGGCTGCTTTTGAACGGGGCCCGAGTTTAGTACGTCGATACATTGTCGTCAGAATGCAAGTTTTCGGCTAAGTATGTGTCCCTTTTGTTCTCATAAACATTTGCCCCCCTGAAGATACACGGAATCATTCAGCGGGTACACGGGAATGTGAGTTATTTTCGTTTCTTAATGTAAAGATTGGAGCCAACAGATGGTAGCAAAATTATTGGGCAATATAAGCTGTAAAGCAGGGCTAAAGGCTCTGCTTATAAATATGTATACATGTTATACAGTTTCCACAGGTAGATTTATCTTTGTTAAAGGACTTTGACAAAAATAGTTCCACCAATCGAAACATCAGCCAGTCTGTCTGAGGGAGCTCGAATCTGCTTGTACAACTTCTATTGCACCTTTCAATTCTTCAGTAGCGGCCAGGCGTCGTTTGAGATCAGGGCGTGGCCGGCAATTTAAACTATTTTACTCGCAAGTTCTCTTGTTACAAAGGTACGAACTTTCATAAAGAAAAGTTTTGTTTGTCTGTCCACTCGGGTTTGGCGTGGCTGGTCTGGTGCCGCTGCCGGTTCCTATCTGCTAGGTCATCCGGTATCTCGTCGATATGTTTCTCGAAATATGCACGCGGATATTCTACGGGCACCGAATGCACGTATACCAGTGACAGCAGGATTATATTGTAACCGCTGCATGCTCCCATAAGGGCACCTCATCTCGGCGTGACAAAAAAAATGAAGCCATTTCTAGAAAAATCCTGAATATGCAATGTCAGCTCTGTGTATCCAAAGCGCGCCGGCCTCCTAGTGAAATAACATAAAATATTCGACAGGAGTAAGCAGGGAGCAGTTAGGAGGGAGCATTGGACAATGTGAAAGAAAGAAAGAAAGAAGGAAAGAAATAAAGAAAGAGGGAAAGAAGAAATGAAAGCTTGTCCACTAAAAAATGAAGACGCTGTACATAGATAGATAGATAGATAGATAGATAGATAGATAGATAGATAGACAGACAGACAGACAGACAGACAGACAGACAGACAGACAGACAGACAGATAGACAGATAGATAGATAGATAGATAGATAGATAGATAGATAGATAGATAGATAGATAGATAGATAGATAGATAGATAGATAGATAGATAGATAGATAGATAGATAGATAGATTACCTCAATCACAATATAGAGCAGCTGTACGTTACATGTGCTGCAAAAATTGTTCCGTGACTTTGGATAGGAAGGCCGGGCTTTCGTGTAGGCAAGGTGTCGGCAATCTGCGGCCCGCGGGGCACTATGATGCGGCCCCTGGCATGACTCCAGAACCCCTCTCCCCAAACTCCCTCATATCTTCACTGTAAAGTTCCTATCTCGACTGTAAAGAACCTCTATCGGTATTAAAGAGATATGATTTTTATTTCAGTTTAGATAAACAAGATTTCTATTCTAGTTTTGTATATTATTTTCAATTCTCCGAACCCTTTCTCCTTGCGTCCAATGCACCCCCCTCCCTCTCCTCCCATTGCCGTCTGACCCCCGCCATGTCGGATTCATGCAACTCGGTACCCTCCACCTCAAAATGTTGCCGACCCCGTGGAGTAGGCAGACGGCGGCAAAAAGGATACAGAACAAAGCCAAGCAATAAAGTAACAAAAAATTAAAGCACACTTTGTAAATGGGCTTTTTCTTTTTTACACTCTCTCAGCATTCACGTGATTGATGAGAGAGTGCAAGGGGGGGAGAGGCCACAGCTGTGGCGGCGCAACTGTTACTATGCGCCGCTGTGCCATCACGTGATTCCTGAGAGAGGGTGAGGGGGAGAGGCCACAGCTGGCACCGTTCCAGGGCACGGACGGAAGGACAAACGGACGGGAGTGAGAGACATTAAAGGCTTTCGCCTTAATATGACTCCACCAGCTCCGCTGTTTAGCCAGCCTTTGAGACGTTAAGGCAGTGAAGCTGCTTGAATTTTTTTATTAGGGGCGAAGCACCTTAGCGTCTAGGCTTTTCCGTTGTCCGTGCTCACGGTGACGATGACGCTGATGATGATGCAAGGTACCCACTATACGCCATGACGATGACGATGACACTGATGACGATGATGAATAAGCGCGTTCCAGACCACACATCCTCTTTCTGCCATGGATGAAAACGAACGTGAACGCGCTCTCGCCCGCGAAAGGCAACGCCGACGTAGACAACAAGCTACGCCGGCGGCGAGAGCTCGAGAAGCAGCGGCAAAGTGGCAACGCCGATAACAAGCTGCTACGCCGGAGGCGAGAGCGTGGCATGCGGCGGCTCAACGTCTACGCAGACAGCAAGCTACCCCGGCGGCGAGAGCTCGGGAAGCAGCGGCACTGTCACGGGGGGAATAACGATCCCCAGTGCTTCGCCCACTCGTCATGATTCACTTCGTGGAGATGCGTGGATTTTTTTCTGTTGCGCGCCAGCTGTGGGCGGGGAGGGCTTTTGGTTGAACGCGTCACGTGGTTTTCCACCGTGGCGGGTTTTTTGAAACACCACTATCACCATGGCTTCACAGGCCAGTCAATATAGGCTTCACTTGAAAAGAAATTAAGTTATGGACCACCTTACTCGGTGAATGTGAGAGTCGCTTGGTGCAAGTGCCGTAATATGATACTTTTTTTTTTTTGTCTCGAGAAATCTGTGCTTATTTTCGCAAAACGAAGGTTGACTCTTCTCTATAGAGACGTCTTGCCACCGAATATAGAAATTGGGCTGAAAAACCAAAATTTTTCTCTGAACCCCTATAAATTAGTCATTTTCTGTACCATCCCTCCTTCAAGATTGTTTGCAGAAACAAACTGAAAAAAAATATAGGCGTATGTTTGCTTTGAAGTCGGAATTCAGAGGCATTCCTTCAGTGGCGTAGCCAACGGTGGGGTTGGGGGGGGTTCAAACCCCTCCCGAAATTTTTCAGTTTTGCTTGCGTATATAAGCACGCACACATACAAACGCACGCACAAACATACATAATGTATGGTTGAACCCCCCGAAAAAAAGATTTCTGGCTACGCTACTGCATTCCTTTAAATAATATGAAGGAAACAAGAAGAAATGTTCCTAGCATTGAAAGTTATGTTTTCTTTTTCTTTAATGCTAATTAGATGTTAATTCGAAAGTGCGAGCTAGCCAGAGCAAGCATGGATGTCTTTTAAGGTAGCGTACGACGACGAGCTGCTTGAAGGTTTGGCTCGAATGACAGTGTCGCGGCGGAGTATCTGCGCACAGGAATTGTCAAATGTTGTCGAACGGACAGCTTGCTTCTTTCCCATAGGTTGAATACGACGTGCTTTGAATCATATCCCTCTTTTCATGTTATTGGACAACGCCACTCGGAGAATGTGGGGTGCACCGCAAGGTGGTTAAAGGGGCCCTCCAACACTCCTTTTGAAGCGCATGCATCGGTGCTGACCGCATCAACACGTAGTGGCGCTCACCAAAACTATTGTGGCGGAAATGGCAACGGATGTCAACTATTGTGGCGGACTTGGCTACGGATGGCGGAGGCCTGTGACTGGATAAATCTAACGTTACATTTAGTCACGGCGTTGCATCAAAATAGGGATTATTATTGCGTTTTTTTAGCATGCTTTTTCACTGAACGCGCAATTGGCTAAAGCTCCCCGACTTTTTCAACTTGAAAACTACAGCGTCAGGCAAAGAGCTTAGAGAAATATACTTAAGTAAAGAGTGGCCACTCGAGCCTTTTCGCGGCCCGAGCAAGCAAGGGTCTGAACAACTGCCAGATGGCGTACCTAAGCTCGCTTCCACTCGTTAGCCGGCACATCTAATAGCCACCTCAGAAGGACCACCGAAACGCAAGTTTGACATTAAATTTTTTCACCGGAAAAAATTTACTGATGTGCACACTTCTCCATGTCAGGTCTGCATCATGTTCTACAAAATTAGCCACCACAAAAATCAGTAAAGTCTGTATAGAAAGTGTTGTCTTTCTAAATTTATTTTGCACCGTGAATACAACACATTCATATGGTCTAGATGTACACGTATTCACGTAGATGAAGCGTGGGTGTGTAGTCTAGTGGTAAAGACACTTGCCTTCGAAGCATGAGGTCACGGGTTCAAATCCCAGCGTTGGAAAATAATTTGTTGTTTTATTTATTTATTCCGAACACATTACCGGTCTGACCAGCCGCTCGTGGCGCTGAAAGCAGTGCAGTAGCTCGGCCGCAGGGCTCTACGGAGTGTCCGCTCTTTACGAAAGTATGTTTCTCTATGCAAAGAGTGCGCGGAACGCCACGGCGCTCGATGAAACGCACCGGGGACGCTCCAGCCGCCTTTGTTCGAAGAAACTGAAGTAGAAAAAAAATGCCCCCCACCTCCCCGAAGGGAATCGTGAGGAAATGCGAATGCATTTCGCGCGCGCTTCACCTCCATTTATATATGGTGGTTGTGGTTCGAAGAAGGAAAAGGCGCCTAATTTCTGCAGCCCGGTCGGGAGCACGGCGCAGCGCCTGTTTATTTATTTATTATTTTTTTTATCGCGGGAGCTCCGCCGAGCTCCCGCGATGCGAGCGCCCTCACGCACCAGAGCGCGCTCCTCTTCTCCATTCACTCTCCGCTGCTCCGCCCACACCACCTGCTGCGGTTGCTAGGGGGCGAGGATAAGCGCGCGCGCCCGCAGCTGTTGCTATGGGAGAGGGAGTGAGAGCGGAGAGATGGCGCCGGCGCGCGGACACCGCCGCCAGACAACGCCGCACAACGCCGGATGCCTGACATAGCCCGACTAAGAAATGCATTCGCATTTAAAAATGCAAGAGCATTGATATGGACGCCGTCGTAACAAGAAACATCCTTAAAACTACGAAACGTTATACCGGCGTTCGCGAACTGCCTCGTTCACCCTCAAGAGGACACCTCAACCGGTACACACACTCTTCTACCACGTTATATTGCGTATGTTAACGCGGTTCCTTCCCGACATAACGCTTGCATAGGGTTTTGTGCGGAAGTGTTTCGAGCATTGGCATGGCTCAGTGATAATTGTTGGGCTGGCACGGAGCGGACCCAGGTTCGAACACCGTTCCATCACGGATATTTTTTCGTATTTCGTTTTTTATTCTTATTTCGTGCGATAGCGGTTACGGACACCGGCGGCGGCGGACAACTACAGCACCCTTGTTGTGATCTCATAACAGCTTTCGCTGTAGAAAGCCTAGACCGTAAGGTGCTTCGCCCCTAATAAAAAAATCAAGCAGCTTCATTGCCTTATCGTCTCGAAGGCTGGCTAAACAGCGGAGCTGGTGGAGTCATATTAAGGCGAAAGCCTTTAGTGTCTCATACTAATAGGTCGGCAAAACCTGTGGAGCTCACTCAGACTCACTCAAGAAATATATATTGCGCCTTGGACTCACTCGGACTCAGACTCACCAAAATTTTCCTGAGTCGGACTCACTCGGACTCACACTCACGAAAATTTTCTTCAACCGGACTCACTCGGACTCAAACTCACCTGAACATTACTCACCCGGACTCACTCAGACTCAGACTCACGGCTCGATCTGAGTCTGAGTGAGTCCGAGTGAGTCGACTCATGAGTCCGTTAGCCTAAAATTAGCTTTTTCGACCGTGGTGTCAATGCACATTAACACCAATACCTCATGTAATCGGTGCTCTTCTTGGCGCCTTTTGATATAGTACCTTCGATACGAGTTATGAGTTCTCGCAAACCAGTAAGGTCATTTTTATTGAAAGAGATGAGAACATAAGATATATTTACCAAGAACTTCCCTGGAAGAGTTGGCGAGCAGGGGGGTGGTCAAGACACCCCGTACGTAATTCGCGCCTCTGATCAATAAATATTGAAATGATGTATGAACGATACTGCTTTGGAATACGTGTGAGTAGACGTGAGTAAAAACGTGAATCCTAGCAAGGCTGATAGTAATGCTGGAGATCAGTAGATAGGACCATAGGTCGGCAAAAGAATGTGAAACTCACTCAGACTCACTCAAGAAATATATCTTGCACTTTGGACTCACTCCGACTCAAACTCATCAAAATTTTCCTAAGCCGAACTCACTCGGACTCGCACTCACGAAAAGTTTTTTCACCGGACTCACTCGGACTCAAACTCACCAAAATATTACTCACGCAGACTCACTCAGACTCAGACTCACGGCTCGATCAGAGTCTGAGTCCGAGTGAGTCGACTCATGAGTGAGTTCGCCGACCTATCTCATACTCGCGTCCATCTGTTTCTCCGTCCGTGCCCTGGAATGGTGCCAGCTGTGGCCTCTCCCCTCACTCTCTCAGAAATCACGTTATGACACAGCTGCTCATAGTAGCAGTTGCGCCGCCACAGCTGTGGCCTCTCCCCCCTTGCACTCTCTCATCACTCGTCCCCTGCGTGGCAGCCCAGTATTCTACTACAGAGCCTCGCTGGTGCTCGAACCTCATTTGCAAAAAGACTTTATACATGTGTCATGTCGGGCAAGGAATCGCGTTAATCTATGTAATATAGTGTGACAGAAGAGTAAGATAACAACCAGTCATCACACAATGCTAATTTTCGCAACGAGTGTGTGGTTTAATCCTTCCCACCCACTGCAAAGTGCTATGCCATAATTCTTCATCGTCATCAGCCACATGCAGCATCAACAAAGTGCACATAATACCTTACAGATGTGTAGCGGGTACCTCGCGTATCCGCAGAAAGACGACTAATGGCGTAGTGGGTGCTGTCCCACTTCACAAAAATTATGATTTATGGCCTTGCGGAAAGCCAAAACTTCAAACACAGTTGGCCTTGCCGGAACACGAAGCTGCGCTCAGAATTCGCATTCGGCAGTATCGTAATCGTCGGCGATTTTTTATTGCGATAGCAATTATATTGATACTCTCGGCTGGTTGTTGCCGCCGGCGTAGCCGGCGCCGTCATGTCCCGTATATATTGCCGCGCCCAAAGTGTGAAGACAACGAAGACGATGTGCGCTCCGACAGTCTCGCGGAACGGGACACTGACCGAAGAAGAAGACGTGTTTGTGTTTTAAATGCGAATGCATTTCATAGTCGGTCTATGTCAGGCATCCGGCGTTGTCCAGCGTTGTCCAGCGTTGTCCGCGGAGGAGGAGGATAGGTTGAGGAGGTAAGCACCGGCAGGTGTTAGATGTGAAGCATCTTATGGCGAAGCTTAATCCGGTGGTGGTGATGTGCGGCGTGACCACCCTTACTGCGCATGCGCAAGCCCTTAAAAAAATAAAAATAAAAAAACCTCCTCTCTCCTCTAGGCATCCCTGCCCGCGGCGTCCACACTCCCATTGCGCATGCGCGTCCCACCTCTCTCTCCTCTCCTACGCTCCCCCCTCTCTTCTCTAGGCATCTCTGCCCGCAGCGCCCACACTCCCACTGCGCATGCGCCCCCCCCTCTCTCCTCTCATACGCTCCCCCCCCCCCTCTCTCGCCTCGCGACGCCGACACAGGCAGCGTCTGCTAGCGAGTTTCTTGGTTGAAAAAAACCGACTGCTCGCGCTGCACAACCGTTCACTGGCCACCCCGTATATATGGCAATGGATCTTGACCTACAAGGTGGTGCCGGCGGGAGATTTCTCCTGTGCGTTGTTGAACAATAAAAATTCGCAGCGTGCGCGTTAACTAAAAGCGGACTGCGAGTCTCTGTGTCCAGTCGGAGTCTTCTGTCTCTCATTGCACATTAGCAGCGATTGGCATGTTCCAGTAGGAAACACCGCTCCATCGCTGCGTGCTTTACGCATCCCCAGTTTTCTCTCCTGCGCAACGCTGCGATGAGCGCCAGCGTCAACGCCGCCGCCGGTGTAAGCGTTAGCGCCCGCTGCTTCACATCTACACATGGTTCCCTTTAGCGGAAGATGGTGTAATTTTTTATCTCTCCGCTCTCACTCCCTCTCCCATAGCAACAGCTGCGGGCGCGCGCGCTTATCCTCGCCCCTAGCAACCGGAGCAGGTGGTGCGGGCGGAGTAGCGGAGAGTGAGTGGAGAGGAGGAGCGCGCTCTGGGGTGTGAGGGCGCTCGCATCGCGGAAGCTCGGCGGAGCTCCCGCGTGTGTGGAGAGTGTAGCAGAGGGTAGGTGCAGTGCTTTTCCTTCTTCGAACCACAACCACCATATATAAATGGAGTGAAGCGCGCGTGAAATGCATTCGCATTTCCTCACGATTCCCTTCGGGGAGGTGGGGGCATTTTTTGTTTTCGCTTTGGCTACTGCATAAAACGGGCGGTTTGTCCTTGTGCCAAACACCTCGGTGGTCTGTTTACAGTGTACCGCGACAATATATATGTATATATTTATAAAAGCCACAAAGAACATAATTCAGAAAAATGTTTCCAACGCGCGGCATCGAACGAAGGACCTCTCGCTCCGCAGCGCGCGGCGCTAACCGCTGAACCACGAAAGCGCACGTCCTTCAGCGTTCAAACGGCGAGCTATTTATATACAGCGTGTTTTCAGCATTACCAGCGAGATGGCGCAAAGGGCGCGCTCGGCGGGGCTTTAGCTCGACGCCCCGCTCGTCGCGACGTGCGCGCTCATGCGCTCATCTCCCACGCGTGTACTTTGCCCCGTTGGGGTTAGATGCCCGTGCGCGCGCGCGCTCATCTCGCGGTGGGGAATAATTGTACGGAAAAGAATTGAGCGCAAAAAAGGACGGGACACAAGACAAGAAGACGACTACACGAGCGCTCGTGTAGTCGTCTTCTTGTCTTGTGTCCCGTCCTTTTTTGCGCTCAAATCTTTTCCATAATGAACCAACGCGCCCAACAAAGCATTCGAATAATTGTACGTCTTGGGCTTTCGCCGGAACGATTGTGTTGTAGTTACCGAGCGCACGAAGGTCATTTCGCTCGCTGCAGTCCTCCCGTTTGCGAAAACAGCACGCTTTTCAAACACAGCGAAGTAACAACTGTGACACTTGTTAGTTCGCGCTCGTCTGTACCTGTGAACACGTTTCGTGCGTCGTTTTTGTTTGAGCAGAGCGTTAAGTGTCGAGCTGTGAACGTTGCTAGTTCGCTCTCGTCCTGTGCGCGTTGTTTTCGTGCATCATGTGTGCGTAAGCAGCGCGCTGCACGTTTCGATCTGCTTGCCATTCGTCGCTTGACATTCCAATTTGTTGCTATCGCGTTCATTGCTTCGCCTTGTGGTGAAACTGTGACTTTTTTGCACCTAGAAATTCTCATTCTCTATCTGTATTTCTCTTTTGCTTTCTCTCTCTTTCACTCTTTCTTTCTCTCTCTCTCCGTACTCGGCGTCTCGCCCATCAGACTTATTGCATGCCGCGCCGGAGAAATCGGCGCTTGTTTTGGGAGCGAAGCAGAAGATGAACAGGACGAAGAGAGCGCTTGGCAGTTCATGGTGATGTTTTTCAGGTGACACCGCACAAACTACGGCGAGCTACGACAGCTTCGGGGCATAGAACAATTGGGACGCAGTACACTGAACGCTTCTTTGAAATATGTCGTGTTGGCGCACTAAGAGCGATCTGCCCGACAAGCGATGTGCTGGAAGGTCAAATGCCACGCTACTAAACTCGAGGACGCAGGTTCGAACCCCAAACCCCGGCGGCCACATCTTCATGGTGGTGAAAAGGTCGCGGGATCGAATCCCGGCCGCGGTGACCGCATTTTCGGCGGAGGCGGAAATGCTCGAGGCCCGTGTACTTACATTTAGGTGCACGTTAAAGAACCCCAGGTGGTCGAAATTTTCGGTCACATCGTGGTTTTGGGACGTTAAGCCCCCCTTAATTATTATTATTATTATTATTATTATTATTATTATTATTATTATTATTATTATTATTATTATTGTTGTTGTTGTTGTTGTTGTTGTTGTGGTGGTGAAAAGCAAGAGCACACGTGCAGGTAAATTTAGGTGCGCGTGAAAAAAAAACCCAAGTGGTCAAAATTAATCCGAAGTCCCCCCACTATACAGCATGTCTCATGATGATATCATGGTTTCGGTACGTAAGACTCCAGAAAATATTGTTTGCAGTCACAGGGTCAAATAACAAAGCACTGCGGGGTGATGATGATGAAACAAACCGGCTATTTATCACAGAAAGCGGGGACCTGCTCAAGCGACCGCACAAAGGACCTCTCGACACTCAGCGATACCACTGACAACGGATGTCTATAAATGAGCTTGGTCATGCAAACAGTAACTCAACTGGACAACTAAGTTGTAACTGAGTTCGAACAAGAGGCCAATAACTTATTGACGTCATGTGAGGTGTGCACGTTATAGATTGCACAATTTATAAAGTTTGGCAAGCCGGTAACAACACTTAAATGTGTAAGCTTAACAGTGGAAGCAATAACAATGTACAGCCGTCAGCACTGTTAACATGAACTGTCCGACGCACGGTCCGACGCATGGCCTCTCCTCGCATCGACTGACGTCAGCGCTGCCAAGCATTGGAGACGGTATGTTTGTTGCAACCATCAACAGATGGAGCGCGCGTCGATTTCGCTAGTAAATTTCTGTTTCACTTCTGCCTGACCGGTGGGTCGAATACACTCACTTGGCTGGCCCGTTTTCACCACGTTTCATGTCGTGGCGACGCTATCACGCGCGCCCATTAAATTCGTTGTCGTATGCTTATCTCGGCAATGAACTATTGCGTACAATATCTCCCACACCTTTCGAGTTTGAAATCGTGGCCTCCGCTCGAAAGAAATGATGCATTGGAAAAGCAGAGCAAACGCACGTTTATGGCATTTGTAAAAGTTGCCCAATAAATCAATCACAAATGTGGTGGTGTAGTTAATTTTTATTTTTAAAACAACATGCAGCCTGCACACCTCTAAATCTGTCCTTTTCTGAAGACATACTTTGAAAATCGTTGAAAAAAAAAAGTATGAAATGGAGGGTATGTTTGCTTCGAAGTTTGACTTCAGAGACATTTCTTGAATAATATGAAGGAAAGAAGAAAAAAATTATGTTATACTTCCATTTTTCAGTTTTTTGTTCCTTAATTCTAATCCGCTATGAAGCCGAAGCTGCAAGCTAGCCAGAGCAAGCACGGAGGTCCTTAAAGCTAACGTACGTCGACGCCCCGACCGTTAAGTTTGGGTCCAACGACACGCATTGGACAGTGTTTACGTTCTCGAAGCGGCAGCTTGCTGCTTTCTCATAGTAAAATTACAGCCGCTCGATTAAAAAAAAAAAGAGAGAGAGAGAGAAAGGTGCAGCGCCACAACCCTTGTTCTTGGTCTATTTTTGTTGTAAAGGCGCGTGGCTGTACGGCAACTAGCGCCAACGCGGATGGAACTGTCGAAATAGCGTTCACTCCCGTTTGTGCCCGTGTGTTGCAGAGCAGCGCAACAGGCCGCAATTTTTTTTTTTTTTAGAGGCGAAGTACCTTAGGGGCGAGGCTTGTCCGTCCACGGTGTCCGTTGTCACGGCTACACTAGAAACATAAGAGACATAAAAAAGGTCTAACAATTGACCAATACCAATCATAATTGTGACAAAACAATATAAAACACCTACAAGCACAAACCCTTTATACATGAACGTGCGTACACATTATCGATTTTAAGACCTAGCTTCGTCGTCGACTGTCGCTGTCCGCTGCTACGGTAAATTGAAAATCGTTGCTAAATTCGAAACATATGTGTGTATGGGAATAAAAGAAGGTTTATAATAGATAAACATCAATAATAATTGTGACTGAACAATATAAAACACCTACAAGCACAAACCCGTTATACTAGTCGGCGACTTTAACGTAGACATTATGGATCTTAGAACCTAGCTTTCTCGTCGACTCTTTATGTCACTTTATGTCACTCAATTTACAATATATGGGGCAACGCTCGGGTAACGTACGGTTACTCACCCATACGATACCCAGAGCTTCGCCCACTCGTCATGACTCACTTCGCGGAGATGCGTGGATGTTTTTAGGAGCGAAGCTCCTTAGGCCGGCACCCCGCCGGCGCCGTCGCCACCGTCCAAGCTCCCTGGCACGGTGCCAGCTGTGGCGTCTCCCCCTCACGCGGGAGGATAAATGAGCTTTCAGAGCGCTGGAACGCGGATGGCGTCTGCACGATGCGCAAAGCGCGAGAATACGAACGCATGCGAAACGGAGGCAGACTAGTCTCCCTCTCCCTCTTTCTTCGTCTCTGCCCTCTCCCCTCAAACCGGCGTACGCGCGTTCCCGCCACCGAGCGCAGCAGACGCTCTCCGCGCGTGCGGCACAAACAAGGCGCGCGGTGCAAAAAAACACGCACCCCTCTCACACCTGTCTCTCTCTTCTTGCGCTGCGCGCGCCGCACACTCACTCACTCAGTCGTTCCCGCCAGCGAGCGCAGCAGACGCTCTTCCCACCCACTCTCCACCCTACCGCCGTCATGAAAGCCAGTAGCGAGATGAGGCGCATAGTCGTTTGCGTCCCTTTTCTAAGGAGCTTCGCTCATCGATTGCGTTCGTACACGGAACAACGGCTTGTTTTTTTTTTTATCGAGCGGCGGTGGTGGAATACAACGTACTTTGAATCATATACCTGCTGACCTGCGAAGCTGGTGTTGGCGATGGTGTTACAAAGCATCCACCGCTGCGGAAGAAACACATGACGCACTCACCCACAGATCGCGTGCACCAAAGAAATAATAAAAAGTTTTCTATCCGGGGTTGGGGTTTGAACCCGGTTCGAAAGCGATTGCCATGACCTCTAGGCCACGTGTCTGTGCTTGTCCAATGTGAGCTGAAGCATACGAATGCGGGTTCTACCAACGATGCAATAAGCAACTGGGAAGCGGTACACTTGCTATGGGAGCTTCAATGAAATATTTCGTGTTGGCGTACTAAAATCCACCTGCTGGGTAAGCAATGCGCTGGACGGTAAAGTGCCGTGCTACTAAACTCGAGGAGGTGGGTTCTATTCCCGACCTCGGCGGCCCAATTTTCATGGTGCTGAAAAGCAAGAGCTACCGTGTAGTCAGATTTAGGTGCACGTGAGAAGAAACGCAAGTCTTAAAAAACATTCGGTAGATCCCACGTACCGTGGGAACTAGGGTGCCTCGATGTGCGCGCGCCTCCGAGGCACCCTAGTGGGAACTGATGTCATGCGAAGCATGCGGAGGGAAGGGAACTGTGATGCAATTTTTTTTTTGTTGAGCGAAACGTTACATAATGACGCTAAACAACTATACAAATGTTATACGCACATACATTTATGTTGAACAGTCGCATAGGTTTTATATAACTATTTGTTTACAGTTGCGTAACGATGCCAAGAGCAACATGGGTATTACCAACTCCAGAAGCGGTAAGCTGAAATGTAGCGCTTGTGCTTGCGATGATGGCAGCCCAGGATAATGCTACATAGACCAAGTTCAGGGGATAGCGCTTAACTGCAATTGACGCTAACCTGACGTGACGCCTGTATCATTGGAGTACATATGCAATGTTTATAAAATTAGATGGGCAGCACTGCAACCACAATTAACGTTTCACCAACATTACGCCTGCATAGGGTCTTTTTCCAAAGGTGTTCCGAGACGTGGCTTGACTGTGTGGTAGAATACTTTGATTGCCATGCAGAATGCTTGGGTTCGATTCCGGCTGAGACCATAACATATATTCTTTGCATTCGTCGCGTCAACGCTGCCGACGTTGGTTTTTCTTAACGCTCTCGCACTTAGTTTAACAATGTCTGTTCCCGCCGTTCCTCGGGAGACAATCTGTCAAAAAGCAGTGGCGCGTACCCGCGCCACTGCTTTTTGAAGCGGCACAAAAGAAACGGGTCGAAGAGACAGACGAAACGTTGTTTCAAACATGTTCAGTGCTCACAGAATGAAACGCTAAAGTTAATAGGGTTAAGTAACGTACGTATACTTTCGGCAAGGTTAAACAGCACGAAAAAACTTAGGCGCAAGAAAACGCGCTCACATAGGACCACGCCTGGTTCTGTGTGTGCGTGCTTCCTAGCTTTCTCGTGCTGTGTAACCTTGCAGGTGTCGCACCAACTTGCCCAAACCAAAGCACTCGCATACTTTCATTTTCATGGTCCAAGCCACATCGCTGCAAAATTGGCTCGTACACTTACATGAGAGCCAACATTATCTTTAGAGGCCATATTCGCAGCGAGGTGATGTGGTTAGCTCAGGCAATTGAGCATACCAGATCTTAAAGTTATCCTGCCGCGTTTCATGTCACTAGCACTGTAACAACCAGTACAAGGTAACACGTTATTACCTACAGTTTCTCATACTTGTTTGGATTGGTCCGTGACGGGTAACAGAAATGATTAACCATCATGTGCCCTCTTCGTCTTCCTCCTCGTCACCTTCCTCTTGGCTCCCAGAACACGTGCACCGATTTCTCCGGCCCGGCCTGAAATAACTTCGGGAGAACGAGTACAGAGAGAGAGAGAGAGAAAGAGATAGAAAAAAAAAGAAAAAGTTCTTTTCGAAAAATTTCTTGAAGATGCGGGATGCGAACCTGCGTAACCCAGGATCAGAAGGCGAGCACCGTAACCACTCGTCTATCCGGGCCGGCTAGCTAAACGTAACATAGCCTTGGATAGTATAGTATGCCAGTGGGGTGGGAGTGGGAAGTGAGGGTGACAATGAGAGAGGTCAGGGTGAGGAGGAGGGAAATGAGGAGGCGAGAGAGTAAAGCCTAGCATAAAAAGAAAGAGAAGAATATCAGAAAGAGATACAATAAAAAAAGAGAGGGTAATATGCAGACAGAAATAGAAGAGACAAAAAGAAAGAGGAAGCGAGAAATGAAGAGGGAGAGAGAAAGGGAAGAAAGAAAGACAAAGATAGGAGGAGCGATAAAGAGACAGAAAGGTATATAGAGAGAAAAAAAAGAAACAGAATTAAACAGAGGCAAAAAAGGCGGAAGTTAGAAAAAAGAGAGAAAAAGAAAGAAGAAAGAAAGAGGAACATAGACATGAACAAATGAGGCCACCAAAATGCGCGCGTCCTTCAGGCTTGGCACCCCTAGTGCGAGGCTGCCTCAATTTTTTTGTCTTTCCCGTAAAATTTTCTGGCTGACGCTTAAAAAAATTGCATTTGACCGAAAAAAAAAAATTAGACGAAGCTTGCGCAGCTTAGCCCAAGGTATGAAGCAGCAAAACTGGCCGAATCTGAAGAATAATCTGGCAGCTTCTAGGTTGTTTCTAGGCCTCAGCTAGGTCGTGCAGGTTGTTTCTAGGTTGATTCTAGGTCGTTGATAGACTTAGCTAGGTGATGCTATATATATAGGTTGTTTCTACGTTGATTCTCAGTGCAGAGAGATTCGAGTTGAAACCTTGGTTTCTCGCGCTGAAACCAAGCGTTCGCACCTCTCATAGATCTACAGGTACGTCGTCTTTGGCGTAAGCCGGTCATCGGGTCTTGTGGCAGCCCCCGTTGCCTTTCCCGTTCCCTAGTATTCTCTCGTACAGTGGGGATGGAAAGAAACGTGAACATGCGTCATACATATTCCGCTGTTTCGCATTTATTTTCAAGCGGTTGTAGCCTGAATGGGGATAAAGAGCCACTAGAATCCTCCATGGTACAATCAAGAACCACGCCGGCCTATTTTTATTGTCGCCAATTAAGGTCAGAGCGTCGTGAAAACAGCGCGCCGCGCTGTTCCTGTCCCCCCTGTACGTACTCGGTGTCTTCGGCTCGGCCGCCTTCACTTCGCAGCCATTCGTGGCGCAACCTATTGCCTTCTTCATTTTTAGTGGTTGGTTGGTTGGTTGGATGACCCTTGTTAATCTGGCGCAACCCACCATGGGGGATCGGCCATGAAACGGGCGGTGCCTTGTTATATAAATGAATTTGTTAATATTCTTAAAATGTTTAGCAATAGATAGTGGACCAGTAATGAGTAGTCGGATTTACGCACTTTCTATGGCACGTACCCGCTTGTGATGATGATAGTTTTTGCGTAGGCCGCATGCAACATGCCCGTGGGCCGTACAAATTACGGCTAGCTTAAAACGGCTTCACTGTAAAAACTTTGATTCAGGCCCCTTAATAAATTTGGGCAATCTTTTTTTCTAACCCACGAGAAACCCATGAGACACAAACAGCGCTCCGTCTGTCCCAGTCGGTTTAAGCAATTCTGTTTAATAATTGCAAGAACACCCGTGCATTTAATTTTAGGTGCCCGTTAAACCAACGGAGGACGTCGAAATTAATACGGAGCCTCCCGCTATACGGCTTGCCTCATAATCAGGTCGTTGTTTTTGGCGCGTATAACCACATAATTTATTGAATTTGTTGTCATATGCCATCAAGCCGGTATGACCCTTACCACATCGTTGACGTTTGCCGACTGCAAGCGTATGCGATAAGTTATCAAAAAAAAAATGTTCGGGCCACGCAGTTCCCAAGTCGTTAACAATTAAAATTTTCTGCTTCCACTTACCACGCACCGTCCGATTTTTGTATCATTATTCATAGCGGCGACTTTTTCCATGCTCTAGTACTTTCTTTTCAAGCGACGCCACCATCGATTCACCGAGCACGAGGTGTGGGAAGGGAACGGAAAATTTCCGTACTGCTTTTCTTTATTTCTTCAGGACGACTCTTCTAATTACTTTTCTTTTTTTTTTTTCATCCCGAGGCACGGATGCTTCAAGACACGCAAAGCGATAGCGCGTGCTCGTACGAACTCTCGCAAGCACGCACACACGAGCACGTGAGAGCGTTCGACGAATGAAACACGATACTGCGCTCGTTCGATCAGTAGTTTATAGAGACGCCGACGCGGAGAAGGGGATGCGCTTCTCAAAGAAAGAAAGAAAGAAGGAAAGAAAGAAAGAAAGAAAGAAAGAAAGAAAGAAAGAAAGAAAGAAAGAAAGAAAGAAAGAAAGAAAGAAAGAAAGAAAGAAAGAAAGAACTGGCGCAGTCATGGGGGCTAGTGGGCGGCTCAGCCTCCCCCCTCACCCCAGATTTCTCAGTTTGGCATGTGTAGATATATACACCCATACAAACGCACGCACGATCCCATATAAGGGGTGGTTGAACCCTCCTCCCTCCTACCCCCCCCCCCCCCCCCCCCACCAGAAAAAAATTCTTGCAACATCACTGATAGATAGATAGATAGATAGATAGATAGATAGATAGATAGATAGATAGATAGATAGATAGATAGATAGATAGATAGATAGATAGATAGATAGATAGATAGATATGCTCAAAGTCACAGAAGTTTGCTAAGAAATGCTTTGCATTTAATATACCATAAACCCAAAATAAAGCGACGCTAAACAATCCAGAACAACCTATTGACCGTATAACTAACGAGGTCTGTCTATTTCCTGAAGCAGAAAGTATTTCCGTTTATTATTCAGTCTAAAAAATTGAAGGACACTTTGTACATTCCAAAGTGTGTTCGGTGAAAGCTTGTGGCCATTCGACTGACTATGCCTTGTCTTTTTTCTTTTACACTGTCAGTGGGATGGCACACAAACCGAATGTGTTCGTGTTTTCTTTTTTAATTTTTTACCGCGAATCGCAGCGAGACGCGAGACTAATCTGCTTCCGTTGGCATGCATATCCGGAAGCGAGCTGTAAACTCTGTCAGCACGAACACTCACATATGGCCCATATCCAATGGCAATGCATAGAGATCACGGTAATATACCGAGAGGACAGTATAGGACCGGATCTTCTCGAGGAGCGATGGCTGAGCTCGCTGGCTAGCTCAGACCTGCGCGACCAACTGTGGGCAATCCAGCGGGCCTGGACAACGGTGGAAAGGCTATGCCTCACCACACGTAATGCTCGGGTGGCCTGAGCCCGGGCCGGCAACTTGGCAGCTGCTTTTCTGAATAAAGTCTTTTCCGTCCGTCCGTCCACATGCGTTCGTATTTTCTCGCGCTTTGAGCATCGTGCAGACGCCATCCACGTTCCAGCGCTTAAATTGACGGACACTTTGTAAATTCCACAGCGTGTTCCGCGAACGCCTGTGTCCATTGAGACGGGGTCGGTCAGAATAGAACGCGACGCGCGCGTCTCCCTCCTTGCATGGTTGGAAACGCAGGGCACAGAGCCGCTACACAAGCAAAGCGCCAGCGCTGTAGATTCCGACGCGACCGGCGTCCGTTTGCGCACCCCGGCGGCCACCTGGCACCGTGCCAGGGCTCGGACGAATGGAAGGACGGACGGATGTGAGCATGAGACATTAAAGGCTTTCGCCTTAAAAACGGTAAAAGAAGTAACATTACGGGTGGAATAGTTGAACTACTACTTGGTGCGAACGCATCTGCTGCATAAGTCCCTCTAGCCTCCACAGCATTGCACCTGATGTATGGAACGGAACATACAGATGTCGCGTTCAGTGCACATGCGCACATTTTTTACTCATGCGAACGCCGCAAAGAATAAGCGGACGCACAGCTCTCGCGTACACATATTTCCTGAACCTGACATCATTTAGAGTACCGTATGCACTCACCCACGCAAAGATAGTACGCTGTCTCTGGCTGGTGGTGTGCACAGTCTCAACACCGACAAGTGGACCGCAGATAGAGTCGAAGCTCTCTCTAGCAGTGCCTCATACGTAATGTTATGGAGCTTCCATGATTGCTCTAGTTGATACTTTGATTTCGCCAATATATCTGCTTAGCTTTGGGGGAAGTTTCACTGTAAATGCTTCGCGAGAAAATTCCTTGATCTTACTCTTTATCCTTTTATTTAAGGTTTTGCTCTAAATTGGGACGTCGATGCACATGGTGATAATTGATGACAAAATATCAAACAAACAACCGTGTGATCTCGCGGGTAACATTTCCATACAACCGTACCACATAACCGACACAACATCTGTACCACTTTAGAGGACGGAAAGAGTACCTTTGGAAAATAAGGGTAGCGGTGGCGTACTGAACTGCCATAGAGCGAGGCGAGATGGCGCTGCAAGTACTATCATCATAATTAGACTAACGCATTTGTGCTGCTGGTTTGCGCTGGTCGCAAGCAAATAGATAGATAGATAGATAGATAGATAGATAGATAGATAGATAGATAGATAGATAGATAGATAGATAGATAGATAGATAGATAGATAGATAGATAGATAGATAGATAGATAGATAGAAACTAAAGAGTGCTTACAGTACGCAAAGAAATGCTTCATATTTAACATTAGTTGAAGTATAGGGAGCACCTCTTCTCCCATTTGAACCCACTAGGGGCGCCTATGGATCGTATTCGTAGAAACAGTGCACTTGATATAGTGCACTAGCAATGATAGATAGATAGATAGATAGATAGATAGATAGATAGATAGATAGATAGATAGATAGATAGATAGATAGATAGATAGATAGATAGATAGATAGATAGATAGATAGATAGACAGATAGATAGATAGATAGATAGATAGATAGATAGATAGATAGATAGATAGATAGATAGATAGATAGATAGATAGATAGATAGATAGAAACTAAAGAGTGCTTACAGTACGCAAAGAAATGCTTCATATTTAACATTAGTTGAAGTATAGGGAGCACCTCTTCTCCCATTTAAACCCACTAGGGGCGCCTATGGATCGTATTCGTAGAAACAGTGCACTTGATATAGTGCACTAGCAATGATAGATAGATAGATAGATAGATAGATAGATAGATAGATAGATAGATAGATAGATAGATAGATAGATAGATAGATAGATAGATAGATAGATAGATAGATAGATAGATAGATAGATAGATAGATAGATAGATAGATAGATAGATAGATAGATAGATAGATAGATAGATAGATAGATAGATAGATAGATAGATAGATAGATAGTCAATGCGATAACCATGGTGCAAGAGATGATCGATACGATTTGATTACCGGGTCGGATGTTTACACTCTAGCCGATCTGGTCATCTCGCGTTTGTATTCGTATAACGGCAAAGCAAATAACATTTTTTGAGCTGCACAAACGGATCAGCGGGACCACTCTATACAGGTGCGTGGTTTTTCGCACTCCTTCGCCGCCGTGTGGAAAAAGCCGCGTGCTATGTTTCAAAGGAAATGTGTCGCGACTGCAGAGCCACTGCGTTGTTCCTCAAGGGAACAGGAGATGTGTTTAGTTTTGCGAAAGCAGGGTGTGTTAAATAAGCTGGGTATTCGAGATATTTCGCCTTCTGACGTATCGGCTAGGATTCATCATTTCAAGAATCTTGGCGTTATGTCTTGTCTAACCAAAACATGCAGCTATTCACTCTTGACTTTTGATTCACTCGTGAAGATCTCTTGACTGGCACCTCCTTCCTGAATTCGTGGTCTTGTTACAGTTTGTATTGCCGTAATACAACTTATCTGTTCTCACTATAGGTAACCTCTATTTTTAGCTAACATTGCATCAGCAATCAAAATCGTGTGTTTATAGTCTACTCTTCAATGATGCCCTTGGCCTAGGGGATATTAACAAATAAAATAAAATTAAATGAACGATTGTTCATGCAGTTTTCAAAGTAAGTTCAAAATTTTCGGATAGTGATATCACTAAAGCCAATACATATAGGCTCCGAAAAACATCGACTGCATCATCTGTGCTACGGCAGGTAGATAAAAAGGCCTAAAAAGGAGCAGCAAATGTACGCAGCGTTTTGTATGCTAGTTGTTCGTGGATTATTGCTATAAAATATTTTAACAATGCAAAAAGACAGAGCACCCAGGGAGACAGAGACAGAGCGCTGAACTCGCAACTGCTTTTATTGCTTCGAACGCAAGGCCTTTTCCTGGCAAGAATCAAAACAACGGAATGGTGATTCGATGAAATACGACGTTGAAAATGCCTTGTGAGGACACGTTGCCGAAAAGGACAATAAAGGAATGGTGACAGCGCAGACTAAAATCTTAAGGCCTCAAGCACGTCATGATATACGCTCTAAAAAAAAAAAGAGTCAAAAGAGGGTCATGGCACCATGGCACTCTTCGGTTATCCTTTTGACACTTTTTCGAAGGTAGAAGCAGAAGAAAAGAGGCTTAATATTTCTGCAAGAGTCATTTGACTCTTGTGAGCCGCGTTTTGATTGGCTTCCGTGCTGAAGGCGCCGCCGTATACGCCATACATATTGCGTGGTTGGCGTTCCGCGCCGTTGTGGCGCTATGGCTCGCCAACGGAAGCGGGGCGTTATTTGCATTTTAATAACGCGTTTGTCGATGACTTTGGGTAGTTTAGTGTTGAAGTGAAACATACGTTGGGTGAATCAACAAATAACTTTTTAATGCACTGGCAAACCTGCATTCAACCGAATGGAAGCTACTTTGGAGACAATGTTAAAAAGTAAATATGTGCTTTCTTTTATAGTTGCGCATATTTTCGCGGAGAAGTGACTTTTTCAACTACCCTTCTTATTTGGGTGACATTTTTTATTATAATTAAAATATTTCCCAGAATAAGAAATTCATTAAACTTCCGCTTCTCTTGGGATTCTTCGCAAACGTCGGGCCGCATTTTTGGGGGGGCTTCTTTTGTGATGATTCTTTCCTTGTTAGCTCCGTAGCATCTGGTAACTTTGTGCGTGGGTTGCATGTCTTGTAGTTTTGTGTTCGAGGGAACATGCGCATCTTCGCTTGCGGTGATGTCATATTGTACTGGGTGTCGTTCAGGCGCTCGCACTCGCATGTGCTTATCTGAGTAAGGATGGATTACGTTTGTAAAACACGCCGTCACTAACCACTCAAGGCGTGCCCCTGACTGCCGGAGGATGCGCCTGCGTGACGGAATATGCCGGCGCAAAACCGGTCTTATTCCAGTAGCAAATTTTGAACCGATTTCTCAGAAAAGAAATACTGCAAGACAGCAGCACCATTGTGGTCTCGACGACGTTTATTCGACAGAGTCGCCTAACCAACCTTTCGAATGAAGAAGACGCTCAAAGTGATGATGATTATATACAGGTGACGAAGATGAAGGACAAATGCTGTGAATATTGCGCTTACAATACTTTCATTCGTGCATAGCCTATGCGTATTGCGAAACGACGTTCCCACCTTCTTTTACATGAAAAAAGTGTTTTCGTTGCGAAATTATTTGAAGCGAAACACTCGTGTCAGATGTGTGTACAGTAACGGCTTATTGCACAAAGGGTGGTTTTAAATCCAAATAATCGGTGTGCGTGTGTTAGTTATTCCCAGAATCCGGATCGCTTCTCCCGCCTTTTTTACTCCAGTTGACAGCCACACTCGGAGGAGCGGAGGTGCCGCCATGGTCTGGCGCCTCGCCACTCATGATGGGAAAGTCGTCAGCGCTGTCCGCTTTCAACGAGGCATTCAGTCCTACATTTCCTTTGATTGGACAAGACAACATAAGAAAAGAGGTGAGTGGCACCCACGCAATGGAGCCTTAACCGATTTCGTTTGTTTTTTAAAAGAGCCTCACATTATCTTGTGAGGCAAGTGTGTTACCAAGAGACATGTTACAAAAGCTACTATTTGCCAGTTGTGTTTTACACGATAACTTAAAAAACAAAGAAAACAGAACAACAAAAAAAAAGAATCAACATCTTTGCACAGCGCAAGAAAACGAGGACGTAGGGAGGACACAACACGGGCGCTGACTTCAACTAAATTTTATTAGCGAAAACGCTGAAATATATACACATGATAGCAAGCAGCACAACACAGCACAAACGCGCAACCCATTGCGTCACAGCCAGATAATCGATTTCTTTTTCAGTGAGCGCAACAGAAGGCATGCTAACACAGAGGTCACCCAGCAGTTAATGGCCAGCTGTCAAAGCCTGTGTTCCTTAACTCCTCTGTGAAACAAGGCTGTCCGTTGTCGCCAATGCTTTTTGCTCTTTACTTGGAGCCACTGTGCTTAAGCGTAATTCGATCTAGCAACGTCCACGGTTTCAGTGTTTATGGGAATGAGGTAAAAGTATTGGCGTATGCGGATGACCTAGCGTTCTTTTGTACAGATCTTTCCAGTATAAAAACGGTGGTGTCAACAATCCGGGAATTCGGAACAATTTCAGGGGCACGAATGAACTTTGCAAAAAGTTTGGGACTGTGGTTTGGCCCATGGACCTTATAAACCAACCCATTTCGAGGGTATTGAATGGTCTTGTGTGCCACCAAAATACCTAGGCGTTCCTTTAGATGCATACAGATCAAGCGCACATTACTGGAAAGAACGTGTACCCACCCTAAAGCGTTATGCCCAGACGTTTATTCCGCATAACCTCTCTATCTTTGGCAGAGCTAAGGCATGCAATCTGTTTCTGGCAACAAAAATATTCTACGTACTGCAAATAATTTATTGTTCCAGGGTTTACATTCAGAAGTTTCACCGAATATTTGCTACCTTCATTTGGTCATCAACCTATGAAACAATGAGGCGTGACAATGTTTGTAGACCAGTTTGCGCAGGTGGTTTCGGGTTGCACCTCTTTATTAGACAGCTGGTGTCACGTTTTTTTTTTCTATTTTTGGGACTGTGCCCGTCCGCTGCTTCGAACATTCTTGCAAGTGAATTTAGCCGATGTTTTACCAAACTTAGTGGTATCTACAAATTTTGTGTCGCCTCCCTATTCGCAAGAATTCATGCGTGAAGTATACGAATCAGTGCGCTTTCGCACATCCAGAGTGGGGATTGGCGCGTCGTAAAAAACGTATCGTACCGGAAAGATCAATGCGAACATACGTGGTCGCCAGCTACGCAAACTGACGATACAGCCGTTACGCGATACGACATTTATGAAAGATGCGACTGCAGTCTGAACGCGGCTTAAGATGCATCCTCGCTTTGGAGGCTAGCGAGACTTCTTGCGGTAGATGCTTTCGCTCCAAGAAGTAGTTCCATTATTTCAGCACCCGTAATGTGATTTCTTTTCTCGTTTATAGACTGAGAAATAATTGAAAATGCTTTCTTCTTTAGGAGATGTACAAACCTCGTTATTTATACGCTCGTCATTAGCTTGTTCTGTATTGTTTTACCGTCGCTTTGTTTTAGATGTGAAGCATCTTATGGCGAAGCTTAATCCGGTGGTGGTGGTGGTGTGCCGGCGTGACCACCCTTACTGAGCATGCGCAAACCTTTAAAATAAAAATAAAAATAAAAAACCTCCTCTCCCCCCTCTCTCTCCTCTAGGCATCCCTCCCCGCGGCAACCACACCCTCACTGCGCATGCGCCTCCCCTCCTCTCTCCCCTCCTACGTTCCCCCCCCTCCCTCCTCTAGGCATCCCTGCCCGCGGCGTCCATACTCCCACTGCGCATGCGCGTCCCCCCCTCTCTCTCCTCTCCTACGCTCCTCCTCTCTCCTCTAGGCATCCCTGCCCGCGGCGTCCACACTCCCACTGCGCATGCGCGTCCCCCCCTCTCTCTCCTCTCCTACGCTCCCCCCTCTCTCGCCTCGCGACGCCGACGCAGGCAGCGTCTGCTAGCGAGTTTCTTGGTTGAAAAAACCGACTGCTCGCGCTGCACAACCGTTCACTGGCCACCCCGTATATATGGCAATGGATCTTGACCTCCAAGGTGGTGCCGGTGGGAGATTTCTCCAGTGCGTTGTTGAACAATAAAAATTCGCAGCGTGCGCGTTAACTAAAAGCGGACTGCGGGTCTCTGTGTCCAGTCGGAGTCTTCTGTCTCTCATTGCCCATTAGCAGCGATTGGCATGTTCCAGTAGGAAACACCGCTCCATCACTGCGTGCTTTGCGCCTCCCCAGTTTTTCTGTCCTGCGCAACGCTGCGATGAGCACCAGCGTCAACGCCACCGCCAATGTAAGCGTTAGCGCCCGCTGCTTCACATCTACACATGGTTCCCTTTAGCGGGAGATGGTGTAATTTTTAGTTTCTGTATTTCATTTGCAGCACGTCGCGACGCCTCAAGCGTAGGCTCGTGCTCGGCTCGCACGAGCGGTTAACAACTACGAAAGCGAACAGCGAGACACGCGGATTGAACATTTTGCCGACCCAACTGCCTGCATAGCTCACAGCGTTGCGAGTGATGTGTGAAACGGAGTGTAGAATCTGCAGAGCAGTGGTTCGCCTGACCGTCAGCGACGTTGGCGTCCTCGGGCAGGCGCGCGCTGGCGTTCCAAACATGCAGCCTGCTCGGCTTCCGCGGCGGCAAAGGAAACTTTCATTCGTGATACGGTGGCACCCTCCCCCCCCCCCCCCCTCGTTTCCTTCTTTCTCTCCCTCACATCTCTCCTCAACCTCACTACCCTTTCCCACCCCCTGGCTATTGTCACGTGGTCGTGACGTTGACGAAGGCAGCAGTCGGCGTGTTCAGGACTGAACTTTTTATTTGGGCGAACGTGTGCCCGGAAAATGAAAAGACAAACTACAAGCAATGCACGCTGTACACTAATAGCGGCGGGAACAGTCGTCGGCCGTCGAGTAATCTGATCTACGGTGAGGTGCGTCGGCATTTATACATGCATCATGGAAAATCGGATCTTTATCCCTGGTGCTCGCGTAAGCTCTCGAATAAACTTGACAATTCGCGTCCTGCGCGTAATATTAACTGGAGCATCTTGAACTATTGCGAAGCTTCACAAACATTGCGGCGCGGTCTGCGCCGAGCATTGCTATAGCAGTCTTCGTGGCTGAAAACTTGAATACATGGAAACTAAAGTTCATAAACGCGCGTGGCACTATAATCTAGTATACACGGCCTATGCTATGCTCTACACTATACCCCTTCCTTCTTTCCCTCCTTCTCACCCTGAGATCAGTCCTCCTCACCATCACTTCTCTTTCCCACACCCCCTTGCTTTCACACGTGACATGGCTATGCTATGCTTAACCCTCCCCATCCCTCACAAAGGGAAAAAAATAGGAAGAAAAATAGAAATAAATATAATTAAAGAGAGAAATAAAGAAAGAAGGGAACCGGAAAAGAGAAAAAAAAGATAGAGAGAAGGACAGAAAGAGAAAGCCGAGGAGAACCAAAGAAGGCTCAGCAGCTCCCTACTTCCTTGAAGCTCGGCACCACTAGTGCGAAGCTGCCTTAATTTTTGTCATAGGCGAACAGCGTAGATAAACACGAAAAGGATTGTAAACTGCGCATCTATGTGTGACCTATTTTGATGATGTAAGACAAGCTTTCATATTTCCCAAGGTTCGCCACGTGTATGAGACCTCGTCGGGAACTATGCGAATGTAATAAAGGGAAACAAACCATTCTGACCCATAGCACTGGCGTATAGTTTCAAGAATCCCCGTAAACTGCAAAAACCGACGAATGTCTCAGTCATGAAAGCTTGGAGGACTAGGGAACCTTCATATGCGCGCGCGCCTCCGTGACGGAGGCGCGGAGGCGCGCATGAAGGCTCCCTATGGAGGACGCTTGAGCGTCGCCCTTCAATAGTCGAACGCGATAGCGTAATCGGGCCCCGTGCACACTAATTGGTTCCAGTCGTTCTGACCTACAAGCATTGGTTCTGTTTTCTTTTTTTTTTTCACGTTTGGATGTATCGTATGAATGGGCGATGTGGCTGTATTGCTATCACGTCACGAATATCGTCACGTCTCACTCACGGCGACTTTTACGAGGCTACTTTTAGGGGCGAAGCTCCTTAGGGCATAGGCAAGTCCCGCGCCGTCCGTTGTAGCCACCGTATAGTGGAATGTACCCACTACACGTGATAACGATGACGATGACACTGATGACCATGAAGAATAAGCGCGTTCCAGACCACACATTTTCTTTCTGCCATGGATGAAAACGATCGTGAACGCGCTCTCGCCCTCGAAAGGCAAAACGGCAACGCCGACAACAAACGTTCCCCTGAGCATAACGTCATATATGACGAAAACAAAATAAGGGGAACCCCCTCCTTGTGGTCCGTAGAGCTCTTGGAACAAAATCATCATGTACCCCATTTGTAAATAATAAAACATTGTGCATATACTTTATCAATACGTAAATAATGAAACAGTGTGTATATACTGTATGTATAATCACACCACACCCCCCGCGTTTGTGTGTCAGGTCTTGGGCAAAATTTACGGAGGATTGACGGTTTACCAGATTACCTCCGGAGCTTCGCCCTCTCATCATCATTCACTTCGTGTTTTCGTGATCTCCAGGCAAGCCTATTTTCGGCACGCGTTATTTCGTGCGTGATTTGTGTCTTCAGCGTTTACGCTACTAAGCGCAACATGAGGATCAACTAAGATTTGTTCCTATTATTATAGAATGTCCGCAATATGATGAACAACGCGCTCAACTGAGTGATCGATTGAACCGCCTCGACAGACGACCACTTACAATTGGCAAAGTGCTTGGACCATGGCCACATCCTGATAATAAAAGGCGGGCAGTGAGCGCTCTTCGTGATTTTTTAATGGACACAAATTTAAGTGAACTGTCTATAGTTCTTATTGCTCCTTGCCATAGCGTTGAGACATTAATGAGCATATCTCATAGTAAAGATGCAAGTGCATAAAAAAATTATCTGTACGGACTCTATCGGCGATGCGACAACGCTGTATGAAACTGCACTATGCCCATAGACTGTGTTAACGCCCTATATTGTATATATGTTCATAGTGCTTCTGATTATTTTTTTCTTCTTTTATTCTTTTTAATTTTTCTTATCTTTGGTGTGTATCTTGTATATTACTATCATGATGTTCGGCATAGCCGGCTCTAACGTAGCCTACCTTACAATATTTTTTCATATATAAATAAAGAAAAAAGAAAAGGTTTGTTCCACGAACCAATTATATATAGTGCCAAAGCTTTTTGGACAATATTATACGCGTTCGTTATTAGACGCCGAACACATTCTCCTATATACCTCACTAGTCACTATAGAGACTGGAAGTCTTCCGTATACGGAAGACTCTCAGTGTGACAAAGCGGATGTGCTATTCGAACTCCCGACCTACAGACTGTATCTAAGAGCGGAGCAAGAGGCATCTCGTAAAAGCGGAATTGCTTTATCGAAGGCAAGTTGGCTTGTGGAATCGTTGGATGCAACCGGAGGTATCCCACGTTCGACTACTGTTGACAACGTTCAGTCGACCCGCCGGGATGGTCTAGTGGTTATGGTGCTTGACTCCTGGTCCAAAGATGGCGGGATCGAATGCCGACCGTGTTGGCCGCACTTTAAAATTCTAGGGGACCTGTGCACTTAGATTTAGGTGTACATTAAAGAACGCCAGGTGGTTGAAATTTCAGAAGACCCTCCACTACAGCGACTCTCATGATCATATTTTTTCGGGACTGTGAAACCCCAACAATTAGTACTAACATTAAGCCACGTTGCCACAGTAGCTCAACGTCGTTCTGTTCAACTAAAGGTTGCGCGTTCGATCCCTACTGCGGCGTACTTTTTACTATGGGACGATTGGGGCGGAATTCATTAACGCCCACGCATTGAGAATTCAGCGCAAGCGGCTGAACTTACTCCTGACTAAACACAGCTGGCACTCGACTGCGCGCCGAGCACGTCGGACTGTAAACGCGCACTTAAACGAGTGCGCGCTTTCGCTGGTTGGCGCTCACTCCGTTCCCGTACATTGAAGGTGGTCGACGGCCACCAATCATATTCTCGCACACTGAGTGCGTTCACAGAGTCTAGCTTTACATAAAGGGACACCGACGTTTACCGAAACTTTATATTCCACACAGAGTTGCCATCACGAAACGTCAACCCAGCTTGGACCAATACGTCGCTGATGTCAAGGACACACGAAGATTCAAGGACACATCAAGGACACACAAAAATTTGATTTTATATTTCCTTAATGACCCCTTCTTTCCTTAATCACCTTAGTATACAGATAAGAATTTTGCCAATTCGGAGATACATACATGAATGAGTGCTACCGGTTCTGGCTAGAGTGACCTGTTCTGGTTCTTCACCAAATTTAGTGAGCAGGTGATTTCGGCGACGTGATGGAGCAGGCCGTTCCTTCCAGCCTACGATCAGCTCAAGAAAGATGACAAAGAACTCGCAGCAGGGTTGCCAACCGTAGGGTAATTACCCTACTCGTAGGGTACTTACAGGATTTTTCCGGCACCATGGGGTAGAAGGGCGGTAATACGATTTTCTTATCAGGCGTATGGTAATTTCCACTTTTCGCTCGTCATTATCAGCGAAATATGTAGACAATCGACGCGACATCCCCGAGGGTGATATTCCTAAATACACCCGAAAGCCAAATCTTTCTGTGAACAAAACTGTAACTGTCTTAATCCACATGTCGACACCAACGTAGGGCCGACGCGAAAGGTAATACGTCAATCTTTCAAGGGCGTGGCGATAAATACGATCGACGAAGAAGACGAAGAAGGAGGTAGCTATCGCCTGCGAATCATCTTAGGTGAGTGCGCAAGTTTTTTCGATGACAGTAGACGGGGGGATGAAAGAATGTCCCCTTGAAAACGGGCGGAGACCTGTGTTCGACAAAGATCATGGTTTGGTTTGGTTGTCCTATTGGTCTATGGCACGTACCCACTCTGGGGGATGGGCCAAGAATGCGTTGTTGAAATTTAAAAGGTTATTCGAAAAATGTTAAAAGGTTAAATAATATTATAAGAAAAAAAAGAGAAGAAATAGTAATAATAAGTAATACATCAAATTTATACTTAAAAAAAATCTGCTGTTGAGCTCGTATTCCAGACTGCCGTATTAACCTGATCGTAGCACTTTTGATTTGATGAGATTAGTTTGATTTTACCGCATTTTAATAACGAATGTTTTTGAAGGCAAGATTAAAATGGTACACGTTTAGAGGTTTGCATGAAATTACACACAGCATCGAAGGCATCCCTATGGCAGTATCCCAACCCTGAGGCACCAAAGCTTAGCACAATGTCTTCAGTTAAGTTTAAGCCTATTTTTGAAAGCGGAGTAATGAGCATTCGTGATCTAATAAGTGAGTATCTGCGACATGACAAAAAGTAATGCGCAATATTTTCTGATTCTCCGCAGAATTGGCATAGGGGCGATATCGTCAGACCAGCTCTGTGTAAGTATAAGTTTAATGGGGGGGGACACGGCATCGAAATCTGGTGATTGTAACTTCAGATTGTCTTGATTGGCTCCAATGAGACTTCCATGGGAAGTTTAGATGCTTGTATTCCGTCCACGTTGTTATTGATTCCATTCTATCAGTGTGAATTGCCAATTTTCTATATCTAATTGCGGTGAAATATTCTACCGCTGGAAGAACCTGGATTATTGGGAGGTCTAGCGATGCACGCGCTAAAGCGTCGGCCATTTCATTTAATTTTAATCCACAGTGACCTGGGACCCACACTAATTTTAGGTGCTTCAGCTGAGACGGAACTAACAACCGAAACGTATTGAGGGCGCTAGAGTTATGAGAAGCTGATAGAGCTGTGCATACAGAGAGCGAATCAGTTATTATGACTGCCCTGATCTCGTCCGTCGGGAGTTTTCGCAGTGCCATGATGACAGCCATGAGCTCAGCTTCGAAAACCGGAGTAAAATCGGGTAACCTCACAGCAAATGACCAGCCGAGCGAATGGGAGACAATCCCTACGCCTGCCCGTTCTTCGTTCACGGAAGCATCAGTGGCTATTATGTTTCGTGTTTGTTCATGTATCAGAAAATCCTCTAACCTGTTCTCTAAGAATTTGTGGGATTGAAATTTAGATTTCGGAGGAAAAATCTCCTCGTAATCTATCACTAGAAACTGATTTGGGCTATTGGTTGCAATTAACTCTCTGATGTTGACATTTATAGTTTCCAGTTTCTTTTGTACGAAGATTATCTGTGGTGTGTGAAAACGTGGCCAATGAGCGAGAAACAAAGAATCTGAGTCACTGATGAAAACATATTCCGCTCTTCTTACCGGCAAGCTATAAAATTTTAGAAATGTCTGTACTGTTAAAACGCGGAAACGACAGAGCAATGAAGGCAGACGCGCTTCCTGATACATAACAGTAACTGCTGCAAACCTGGGGGAGCCCCATACACAAGCGCAGAGCTTCCCGCTCCAAGATAATCAACGGCTTAATTTTGTAAGCTGGTCCGCCCGAGAACAGCACACATCCAAATTCTAATATTGGACGCATATACATCTTATATACCATTAACATGGTGTCCCTACGTACACCAAATTTGCGATTGCTCATTCTGCGCAATAAGCCCAAAGCCCGTTGCGCCTTAGCTGCTATGTACTCGATATGTGGACTCCAGTTAAGCTTTTCATTGTATAAAACACCCAAATATTTTAGAGAGTCTACTTGCGGAATGGGTTCCTGTTTGTATGCAATAGAGAGTGAAATCGGACCAGTTATAGGAAACGTCAGGAGGGCACTCTTGTTTACATTTAATGTCATTGCGATCGACTGAAGCCATATTTCCAGCATATTCATGTAGATTTGTAATTTTTGCTGTAGAATGTAAATATCACTGTCGGCTGCAAAAAATGCTATATCGTCTGCATACACATAGACATAGATATCCTGACAGGTTGGTATGGAACTCATTAGTATATTAAATAAAAGTGGAGATAGAACCGCTCCTTGGGGAACTCCGCGACTCTGTTTGTATTTAGATGAAGAGCACCCATCCTTGACACAATAAAATTCCCTTGATTTTAAGAATTCTGCTAACCACGCCGTCATATATTGTGGGAAATTTAAGATCTGTAGCCTGTTAAGTAAAATGGAATGCTCAACGCTATCGTATGCTTTCGCAATGTCAAGTGTCACAAGTGCGGCGTATTGTCTTCTTTTTCTAGCAAGTTGTATACGGCTCTCTAAGTCTGCATGTGCACACCAGATTGAACAATCGGATCTAAAGCCAATTTGCTGTGGTTTTAATATTGACTTATGTTCCATCCAAATAGTTATTCTGCCATGCAGGACCCTCTCTATGAGTTTAACCATGTTAGAAGTCAATGATATTGGTCTAATATTTTCTATGTTAAAACCTGATCCCTGTTTCTTAGGTATCGGAATTATCTTCGCTAGTTTCCAATCATAAGGAATCCAGGCATGAGTTAAAGAATAATTTACAACATTAAGAATTTCACTAGGAGATAACTTGAACAAAATTTTAATCATGTGTACTTTAATTCCATCTGGGCCAGGAGCTGAAACGGGTAACTGCTTAATCACGTGGGATAGTTCGGACATTGTAACTTTGTCAAAATCAGTCGTGATTGTACGATTTTGCCAATTATTTGGTATAGTCGATGCGAATCTACCCTCCAGTCCTTTAGCGATTAACTCGAGAGCAGTAGTCGTTTCCGCTGGTGATAGGAGTTCGTAATCCGGATTTTCTTCTTCTTCTTCTTCTTCTTCTTCTTCTTCTTCTTCTTATTATTATTATTATTATTATTATTATTATTATTATTATTATTATTATTATTATTATTATTATTATTATTATTATTCCAATAGGGCCTAATCTTAAGTGAATTATGGTTGTCTTCCTACAAAAAAAAAAAACCTTATAAATTAAAAGCCCGACTTTCTGCGCCTTAGCGCCGATTAACCTTAGTTTTCCTGCTTTTTTTTTTGCTACCTGGCTACTTTACCGCCACCAGTCCTCCGATCACCTCTTAGTTATTTCTGTTGCGAACCTGTTTACCTTTCCAATGTTGTCCCTAAGGCCCAAGGGTTCATGTAGGCTAGTGCCCTAACATGAACCCGGGTGGATGTCCTCACAATCAATGAAGACATAGAGCACTGCACGGGCTCGGGCCCACCCGAAAACCCGGGCCCGGCCCGGCCCGTGGGCCGGGCCTGGCCGGGTAAAGTAGGTTCACGGCGGGCCCGGGCCGGGCTCGGGCCTGAAGCTCCGGGCTTAGGGCCGGGCCCGGGTCTCAGGTGGCGGGCTCGGGTCGGGCCGGGCCTGGACTTTTCTCAATTTTAAAGGGACACTAAAGTGAAACACTGAATTGATTTAGACTGATAATGTGCACTCTGAGTACTCGAATGTCATTCATTTCCCCACCATAAGTTTATTAAAGCAGAAAAAAATCAAGGTCAAAGTTCCATTTTAGAATTTCGCGCTGAAATCCCTGCGCGAATTTCAAACTGTATTCGCCGTATTTGGGGGGACACTGGCTCTTCAAAATTTCCTGAAACTTAGCATGTTAAGTCTATGGGCCACTCAGAGGTCAATTTACTTCATTTTGACCGATTAGGATCTACGTAGGCCCCAGTAGACGCCGTCAGAGTCTATGACATGACGACTTCTGCCGCGCGAACTTCAAGGTGGCGTCGCCACCCACATTTCCGCCTTTAACAAGAATCTTGTCACGGCAAGTATGGTTATTTTAGAATTTACTGATAATAGACAAAATTATTCTTCTTTTTTAGAGTCCCTTTAAGTTTCTTCCAAGGACGTTCCGCATACATATATGTTTCGCATTTTATTTCGAAAAAAAAAACGCTTCTTTTATTTGGGGCATGCTATTTGGAGTTCTATGTTGGACAAGCACTGAATGTCTTTGCTTCTTGCATATGGGGCTACTTGATTTACCTTCAAACGGGCGAGCTAAAAGTAAATAGACCAGACGCTTACATAGTTAACATCTGGCTATTCTGGGCTTTATTCGCATTCTTTGTTACTTTGTATCCCCAATGGTTTTCTGTGATCACAATAATTAAAGTAATATAATAACTTTATAACTTATCATCGCAAGAGCTCTAAAGCTAGGAAACGATCGTGAATATTTCAGCCCTCCACTAAAACGAAAGGACTGCATGGAGTCTCGTTACATAGAACCCTATACAGATATTTGTTTTCCGTGGCTCCGTCACGGCTCCCAGTAGTTATGTCACGCGAGATAGACATGCACAGCCTGCTTTGTGCGCCCACATTGTTAGCGTCTGAGCTTTCGTCTTGTTCCGCTATAGCAGGGGTCTCAAACTCGTGTCAGCCAATGGTCTGCATTCACGAAAATTTACTCCCGCAAGGGCCAGGACAGCGGGTAGGAGGGGGTGGGGGTGCGGAATAGGTTGTACCAAATGTCCCCTAATTTTGCCATTTGAAATACCTTTCCCATATCTTATATATCGGTCATTTCTGAAGGGTATTTGGTGGCGATATACCTACAACATATTTATACCTATCTCCAAAATGACTAAAATCTGGACGCCGATTCTGAAATATGGACTTTTCTTTCACGGTTATGTATCGGTGCATGGTGGACGCATGGTGTGTCTCACAAGAAAATGTTTTATACCTATCATGCCTATGTATCTTAAGGACGTACTTATAAAGAAAATAACAAAAATGGGACGAAGGCAGTCGTGTGCGGGCCGCGGGGCGCGTGTTTGAGACCCCTGAGCTATATAGTGCGAGAGATGCATGATACTTCCGCAACAGCATTGGAATGTGCAGTAATAGCATAGGCTATTAAACAAGGCGTCGGGCAAAGTGTAATCGCTTACGAAATGTCTGGCTTGAAAAAATACATTTGCGAATTCCGTGCCATGTGCTTGAGGTCCCTTTACCTCGAACCATATCAGTAAGCGCCGAAAAGCTTATTCGCACCGTTATTACCAAACTGAAACAAACCACGAAAATAGATCGAGGTATCTTCGTCCAGCTCCTGTCAGTCATATGCCTGCGTAGTCCAATGACCACCTTCCATCAGTACAACATCGTTAGGAAGGCGTACTCCATTATAATATGAAAAAATATATATAGAGCGGGGTGCAAAACATGCATAACGTACACTGCTGAAGCTGCAAGGACAAGCCCTCAAAGAAGAGTTTTATAGATCACATTGAAGAGCGGCATGACGTTCGGGAGCGAGAGAAATGAAGGAATGAGCAGGGCAGCTACGTTCATTGTGCAGAAGGTACGCAGATACATTCTAAATTTGCTCCAGTGGAGGAAGTTAAAAACAAAGACTGGCGACGCCTTCACAATTGGCAAGACAGATTTGCTCCCCTGCGGATAGCGTAAGCAGGGCGAGAAACTTTAGCGCGGCGGGCTACGTGATGCAACAGTGCATGGCGGGCTTAAAGCCAGCCTCTTTTGGTAATTTCATTTTTTGAACAATGACACGCGAAGAAAGAACCTGTAAAATATGCCACAAAAAACTGCTATAGTGTATATACTAGCAGTGGCGTGATAGATGAAAAGAATGCTATGAAAAATATTTTTTTCTTCCTTTCGGCAGCTTATACGTATTTCTAAAAGTACACGTTGTGCGCGCGCTTCATTATAATTTTTGTCTGGGTTAGTGTAGTTACAAGAACGTAATGAATTTTGATTTCTTACTCTATTTCACTTGCTGTGGCAAGGCGCTACTATGCTGAAGACAGGCGCTACATATCCAGAAAGGTGCACGATTGGCTTTGTCGTTAGAGCATGTTTTAAATTTTAATAGACCGCAATGTAAACAAAGGGAAGAGAGCGTTTTGTTCCTTGTGTCCTCTCTTTTTTATTGCGCAGAGCAATAAAAACAAAGGACCCAGAGCACAATACAGTTTCAATACAGAGCGCAATTGGCGCTCTGTATTGAAACTGAACTCATGCTGCAAATCACTTTCCTTGCTACAATATCTGCTGCGAAACGCTCTTGCTGATCCCTATGGTTGATGTCTCGGCACCCAGAACAGGAGTTTTAATTGTTCACTATCATTGTGAATGAGGCTTCCATTCTGGATCCCGCAACGTCAACGCATTTTTATTCGATTTTGGTCGGTGTCCTCGTCTCTTTATGCAATAATTGTTCCCGAACAGATGGGTGTCCGTCGAAGCCTTGATTGCGCCTCCATAGAATATGCAGAAAAAGTACGTACGGTGTACCACTGTCAAGCAAACATTCATTGCATCAAGTATATCAGCTCACCTGTTTCCACCATGAGCCCCTTTTTACAAGAAATTACCCTAGGGTAAATTATAATTGTTAGCGAAGCATGCGCCACCAAAGTGTATATATTTGCCACTTAAAACAACGTGTTGTCAATTCCATGTTCGGGCAACACCACCTAGATTATTGGATCGGGCCCCTGTCGGGCCCGATCTGCGGTCGGGCCGGGCCGGGCCGGGTAGGCGAAGTTTTTCCTCGGGTACGGGCCGGGCCCGGGTCTCGCTTTGAGTCACCGGGCCGGGCTCGGGCGGGTACGTTTAAACAAGTTCCGGGCCCGGGCCGGGTCCGGGCCGAAAATCCCGGCCCGTGCAGTGCTCTATGAAGACATGCTGCGTCGTTTCCTTACCTTGTCCACGCATGTGCATTTCTCTTATGTACAGAATCTCGTTTTATAACTATACGTGCTAAGGCAGCCCGACCTCGCTTCAAACAGCAAAGTGCATCTCCTTGAATGATCGTAAAGTGTATCCTTGCTGATTTCGTTTTTACCCTTTCGGTAGTTACCCAGAGCCAGTTTTCTTTCCGTCGCTGCTATCCTATAAACGTTCCCACCTCTCTGACGCTTCGCTTAACGCTCTTTGTCACCATATCGCTTACACTGCCAGCCGTGTACTTGCTGATGAGTCTCCCGGTTCTTTTAAATGCGAATGCATTTCATATTCGGGCTATGTCAGGCATCCGGCGTTGGCGTTGTGCGGCGTTGTCCGCGGAGGAGGAGGAGGAGGATAGGTTGAGGAGGTGTGCGCGCCGGCAGGTGTTAGATGTGAAGCATCTTATGGCGAAGCTTAATCCGGTGGTGGTGGTGTGCGGCGTGACCACCCTTACTGCGCATGCGCAAACCCTTTAAAAAAATAAAAATAAAAAAACCTCCTCTCTCCCTCCTCTAGGCATCCCTCCCCGCGGCAACCACACCCTCACTGCGCATGCGCCTCCCCTCCTCTCTCCCCTTACGCTCCCCCTTTCTCTCCTCTAGGCATCCCTGCCCGCGCCGTCCACACTCCCACTGCGCATGCGCGTCCCACCTCTCTCTCCTCTCCTACGCTCCCCCCCTCTCTTCTCTAGGCATCTCTGCCCGCAGCGTCCACACTCCCACTGCGCATGCGCCCCCCCCTCTCTCTCTTCTCTCCTACGCTCCCCCCCCCCTCTCTCGCTTCGCGACGCCGACACAGGAAGCGTCTGCTAGCGAGTTTCTTGGTTGAAAAAACCGACTGCTCGCGCTGCACAACCGTTCACTGGCCACCCCGTATATATGGCAATGGATCTTGACCTCCAAGGTGGTGCCGGTGGGAGATTTCTCCTGTGCGTTGTTGAACAATAAAAATTCGCAGCGTGCGCGTTAAATAAAAGCGGACTGCGAGTCTCTGTGTCCAGTCGGAGTCTTCTGTCTCTCATTGCACATTAGCAGCGATTGGCATGTTCCAGTAGGAAACACCACTCCATCGCTGCGTGCTTTACGCATCCCCAGTTTTCTCTCCTGCGCAACGCTGCGATGAGCGCCAGCGTCAACGCCGCCGCCGGTGTAAGCGTTAGCGCCCGCTGCTTCACATCTACACATGGTTCCCTTTAGCGGAAGATGGTGTAATTTTTTATCTCTCCGCTCTCACTCCCTCTCCCATAGCAACAGCTGCGGGCGCGCGCGCTTATCCTCGCCCCTAGCTACCGGAGCAGGTGGTGCGGGCGGAGTAGCGGAGAGTGAGTGGAGAGGAGGAGCGCGCTCTGGTGTGTGAGGGCGCTCGCATCGCGGAAGCTCGGCGGAGCTCCCGCGTGTGTGGAGAGTGTAACAGAGGGTAGGTGCAGTGCTTCGCCGCTCCTTCTCTCGCCGTTCGCTCTCTCTCCTCCCTGCGCCCCACACTCCCGTCCGCTCGCTCGCACGTATATATAAATGGAGTGAAGCGCGCGCGAAATGCATTCGCATTTCCTCACGATTCCCTTCGGGGAGGTGGGGGGCATTTTTTTTTATCAACTGCAAGTCAAGGCGCTTTCCGTACAAATACCAGAACGATTTCTCTTCCCATCTGCTGTCTTTCACCTTCTTTATTCTCTACTGCAAATTAATTTTCAAATCGATTTTCAATGCAGCTACCGAACTTCAGCGCTACTACATGTCTGCATGTGGTACAGTGAAGTGTACAATGAAGTTTAGTGTGAAAATGAAATAGCGCAGTGTAACAGTCCTTCTTACTGTTACACTGCGCTATTTTAAGGCGTAGAGTAAAATTTACGGTAGTAAAAATATTGTGTAGGGTAACGTAGGGTAACGTAGGGTTATCTTGACCGTGACGCAGGGTATTTTCCAAAAATTGGTTGGCAGAACTGGTTCGCCCTACGGCTGTGGGCAATATAGTTTTCTATATATACACTAGAGGCAACTCTGGCGCTAGTGTCTACGGGAGCTGCAACGCACGGCGCTATCAGCCAGCATGGGAATGATGGCTAGTACACGGAGTCGTCTAATCTTCGTTCTTTCAGCTACGTTTGGCTCCGTGCGGCCTACATTCGCTTGTCGGAAGACGAAGTTCAGAAGAGGTTAAGCAGTTACGCTCCACCACATTTTTAGGTTCGCCAATTCAAATCGGCTGGCGAAGTTCAGAACCGAGTCCGTTCTTTTATTCGAAACAAAACCAAAACACAACAATAAACAAAGGAAAGAAGTGTAAATTTAAGGGCTCGATTTCTTTGTCAAGCACAATATTAATGAGAACTAACGGACAATGATGCCGAGGCAAGTATAGGGGATGTTAATAGAAGTAATTGTAATGTAAATGTGAGGAAAGAAAAGGGGACGAAAAGATAACTTGCCACTGGCAGGTATCCGAACCTGCCAGTGGCAAGTTATCGGTTATCGGTCCCTGCCAGTGGCAAGTTATCTTTTCGTCCACTTTTCTTTCTTCACATTTACATTACAATTACTTCTATTAACATCCCTATACTTGCCTTGGCATCATTGTCCGTTAGTTCCCATTAATATTGTGCTCAACAAAGAAAAGGAGCCCTTAAATTTACACTTTTTTCCTTCATTCATAGCGAGGGTTTCGTTCTGGCAGACTTCGTTACTTCAGGTAGTATACGAGGGATTAGTGGTCAGCTGCCAGCTCGGAATAAGATCACGTGCTACGTAACGCCAACAGGCAAAAAAGAGTGTTCCACACTCGCCGCAATGGCAGCAGGCGGCGCTGACCGACGCTCCTACGTTTAAATGCACATATATACCCTATAAAGTGGACGGAGGGATGACCGCCACCGTAGCTCAGTGGTAGAGCATCGGACGCGTTATTCGAAGGTCGCAGGTTCGGTTCCTGCCAGTGGCAAGTTATCTTTTCGTCCACTTTTCTTTCTTCACATTTACATTACAATTACTTCTATTAACATCCCCTATACTTACCTTGGAATCATTGTCCGTTAGTTCTCAAACAAAAATGGGACGCACGCGGCGTTCGGCGCGCGCGGCGTTTCATTGTCCAGGCAATGGACCAACCACTGGGCGGACGACGGGGTGAAGCGATGGTTTCGCGCGTTCGCCGGTCTGAGGGGAGAGGGCAGAGTCGAAGAAAGAGGGAGAGGGAGAGTAATCTGCCTCCGTTTCGCATGCGTTCGTATTCTCGCGCTGTGCGCATCCTACAGACGCCATCCGCGTTCCAGAGCTCATAAAGCTCATTTATCCTACCGCGTGAGGGGGAGACGCCACAGCTGGCACCGTGCCAGGGAGCTTCAACGGCGACGGCGATGGCGGGGTGCCGGCCTAAGGAGCTTCGCTCCTAATAAACAAAGCCACAAGTGCGTTCGAAGGCCGCAAGCACGAAGACTACGCAAATCCGTGTACTACCCATCATTCCCATGGTGTCTGAACGATCGCAGCGCCAGAGTTCCCTCTAGTAAATATTGTAGGAAACTCTATGGGTGTGCGAGGAGGTTTAAAATAAATTTTTTTAACCGCCTTGGCTGTACGGAAGCGTTAACCGTGACATCACACGGCTGTTTGTTTAATATCTTGTTATCAATTATCACCAGTGCATCGACGTCCCAATTTCGGGAAAAACTTAAATAAAAATTTTGGAGTAAGAAGAATGAATTTTGTCGCGACGCATTTACGTTGAAATTTCCCGCAAAGCTAAACAGGTATATTGGCGAAATCAAAATATTAACCAGAGCAATCACGGAAGCTCTATAGGATGACGTATGACGCTCAACCAGTGGTACATTTGGCTCCATCGGCAGTGTGTTCCTGCGCGCGGTACGCTTACTGCTCAGTGCACAAAAACGTTAACCGCCATTTCCGTACACAGCGTGATGGACGTTCTACAGCATACCACCAGCCAGAGTCGTACTGACAGCGTACCATCTTTCCCTAGGAGAGGGCATGCGGTACTCATAATTATGTGAAGTACAAAATGTGAGTAAAAAATGTCTGCATGTGCACTAAACGTGATACCTGTGTACTACGTCCAGGTGCAACGCTTCGGAGGCTAGCGAGACTTCTTGCAGTAGATGAGTTCTCACCAAGTAGTAGTTCAACTACTTCACCACCCGTAATGTGATTTCTTTTCTTTTTTTTTTCGTTTTTAGAGCGAGTAATAACTGAAAACGCTTTCTGCTTTAAGAAATAAACAAACCTAGTTATTTATACGCTCGTCAGTGGTTGTTCTGGATCGTTTAGCGTCGCTTAGTTTTCGGTTTCTGGTATTTTATTTGCAGCAGTTCGCCACGCCTCACGCGCACGCTCGTGCTCGGCTCGCACGAGTGTTTAACAACTACGAAAGCCAACCGGTAAACGGACGGACTTGAACATTTTGCCGACTGAGCTTCCTGCATAGCTTCCACAGCGTTGCAAGTGATGTATGAAACCGGAGTATGGGATGCTCAGAGCAGTGGTTCCATAGGCGTGCGCAGGGGATTCCCTTCAGGGGGGGCGAAGGTTCGTCTCAGCGCCCCCCCCCCCCCCCTATTATGTCGATGTATATGGGGCTGACTGCGCCCTCCCCCCCCCCCCCCCGAGTCGCAGCGCCCCCTTCCCTATTATGTCAATGTATGTCCGCTGATTTTGCGCCCCCCCTGTTAGGTGACTAGGGGGGGCGGCCGCCCCCTCTGCCCCCCCCTCGTGCGCACGCCTATGAGTGGTTCGCCTGACCGTCAGCGACGCTGGCGTCCTCGGGCAGGCGCGCGCTGGCGTTCCATACGTGCAGCCTGCTCGGCGTCCATAGCGGGAAAGGAAACCTTCATTTGCGATACAGTGGCGCCCTCTACCCTCCTCGTTTCCTTCCTTCTCACCCTCACATCTATCCTCAAACTCACTTCCCTTTTTCCCACCCCTTTTACTGTTGTCACGTGGTCGAGACGTTGACGAAGGCAGCAGGTGGCGTGTTCAGGACTGAACTTCTTATTTTGGGTGAACCTGTGCCTGGATAATGAAAAGATAAACTCCAAGCAATGCACGCTCTACACTGATAGAGGCGTCAACAGTCGTCGGCCGTCGAGTAACCTGATCTGCAGTGAGGTGCGGCATGGAAGGTTCGAGCCTTAACTGCTAGGGCTCGCGTAAGCTCTCCAATAAACTTGACTATTCGCGTCCTGCGCGCAAGCTTAACAGAATGATCTTGAACTGTCGCGAAGCTTCTCAAACCTTGCCACGTAGGTCTGAGCCGAGAATTGCTAACAGTTTCTCGGGCTGAAATTTTAAAGGGACCCTGAAACGGTTTCGACGATCTTGTACAAACACATTGGGCCAGTAGACCAAGTCCTAAGGCTCATTTACAGACTAATTTAGGCTCTCTGCTTACACTGTGTAATTTATTACAACGCTATAAAGTTGCGAATCGCTGCAGATCACTGCGGCTCAGCCCAACGCGTTTTCAACCGCCCCTTGCGAGTACGACATGCAGTGTCCGCACGACGTCATTGGGGCTGCTGGCGACGTCATGGGGCTGCGGTGTGCGCGCACGAAAAATTGGCTGTTAGGGTGGCGGCACCTGTCGGAGCAGATATCAACCACTCCGCGATGTCTCTGTTGCCAGACGGCGTGCGTGCTGCCGGGCGCACTGGGCTATGGTCTCCGAGATGCACGCAACCTGTCGGCGCGCAATCTCGGAGGGTCGATTCCACGAAAGATAAAAAAAACGTGGTATACTTGATGTCTCCGATTTTCCTGGTAATTTTGTATATTATGCCCGCATCATCGAATAGCGCGAAATCATAATTTGTTTTCAAATAAAAAATTTTTCGAACCAAGGAAAAATCGACAAGCGTCGCCGGGTGACGATGGCCATTTTACGAAGAGTGCGTTTTCGTAAATTCGCGATCATGCTAACAGCCACGCAACCTCTATATCACAAATATCTTTCTGTGTGGCACAAATAGAAGTAAAGGAGAAATAGCTCATATGATGTTCTCTTATTCTGGGCAACTTATGTATTTTTAAAAATTCTCGAAAAACGCTGCGTTTTTCAAACTCGCTCGTTTTTGGGGCACAATTTCTGCTTCTGTGAACGTCATAGCTTGTTCATATTTACAGCATTGATAGGCCTTTATGTGAATAGTTCTCCTCTGCATTTGTATTTGTCTAGTAATTTTTCAAGTAAGGAATTTTGTAGCTCAAAACATCAAAAAAGCAAAACTGTTGGTCAATTTAAAACTCTATAATAAAAAAAACCCCATTCTCAATTTTGCTCAAAATTATTTGGCTTGTTCTCAGAGGACTGCAGAATGATATTCTAGAAAAACATGTTGCATCATTTTCATCAGAACAAACTTACAAATTTTCAAACATTGTCTTTTCAGAGTATGTTCGCTACTGCGTAAATGACATCTCTTGTGGCAAGAAAATACGATAACACGCTTTTATTCTTCTCTGAGGTTGGGAATTAACACTAATGAGGCATCTTCGGGGAGTGGAAAGTGTTCTGTCCTCCCTCGTCCTCTCTCTCCCCCCCCCCCCTCATCCTCACTTCTCTTTCGCGCCCTTTTGCTATACTATGCGATATGTGGCTACGCTATACGTAGTGTTGCCTGCGTCACGCCAAGCGACATGATATAGCACACGATGGCAGCATACGACAGGATACGACTGCCAGGACCCCTGTGGTGCCCAGCACTTACAAAAATTCAGGAGCCCTTTCAGGCGAAGCTTGGCGTGGGCCTGACCTACTTTTTTCTCCTTTCTTTCTTTCTTTCTTTCTTTCTTTCTTTCTTTCTTTCTTTCTTTCTTTCTTTCTTTCTTTTCTTTCTTTCTTTTCTTTCTTTCTTTCTTTCTTTTCCTCCTTTCTCATTGCACAATGGTCCCTCCAAACGTAAGCGTTTAGCTTAACTCTATACTCCATCTCAGAAGTACCTTGCAACACTGTGGAAGATGCAGGGCTTGTCAGCCAATAGGAAAGGCGAAATCCCCCCTCAAGACGTGTTCATGCGCATCGCGTCGTCTGCTCGTCGTCTCTCGCCTACCTTGTCGATACTTGCTCCTTGCAGTTAATAGAAGACGCAGAAAGCTCTGCGGGAACGCCACCTCGCCGTTTCTTTATGTTCAGAAACCCACTTGTACTAGACGTGTTCACTGGCGTTTGTGAGGAACGCGGTTCTTTTTATAACAGCGTTCACGCGGGCGTTTTCACCGAGCTCTTCTTTTTTGACGGCAAGGTCGACGAACTTTCAGCAGCAATCACGGATCATTCTTGGGTGGAACAGCAAAATATTGGCACAGAAAACAATATAGTCATTCAGGGTGTTTCTCATCGTCAACGCATCACCGACGCTAATGTTGTGGCGACATCTGCTCATTTAACATTACATTACTTTTACGGCTCGGCACCGCCATGGTAGTCCTAGAAGCATCAAAACAAACAAGCGATATAGATATGAGCGAAAAAAAAATCACGCCATATCCACGAAGTGAACGATGATGAGTGGGCGAAGCTCGATCGTTTTCATCCATGGCAGAAAGAGAATGTGTGGTCTGGAACGCGCTTATACTTCATGGTCATCAGCGCCATCGTCATCGTTATCACGTGTAGTGGGTGCATTCCACTATTCTGGAACGCGCTTATACTTCATCGTTATCACGTGTAGTGGGTGCATTCCACTATACTGCGTCATCGTCATCTTTATCACGTCTAGTGGGTACATTCCACTATACCGGAACGCGCTTATACTTCATCGTTATCACGTGGAGTGGGTACATTCCACTACAAGTGGCTACCTACCTACCTACCTACTACTACTACTACAGAGGGGGGGACAGACCCACACCCTAAGGAGCTTCGCCCCTAAAATCACGCCATATCCACGAAGTGAATGATGTCATGTCATCGTTATCACGTGTAGTGGGTACATTCCACTATGCTGGAACGCGCCTATACTTCATTGTTATCACGTGTAGTGGGTACATTCCACTATACTGCGTCATCGTCATCTTTATCACGTGGAGTGGGTACATTTCACTATACGTGGCTATCTACCTACCTACTACTACTATACGACAACTACAGAGGAGGGACAGACCCACACCCTTAGGAGCTTCGCCCCTAATAGATACCCGATGGTGTGCCCTCAGCGTTAGATGAGACTAAGGGATGGCAGATTATACCACTTATTTCTTGCTGTCCGCGCAGAGAGCCAGTCAGAAGCACGAATTCAGATGTAAGCGAATGGTCTGGGGTGTATGGGGGGCTGCCATGTTCCTGTACGTCATCGCGGTTTGGGTGGTTATTACGGCTACCGGCCGGTAATCTCTGCATTATTTCAGAAATTGCGAAGTGCATGCGCGAAGGGCTTAAAGGGGTACTGACACAAAATTTCGCGGCCGAGATAGCCTGCTGGGTCGATTCCCGTGTACATGCGTGTACCATCTGCAAAATATCGACAGCGAATAAAGCTTGGAAGGTATTTTCTATGAATTCTGAAGTTCACGTGCGCGATCCAGCATTCTAGGCCGCACCTGGCGGCATTGACACCCTCGGAGGTGACCCGAGGTGACCCCCCTACTTCCCTTACGCAGCTGGTACAACAGGTTATGATGACTTCGTAGCCGCCATTTCTGTTTTGGCGCGCTCGCCACTGCGCTGTTGGTGACTGCTCGGCGGCTGCTCGCGAGTGTGTGGCCGCGGCCAAGAGGAGGCGCTGCCGCGGCGCACGCGTTGAAAGTTTTGTGTTTGGCGACACTACAGCTTTCCCGTTTCCTGCTCCCAAGGACTTCTTGATTTCCCTGTGCTGCCTGGGCTGCAGTGACAGGCCACAATGCCGAAATCCTTCTGCGCTGTTTCCTTCTGCACGTCGAAGTCGGGATCAGGCGTATCGCTGCATACGTTTCCCCGCGACGAACCTCGGCGGCAGAAGTGGATCGAGTTCGTGTGCGCTTGTGGACGTCAGGAGTATCAAGACTGGTCCCCGTGCAGAACAGTCGCGTTTGCAGGGCTCCATTTCGAGGCGCATTGCTTTACCACAAAGGCGCCGGACTTGGCGTACATGGGTCTTCCGACTCGACCCTGTGCATCGCTCACGTCTGGTGCTGTGGTGTTACCTAGCTTTTCTCGGCACCAACAACTTGAAGGGCATCACAATGTTATCAAGTGATTCAATCGGATATTGAACGTAGAAAAAGCGAACGTACTTTAGCTAAATGAATTGCCCTGCAGAACATTTGTGCACGAATGTGTCGGGTCTTACCATTGTATGCCGACGCGAGGTTCATCGTGGTCGTCGTCGCTGGTATCGCTGCCGCTTCCCGACGAAGCACTCCTCGCCAGCCGGTCAAACCGGAAGTATGGTGGCTAGAAGGGGGAGGTGTCAGCATCGGCGCGCCGAAGAGGGAGCGAGAATTCATCCAGAAGCGGCGGCGCTGCTGTCGGCTCCGCGATTCCCCCGCGCGCGCGCTCGTAGCAGCCGCTTTTTGTTGCAACTATTTCACGATACCATGCGGATTACAACAAAGGCTAGTTGGCACTTTCCTGGCGGCTCGCTGCAAAGCGTGTATCAGCACCGAAAACTAATGTTTTGAACTTGCTTCCTAATATATTAGCGGCGTTTGCCACTCGCACCCCCGAAGCGCTGGAAGACTGAATCAAATGACTTGCCGTGAGCTTGACACCGAAACAACGTCCGTGCAGTTATCGCTTTGATGCCGTTTTCTTCTCCGTGACGTCTCAATGTAGGAAGAAGCATCAGCAACCATACTTGAACGCTTTATTTTGATGAATTGCACATCGAAAAGCAAGGTCTATTCGTATAAGTTTTATTAAGCAATACATTTATTTTGACACACTCTTATAAATGAACGCGAAAAACACCATAAAAAACAAAAATATGCATTCAGGTTGGGGAGAACTGCAAGTTATACAAAACTCGGCTAAAGCAAGTCAATAAGGCAAAAAAAAAAAAAAGAAGTCAATATACAGTGCCACAATGGGCACACATACAAACTCAGATTTGATTGGCAAACACAGATGCAGTCACAAACCAGTCACAAACCAGCTTCAAAGCATTCACGTACTTGCGCTTGCTGCTTTTTTGGCAGGCTTTGTAACCTTTCTTCAAAACTAGAGCTACTTATAGCTTCGTTGTCCAGTTTCAACTTTTCTATGGTCTCACTCAACTTTGCAATGCTGCGCTTTCGCCGTCGCAGCTGCGCATTTTTTCGCGTCAGCTTCTGTGTGAGGTTAGCTCTTGCTTGTCTCGCTTTTGTACGCTTATAGTATGCCTGATTTATCAAGAGCTTACGAAGGTACTTGCACTGCAAGCATCGGCTTCTATTTTGGGCTGTCCCACAACACGTCAGGCTGTGCAGTTTCGCTCCGTGGAGTCTGTGCTTCGCTTTTTGCACATTTGGCATTCCTGTCTCCATCTCAAACCCCTCGCAAGGAACCATGCCATCCATTTCGAACAGGAGGCCCTTAACATCGCTAATGCTGTCGACATCCACTGTCTTTACAAGAACACCTTGTACATATGCCGTGCAGTGAAAGGCTGAGGCATTACATGAACACAAAAGTAACTTTTCAAAGCACAGAGTTCCACCACTTGACGCACACACTGAGAACGCTACAACGTCCGTGTCGTTTGGAATGACGTGTTTCGCCCAGTACTTACTTGGAAGGTCATCTTGCGTCATGCCCTCCAAGATATTGTAGCCGCTGTTACAGTTCGAACTTGATGGAACGTCCGTTTCAGCACTCTGCAGTTCTTCGTGAATGGAGTCAACCTTTCTTCGCTTGGAAGTCGCACCTCCATTGGACGACACCGTCTTTCTTTTTGGAGGCAGCTTCTTGGAGAGGTAAGCAGGCACATTTGGAAATATCGTGGGAATCGCGTCGTCTGTCAGAGTAGGGCGATCACGGGGGATTTCCACAGACTCACCATTGATGACATGCTTGAAGCTACGGACGATGAATCTCTCGTCGAAATGAGCCTCGCACACAACGCAGTTGTTGTCCAGTGGCTTGTCAGCGCGAGGAATCGCGCGCTCCCACGCCTTGCGCCGTTCATCGTCGACGGGAACACCGAAGAGAGACGCCTTCTTCCCTTGTTTGCGGGCCGAAACATACCCCGCCTTGCATCCAGGTGCAAAGCAGTGTCTTTGCTGTTTACACATCACTGTGGCATGACCACATCGGTAGGTACCGATCCCGAACAAGTTCAAACCAGCACAGCGCTATAACAGCGCAGACGTTGTGAGAACACGTGTCCAAAGAGCAACGAAACGTGCGGCGCCGGCCGTCGGCGGGTGCTCTCGAAAGATCTCGGTAGAGACGGGCGCGCCACCCCGCGGCGGGATGAAATACCAGTACGCCTCCTCTCACGGCGCGGCCGAGACGATGCCGACACCTCCCCTTCTAGCCACCATACCGGAAGTGATTCGCTACGTCGAAAATTCCTTCCATCCCCGCCGCAAGAAAATCGTCGCCATCAGACGACGATGAGCCCGACGACGACAGAGAGGACGATAACGGCGACGACATCAGACGACGCAGACCGCGCGGAAGTGCGTCACTGTTCTGTGTGCTCACGTGACGAGCATTTCACTCGCTAGGTGGTGATAGTTGCACCCGGCGGCTTGTCGTTTTTGGAGCTCTGTCAAACCGAAACTGAGGCTGTGTCGTTAATGAGGAGCTTGTAATTAATTATCTGTCGCGCGCTGCAGCAAACGATGTGCCGTGTTATGACTAACAGGCCCCCCAGCAACACATTGCAGCAAAAAAACGCTGGGCGAAAATTTTTTGTGTCAGGACTCCTTTAACGTGCCACGTATCGCTGTAACGCGTCATGCGAGAAGCACAGCTAAAGCCTTTGTACCTCGTTGATTATGAAACAGTTAAGCCCGGAACTATATTATCTGCTGCGAAAGAATACTGCTTTCGTACGCCCCGTAGCTTCGGCAGTGCTGCAAGGTATTTGTGAGATGGAGTATAGAGCGGCGTCCGCGGGACGCGCTGTGTTCGGGCTTAATTCTCTGGAAGCTTTTAGGGATAGCTTACCACTTTCCTTTAGTAGAGCACATGTCACTCTAAAGTGTCGAACATTTTTATAAACACACAAAACCTTTCTTCCCGACCTCGAACATTTTGCGATGATAGCGGCACCTTATACTGTTGTCGCACTCTTCAGTAAATGTAGGAAAGTGCAAATTTAAGGGCTCGTTTGCTTGGTTAAATACAATATTAATGAGAACTAACAGACAATGATGCCAAGGAAAGTATACGGGATGTTATTAGAAGTAATTGTAATGTAAATGTGAAGTAAGAAAAGTGGACGAAAAAGATAACTTGCCACCAGCAGGGACCGAACCTGCGACCTTCGAATAACGCGTCCGATACTTTACCACTGAGCTATGGTGGCTGTCATTACTGCGTCCAATTTATAGGGTATATATGTGCATTTAAACGTGGGAGCGTCAGTCAGCGCCGCCAGTTGCCATTACGGCGAGTGTGGAACACTCTTTTTGCCTGTTGGCGTTATGTAGCACGTGATCTTATTACGAGATGGCGGCTGACTAATAATCCCTCGCATACTACCTGAAGGCATCAAGTCTGCAAGAACGAGACCCTCGCTATGAATGAAGGAAGGAAGTGTAAATTTAAGGGCTCGTTTGCTTTGTTAAACACAATGTTAATGAGAACTAACAGACAATGATGCCAAGGAAAGGATAGGGGATGTTATTAGAAGTAATTGTAATGTAAATGTGAAGAAATCTATTTCTCTGTTTCTCATTCTTTCTATGTTACGCTCATTTACTCTCTTCCCTCCTACGCGTGCCCTCACTACCCTTTTCCATCCGCTTTCTATACCATACTGCCCAAGGCTATGCTCTGCTAACGTGCCTGTTTAGCCGAGTGGATACGATTCTCGCCTTCGGATAGTAGGACCGTGGGTTCGAATCCCGCCTCACCAAGGAGCTTTTTCCCCACGAATTTTTGTTTCTTTTTCTCTGTATCTTTCTTGCTCTCTTTATTTTTTCTCTCTCTGAACTCGTTCTCTCGCTCATCAGGTTATCAAGCAGAAGATGAAGACGATGACGATGAAGAACAAAAAAGAAAAGAGAGTGGTTTCCGGTTCATGATGATGATCATTACTGCTTCCGGCCGACAAATTACGGCGAACATAAACAGCTGCGCTGTTAAAAGAAAGGAAAATGTAAAGTGCGCACGGGTTTTGTTTCGTTTGTAATTTACTACATAAACAGGGGAGAAATTGACCCTACGCGATTAGATCCGGTCGATACCAGGCATTCCCTCCCATCTGGCCCTTTGGTGGTCCGGCTGTATATCTGTTCCTGTGCTGCCCTTCTCAGTCATGCCGACAATGAAAGAGACCCAGGAGTGCGTTGATTCGACAGTGGGACACATGACTCACCATGCTGGAGAATAAAAGGAGAGACCATTTTCTGCGAACCGTGCGGGAAAAAGGACAATTGCACGGCTATGTTCAACCATTGGCGCCTTTGTGCCATCGCAAACAATAACATTTTTGCTTTCCTGTCGTAGATGCAAGTCGCGCACGTCTTTGTTTTTAGATTATTTGCATTTATGTAACGATTTATTGTGCACATAATTACTATTTTGGAGGCCTAAAACGTTGTTCTGCCTGCCTATTTTTGGCGCCTAAAACGCGCTTTTATAGTGCCTAAAAATCCGGCCTCTATTGGCGGCGAGATCGGCCTATAGGAGGCAGCACCGTCGCTGCGGTAGTGTGGATAGACGGTCGGCGGCGCGTTTACAAATGCACACAGCGGCAGTTTGTCGTGAGTGGTTTGAGCCGATTGTCAGCAAATAAAGTGCGTTGTTGGCAGCCTAATGGTGGTATATCGTACCCTGGACTTCTGCGTGGCATGTATGTGTTCCACCGCAAGGTCACGCCTGTTCTCAAGATTGCATCGAAAAAAAAAAAAAAAACACCGCATGAAGTTATGTAGGGCGTGGAGTGTCATTAACCCATGCAATTTTTTGCGTGGCAGAAGCGTATAGAATCACACCAGGCGTCAAAACATGTGAAGTGCGCAACTAATGGTTGTTTCAAAGGCCCACAAGTTACAAAACACGCAGTCATAATTAATTGTCATTATCAACAACAGGATCAAAAACGTGTGCTGCGGCGCAGGTGCGCGTGCTGCCTTATGGACGCGTAATGTGTACCTCGCAAACTCACGAAAGGAATAATTATGTCGCAGTGTTGGCCTGCCGCTATTCCACATCTCATAGGGGGGCGAACACAAACCAGCAGGTTTAGATAACTTTCTAAACCATAGAATATACTTCAAAAAGGAGCAATGGGAGGCTCATCGCGCCAGCTCGGACCCGGAAACGCAATTCGCGATATTAGATCAGGTCCGCCGGTCTGGACTTTAGGCACCACCCGGTTAGCTCCTCAATTCCTCGTTACCCCTTACCTGAAATAAAGTTTCTTCTTCTTCTTCTTCATGTCGCAGTGGGCATATCGAAACTATACTTGGAGTAGGCGTTCTAGGATAGTTTGGAAAGGCCGATTTACAGGCGCACAGATGTTCCTTTCTTGTAGCATGGCTTAGATTTGAACCGAAAAGCGAAGCAGGCTAGCGATTGAGAAGGCGATGCGAACAGGGTTCGATTACGGTATCGCGTTATAGCTCTTCAAGGCGAATATTGAGCGTCCTCCGAATTTTTCTTTATTTCAAGTGGTCCAGTGGTGAGCAGTGGGGCTTGTCCGATTGCTGTGGCACGTAGGTTGCTAGTATTTTTGGCGAATATAGGATGAACGAGTTTTGGTTTCGCATATACAGCTTCGGTGCAAAATGATAGCTCTTGAAGAGGGAACAGTACCTCTATACACAACTGGGTTGGGAATTTGCAACACGTTTGTCTGTATGCGAAGAGGCATTGCTGAGGAAGGTGTTAGTGTCATGCGGCTGTCACTGGTAATTATATCGATAATTTAATTATCGAATGCTTCAAGTAACCGTGTTTCTGTGAACGTCTGTTTTGTTTTGTTATCGATTATTAATACTAACCATCGAGTGATTACTGCATCCGAACAGCGTCTCAATTCGTCGCCGTGGCTTTACCTGGTCGCTCTCATTTAAGCCCGAACGAGCTTGAACGCGTGAGCCAGTGGGCAACGCAGCGAATGAAGAAAAAAGAGAATCCACAAACAACGAGCTAACGAAAACCGTATCACTGCGCGTAATGATTGAGCGACTTTCGTCCAGGCGAGCTTCATTAAGCTTCGTTGTTGGCACCACCGCGGTTCGCGGCCACTGCCCCGAAGGCACCGCGCGCATAACAAAACCGGGAAATCCGTAAAAAGAAACGAAAGTAGCCGCAACACAGGGTGTAGTAGCAGCGAGACGGCAATCTGCGCTGAAGCACCACCACCGAACACCGCGAAAACCAGGTCAGGAAAAAATGAAAGCATGGCAAAGGAGACAATTTCAGCAGCGCTCGCGAGGTCTGCATGTCCTGGCGGGTTGTCAGAACCAGGGGGGGGGGGGGGGTGAAGAAATTGGAGTGTTGTTGTTGGTATAGGCTATATGGGAGGCCGTCAAGTATGCGGCACTGCAAGCACCCGACCAGATATGGGGCGAGCGCCAACCTTGGGACGCAAGGACGGCGTTTTCTTGCCCGGCGCCTCGCGATTGCCCACCACAGGCACCACAGAGCGACCCCGACGTTCGCTGTACTTTTTTTTTTCGCTTTCTTTCGCATCTCGCACCTTGTGCGCCACGACAGCGGTGCCAGGCCAGAGAGGGGTGCACAACTGGCGAGCGGTGGACCCCGCAGAAGGACACCGGCGTCGCCGGTCGCGACCTCGGAGCACTGCAAGCTCTACAGTGTTTGCGCCTGCCCTTCTCCCTCACCTCGCACCCCTTTTCTTTGCCTTCGAGTCCTTCCGAAATTGCCTACATGCTAAGCGCGCGCGCTCGCGGAGACGAGTTGGCGAACGGGTCGACGCCAGCTATACATTGCCCCGGGACATGGATGCAGCCCCGCTTTTGCGAGGGGGGCCGCGATCGCGATCGTGCCAGTGCACGGCGCGAAAAACCAGCCGCAATATTCACGTTCTGTGCCTGGCATTCCGTGGACCCTGTAGGCGGTTCGCCTTTTTCTAACGCCGCTTTTCTCTTTTGATATCCCTGAGAAGTGAGCGACAAGGTTTTTCTTCCTCGTTCTTATCTTCTTTTATCGCTTCCCCGTACGACTCCATAGAGACATCGCGGGAGGTTGTAAACACCAGTCGGAATGGCGCGTTCTCCTGTCGGTGGCTGAACGAATTCACAGTTTGGTGTTGTGCAGTCACGAGAAAGCGCGCCTCCGTTTAAGTAGTTATCGTCTCCCACATCGGCTGCAAGTTGAATCTCCCTGCCTTTACGCTGTGCTGTAGAGAGATATCGGATGTTAAACGATGTCGCGAACGTGTGCAGCTTTATGCAAGTTGCGACCTCAAATTCATCGTTTTGCCCCCCTTCCCTTTTTTGTGCAGCCCCGGGATGAGCCTCTCACATCTCAAGTGGCTTTATCTCTTTCGAAGCTATATATCTCTAGTATTGTCCGAGAAACTCTCTTGAAACAACGCATATCTCTGCACAGTTATATATATATATATATATATATATATATATATATATATATATATATATATATATATATATATATATATATATATATATATATATATATATATATATATATATTACTAACGCTTTAGAATGGACAGCGAAGTTGGAAGTGCGTCGAAATCGTAGCTTCGGAATCGCTGAAGGGCATCGAATGACGCCAAAGCTTGTTATTCAAGTGCGATAACTGTACTCAAAGAATGCCCGAGACATATTTGTTTCATTGAATCCCTCTTGGGGGGTACTCCTCATACCCATCGTTTGCCTATGTCGTGGCTCTGAGTGGAAACAAAATTTGCGGCTTTATGGAATTATAAATAGCTTTACTTTTTCACTATGTTCTGTATGTTCTGTTTCTTGTAAACTAATCTGCATCGGGACCCTCGTTTGCATTCATTCTTCTTGAGCACCGACTGTGGGAACCTGACGAACATGAATATTAATTCTATCTATCTATCTATCTATCTATCTATCTATCTATCTATCTATCTATCTATCTATCTATCTATCTATCTATCTATCTATCTATCTATCTATCTATCTATCTATCTATCTATCTATCTATCTATCTATCTATCTATCTGTGCGTGCGTGCGTGTGTGTGTGTGTGTGTGTGTGTGTGTGTGTGTGTGTGTGTGTGTGTGTGTGTGTGTGTGTGTGTGTGTGTGTGTGTGTGTGTGTGTGTGTGTACGTGTGTGTGCGTGCGCACGCGTCGTTTAGGACACTGGTTACAACAACAGATGTAAGCTCTGCGCGCAACACGGAAGCAGGAAATTGAACGCTTCAACTCTATCGCTGACAGCAGCAACCTAAAAAAAAGAGAGCCGAGAATCGTGACGCTCGAAACGCGTCAGAATGCAGCTTGTAAGACAGTAAGCATTCTTACAATCGCGAAATTGCCGTGCTTGGTGTTGATTATGATGTTGTGCTTTCTTTATTTTCAGTTTTCCGTCCGTTCAGTCTTGGTAACCCCTCAGGTTTAAGGGGTAAATCGTGCACTGAATCCAAGAATGTTTTTAATTATCAGAAGGCTAATTAATTAAAAATCAGACGGAATATATATATATATATATATATATATATATATATATATATATATATATATATATATATATATATATATATATAATTTTTTATATTGTTATGCTTTCAGAATAGTTCAGTAGTTGCAACCCAAATGACAGCGGAAACTGCGCTTATGAATTAAGCAGTTCGCGCTATTGTTCTGGCAATTTTAACTCAGTTGTCACTGAAGTTATTACCAGTACCGTAACTACCTGAATTTGATACTAAGGTACAGTCAATATTCTTAAAGGTAGCTACTATGTTAATCTTATTAAGTGCAGCGAACTTTTTTCTAAGAACATGAAACAATGTTTTTTTTTAAATTTAATATTAGACTGTCTTTCCGGTGTCAATAAAAAAAAATACTTATCCTGTCATCATAGCATGAAAAACGCATTATAGTAAAGTTGTGTCTTTGATGTGTCGATTGTCTGCAAAAAAGAAAGAATAACTAAATGTATGCACGAATGTCAACGTCAGAGTGTCTTTTAGTTAATTGGTACGGAACATTCAGATATGATGAGCGGTTTATGTTGAATGAGGTGGTTATGCCCGCACGTAGTGACAGATCTGTAACCGAGCGTCGCTTGAACTTATGAGCAATGAACCGTATGTCACTTTTGCTGTGCGTTCTCAAAATTATTTTGTGCAAGGGATAAACCCATAATACAATAACGCATTGAAAGTTTGTAGAACAAATGCCTTTTATTAAACATGCGGAGTAGCCAAGATTAGCGCTCTCGGGGAAGAAAAGTGACTGACTGTATTTGTCAACTGCGATGTATTCAGTACATTTTGTCCAGTTGAATCAGGGCAGCTCTGTAACCCAATACTGCCACACAAATCAATCAATCAATCAATCAATCAATCAATCAATCAATCAATCAATCAATCAATCAATCAATCAATCAATCAATCAATCAAAACGTTGTTGAAAGGGTTTACCGGTGCATGGTTAAATAAAGTACTAGGTATCAATCAGCTCGCGAGGCCAAATAAAGGACTTCTTTTGTCCATTACACACCTTAGTGCTTAAGGGTCATCGTCACTGATAGCATCTTCGCAGTCGCGCATGAAAGCAAAATGTTTACAAGCTGTTGATGAAAAATAAGCATGCACTATACAGTAGATAGAGAGATAGCAATCTTTAATGAAATTCCCGGAGAAGTTAAGTTGGTTTATCGCATGTCTTGCTACACCAGGTGTCGGGTGATGGCTATGATGCATACAGTGATCACATATACACACAAATAATAGGTACTGTCACAAACACATATACATATATACATATTCACAAAAGAGCCATTCATAATGTATCGTTAACGGGAATGGTCCTCAAAATCATCAACAATGCTTTTGTGTTGCGCGCCGCACAAACGCTGCTTTGCCACGGGCGGAGAAGGTTCCGCAGCTCCAAGCTCTTGCTAATGAAGTGATGCCTCCAGATTTGGTCGTTCTGCGTCGTAGCGGAACAGTCACACAGTACGTGTTTTAAGTCTTCCCTAGTGTTACATGTGGAGCACGTGGGAGAGTCTGACTGCTTGATCTTAACTGTGCTACGAAGATCGCTGCGTCTTTTCTTAGAAAAGGGAATGTCTATTTTCTCGGATGCCGGGCAATGTGCGGTTCTGGCAGCATTGTCAGCACGAACATTCCCTTCTCTGCCGCAGTTAAGCTGGTAGCCACTGCAGTACAATATGGTGGTGCAGTGGTGCAGTTCGTGAGCATTATTGTCTAGGCGCCTGATGTTCATGACTAGTTGATTTTGCGCGCGCGGTGACTTCAGGGACTGCAGTGCGGTTCGTGAGTCGGAGAACATAACCAAAGAGTCGGGTTTCCGATCTTTGTATATACAAGCGCTCTCCGCAGTGCAGCCAGCTCGGTGGCCGCGGCGGAAGTACGGTGACTGAGAGTGTCAGAGATGGCAACATTCGCCGACAGCATCCACGCACCTATAGCAGATGATCCATCTGTGACAGACCCATCTGTATAAACGTGACGGCGGATTCTATAATTGGTGTCAATGAGTTCGAGACCAAAGTATGTCAACGCCGTTGTTTCTCTTGCTTTTGAATCCCGGCACTGTCGTGGCAGTTTTCCAGGAAGGAAGGCGCCATGGGGGGCCCCGTCAATATCGATGGCTTTTCATAAGTCATAGGAAGTAACATCCCCACCTCAGAAGGGCTGACTGAAGCAAGCGGATGATTTTGTACCCTGGCAGGTGGTGGTGGTAAACATTTTTATTTCAGAAAGTGAACCAAAGAGTTGCTGCATGTTGCATGCTTGAATGGCCAGACCCTATTCCGGGACGCCAATGGAGCAGGCCGCTGCCCGAGCGCGCCTCACCAAGGAGCGTTCGAGCAGCAAAACGCAGACAGACTCGTAGGCACTCTTGCTTCATTAAGAGTTGGTGAAGCTCACGGCAGTGACCATATTCCAACGTATCTGAAGGTCACAGGTTTTGGAAATTCCTCTCCTTCAGTTCACAGAAAAGTTGATTGGACAATGTATAAGACGAAGGTGGACGAGGCATGCGAAGGTGTCGCGTGCGGCCTGGAGGAGGTAATTGTACATGTGATGGAAGCGGTTAAGAGCGCCGTTACGTACACATCAACGCGCACAGAATTCGATGTGGAACTTGAGCGATTACGAACGATTCGTAGGCGGGCTGAGAGGAGGTACAGGCGCACTAATTCAATTCATGACCTCAGAGATGCTCGACGTCTACAAAAGAAAATCCAACGTCGAATGGACAAGCTGGAGGACCAACGGTGGAAGAAATTTTGCGAATCACTCGATCCTCGCAAGCCTATGTCCCTTATATGGCGAACGGTGCGTGGCCTTGGCTCCACTCCACATCAACGACATCCATTCAGCACACTGGCTCTCCAACAAGGCCGCCTGCAGGTTGATATTGCCGAAGATTTCTGCGTGAGGATTGCGGGCGATCTAGTCACCATGAGTGACGAGGTTCTCGACGATGTTCCTGTAGCGCACGTCCCTGAGCTGAACGTGCTTTTCTCACTCGAGGAACTGGATGCGGCTCTAGCCACCTGCAGGCGTTCATCGTCACCTGGGCCGGACGGCATTACATACGCAGCTTTATGCCATCTTGGGGAACGCGGTCGCGACCAGCTACTGAAATGCTACAACCAGTCATGGAATGATGGTGTCGTTCCTGACAGGTGGAAGTCCAGCCGCTTGGTACCGATCCTGAAGCCCGGAAAGTCGCCACTTGACCTGGCGTCGTACCGACCCATTGCGCTGTCTAGCTGCGTGGGAAAAGTAATGGAAAGAATGGTCCTCACACGCCTTGAGTGGTACCTAGAGCGCTACAGTATATATCCAGAGGCTATGGCTGGTTTTCGACGAGGCCGTTCTTCTATAGATAATGTCATCGACCTTGTGACCTCTGTGCAACAACAGAAACACCTCAAGCGCATATCCGTTGCTATGTTCCTCGATGTGAAAGGGGCCTACGACAACGTAACGCACGACGCCATTCTCGATGCCTTGGAAAATATTGGAATCGGTGGAGAAATGTTTCGATGGATTCGGAGCTACCTATTGAAGAGATCCTCCTTTATGCACACCGCGGAAGGCCGCACCGTTGACCATTACACCTCTCGTGGCGTCCCGCAGGGTGGGGTTCTCAGCCCTACTTTGTTTAATCTCACGATCATTGGGCTTGTCCGGGTTCTACCTCGATCAGTCAACATTTCTGTATACGCCGACGACATATGCATCTGGGCTTCGGCAGTGACACGACCCCAGGTACGTGCAAGGCTCCAAAAAGCAGCGAGAATAACGTCGAAGTACCTTCGTGCTCGAGGCCTCAGAATTTCTACCAAGAAGTGCGCCTTAGTTCCTTTTACCCGCAAGCCGATGTTCTGGTATCCCGTTTCAATCGGCAACGTAAGAATTTCGTATACGAGATGTCACCGATTCTTGGGCGTCATTATCGACAGAGACCTTTCGTGGAGTGCTCACATCTCGCACTTGAGGAAGAGGCTCACCTCTATCGCCCACGTAATGAGATTTCTCGCCGGTAAAACGTGGGGTACATCCGTATCAGCTATGCTGCAACTATGCAGAGCGCTCTTCTTGGGGTATTTGCGGTATAGCACACCTGTGCTCTCAAACGTCGGGAAGACTAACATCCGGGTCCTTGCAAAGCATTCAAGGCCAAGTCCTTCGCACATGCTTGGGGTTACCTAGATGTTCTAACACGGTCGCAACAATTGTTATCGCCAAAGACCACCCGATTACGACATATATAACTGTCGACACCCTCCGGGCGCATATTCGCCATATATCCAGAGTGCCTAACCATCACCTTGCTAGCCTGCCTCTAGAAAGACCGAAGGCAGAGTTTTCTAAAGTTGTTGCGGCTAACCAGCATTCCATCTCCTGGAGGTTCTCGCCCGCAACCATACCGCTGTGCCCAGAATGGTGCCTGCAAAGACCCCCCTGTGCACCTTGAGGTGCCGCGGATATACAAAAAAGCTAGCCTGTCATCTGCAGCCCTCAAGCAGATCTCGTTGGACCTTTTGCATATATCGTATGCTAACCGAATTCATATATACACAGACGGTTCGGTCTCGGGAAGTTCGACGGGCGCCTTTGTTGTTCCATCTCGATCCATCACCGTCAAGTTCAAGACTTCACACGTCACGACGTCTACGGGCTCCGAGCTTGCCGCCCTTCTAGCCGCAATGAAATTTATTATGCAAGAATCCCGCGGGAAGTGGGCCATATTCTGCGACTCCAAGGCGGCCCTTCAATGTGTGCGAAGTCTACGACGTGGAAACTACCATCAGTTGGTGTCCCAAATCAATGAAATTAGTCATCGCGCCACTACTCAAGGACACGACATAGTCTTTCAATGGCTACCGGGTCACTGTGGGATCAGTGGTAACCACCTCGCCGACAACGCTGCCCGAAGTGCCCACGAAGGAGCGTCCACACTGCTCATACCCCTGTCAAGAGTCGACGCTGCAAGAGAACTTCGTCACATCGCGCATAATGCCACGCGGACGCATTGGAATTCTCCACTGAACTCCGCTCGTCGCCCACAACATCTCGAATCGCTACTCCAATTACACCTACCATCAAAAACTTCGCGACGTGACGCTACAATGCTATGTCGGTTGTGGGTCGGCGTAGCATTTACAAACTCATTCAGCCATCGCATAGGTATGGCTGACTCATCCGAGTGTGATAGCTGCAACTGTGAAGAAACTCTTGACCACGTCTTGTGCCACTGTCCCGACTTTGAACAAGACCGCCGGACTCTCCAGTGTGCCTTGAGAAGACTGGATGATCGTCCCTTTACTCTGGAAAAGACCTTGGGTGCATGGTCTACAAGTACATCCGCCCAGAAAGCCACACGAGCCCTTCTACAATTCTTGAAGGCAACATCGCTGAGCGACCGCCTGTGAAACCCTGCACTGTGTGTGTCGTGTGCAATGTGCATCTACTTCTCTCTCTCTTGAGCGGTACAAATTGGGGAAACTATTGGTTTGCGTCTCCAATCCCTCCTTTGTTGATTATCCAAGTCCTTATGTGGAAGGCCATATTCTCTTCGTTGCTCCCTTTGTTGGAGAAGGATGTCACGCGAATTGGAAAGGGGTTCAACGTCCTGGCCTGCCGTCGCTCGGTTGCCGTCTAAGTAGAATATATCCCGCACGATTTAGAGAAACCTGTCCGTGGTGTTCAGACGCACCAACACTTAGCCACATAACATGGGAGTGCACCCAAAGGCCCACACATTGACAGCCCACACACTAAGCAGCCACACATATTTCACAGGCAGTGGGAGGCATGGCTTGCTGACGAGGACAAGCAGAGTCAAATAGCTCTGCTTGACCAGGCCCAGCGAGCCGCTCGTGCCAGCAGCCCTGGACTGAGGGCCCGACCAAAGCTGCCTGCATTTATTTATTTATTATTATCTTTTTTTTTTTGAATAAAGTTTCTTCCTCCTCCTCCTCTCTCTCTCTCTGTCTCTTTTACTCCCTTATTCCCCTCTCCCCACGAGTAGGGTAGCAAACTGGACGTAGTCTAGTTAACCTCCCTACCTTTCCTATATTCATTCTCTCTCTCTGGTGAAGCTTCATGCAGTTTAAGTCTCGGCGTGCAGTATATGTAGTGGCGTAATTGAATGATATGGTAACCTGAACGTTGTTATAAGCAAAGTGCAGTCGCCGATAACTAGACTGTGAGCTTAGTTATCTTTTACACTTGGCCTATTATCTCTCGCCAAGAATACCGCGAGGAAGCGACTCTGAACGGACAGGTTGTATTCGCGATGACCACGGCGCGTCTCACATTTTCCCCTATTCGACAACAGAAGCAGGAACAGGAACCGTCTAGCGCACGTCAAATCACTCAAATACCCAACGGGGAGCCTTGCGACCTCGACCTTCAGTCATATGCGCAGTAGCGAGATAATGCCGCTATAGGTGAAGTCCTGCAAGCGTTTCCAAGAACTTATCTTGCAAGAGAGCAGGCCTTTCATGGAGTTCCTGAAGCGTAGAGGGTGTTATGCGAAACTGAAAAATTTCCCCTTAGCGTAAAACCCACCCGAGTCCCGTAAGGCCACACTCCTTGTCTTCATCGACCTGTCTCTTTGCGCGACCTAGACAGTTCTCGAAATGTTCCGTGTGGCGTACACCGCGCATGCGCCGTCTAGGTCTGCGAACTACAACAGGAAGACGTCGCCGCGGAGCGCGTGGCTTCGGGATCACAGCGTCTTAACACGGGCGCGTTGACAAGCTGCGATAGCACTCCTATAAGCGCAGGCGCGTTGAGCGAACGGGCATGTTCGAAGTGGTCGAGCCAGTTGTCAGCTGTCTCAGCTGACCGCTGCGCGGTCGCTCTTCGGGGAAGCTCCAAACCACCGCGACATGTCATCGGCAGCTTACGTGGTCGTCGCTGGTGCCAGTACGAGAGACCCCACCCCCCCTCCTCAACTGCGTATCCAACCGCGGATGTAAGTGAAGTTCAGTTCTACGACGCTCATCCGGTCCAGCAGGAGTGCTTGAGTGACACGTTTTTTTTTCCTCCGCCCGGAAACATGCATGGCGACTATATTGTAACGCACAAGCAACCACGAATGATGGACGGCTCGCGACGCGCAAGCACGGACGCCCCCCCAACGCCGCGACTTTATTTTTACAGCGTACTTCTTTTCGCGCTGCAAGTAACGGCCTCGTATAAGTATACAAGTTGTAAGACTCGTCTCACCGCAGTTTTGACGCCGGACCTTGCGCAATTAGCTCGCGCTGCGGGTAAAATTGCTGGCGAGCTTCCAACTACTCTATACCGCAATGCGCCGGGAAGTTCGGTCTGTAATCGCGTGCACCCGAAGAGTCACCGCGCGTCACATAAACCGTTGCAAGGAGATTGAATATACTGAGCAATCTGCGATGTCCATATCTACAGCGTGGTTTTTATTGCCATCACTTCTCAGAAGCCCGTGATGCTGGTGCCAGAACCCAAGTCCATTTGCTAATAACCGATGTATGACGTCGAACAATAAAACCCTTTCTCTTCCTTCTAGTGCCGGAAATTCGTGAGGCACTCGGGAAACACCGTGGATTTCGTGTCTTTGCAGTAACACTTTTTGATAAAGAGAAGGAGTTCCGTGCGACAACGATAACACTGGATGTGATGCGACAAAAGCGAATACTACCTGCAAATTTCCGCTTCAGTCGTTTATAATAGATGGTAAAGGAGTGCATTTATTGTTCACTCGTTTCTCTACCCTCAAATCATTGTTTCGCACCACCGCTTGCACAAAGGCTCGGGTACAGCCCCAGTGTATACTTCAGCTGTTCAGTTCTGCATTGAGTTGAGTTAGGACATGCGAAAACCTCCAATCGTTTTGACCTACTCAATATATTCTCGCTTTCATGTCAGGCGTATAGTCTCTGTAAGTGGTTACAACTCGCTTACGGAGGCTACGCTTAATCAAAAACTGCCACGGATCACTACGGTGTTACTTCAAAATACTTATTCTAATTTTATCATGTCACCTAATTCTCTGCCATCATAAACTGTGGTTACTTTCTCTTGAAACCCTGTTTGTAACCTAAAGAGATCGGTGCTGTGGTCCACGACGCGAAAATGAAGAATGTGGAATGATGACGAGGTGGGATGAAAATGATGACGAAAAGTCAGCGTCAGAAGATTAGGGGCCACGAGACAAAAGAAAAAGGTGAACATTTTTGCTGCTTCGGCAGGCAGCGTTCAATTCAAATTTCCGGCCTGTTCTACAATGAGCCCACAACACGTACTGCGCAGTTCGACCGGCTACAGTCACAAGTTGCTTGGAAATTCAAACTTTTCTCTGTCCTAATGGTCCCTGAACTTATGACGCCGACTGTACATGGGCACAGCAGGCTTACTAAGACCACTTGCATATATGTCGTGCCATGGCAAAACATACTGACGCCGCATGAGAACTTAAATAAGGAGGCCATGCGCTTTTTATCATTAGTTTAATTAACAAAATCGGGCGGTGACATTATGGAAAAGAATGTGGGCAATATGCAGCCCAGTTGAGGTACGAAGTCAATGAGGCTCCTTCACCATCTTTCTGTCTATTGGAGTGGATCTTCTGAAATCGTATAGTTTTGCAGTCGTTCATTGAAGCAGGATCAGAAAGTGCAGGCAGGTTGGTATAAACAGGTAACATTCATAAGTAGGTGACATCCATAATGGTGACAGCCATAAATAGGTAACATTCAAAAAGTTATTTAATAATTAAATGTGCCCGAAAGTGTACATCGTTCAGGCGGAGATACGTCGTCGTGGATTCCTCAGGTGAAAAAAAAAAAAAAAAACCATGGCATTTTCAAAGGCCTTTCCCCGACGTTCACGATGTTTCCAAACCTCAGTTGACATCAGCAGGGCTGTACTCGGATGTGGGTGACATGTTACATTGGGAGAATGGGCTACGTTTTAAGGATAATTACATGCAGAGACAATTAGCATATTGCAAGCGTGCTAAGAGACATCGCGCTCTCTCTGTCTCTCTTTATGGAGTAGTCAACCGAGTGCATTTCCTGTTAACCTCCCTGTATACCCCCTTTCTTTACATACCCTTCTCTACCCGCCGTGGTGGTCTAATGATTTTGGCACTCTACTGCTGTTGACCTGAAGTTCGCGGGATCGAATCTCGGCTAGATGCCCGTGTATATACTTAGACTTAGGCGAACTCCAGGGAGTCGAAACTTCCGGAGCCCTCCACAACAGCATCCCTCATAAACATACCGTAATTTTGGGACGTAATACCCCAACATTTATTAACAATTCCCTTCTCTCTTTCTCTATCTCTCTCTATGAAGTATTCAACAGAATGTATTTCCGGTTATCCTCCCTGTATGTCCCTCTCTCCTCACATTCCCTTCTCTATCCCTCTTTACAGAGTAGTCAACGAACTAATTTCCGGCTAACCTCCCTGTATAACCCCTCTTTTCATGTTCTGTTCTCTCTATCTCTTTCTTATTCTGCTCTTTCTCTCTCTCTCTGCGTGTGGTTCCTCTAAGCTAGTTTCGAGCGTGGTGTGGTGTAGGCGCACGACTCCATGTACAGAGAGCCTCGCGCAGTGGCCTCGAACGCATTGCACGTTCCGGCAGCTGTCCATCTCGAAGCGATATCTCTGGGCCTCCGCCCGCTCACTGCGTGCGACGCTTCGCAGGATGCCACGCAGCGGGCGACCGACCGGCTTGGCACGCAGCGGCCACTTGCGCACCGAAGGAAGCCGCAGCAACGGCAGTTGGCGCCAGCCGAGCTGCGCGCGGGGCTCGGAGAAGGACACGTACTCTACAGCTGGCGCACGAGAGCTCTCCTCTTCGCGGCACAGAGACCGGGGCTCGCGGGGCCACGTGGCGCGTTTTTGCGAGGATGGACGCGCGCAGCTTGCCTGCTAGTCGGGTCACGCCGCCCGCGGACCACGCCTGTGACGAGAGCGTTTTGGCGCGCCAGCGCAGTGCACTGCCTGTCGGGCTGGCCGCAGGCGCAGAGCATTCGATTCCCGCGTCATACTCTGCACATATGCAACGCATCCGATAACGCGAATGGGGTGAGGGATAATGCAGGGTCGTTGCCTCGAACGGCTGTATTCTTTCTCTCGCGCGTGTAACTGCATCCGTGGATATATAAAATGGCATTGGCGTTGCCGGAATGTCGAGCCCCCTCCCCACTCCCCCCCCACCCTACCCCGCAATTTTTAAATTTTGCACGCAGGATATATAAACGCACACGCGCAAACACACGCACGAATATGCGCAAAAGATGGCTTAGTCACCCCTCGCCCCGGTAAAAAATGTCTGGCAAAGCCCGCGCTAAAAGAAAACCAATTTTTGTCTTTTATGTGCGTTCATTCGGCACGCGCACGTTCCCAATACTGCAAAGGCTACATCATTTTGGAACAGGTTTGTGTGTGCCTCACATTCAAGCACATGATGCACTGTACATTGTATCTATGCGATTACGCAGCTATATGCGATAGCCGCCGCACGGCAGGATCCGCAAGAACGCTCGCGTTCGTTCTTCGTTTCTGAAACGATTTGAGGACCTGTATTTGCGTGAAGGTATGCGTCCTTGGCATATGCGTGTGCAGTGTTCCTCATTAGGGGGTGAGAGGAGGTACAAGTGTTGCCACAGCGCCCCCCAGCCCTCTCCTGTAGTGGCCGAGTCCGAGAGTTAAGAAGTTTCGCAATGGGTGCAAGAATGAAAGTAGAAGCGATGACATACTGCTCACAACCACCTGCCTTTGGTCCCCCGGTAGCGGTGGTAAGCAAACAGTTCTTCGATTGCAACATTAGGGGTCTCCGGCCGCAATTACCGTCAACAACCTGCATGACTATGACCCATGCGCTTTGAACAATAACGCTAGAGGTCCGACTGAGTAAAAGTATGGGACACGGTTTTCCTCCCCACTCGATGTTTAGGAGGGGCGGCCGCCCCCTTTCACCCTGCCCCTCCTGTGCGCACACCAATTCGTCATCGTGTTGTCACGTGGTCGTGAAGTTCACGAAGGCAGTAGTCGGCGTGTTCAAGGCGAAACTCTTTATCTGGGCGAACGTGTGCCTGGGAGACAAAAAGTTAGACTACAAGCAATACACGCTGTGCAGTACTCAAGGATTGAAAATGGACAATTTAGGGCTAAGTAACGCACATACCTCGTTTCCACCGTCTTCCAGTTCGGTTCATATCCGACGTAATTTCGACTCGAACGCGCAGATAAGAACCAGAACTATCTGTAGAGACCAGTATTCATCGCGCCATGGCGTGGTTATTTCGAGCAATTGTGCATATTAGTCGTTATACTAAAAAAAAAATGATGTCGCATTTTTATCCGTGAGTACTGCACACTGATAGCGGCGAACAGAGCGTCGGCCGTCGATAATCTGATCTGCGGTGAGGTGCGCCGGCATTTATACATGCGGCATCGAACATTCGAATCTTATTACTGGTTCTCGCTCAATCACTCGAATGAACTTGACTGTTCGCGTCCTGCGTGCAGTCTTTCTTAACAGAATGAGCTCAAACAATCGCGAAGCATCTAAAACATTGCGGCGCGTTCTGCGCCGAGCGTTGCTAATAGTATTTGCAGGGTGAAACCCGATAACATGACAAGAAAGCACTAAACACGCGTGGCAGTATATTCACCACCCCTTGTCCTGCGAGATACTCAGGTAATGATCTGTATTCGCAGGAATATCATTCGACCGGGTGTGGTGCCCTGAATATGAGAGCAGTAAAAGTTATCCTTTGGCAAAAGGTTTTCTTTTTTTTCGTTAGTGAAACACGCCTGACAACTTAAAAGCGACAGGGATAGCACGAACGCCCAGTAATAGGGAAACTTGGTTGTTGAAGATGCAAAAAAAGTTCGAACGCGCGCTTCGGTATATACCGTGTTCTGCGAAGCGAGTATGCCTGAAGGCGCATGAGCAGCTGGTGATGCACTCGTAGTCAGGACCTTACTTACGGAGTTCGCAACAGGGTTAATTTATTTGTTCATTTTTAACAGTCGACGCCAAGCAGGGCAGTGGAAAAATATTCAGTGTCTATGGAGCAAACTGGGTTAAACGAAATCGAAAACTCAGCAAGAAGCCGTCAAGATCGCGGTAGATATAAGCCTTGCAAACACAACTATACGTCACCGGGGTCATTGTCACAGTTTCTTCGTCCTGACAAGCGTTGATTGTCATCGATGGCAGGGTGATGGGAGGTGAGTGTGCGTGCATGTAGTGCAATAAGACAGGAACATAGAGCTTAATAAAAGTTCCGCCGAAGATCGAAGCTAGATCGGGATAAATACACACATACACACGCACTTCGGTGGAGTTGATGCGCGTCCAGGTTGTTGCCCCCAGGTTTTGTCCTTGGGCCTCAATTGCTCGCCTAGTGCCTTGGTCCTCCAGCCACGAAATCGGGTGGCCCAAGCGGCTGAGGAGCTGTAGCGTGTGAAAAATGCTGGAAGCTGGGCGCGTTACACGGCCGGCTGTCCCTGTGCGTGGTTGGCTCTGTGCGCCTTGTAATCAGACTACCTCGCAATTAAGAGTATTTGCCCTCGAGGGATTACTTATTATGTGTCCTCAGTATGCTGAGTACAACTCCACACGTAACGAAACTATACGAGTGCGTTATGATGCAACCTAGCTTTTGCTCTCCTTTTTACGCGTCGTATTTAATCGTATCGTTACTAACAGAAAGCCTCCAATGCATTATTAGTTTTTAATTTCAATTTGGAAAAAAGAAGGAAGCTGGCTGTTACTTTCAAACACATGTCCGCCGCGGTGGAGCAGTGGTTATGGTGCTCGGCTGCTGACCCGAAGGTCGCGGGTTCGATCCCGGCCGCGACAGGTCACATTTTGATGGAGGCGAAAATGTCAGAGGCCCATGTGTTGTGCGATGTCAGTGCACACCAGCCTGGTCGAAATTTCCAGAGCCCTCCACGACAGGCGTCTCTCGTAATCATATCGTTGTTTTGGGACGTAAAACTCCAGATATTATTACTTTCCCAACACACACACACACACACACGCACAGAAAGGAAAAGTCCGGCAGATCCCACGCATCTAGGAATGAATGTCATACGAAGCAGTGAGCGTGCAGCAGACTATGCCTGGATTTTTCTCGCTTTGAGCCACGGTGTAACTTGTAAGCTACACGATGCTTTGAGCGGAGCGTTGGATTGACTTCTTCGTCTAAATTGAGTGTGCGCATATCGGTGGGCTTACTAGGCGCGCCGAGTACACTGCTGTGTTCATAGCGTGACTCAACGTCGGCACCCACGTTAGAGGAGAGACGACAGTTTTATCGCTACTAAGTGTTTGCTATACGATGCGATGATGTGCATATATCCATAATGAAGGGCTTATATCCATAGTCAATTCACTATTGTTTTCGGAGTCATAGGTGCGCATATGTAACGTTTATTACATTGATACAAAGTCGGATAGCCAATTCTGAACCGCAACCGGCGTTGTCCTGGACATACCGCTTGTACAGACGGAATCACACTTGTCTAGAGCGGCGGAGCGCGTGGCTGTGGACGCTGTTTTTTTCCGCAGCTCCTACCTCACGTTAACTACAAGTTTCTGTAATCAGCATGCAGTATGACTATGTTTGGTATCATTGCAGCGTCGCTAATTGCATATTTCTGCAGAAAACGGCAGCTGAAGCGGTCGGCTCGGGCGCTCCAGACAAGCGTGATTCCGTCCGTATACAAGGTCTTTTTGCCAGAGCAGTTTGAAGCACTGGTGGGGGTCTGTGGTTGAATTATTGACTTCCGTGCAGAATGCCTGGGCTCGATTACGGCTCGAGCTGTAACTTTCTTTCTTCGTTGCCACTGAGATATTTCCCCCCACAGAAAACAACGACGACACGGGCTTCTTTGTGCGACACGGGCTTCTTCACGCGGCTATAGTTACAGACAACTGCATTTTTAATGGACTGGAGGCGAGTAGTGGAGCTTGCCCAATTTCTGTGGCACATACCCTCTAGCAGCTTCGAGCCGCGTTACGCCGATCGCCCCGGGAAAACCTCGACAATAAAAAGCTTCGCTGTTAAAAAGAAACAATAATAATAATAACCTTGCTTGTATCAGGGCATTGTTCGTTGCAAGAAATACAGACGGAAAAAAGAAAGAAAAAGAAAAAAAATACCGGAGATTGCACAAAGACGCGCAAGCCTTATTACAGCGAAACTTGGATGATTCTGAAGACTAATGTGGTTGCTTCTAGGTTGTTTCCAGGCCTTAGCTAGGTGATGCAAGTTGTTTCTAGGTTTGCTTCTAGGTTGTTGCTAGGCTTTAGCTATAGGTGATGCTAGGTTGTTTCTACGTTGATTCTCAGCGCGGAGAGGGGTTCGCGTTAAAGCCACAGACAGTCTCAGACACGGGCACGTCGTCGTTTCGTTGGCGTAAGGCCTTCCATCACTTCAGGGTCTTCTCGCATCCGCCGTTGCCTTTCCCGTTCCCTAGTATTCCTCTCGTTCTACGAACTCGAAGTCTTCGGCTCGCCGCCGTCGCTTCGCTGCCATTTCTCGGGCTAACTGTTGCCTTATTCATTTTTAGTGGACGAGTGGTGAGTAGTGGGATTTACCCAATTTCTGTGGCACATACCCGTTTATGATGATGATAGTTTTTTGGTACGGGGTGAACAAGGAACGATTTCATAAACATCTTCGCTCTTAAAAAAGTTTTAGGTGCCGGAACCACGATATGACTGCGATGCACGCCGTAGAGGTAATCCAGACTAATTCTGACTGTCACCTGGGGTTCTTTAACGTGTGCACCTTGAAAAGTACACGGGTGTTTTTGCATTCACTCCGGTCAAAATGTGTCCTGTATGACCGGGAGTCAAACCCACGTCCTCGGGGTTAGCAAGCGCGATGACTTAGTCGCCAAGCTAACATGCACGTTGGGTCAAAGGCGCGAGAGCTCACAGGTATGACTCAGGGCTATAAATAGCAACCTGGATGATGTTTTTCACTGTCCAGCCGAATGTAATTGCTATACAGTGCACTGCAGAACACGGGAACTCAGAGCAGGGTATAGCGTCAGAAAAAGAAAATGTGTAATATAGAGTCACGCTACGATATGAAATTAAAGTAAAGTCGAAAAGGCCGCGCGTTGGTATCTACGAAATGACAGCACGTTATGAAGGGAAACAGAAAGAGAAACGATAGGGGACAGATATAGGTCACAATGGGAGGGCAAAGAATAACGCAAGAAACGCGCAGCTAAATTGGATCGAACGTTAACCTCTCCGCGTCTGAGTGGTGGCCCGTGCATGCCGCCCGCAAGCTGCCACGCTCGCTCGACGTGGGGTTCCTCGGCGTAGTTCACTTGTTGCTCGAAACCTGCGGCCTCGTGCATGCGGGCGACGCAAGTGCAACGCCAGTTGGCCGCCTCCCTCTCCGAAGGGCTCGGGTCGCGGTCAGCGAGCGTCGACGTGAGAGAGAGAGGGAGAGAGGAACAATGGGGCCAAACCGCAGCTGACTCCGACACCAGGCGGGCTCTCTAGTGCGCCCGAACGAGGCCCCTTGTAAACAAGCGCCGCGTGAGCTCGAGGCTTGAAACCGAGACGGGCGCTGCATATATGTACTATAGGCGGCTCGCTCGCACGCAGAGCGCGGGTATCAAAAAAGAAGCACGCGCGGCAACCGACGAAGCACCTGTGCCTGTTTCGAGTCGACGATCGTGTTTACACCGGTGCTTAATACGCGCAGAGGTGGGATACGAGGAACGGCACGCGATCGGCACGTCTCACGATCGACTAACACTCCTGAAAACACATGCGCGCCGAATGATGATATCGCTGACGGTAAACACGCGACGGCGGCGATTCGGGCTGGATGGTTGTTCGTGATCGTCTAGAACAGTGCATCGACGAGGAATGGGAAATTAAGAGGCGCTTGTATATATCTCTTATTATTTCTCCTACCTCGTCTATATACGGGCTGTTGTAGGCGATCGTAAAGTCGCAAATACGGCTGCGTTTTGCTGATTTGTCGGGGCACCCTTGTACTGATAGAAACAGTAAATTTTGTTGCCTAGACGTACACTGTTTGTGTGCTCGTTAAAACGCGCGTTAATTAAGTCAGTAATTTCAGCTTTCGAGCTTGTTGAAATAGCGAACACAAGTGGGCAGGTGTGCGTTTGTGGCTACAAATAGTGATCCCTGTGTTTCTCTCTTTTTTTTTTTCACTGTGATACTGCTGAGATAACTAAAACGCGCAAGGTTTCAAGAGAGAGAGAGAAAGAAATTCACTGGGTGCATAGTTCTATCCTTCACGGGTAGCTGAAATTGGAATCATATCTGGACAATATGTTCATAGAAGGGGTTTAATGTTGCGGCAACGTTAATTCTGAATGCAACAGCTAGAAAAGAAAACGCATTTCATTAAAATCGAGCTGTGAGTTCGTAAGAAGTACAAGCCTGCTGTCTTCTATTTTTCGTTATGTCACTTCAGCTTTTTTCTGGCTTATTTATGACGTCTTTATATTTTCTTTAAGCTGTGACTCTATTGCATGTTCGAAGTGTTTAGCTTTCACAGGCTGATATATACATAAATTTCAATTAACAGTTGCTTTCGTTTGCAACTGCATGTAACCAACCCCCCCGAGGCTGTAGGGGATACGTTAAACTGGGATACAAGAAGCATAAAGAAAGATGGTGCGCCGTCAAGTCGGTCTAACGTTTTGTTTAGGCCCGTTTTGTTTGTAGACGTCTTACAGACATCCCCACTTCTCTTTTGTTCACCGCAGCTGTTTTGTGCGATATGTTGGAAGATAAAGGAGAACGAAGGGGCGTGCGGCACGAGCAACAGCCACAGGATAGAGGCAACAAACAAACAAACAAACTGAACTAACTAACTAACTAACTAACTAACTAACTAACTAACTAACTAACTAACTAACTAACTAACTAACTAACTAACACGAGCAACAGCCTCGGGCGCTGGCTCGTTCAGTTGTTCTATTGCCTTCGATATAGCCAGACCTCCGGGTCGGGCTCTCTTCTTCGTGTTCAGGGAACTTAGGAAAGGGCAGTTTTCGCGCCTTCCGCGAAACGTATTTTTATTATATTTTACATTATTCAAAAGTCCTCACAGGCCTCGTAAGAGGCACCGCATAAGGGGAGCATCACAATATGAATAACCATACATAATGAATACGTGATATCATGCAGGATCGGATGGCATAATACATTACACTTAATTTCATCGGCATATCAGATTACATAACCATAGATGTCGAAGATTACATCAGGATTACATGGAAATGTAGTGGAGTGGTGACTTTCAACTAGTAGGTAGGTAGGTAGGTAGGTACTAAACTTTATTAAATAAAGTCCTGAAGAAGTCATCCCCCAGTTTTTATTGAAGGAGGACCGCGGGTCGCTCCATTAGCGAAAAAAAAAAATCAAAAGACATATTTCGTACACGAGTAGGCATGCAGTGCAAAGTAAACCAAAACAAACATTATAATGCAAGAATAAGAAAAAAAGATATAACTAACTCATGAGCAAGAGAACTAACAAAACACTCAGAACGAGAAAAAAAAAAGCTATGCGCATTTTATCGAAAGGTCAATGAATGGTACATTCGGCTGGGCTCCGGATTTGACTCGGATTGCAACAATGCGGAGCCCGCTCTTGATCCGAGCCAGAGAACGTGTGTCCGAGCCGAACGTGCAGCCACTCGCCAGAGCAACCGGAGGCCGGAAGAGGAAACACCTCACCGCGTCTTCTTTTGCACAAAGACGAGGCGCGTGGTCACATGATCCCGAGGAGTCACGAGATCAGATGTCGGTCGCGCTCCGAGTTCAAAGTGATGCCATCTTCGACAGGTCGCTTCGGAGCGCTCTAGAGCGCTCTCGCGAGCGGCACTGTGTTCGGCTGGTTGAAAGGAAGCGCGCGCCTCGCGTTCGGCTGGTTCTTTTCGGTCGCTCTCCTCTCTCGTCGAGCGCTCTGAGCTGCTCCGAGCCCTCTCGACGGAGCAGTGCGAGCGCTTCTGGTCACGTGCTCAAAACGCCGTGGTAACCTAGTCGACCCGTCATTTAACTTGACAGTGTTATGAGGTTCGGCTAAGCTTCGACACGGCTTTGACTAGAAAGTGGATTTTCGCTGTAGTCACGTGGTCCGCCTGCGCCGGCTTTCCTCCGGGAGCGGTTGTCACGTTCGGCTCGCGCAGTAATGCTCTGTCTCCGAGTGCGGGCAGCGTCGTATCCGTCCACCTTTGAGTCGGAGGACGGAGGCGACCAGTCGAAGATACCATGAGAGTGTCTCAGAGCGCTCCGAGCTGGATCGTAGTGCTCTGAGAGAACCAGCCGAACGTATTCGGAGCATTCGATTTCCACCAGCTGAACGCGCCGTGCGTCGTCAGAGCGTTCTGGAACGCTCGAAAAACGACCAGTCGAATGTATCAGTATAGCGTTGTGGCAGATGATATTCAGACGAATGCTGCTTGTCTGGGCGCGCTTGGGAACAATTAAGCGCCGGGGGAGAGAGATAAGAAAGAGAGAGGTAAGGAGGATAGTTTAGCACGAGAATTACATGTGCGAAACTTCAGAACATTTAGGAGTTTCACTCCTGCAAAAGAAGACAGAAAAAGCACTGGCGAAAGGGCAATAGCCTGAAGGCTTTCATTTATGTTAAGTATTGCGACAAAAAAATCAACGTAAAATAACGTAGCGTGGCGCTTGGAAACGAAAGCGTACCAACTCGTCCTAAATGTCACACTTTATTATATTGATTACGAATGATGATATTCTGTTATGACTTACGCAAGGTACGAGAGAGAAGCGTCGCTTGTAGCCTCGAAAATCGATGTAAGAAAGTCAATACTTAAGCGTTAATGAAGCAGTGTATTAGGTATGGAACTGATATTACCATTACGCTTAACCGGCTGGCACAGCGATGTGCTCGAATGAGTGTTCGATTTACATAAATTGTGTTGAAACATATCTCGGTAATTTGAAAATGAGGAATATATACTGGCGACCATTTCGTAAAGTGTGTGAATATTAGAATGACGGATGGAATTAGCTTTGGTCTTCGAACTGAATCGTCGCTATTCGGTTTCGGTGCTCAGATCAAGTACACATGATTAAATATCCTAAAATTCTCAAATAGCGTGCGCACGCATTAACATCTTCAGCTGTAGACGATCAAAGTGAAATTTATGAAAAACATTATATATTCCTTTCTTTCCTCTTCCCAAGAGCTCGAGATAAAGTTCATCTCAGACACGCTCTACGGCTGTCGATATCATTAAGTACTATTTATAAATGAAGAAACTGTGTCTTCTCATCTGATGAAATATAAAAATATGTTTAATTGCGCAACATACTTTATACAACAACAGTGACAGCTCCTACAGTCAACTGACAACATTATTTTTTCCCGCTGCCGTCAGCAGACGTCACGCATTTCTGACCTTGTCGCATAATTATTATCTAACAAGATTGCCTTTGTAATTTTTTTGCATAATAATACGGAGCCACGCAATCCGAAGAGCCTTAAGTGTACAAAATAGTGTTTAATGAATTATTCTTAACGTTTCCTTTGTGCGTACGTTCAGCAAGAATGTTTTACAATGCGCATGGTAAGGACAGTTACATCGTGATTTTGTGAGTACCAGGATGCGAAAATTCTTCAACATTAATATCGAAAATACCTGTACGCTAGTCGAAAACTATTTGAAAGATATTCTATTATTCGATTACATTCGCACCTGGCACTATTCGATTCGTATTCGATTCGATTCCGCAATAATAAATCTATATTCGATTCGGATAAAAACAAAATCACTGAATCTCTTATGTAGACGCCTAAGTCGACTCGGAGGCCGTCTTTTTGTTTTAATTCTCCATGGATGTATTGATCCTCCTCCGCCTCACTCCGAAAGCTTTCTGCACGTAACGTGGTTTTGCACGGCCTCCATGATCGGAGGCATAGCAAGCTTTAGCCAGCTCGCAAGGTTTTGCACGGCCTCCGTGATCAGCCCCCGCCTTTTACAAAGCTACGATATGTCAGCTGATGACGCCGTCTGGTGTCATCATGTGGTATTACGTCATAGGGACTTCATAATGACGCCTCGAGTTTTGCGATCTGTGACGTCATCGGGATGTGATGTGGTGGCGTCATCATGTGATGGTGATTATTTATGTCACTCGTGTTGCCGCCGACGCCGCGGGACGCCTACGCCAACGGTCAGGTTTCGCATTTCATGAGGCATCTAAGGCTTTCGCCTTAAAAAGCCATAGAGTTTCCTAAAATTAACTAGGTGAGACTCTGGCGCTGCGATCGTTCAGCCACCATGGGAATGATGGGTAGTACACAAATCTGCCTAGTCTTCGTGCTTGCGGCTTCGAACGCACTTGTGGCTCTGTTTATTGATGTGTTCTGGTTCTGTTTCGGATAAAAGAATGGGCCGTTGTGAACTTCGTAAGCCGATTTGAATTCGTGAGCCTAAAAAGGTCAAGGTGATGAAGCGTAACTGCTAAACGTTTGCTGAACTTCGTATTGCGGCAAAGCGGATTCGAGCCACACGGAGCCAAGCGGAGACGAAGGAACGAAGACTAGGCAAGACTAGGCAAACTTGTGCGCTACCCATCATTCCCATGCTGGCTGAAGCGCCGTGCGTTGCAGCTCCCATAGACACTAGCGCCAGATTTCCCTCTAGTGTATATATAGGAAACTCTATGTAAAAAGCTATGTTGCGCACCTCCTTACAGGATTCACTGCTGATACAAGAGGCAAGAGAGACAAAATGCAAGAGAGCCAGTCCCTTTCGATACGTGTCGGCACAGCTGTCCGCATTATTACTACAGCTCTCGATAGCTCTCGTTAGGAGAGATTGACCTATTATTTGTGGATTAAGACTTAATAATTAAGACTCGATAATTAGGACTTCTTGGAACCCGAGGAAACCCCACAACGTCAAAGGCTGCCTCACGAATCTCGTTCTACGACCCCCTATTCACAAAGCCTTGTTCCCAATAGCATCCTGTTGTTATTTTTGCATGCGCTCGATCGTTCACGTTGTGCTAGCGCGGTCTGCTACGCATGCACCGACTCCCGTGTCAACGCATTCATTTATAGAGGTATAGCCCAGGTTCCATCACGCCAAGCTGTTGACCTCTTACTTTAAAGCATTTTTCTCGTACCGCGTCATCACATTTATGGGGAAACTCGGGGTGGTACCACCTGCGTCTGACGTCATTTTGTATACTCTATGAGACTGAGTTCTTCGATGTCGCCGTTAGCTTGACGATTCGTTAGCGTAGAACTTTTCTACTGTGTTTGCATGTGCGTCGGCGTTTCAACACTTTCAAGCAAACCTTATCGAAAGAAGTACCATCGCAGTCGCTTTCCGCCTCAGGAATCTGTCCGCCTTCGTCACTTGACTATAGTTTGGCAGTTGCAAGACAATGCACTTTTTCATTTTCTGTCTGGCCACTGCGCCTCTGACAGTTTGATAGCTACTTGCCCCGCAGGTCAGACGAACGCTCATGATAGATAGTATTTATAGCATTAAGTTTCTTTGATTTGTCAGAAGTCGACGCATGACTCCCACTTACTCGGTCTGAGTACGATATGCCTTTGGAAAGTCACGATTATAGGATTTCATCGCAAGCGAAGCTTTTTTTTCTTTTTTTTTTTACCATGTACCTCTTTAAAACGTTGCTGAGTAATTAACATCGCTAAAGTCAGATGAATGTCAGCATCATTGGGTATATATACGGAGTTTTGGGTGAAACGGGTTGGACGTGCATTATTGCGTTGCTTGGCATGCGTGCATTATTGCGGGCGTAACAGGGAATCGGCTCTGGCAACATATTCAGTTGGGGACCAGTGGGAGGGGCCTTCGTCCTTCACTGGGACGTAAAAAAAAAATCGCCAGGATTGCGCAGAGCACGCCGCGCAGTCACAGCGTAAGCTGTAGCCTGTTGTACTTTCTATTAGGGCGCCTATACGTATAGTGCAACTGTGTGGGGGGGGAGGGGGGACGGGACCAATGCGGGCTTGTTGGGTATTGTATTCCTACATGATGATAATAATAATATCTGGGGTCTTACGTCCCAAAACCAGGATTTCATTATGAGAGACGCCGCCGTGGAGAGCTCCGAAAATTTCGACCATCTGGTGCTCCTTAACGTGCACTGACATCTTACAGTGCCCGGGCCTCTACATTTCGCCTCCATCGAAATGAGATCGCCGCAGGCCGGGATCGAACCCGCGACCTTCGTGTCAGCAGCCGAGCACCGTAACCACTACACCAGCGCGGCGGACCCTACTTGATGGTAGCGCATGATTAACACAAGGACAACAAAAATTGCACCATCTCCCGCTAAAGCGAACCATGTGTAGATGCGAAGCAGCGGGCGCTAACGCTTACACTGGCGGCGGCGTTGACTGGCGCTCATAGCAGCGTTGAGCAGGAGAGAAACCTGGGGAGGCGCAAAGCACGCAGTGATGGACGGTGTTTCTTAATGGAACATGCCAATCGCTGCTAATGGGCAATGAGAGACAGAAGACTCCGACTGGACACAGAGAGGCGCAGTCCGCGTTTAGTTAACGCTCACGCTGCGAATTTTCATTGTTCAACAGCGCACAGGAGAAATCTCCCACCGGCACTACCTTGCAGGTCAAGATCCAGTGCCATATATACGGGGTGGCCAGTGAACGGTTGTCCAGCGCGAGCAGCCGGTGTTTTAGGAGCGAAGCTCCTTAGGCCGGCCCCCCGCCGTCGCCGTCGCCGTTGAAGCTCCCTGGCACGATGCCAGCTGTGGCGTCTCCCCCCTCACGCGGGAGGATAAATGAGCTTTTTGAGCGCTGGATCGCGGATGGCGTCTGCACGATGCGCAAAGCGCGGGAATGCGAACGCATGCGAAAAGGAGGCAGATTAGTCTCCTTCTCCCAGTTTCTTCGACTCTGCCCTCGCCCTTCAAACCGGCGAACGCGCGAAACCATCGCTTCACCCTGTGGTCCGCCCAGTGGTTGGTCCGTTGCCTCGACAATGAAACGCCGTGCGTGACGAACGCTGCGTGCGTCCCATTTTAAGGGAGCTTCGCTCATCGGTTGTATTCGTACACGGAACAACTGCTATTAAATGCGAAGCATTTCTTAGCGAACTTCGGCGACTTTGAACGTATCTATCTATCTATCTAGCCGCCTACGTCTTTGTGCTCTCCCGGCCGTATCGTTAATGGGATTTATACCAAAATTGGTATGGAATAACATGACTCTATGGCAAACATGAATGACTGGTCATATCATGAAAATCATGACTAACTTGTCATGAAAACTATGATTTACATGCCATGGCAACGGTGCTCCTGGGGCCGTTTTCTTAACTTGATATATCCAAAAATTGGTACGATGAGACATTAATGCATGAACAACATAAATGACAGATGTAAATATGAAAATCATTCCCTGCATGTCATGTACAACATGATTTACATGCCACGCTCATGGCGCGCTGACGGCCGTTTCGCTAGCTTGGTATGCACCAAATTTGGTATTGCGTGACCTGACTGTATGACGAACATAAATGCCAAGTGGTCATATGGAAATCATGACATGTCATGTGCAACATGACTTGCATGCTACGCTCATGGTACTCCCGTGGCCGTTTCGCTAGCTTGATATACACCAAATTTGGTATTCAGCGACGTGATTGCATGACGAGGATAAATGACAAGTGGTAATATGCAAGTCATGAGATGTGCAACATGACTTGCATGCCACGATCATGACACTCTTGTGGCCATTTTGCCAGCTTGATATACACCAAATTTTTTAAGGTGAAAGCCTTTAATGTCTCATGCACACGTCCGTCCGATCGTCCATCCGATCGTCCGTCCGGTCGTCTGTCCGTCCGTCCGTCCGTCCCTCCAGCCATGCCCTGGCACGGTGCCAGGTGGGCACCGGGGCGCGCAAACGGACGCCGGTCGCGTTGGACTCTACAGCGCTCGCGCTTTGCTTGCGTTGCGTCGCTCTGCCCAGCATCTCTAATCATGCAAGGAGGGAGACGCGCGCATCACGTTCCATTCTGACCGACCCCGTCTCAGTGGGCGCAGGCGTTCGAGGAACACACTTTTGAATTGACAGAGTGTCCGTCAATTTAAACGCTGGAACGCGGATGGCGTCAGCACGATGCTCAGAGCGCGAGAATACGAACGCATGCGAAACGGAGGCAGATTGGTCTGGCGTCTCGCTGCGATTTGAGGTAAAAAATTAAGCGAACGTAAGTGGCAGGTGGTAACATGAAAATCTTGGCATGTATGTCATCTACAATGTCATTTACATGCCATGCTCATGGTGTGCTTGCGTCCAGTTCGCTAGCTTGATATATACTAAAATTTGTATTGCGTGACGTGACTGTATGATGAACACATATTACAGGTCCTAACATGTAAATAACGACATGCATATTATGTACAACATGATTTGCTCCTTGCTGGCTGCTTCGCATTGCATCGATTCCCACAGCGCGTGGGATCTGCCGGATTTTTTCAACCAAGAAACTCGCTAGCAGACGCTGCCTGCGTCGGCGTCGCGAGGCGAGAGAGGGCGGAGCGTAGGAGAGGAGAGAGAGGGGGGGGGACGCGCATGCGCAGTGGGGGTGTGGTCGCCGCGTGGAGGGATGCCTAGAGGAGATAGAGGGGGGAGAGGAGGTTTTTATTTTTATTTTATTTTTTTTGAAAGGGTTTGCGCATGCGCAGTAAGGGTGGGCACGCCGCACACCACCACCACGGCCACCACCGGATTAAACTTCGCCTTAAGCTGCTTCGCATCTAAAGGCCCACACGACGCAACATTATACTGTGTTCCATCGAGTCTGCCTTCTCTGTTGCGCCTCTCCTTAGCCTACGCTACTATAAAAAGAACGCCTGTACTGGCGGTCAAGTTTTTTTTGAAATAAAGCGAAAGCTACAGAGCCGAGTCGCGCGTATCCTACCGCTGGTTACGAGCGATATAAGAAAAAAAAAAATTCACTTTCTACATGCAGCTGCTTGAGACGGGACGCAGCGCACACCAGTGTAATATTTGTATTTGTTCTGCATATTTTACACGTTGTCACTTTGCGCTTTTGCACGTGCGAGAAAGTCACGCCTTTTACGTGTGTGTGTGTGTGTGTGCGTGTGTTCCACACGAGCAGCGACGGCGGCGGTCAACATGACCACCAAAATTGGCTGTTGCTGAGCTCATAACAGCTTCTGCTGTAATAGGTTGATGATGTTGATGACTGCATTACAACAAAAAAAAAAAGGACATGAATGTAAAGGACATTCGGACAGAAAGTGTTTACGCTCGCATGTTTATTTAATTATTTGTTAGTTTGTTTACTGTGCGTGTCTCTTCTTTACTGTGGTGCGTTAAAATAGTGCAGGAAAGTGAATATCAACAGGAAAAGTAAAACCAATCCTTACGTGTTAAATGAGTAAGCCTTATCGTGTGGCTTGGGTTTTTTTTCACGTGCACCTAAATCACCTGCACTCGGGTTCATACCCCAGCCCCGGAAAGAAAACTTATTTAGATTTATTAATGATTTATTTGGTGCGCGCCAGCTGTGGGTGAGTGCGTCAGGTGTTTTCTTTTTCCGTGGCGGTGGGTGCCTTGGAACACAATCACCAACACCAGCTTCTCAGGCCAGTGAAACGATCGTTGTTTGAAAAGACATATATGATTCGCAGCTCGATATATAGGGAAGTAAGCAGCCCGTTTGGCAACATCTGTTTAGAAAAAAAAATTTTTTACACTAGAGCATAAATTATGCGTGACATATAAGTGTTCAGGGATACATTCACATTTTCACAATTGTACATCACAAAATCTAACACTTTCGCATAGGACGAACAGCAGAAGTCTGATCAACATAACAAATGCACATAGCTCACAATTGACACAATAGGGAATAGGGTATTGGGTAAATGGGTAAGTGTACATACTCTTCCATCGTGTACATCAACTTGGTGATAGATTCATCAGGACATCAGATAATAACAAGGTGGCGAACGCAGGTCGAAAGGGCAAGGAGACAAGCACTTCAACTCCGGCCCGACGGTGCGGCCTAGCACCATGTTGGCCGAAAAATAAGTTGGACTCGTTCATGCTCAACCTCGACAAAAGGGCATGAACAATGGCGCAGAAACTCGCGCTCCCCCAAGAAGAAAAGCTCCTCAGAGAGGAAAGCGAGGATCTCGCGCCTCATGCGCCCCAATACTGACCATAAGGCACGTCGACGGCAATTGCCAGCGATGGCTTCGCAGCGGTTGCGCCAAAGGCTAAACAGGCCGGCAACTAGTAAGAGTGCCGCGAAGCGCCCCGTCGGAACCGGCCGCTGGAAACGAACCCTCGGACACCCTGCCCACGAAAACTAGCATGGACCGCACGCCAAAAAAGTCGCGCGACCACGCATTCGATCGTCGCATGTCAGTTGGTCTCAACCATGACGCAGTTGGGGCAAGTGGAGGTGCGTACCACCTGCCATCGTTGCAGCCGATCTCGAGTGGGGAGCAAGCCCCAGCCCCATCGCCAAACAAAGTCAGACCCGGCAACGCCGCTGCGACCATGTGCTTCCACGGGCGACTCATTACCGCATGCCGGTGTCGGGGTACCAAAGGCTGCACAAGGGCGGCCATTGTGTCCACCACTTTCGCTTCGGCTACATCGATCTTGGGGGGATGTAGTCTCTAGACGGCGGTGGAAGGCCAGGAGGGCACGATACACAGTCGGTAAATTGGAGGACTGCGGACCACAGTTGATAGGACACGTAGGGATGGACCTAGGTGGTAACGTGCGAGTGTCTGCGCAAGCGTACCATCATTATTTAAAACGCGCAATAAAGTGCGGAGGGACAGGATGGAAGCCGTAACTGCCACGTCGGGGAACGCGAAGCCTCCTCGGCTGCGCGTTTGCGCTAACGTGGGGCGCGATAATAAATCCGTACCACCAGACCAAAAGAACGAGGTGATTAAACGCTGAACTTTCTGTTAAACGCGGAGCGGGGTTTGACGGTGTGACACAAGTACCAAAATTTGCCGAGGTAGACCGATTGCGACAAGTACCGGCGTTCTAAAAGGGGAAAGTCGAAGTGCTTAGCAGCTTCTATGTTTTGTGTTAGAGGTTGTATAACAGATGGCCAGATATTTTCCTGTATACCGAAAGCATTGTAAGTGACACCTAGTATCTCCATGGTGGGGAACCACTGCAAAGGCAACGTGATGTTAATACGTCCGGCAGGGTTTGCAATGAAGAAATACTGACTTTTTGACAAATTTAAACGAGCACCAGAAATCACACCGAAATGGGAAAATGGCATTCAGGACGTGCTGCAATGACTGTTCGTTGTGTATGTACAGAGTAATATCATCGGCATAGGCAGTTACTTTAACTTCAGTGCGGCCAGGGAGGAGTAAGCCACGAATCTGTCGATCTCGTTCGATGGCCCTTAAAAAGGGTTCTAAGACAAGGACGAATAAGACGGGGGGAGAGAGGACAACCCTGACGGACTCCTCGTGTAACCTGCAATGGGCGGCTCTCGCGCGAATCTAGGAAAAGTGTACTCTCGGAGTTAGCGTACATGGCACGAATGAGGCGGATGAACTTGGCAGGAAAACCAAATGATTGTAAGACGTTGAATAAATGGGTTTGTTCAACGAAGTCAAAAGCCTTTTCCTGATCTAAGGAAACCAGTAACCCCTGGGCGCATCGTCCAGTGGTGTACTGTATTATGTCACGCGTGAGCCAGGTATGACTATGGATGTCGCGGCCCGGAATGGAACAGACTTGGTGGGGAGCTATTAGCGATGGCAGAGACGGACTGATGCGGCGTACCAGAATGTTAGCGAGGAGTTTGTAATCCGCATTGAGAAGGGTGATGGGGCGCCAATCTTCGGGTCGCGTGGAATGGGAGTCTTTCTTGGGTATCAGTGTGATACGGCCGCTGCGGAAAGAGTGCGGGAGGGAAAGATCGTGGAAACAGCGCCTGATGACACGCGACATAAATAAGCCAATAATGGGGCAGAACTTGGTGTAGAATTCGACGGGGAGGCCATCGGGTCCAGGGGCCCAGCCCTTTTCCATTGCATCTAAGGCGTCTTTGATTTGAGAATCCGATGGTGGCGATAGGAGAGTGTGAGAATCCGCGTTGGAGTAACGGGAGGGGTGCAAAGAATATCTCCAGACGGCGACGCCCCGGAACTGTGATTGGAGTCAAACCTACGGACAGCTCGTCGACATACACTACCTTAAAAGACCTCCATGCTTGCTCTGGCTAGCTTGCACTTTAAAGTTCTATCTATTTAGCACTAAAGGAAAAAAAAAGAACTTGTTCCATGATAACTACATTTCGTCTTGTTTCCTTCACATTATTTAAAGGAAGTCCTCTGAACTCAGATTTCAAAAAAGAAAAAAAAAACTATATTTCATTCTTTTTCTTCAAACCTTGCAAGAAGGGGGCTACAGAAAATGACCAAATTAGAGGGGTTCAGGTACTTTGCAATTTGTATATCAGGTGGCAAAACGTCTCTCTAGAGAAGAGTAAGCCTTTGTTTTGCGAAAATAAGCACAGATTTCTCGAGGGCAAAAAAAAAAAAATCATATTATGGCGCTAGCACCAAGCGACATTCTCATCCTTGCGGAGGACCCCCGATTCACCGAGTAAAGTGGTCCATAACTTGCTTGCTTTTCAAGCGGAGCCTATGTTGACTGACCTGTTAAGCCATAACGCTGATGGTGTTCCAAAAAACCCACCACCGCGGAAAAAAAAAACGGCTGGCGCGCTCATCCGAAAATCCTCCCCGCCCACTGCTGGGCGCGCACCAAAGAAATAAAACATTCAGCAGCTTCATTGACTGTCGCGAAGAGCGGTTAAACAGTGTCGCTGGTGGCATCGCATTAGTATTTCATTGCTTGACTTCGCTCTATAGTGTAGTTTTGCCCCCATCTGCACGAAAGCCCGGTCTTCCTATCCAAAGCCGCCGCGGAACAACTTTTGTAACACATGTAACGTACAACTGCTGTATATTGGGATTGAGGCGTGCACAATTCACGAAGACGCTCTTTGCACATAATGCAAAAGTGGAACCCTGAAGAACGCTATCTATCTATCTATCTATCTATCTATCTATCTATCTATCTATCTATCTATCTATCTATCTATCTATCTATCTATCTGTCTGTCTGTCTGTCTGTCTGTCTGTCTGTCTGTCTATCTGTCTATCTATCTATCTATCTATCTATCTATCTATCTATCTATCTGTCTGTCTGTCTGTCTGTCTGTCTATGTCTGTCTGTCTGTCTGTCTGTCTGTCTATGCGTGGAGGTTCAACCACGGAAATCTGATTGCACAATAATAGGCTTAAAGGGGAACGTGAAACGTATACCACACAATACGTAAACAGGTTTCGGACAGCTCGCTTCCGATTGCTGCGCGCAGCGCTTCAGAGCAATTCCGTTGTCTACGTAAAGTAAAGCCACACCCTTACGTGTTGAGGATGTCTCTTTCGGCAAATTTAAAGCTGTAATGCTGCACGGATTCATTGCTTCGTCGCTACACGAGGCTCGATTGGCTGATGTTATTTCCCACTCGACATCGTCTGTTTAGCTTTTGTTGTTAATTTGTTCCTAACACTAAGATGAGGAAACCGGAAGACGGGATCATGAACGTATGAATCATCATCATCAACCTACCTGTGTTCTGCATTGGTGGTGCAAGTGGAAGCCTTCAAGGCAAGCACAGCGTTTTTTTTTTTTTTGTTCGCTTAGGAATCTCGCCCACGTACATAGCGTGAAGAAAAAAAAACAACAAACATAAAGAAGGTTTAACGTAAGGCAGCGATATGAATGTTTTTACTTACGCAGAAAGGAACCTTTTATGGCAACGCGGGTTAAGTCGTGGAAAACGATCGATGACGTTGAACGAGGAAAGTCTGGGGGCAAATGCTACTCTATTTCATTTATTTGGTGCGGAAGGGACAATGGCGGCAACGCATATACCACCGGCGGCTGTACGACATTAAATTAGTTGCATGAATGAAAGCATTGTGTGTAGGGGTGGGTGCGAACTCCCCCCCTCGTATATATATATATATATATATATATATATATATATATATATATATATATATATATATATATATCGGAAAGAAGTGTAAGTTTAAGGGCTCGTTTTTCTTTGTTAAACACATTATTAATGAGAACTAACAGACAAAGATGCAGAGGAAAGTATAGGGGATGTTATTAGAAGTAATTGTAATGTGTATGGGAAGAAAGAAAAGTGGACGAAAAGATAAGCTTGCCACCGGCAGGGACCGAATCTGCGACTTTTGATTAATACGTCCGATGCTCTACCACTGAGCTACAGTGGCGGTCATCCCTCCGTCCACTTTATATGGTATATATGTGCATTTAAACGTGGGAGCGTCAGTCAGCGCCGCTGTTACCATTACGGCAAGTGTGGGACACTCTTTTTGCCTGTTGGCGTCACGTAGCACGGTATCTTATTACGAGCTGGCGGCTGACCAATAATATAATGATAATTATGCATATTTGCACGTGACAAACGCCGCATTACTTGTAGCTTGCTGCAGGTATTATTATAACTGCGGCTAGGCGCGTGTTTCGTCTCGAAGAGTATATACGTAAGGGGTGTATCGGTGGGGGACGTCGTCGAAAATACGATATTTGTATAACCAAGCATGGTATTGAAGTTCGCTGTACAGTAGCTCCAGCTTTAGTTTTGCTTATCTCGGAAACATCAGACCAGCTAAGTGACGCGGGCGGTGGTTCAATTTTCAAAATCGACTGGCCTTAGTGATCGATTGTACGCATATACTGGTCAAGCATATACTATCCACGCCTATAGCGCTTTCATATATCTTGTTTTTTTTTTAATCCCTTTTCCCCAGCACAGGGAAGCAAAGTGGACGCGCAAGTTGTTGACTTCCTTGTCTTGGTTGCCATTCGTACTCATCCTGCTCATAAGATTGAACTTTCTGATGGTGGGAAAGTTCGCGACGGTGCAATGTGCTTTTTTTTTTTTTTTTGGTAAATTAAGCCTGTACACTCCCCCTTCCTTTTTTCTTCTTCGTCTTCATTATCGCTCTCACATTATTATTATTATTATTATTATTATTATTATTATTATTATTATTATTATTATTATTATTATTATTATTATTATTATTGTCGTTGTTGTTGTTGTTGTTGTTGTTGTTGTTGCCGCTGCTGCTGTTTGCTGCAGCAGACCCTCGTTACTGTTGCTACATCAATGGTAACACTAGTACGATGTGCGCGTCGTTCTCTAGGCATATGTAAGCGAAGCGCACTTGCGATTGCGAAACACGAATAATGAGGAAACGTGAAATGGAGGAGACAGAACCGCGGCAAAACTGCGGCGGAGGTCTCCCGCTGTGCAACACGCGCCCTCTCCTTCAAAGTTCTCGTGATCACGAAAGACGGGCTACTGCAAAATGGCTCGTGGTGTCTCCCACCAAGAGAGACAAACAGGCACAAAAATGACGAAAACGGAAAAAGGATGTGAACGACGGACTGGCAGTGCACTATAGCAACTGCTTTCAGCGCCAGTCCTTTGTCCACCCTCCTTTTCTGTGTTCGTTGTTTTTTGCGCTATACTGTTCTAAGGGGAAAGCCTTTTGATATCTCATCGACCTGGTAAACTGACCGTCGGCAGCGTCGGTGTCAACACGAGTGATGCAAAATATCATCATCACGGTATGACGTCACCACAAGATGTGATCAGGATGTCACATAAAGCCAGAATTTTTGACGCCACCGTATGACGTCACATAACGTTACGTCATGTGATTACGTCATCATGTGACATCGTCGCTTGACCACAGGTGGACCGATCCTGGAGGCAGTGCGAAATCACGTTAGGTGCAGAAAGCTTCCGAGGGGGGGGGGGGAGGGGGGCAGGATCAATACATATAATGAGAAAAAATGCCCCCCACCTCCCCGAAGGGAATCGTGAGGAAATGCCATTTCGCGCGCGCTTCACTCCATTTATACATACGTGCGAGCGAGCGGACGGGAGTGTGGGGCGCAGAGAGCAGAGAGGGCGAACGGCGAGAGAAGGAGCGGCGAAGCACTGCACCTACCCTCTGCTACACTCTCCACACACGCGGGAGCTTCGCCGAGCTTCCGCGATGCGAGCGCCCTCACACACCAGAGCGCGCTCCTCCTCTCCACTCACTCTCCGCTACTCCGCCCGCACCACCTGCTCCGGTTGCTAGGGGCGAGGATAAACGCGCGCGCCCGCAGCTGTTGCTATGGGAGAGGGAGTGAGAGCGGAGAGATAAAAAATTACACCATCTTCCGCTAAAGGGAACCATGTGTAGATGTGAAGCAGCGGGCGCTAACGCTTACACTGGCGGCGGCGTTGACGCTGGCGCTCATCGCAGCGCTGCGCAGGAGAGAAAACTGGGGATGCGTAAAGCACGCAGCGATGGAGCGGTGTTTCCTACTGGAACATGCCAATCGCTGCTAATGATCAATGAGAGACAGAAGACTCCGACTGGACACACACAGAGACTCGCAGTCCGCTTTTAGTTAACGCGCACGCTGCGAATTTTTATTGTTCTACAACGCACAGAAGAAATCTCCCACCGGCACCACCTTGGAGGTCAAGATCCATTGCCATATATACGGGGTGGCCAGTGAACGGTTGTGCAGCGCGAGCAGTCGGTTTTTTCAACCAAGAAACTCGCTAGCAGACGGTGCCTGTGTCGGACGTCGCGAGGCGAGAGAGGGATGGTCGGTAGCGTAGGAGAGGAGAGAGAGGGGGGGGGGCGCTCATGCGCAGTGGGAGTGTGGACGCTGCGGGCAGAGGTGACTAGAGAAGAGAGGGGGGGGGGGAGCGTAGGAGAGGAGAGAGAGGTGGGACGCGCATGCGCAGTGGGAGTGTGGACGCCGCGGGCAGGGATGCCTAGAGGAGAAAGGGGGGGAGCGTAGCAGGGGAGAGAGGAGGGGAGGCGCATGCGCAGTGAGGGTGTGGTTGCCGCTGGGAGGGATGCCTATAGGAGAGAGAGGAGGTTTTTTATTTTTATTTGTTTTTTTAAAGGGTTTGCGCAGTAAGGGTGGTGACGCCGCACACCACCCCCCACACCTTCTCAACCTATCCTCCTCCCCGCGGACCCCGCCGCCGGACAACGCCGGATGCCTGACATAGCCCGACTATGAAATGCATTCGCATTAAAAAAAAAGATGTATTTCGCCTTCGAGTCGTCTTGGGCGAATGCATGTGGGAACCTGTGAGTTTTGAGTGTCCATGGAAATCCAACTTGCCGAACAGTCCGTTTTGTGTCACCCCACGGCAGCGAGGAAAAAAATGGACACTTTGTAAATTCCAAAGTGTGTTCGGCGAAAGTCTGTGTCCATTGAGACGGGGTGGGTCAAAATGGAACGCGATCCGCGTGTCTCCCTTGTTGCATGAGTGGGCGGATTGTGGTCGGGCTACAGGGGAGACGCGTGCACTCTATAGTCTGACAAGAGGCGCGACCGACGCGACCGGCGTCCGTGCTATGTGCCGCTGTGCCACACCTGGCACCGTTCCAGGGCACGGACGGAGGGACGGGCCGACGCGAGTATGAGACATTAAAGAATTTCGCCTTAATATTTGCCTGCCCTTACACGCCCGGACGGAGTCGCTGAATTCGTAACGCGATGCCCGCGCGTCGCACAGACGTTATTGCCTCTTGTATGGACGCCGTGTGCGTCTCGCGTGGCTCGTACGAGAGGTCGCAGTGGGACTCCGCAAAGCGAGAGGCTCTCTGCGCGCGACGGACCTGCGGCGACTGAAAAATGCGCCTCAAAGGCGGCGACCTTTTCGCTGCGCAGCTTTCTTCGCTCACTGCGGCGATGTCGTGGCGGCGCTAGATCGCTCTGCTCGCCGAGGCTGTTGACTCGGAAACCCCGCGGGAGAAATGCGTCGAGTGTGCGCGCGCTTGAAAGAGAGAGAGAGGCTGGTGTAGCGGAGACGTGCCCTTCACAATGCACGTCCGTCGTCGCAACGGAGGAGTAACTGCACTGCGCGGCTTTGTCTGGAGAAGGGGCGTGCCCTGCAGTTACGAGCTTGCGACAGTCGGGAGATCCAAACGCCGCCCGTATATTTCTTACCGTGCTTTTATCCAGCGAAGGTTTTATGCCTCACAGATTTCGGCGTCGTATACGCGAAAAGCCCGTTGTCAAAGAGCGTGCAGAAATGCGCCCCACGGAGGTGCGCCGCTCACATGGGTATTTTGTACGCGCCGTTTTACAATATAGTTCCCTGCTCTCACGATCGTACGCTTGTCCGCGATCAGCCATTTCTGATACGACAGTCTGATCTTTTGTCGGAATGACTTGTGATTTCCACGTTGCCAGATTCCATTGTTGCCTGGATATGAGCGCGGGACCGTCGTTGTTGCTTGTAGAGACTGAAGTGCCGGCGCTGCTAAGCACGTGGATGAAGGTCCCATTCCCGGCATGGAGGAAGGAAGCAGTTAGGAGGAAGCATTGCGCACTACGAAATAAATTTTTAAAAAAGCAAATAAACAAGCAAGCAAGCAAGCAAGAAAGAAAGAAAGAAAGAAAGAAAGAGAGAAAGAAAGATAAGCGGTACGTCACGCATCCACGTGCCAATCTTTGCTACCGCTCTTTTCTCGATAAGGTGGGAGCTCCAGAATTTTTTTTTTTTCAAAGATTGAAAAATTTATGGTGTTGTCGCTTTCAGTCGTCTTGCCACTCCGAAGATATGCTTGCGAAAGCACATCGTATGCGCGCACCGGTTTCCATATAAGGGCGAACGGCGTAAGAGTGCAACGGACGGTCAACATTACCGTTGAGTCTCACAGTCGTTCTTACCTCCTCGCCGTTTTTCTCTCGAGGAATATAAACGATTGCCGTCCCCTTACGTGACTTCAGTGCGTCGATGTCACGTATTTCTCCTGTCTCGTAATTTCAGCTTGTACACGCTCGCTGTCATTACACCGGAAGCAAGAATGGCTCGTGGTTGAGTTGTCTAACGCAGCGCGCTGCTGGAGCGAGAGGTCGCTGGTTCGAATCCCCGGTGGGTGCTTCGGAATTTTTTCTTTGAGCCTTACACACGCATATATATATATATATATATATATATATATATATATATATATATATGCGTGTGTGTTTGTGTTGTATATATATATATATATATATATATATATATATATATACATGCACATACTTACATATACATATGTGGGACATGACGGCAACTGCAAAAATCCGCCGAGAGTGTCCATATAATTGCTATCGCAATAAGAAATAAATAAATGAGAATTGAGGCAGCTTCGCCCTAGTTTTGCCAAGCCTGAAGGAAGTGCGGAGGTAGCCGCCTCCTTTGTTTCTCTTCGCTTTGCTCTTTATTTCCTCCTATCTTTCTTTCTTGTTCGCTTTTCCACTTATTTCTCTATTCTATCTCTTCATTTCTACTTATTTCTATTTTTCTTCCCATTTCCCCCCCTTTCTCTCTCTTTCTATTTCTCGCTTGCTTCCTCTTACAATTTTTATACGTGATTTGTGTTGTGGTTTCTTCCCTAGCCATAGTAGTAATGTCCGCACTTATTATCATCATCATCAAGGCGCTTGAAGAACAAGAGGAAGAAGACTTGCGTTAATATCATCATCAAGGCGCTTGAACAACGAGACGATGAAGAATTCTGTTTGGCGCGAACGAGCGCTTAATATGCTTCAACTGGCTATACTATATGTGGTTTTGCCTGCGTTACGCCAAGCGACGACAACAGCATACGACAGGATACGACAGCGTACGATATCCCGGCCCACTAAAGTGCTCCGCACTTAATAAATGAATAAGGCGTTGGGAGAATATACAGGGAAATGGGCTGTGGCTGCAAGAACAAGCGCAAAAAGTTTGTGTCTGTCTCACTATGAAAGGGAATCACTCTCACATCCGGTGGTGAACTTAAGGAACGTATCTTTTGCTCCTTTAATATTACTTCCACGTTTTCCATTAAAAAAAAAAGTCCCAGGTTGACCGCGAGGGTGAAGCAATGAATACGATAGCAACGAATTGTAATGTTATGCGAAGTTAGGCTGGCAGCTAACTCTTTTGGGTCTGATCTCACGCAACTTTAAGAATCAGAATCAGAATCAATTTTTATTATTAAAATTTGGGCAAAGTTACAGGCATTTAGTATACAGAAGGAGGTCCCATAGTCAAGAGACTGCATCGGGACCTCCTGTACAAATACAATTGAGGTAGTAAGCACTTCATAGCAACAGTAGCGAAAGATAGTAGTGAAGTAAAAAAACATAACAACAGTAGAAAAAATACACAAGTGATTGCAATAAATAGCATGGTTTTAACATGTCACTAAAAAATTGTAAGAGACAAAAAACAAACAAACAAAAAGAAAAGAAAAAAGCAAGTGTACATCAGTTTGAATGAATGAATGAATGAATAAACTTTATTTAAAGTCCGGCTCCTTCGGGCGAGGCGGGGGGGAAAAGGAGATTGCCCCCTGTTCCGTAACCTTTATCCAGGATACACTGCACAACAAAGCACACAATGAATAGGAACAGTAACTATTCTGGTTAGTCTGCGTGAAGTAAGTACATTTTTAGCTCTTTCTTAAATTGATGTAATGATCTTGTAGTTTTTATGATAAGCGGTAGAGTGTTCCACAAAGAAATGGAAAGTGAATGTTACAGTTTGCTTACCGTAATTAGTACGAATTCCGGGCAAAAGAAAATTGTTGTTTAATGCGAATCGAGTAGTACTATAAATCATAACATTATAAGACGGAAAAATGGCCGGCGGAAGTTCGTTATTAATAAGTCTGTGGAAAAAAATACCTAGGTTGTATTTAGTGAGTTCAGTAATGGTACTCTTCGCACATTCTCTTCGCGCTGAGAGCGCAGCACATAGAAGGGTATGCGAGCTGCCAGCTGACGGTTGCCGAGATAGCGAGATAACGCGCGCGCCAGCGACGACCGCGCTCGTAAAATCAAAAGTCGCAGTTGCTGCTCGAGGGACCCCCCCCCCCCTCGCGTCTTTTCATCTCGTTAAAGAGGGGCGGGGCGTTTCCTCTCTGCTTGAGGATTCGACAGCCGGTTTAACAGGCGAGGGGATCTTATCACATGCTCTTCGAAGCGATGGAGATTGGCCGGCTCGTTTTATCTCCACGTTCGTCGCCCCCGCTCGCGCGCTATTACCCGCGGGTAGAACGTACGATGCGCTGGAGGATCTTATCAATTTGGACTTTATACGCGACCTGACGGCGACGGCGACGGCGACAGCAAAAACCCGTCCAAACTGTCCATATAATTGCTATCGCAATAAAGTCACAGGGTCTCTTATGCATTCGCGTTAGACGACTCGAAGGCTTGAAACCATCTTCATCTTTTCCTTGTCATTCAACGTGCTGACCCTCCCTCATCCACCCCGCCACCTTTGACAAAGCAATGATGTCATGTGACAACAGCATCATGCGTCGTCATCGCGTGATAATAATTCTTTGATCCCTCGTGTTGATGCCGCCGCCAACGGCCAATTTTCGCGTTTGATGAGGCATCTAAGGCTTTGACCTTAAGTTTCCTCCACCTCCGACCCGGGCTGAAGCGGAGACGCGAAGCGCGCGCAAATGAGGGCGCGCGTCGCGTCTCCTCTCCAGCCCGGCCGTGGCAAAGCACGAGCAAGGTATTTCTAATTCTGTGTGTTTAATTAAAACAAAAGGGGACAATTTAGTGGGCTTTCCACCCTATCACAGCCATATTGTGCATATGGATAAGTTTATTCCATCGTAGGACGCTACGAAAATTCAAGTACAGCGACTGTACAAGAAGAACAAGGTTAACTTGAGGTATGTTGCCTCCTTTTTGGAAAACTTTTTAGATTTTGATTCTAAACTGATTGCTTTGTGTTTGCCATAAGAAAGGCTGTTTAAAAAGACCCTTCAGTAATGTTAGACCCAAAAAATTGAAATGTGATCACCATTTAATTACTGAAATTACCCAAAATATGACCATCACTCAAATGGTCATAAGTCATGATCTTGTGATACTAAACAAAAATGGCTTGGCAGCAGTATAGCTATATATGCAGGCTGTGCAATGAACTAGAATGTTTGCACTATCTACAAAATTAGGTTTTTTATAGCCCAAAACCCAAAAATTTCATAAATCCAGGCGGTCGCATTTCAGTCGAAGTCTTATAACATCAAAACTTGTGCACGGATTTCAATTATTCGAGTTCATTGCACAGAATAGTGTTCAAGAAATAAGCATGGCAAGTTTCAAAGAATTGAATTGGTTTATTCTTAAGTTACGACCTTTGGCGCAACAAAAAACAAATGAAAATGGAGTTTTGAGAAAATCAACAATAAAGTTTTCGAAACGTGCTATACACATCATTAGATAGTCGTGGAAGGCTAAAAACCGCCAGGCTCGTAGCTGGGTCCTTGCCTTAGCTGCTACCGTCCGCCTCGGTGGAACAGTGGCTAAGGTGCTCGGCTGCTGACCCGAAGGTCGCGGGTTCGATCCCGGCCGTGGCGGTTCGCATTTCGATGGAGGCGAAATGGTAGAGGCCCGTGTACTCTGCGATGTCAGTGCACGTTAAAGAACACCAGATGGTCGAAATTTCCGGAGTCCTCCACTACGGCGTCTCTCATAATCATATCGTGGTTTTGGGACGTAAAACCCTAAATATTATTATTATTATTATTGCTTAGCTGCTACAAGTTCCCTGTGAGAACGTTTAGCGGCTCGTTGTTTTTTAAATGCGAATGCATTTCTTAGTCGGGCTATGTCAGGCGTCGGTGTCCGCATCTCTCCGCTCTCACTCCCTCTCCCATAGCAACAGCTGCGGGCGCGCGCGCTTATCCTCGCCCCTAGCAACCGGAGCAGGTGGTGCGGGCGGAGTAGCGGAGAGTGAGTGGAGAGGAGGAGCGCGCTCTGGTGTGTGAGGGCGCTCGCATCGCGGGAGCTCGGCGGAGCTCCCGCGTGTGTGGAGAGAGTGTAGGAGAGGGTAGGTGCAGTGCTTGCCGCTCCTTCTCTCGCCGTTCGCTCTCTCTCCTCCCTGCGCCCCACTCTCCCGTCCGCTCGCTCGCACGTATATATATATATATATATATATATATATATATATATATATATATATATATATATATATATATATATATATAAAGAAAAAAATAAATAAATAAAAAACAATAAAAAAAGATAATAAAAAAACCAAATAAAAAAAAAGAAAAGAAAATGAAAAAAAAAACAGGCGCTGCGCCGTGCTCCCGACCGGGCTGCAGAAATTAGGCGCCTTTTCCTTCTTCGAACCACAACCACCATATATAAATGGAGTGAAGCGCGCGCGAAATGCATTCGCATTTCCTCACGATTCCCTTAGGGGAGGTGGGGGGCATTTTTTCGGGCTTGTTTTTGGTCGCCCGTTGACTGGCGTTTGGCGCTCCTCAAGCGTGCTCGGTCCCTGCTGAGGCAAGCTACAGTGGTGTAGTAGCCAGGGTCGACACCAGCCTGCCTTAAGATGCCTCGCGTGCCACTATTTCCATTGTTGAAGTGACATACACAGTCGTATAGGCCAAACAAAACAGTGCGCAGGCCTACATAGACATCTTTCGGGACGCGCTGCCAGAGCATCCCATTGAAGCACTCGTTCGCGTTTTGCGTTTTTCCGTGAAGACATTTCTTCAAAAGTTCTTCTGAACACAGGTCTGCATACACCGGATTCACTTTGTTGAGTATGTCATTCGAAAAGCCTCCCCTATGCTTGTAATGTTCTGTGCCTAAAGCTTTTACTCGGTTGTAGGCACACCAACATTTCACTCCTAAAGGACACAGGCCGTGCCTAGGAGTTGCGTCAGTTGAACTGCAATGAAACAGACTTGCTAGTGTGGCTTGCTTCATTGCTTGGAGGTTGCCCACATTGGCCCTGATTGCAATGCCATAATAGTTTTGCAATCGATCGATCATGACATCCGTCAACTTACCTTTACCTCCTAGTCCATGAGTAGTCTTTTTCAATTTTCTCAGTCGTCATCCCACGCGCTTTTGAACGTGCCCAATGCACTCAAGTTTGCGCACATATTCAGTTCCATACACATCTTTGACAGCTGCATGGCTTTTCGAGTCGCCGTCTCCATAAAAATCAGTGTACTTCAAATCGCGCGTCAGTTTCGGTTTCAGGGAGGTCTGCCGGCAGTTGTAAAAAACAACGTAACCTTTGAACCAAACAAGATAAAGACGTAATTTTTGCGGAAGCACAATTCTGAATGTCGCAAGATTATTAAAATCTTTAAAAATAAAATTCGACCTTTTCGAACAAAATCATCGTTTTTCAATGGAGGCAACATACCTTGAATCGGGGTGGATAGCGCTCCACCTTGAAAAACCGCAGTTCATGCTCTGGTTAACCAGCAGATAACGTATCATTATCTGCCCAGCATTAATAATCAACCATAATAATTATATTAATTGATAAAATCCGTTAATCTTCCTTTCTGTCCTCTAACCTAACGTATCGGTCGTAATAAGAGGTAAGCATGCACCTGAGTAAATGTATACCTCTATGGATGTATAGTATTATCGGCAGTACAAACTCCGCGCACGGGAGGTATCGTACATTACGAGTGATTGAAGCATTTAAAGGTAATTTAATGAACTATGACGTAAATTTAGTCTATTAAAATCGTTTTCGAAGCATTTCTGCATCTCAGCAGCTGTTGCTCAACGATATAAGCGAACCCTGTCTTGGACTTTAATATCCTTTTACCTGCTTGACATCAGGAGTGCAGGAAACTTGCTATTTACTTGAAAAATACCGCGTACAAGGAAAGGGCTTAGATTGCCATTATACATCAGAAATAGATGCGCATTTATCGCCTATGTTTCATGTGTTAAAGCACAGTCTTCGTAAATCTGCTTGAAAATTAAAACTTATACTAATCGCTAAAACTGGCTCTTCAGTGGGACTCACACTCTCACAAGAAAAGACTACCTACATGAGGCATTGCCAATAAGTGGGGCCGCCGCAAGCTTGACCGAACCCCTGTTCGACTTACGCTTGATGGTCGCGTTCTCACGGAGGCGTCTACAATCCGCGTCCTTGGTGTAGACTTTTCTGCATCTGGATCGGCCTCCCTATGGCTTCGGTCTGCACGCAGAACCGCTTCCAGCATGCTGCATCTTTTTCGTCGCATCGCTCAGCGAAGTGGCGGAGCGCGAACTCGTATCGCACGGCACCTGGTATGCTCGGTATTCCAGCCTCGTTTAGTGTACCAAGCACAGTTCCAGCACTTCACGAAAGCAGAATGGGCGCGATTGGAAACTCTGAATCGTGAAGCCATGCGTGTGATCACAGGCCTTCCGAAGTTCACTCAGATTCCGACACTCCAGGCAGAAGCACAGCTCAATACGCTAGACGAGCTCATTCACCAAAGACGCAAGGCAAGAATGATAAAGCACAGCAGTGTTCCTGCGGCTGCTGCCTTAGCGCATTACATGGACCCTAAAGCCCCTTTGCTTGACGAACCTACGTTGTCAGTGCCATCATGGGATCATTGCCAAGTGACCACCAACAAGCCTCTGGGGTGTATCCGTCAAGAGGTGAACGGAAACACTATTTCTAGGTGCACCCCGTTCAGCCCTTTATTTTCGGCATCGCAGACACTTGAACTAAGAGCATATGTGGACGCCGGGTTGACATCATCTATACTGCACACTTCCTTAGTGTGCCCTTCTCACCCACATGTCAACCAGACCTGCTCTTATGCGTTAGACAACCCCATTACGTCCGTCCTAGCAGAGTTAGTTGCTCTCTGTGATGGTCTTGCCGCACTTCAACCGCTCGTCGAGATGCACCACCATTCAAGTCTGATCCTTTACACGGACTCGACACAAGCTGTTCGCGTACTCCGCCGCGTTGACCGTTCTGTGGATGTAGCAGAGCAATTTCACCGTTGCGCTGCAGCTTATCCGTGCTCAGTTCGAGTGTGTTGGATTCGCCGATCTAGTGTCCTGGCTCATGCCGCGGCAGATGCCGCTTGCCATCCTGTAACCGTCATGTACCCCGTACCTCTGCTCCTGCTGCCACCTTCTGACACTGTGGACATTCACAAAGAAAATCTTCGGCGCATTACGCGAGCTCTTATACCTCCGCGTGGTCATGACCTCCCGAGTGGACTTACTCGTCAAGAGGAGGTATCGCTCCGAAGGGTTCGCGTGAGTGCAGCTGTGACGCCTTCAATCCGCGCGAAGTGGGGCTACACCGACACAACTTCGAGCTGCCCATTTTGTCCTGCGCCGGTGCAGGAAGCAGACCTGAACCACCTCCTATGGACATGCCCTGGGCTTCAAGCGGCTCGTCGACGCCATCTGCGGCGTGAGGGACTTCAGCACACCAGGCCGCCTGACTTGCAGCGATGGATACACGTTCCGAACCATAGGTCCCTCCTGGACTTCATGGAGGAAACGCAGCTACACAGTTTTGTGTAATTTGTATTGATGCCGTAGGGCAAACTCACGCAATTAAAAAAAAAACTTCATTTTTGTTTTATTAACACAATGTTAAATAGTTCTTCACATGTAAAAGTCAAGAATCACGAAGAGTGGGTGAGTTAATTAGGATCAAAATTCTTGAATCAGCTTCAGTGACCTACAAAAATAAAAAAAACATGATGTCATATCTGATGTTCATCTCGCAGTTTATCGGGAGCTTTACGTCTGGTACTCTTATATGAATAGATCACAAAGGAGAAATTGTTTTTGTCGGAAATCAGCGCAGTCGCTATGGTCAGTTTCTCTTTGATAAAATTTAAAAAAAATCACGCCATATCCACGAAGTGAATGATGATGAGTGGGCGAAGCTCGATCGTTTTCATCCATGGCAGAAAGAGAATGTGTGGTCTGGAACGCGCTTATACTTCATGGTCATCAGCGTCATCGTTATCACGTGTAGTGGGTACATTCCACTATATTGGAACGCGCATATTCATCGTCATCGTTATCACGTGTAGTGGGTACATTCCACTATATTGGAACGCGCATAGTCTTCATGGTCATCAGGCGTCATCGTCATCTTTATCACGTGTAGTGGGTACATTCCACTATACTGCGTCATCGTCATCTTTATCACGTGGAGTGGGTACATTCCACTATACGTAGCTATCTACCTACCTACCTACTACTACTACTACTACAGAGGAGGGACAGACCCACACCCTTAGTAGCTTCGCCCCTAAAAAATGTCCACGCCGAACCTTATCTGAGAGTCGTCCAAGTGAGGCGGAAGCGCGGAATTTAATTGTAGGAAAGTCTGTGGTTGCGGCCTACACCATGGACAGAGACGGAAATAACGAAGATGACTTTGTCTTTGAGTCCTCTTAGGCAAGAGCATAGGGCACCGCGTGAATTTTGTTTATTCCGTTTAAGGGAAGGCTCATGTTCTGTCGGGGTAGGAGATCGCGTTACCCGTCCAGGTTGGGCAGCAGTAGCCCTAGACGTTCGTCGCCGACGCGAGCGTCGCTGTCTATTTCTTATAATATCAGCCGCCTCTTTGTGTGTTGAGCCGTTCCGTACCATCTGTTTCAAGACACTCCATTCTTTTTTCACTAATGCGACAGTTTCCACCACTGGCCCCACCACCACCACCCAATGCATCACCGTCGGAGAGCCGAAAAGGTGTAGAGGCTTCGAAAGCTGCGGCGGAGGACGCGTGGCCCTCACTGCCACCACTGCGCACTCATAAAGGAGCCGGTGCAGAATGCCCCGCAGTGTACATCAACGTCCACAGATGATTTCCATGACGAAATACGACAAGTCCTCGCTGTGTTGAGGTCTCTCATGACCACGATGCGTACTCTCCTCAACGGAATGGCAACTCCATCGGCTCAATGCGCACTGCAAGTTCTCGATACCTTGGAGCCAGTCCTTGCAAGCCTTTTTTGAGCATCTTGGGCTCCAGTCTAGTTTTAGACAACCGTAGAGGAACTGGTCTCAAACACTTCCCAGTTGTGACTGTCTAAGTGTGCGTGGTGAACGCTGACATGTGTGTGCGCGCATCACTTGTTCTCTCTTTCCTTCTTGCTTTATCTATTCTTTTCCTCGCCTTTCCCCCTCCCCCCCGTGTAGGGTAGCAAACCGGGTATAACCTGGTTAACCTCCCTGCCTTTCCTTTGCCTCTCTCTCTCTCTCTCTTGTTTATTCCGTTTAATTACCTGTAACATAGAGATGTTATTGCAGTCTTTCATATCAGCTCGCTATTCTTTAAAGTACAGCATCACGTTAAATTATATTTTTGCGGTTCATATATGTATCGCCATTAGTGTTCTGCTGATCTTGTTAAGATGTCCTTAAACATTTGAAGCGAATGACAGTACCATCAGGTGTTAGGACATTTCCCTTTTTAAATGCCAAATGGCTCCCTATTTGTCAAGACATAGATTGAACAGAAACACCTCTTCGTTCCTCGGAGTGCAGAGTGCTCATTATGTAAAAAAAAGCCAGAGACAATTGAGCCCATGCTCCTTGTACGCCAGGACGCGGTTTTCTTCAGAAACATGCTCCAGAACACACTGAAGAAAGGCTTACCGGTAAACCCCCGCTGAATCAGGTTTTTAGCCGGAGAAAATCTAGACATCATGGTCATCTGACACGTTAATGCTACTAGGCCTACAAAGCTTATGAAGATCTAACTTGGCATTCCGTCCCTATGGTATTCTTACAAAATCCATTTGCGAGTGCTATAATGAGGCTGTCGTAATTTTTCTAGATTTGTATAATGCACGACACATCACGTAGAAGCTATTTTGTATATGAAGTGCACGTTACAAGGTCATTCCGTCATGGGATGACCATTGAAGCGTGTGCCTATTTCTTGTGCATTCTGCACCCGCGTCTCTTCGTGTATGAATTATCACAGATGATAAAGGAAAGGAACGTCTGTACACGTAACAGTAGTCATTTCAAACTATCCTACAATTCCCACTGCAAGTACAGTTGCTAAGTGCCCACTACGCCATTATTCTTCATGGTGCGAATCAGCGAAGTACCACCTATACGCGTCCGTAAGGCAACCCGCGAAGCTGTTCGCTTTGTTGATTCTTTTGCTGCTGATCATGATTAAATATATCTGAGCGCTTTGTAATGGGTGAGTCTTTAAACTCCTCACTCGTTGCTCCTTTCACATGTTTTGACGCCTCGTGCAATTCTACGCTTCTGCCACGCAGTGTTACATGCGTTAAGGTGACTCCTTCCATATTTCAGTGTAACAGCGCACAACAAAACGAGCACACTGACAGGAGAAGAAACGACGCACACAACAGCGCTTGTTGTGTGCGTCGTTTTTAATCCTATCAGTTTTGTTTTGTTGTGCGCTGTTACATTGAAATTATCAACCGACACCAACTCGCCAAAGTTGACGTTTTACTGAAGACTCCATTCCCCTACGTGGCATTCATGCAGTACCAAGCAATGGAGTGGCTCTGTGTTAGAACACCTGCTTGCCCCGCAGAAGGCCTGAATTTGACACCCAACCGAACTGAAGATTTTTATTATTAATTTATTTGCATCGATCTCGAATTTTCCCTCACGGACAGCACTGATTTTTCGCTCACAACCAACGACGCCGACACCTACACTGACGCCGACACCAACACCTAAATTTCAGCGAAACGAGCTTTTTAACGCTATTCCGGTAAAAAAAAAAAGATGTGTGTATCCCAGTCGTTAAGGCACTTTGCTTCTGAGCATGGGGCCCTAAGTCCAAAACTCAGCACTGCCAAGAAAATGTAATTTGTTTTATGCATTAATATCCTTATAGGGATTCGAGTTACGTCCCAGAGAGACGCACACGCAGTTTTATCGTTATTCCGCATAGTAATCATTGCGCATTTAATACTAGACCACGTGGAATAGAATTTTAAATTGCTGAGCACTTTAGGGGGGCTGGGGTGTTGTATGCTGTCGTATGCTGTCGTATGCTGTGATCGTATGCTGTCGTCCTCGCTTGGTGTAACGCAGGCAAAACCACATATAGCATATCCATCTGAGCGCTCGCTCGCGCCAAAGACCTCTTCCTCTTGTTCTTCGAGCGCCTTGATGAGGATATTAAGTGCGGTGCAATTTATGGGCAAAATCACGTAAAAGAATTGAAAAAGGGGAAGCAAGCGAGAAATATAAAGAGGGGAAAGAAAGAAGAAAAAAAAGGATGGGAAGAAAAATAGAAATAAATAGAAATAAAGAGGGAAAAAAAACACAGAAAAAAGCTGGAAAGAGAACAAGAAAGAAAGAGAGGAGGAAAGAAAAACAAAACAGAAGATAAACAAAGAAGGCTGCTCAGCACTGCACTTCCTTCAGGCTTGGCACCACTAGGGCGAAACTGCTTTAATTTTTTTTATATATTACCCCGCCCCATTTACAACGAGAAAGGGGTAGTGTAGGCTACAAATTAAAAGAAAATTCAGCTATCACGTTGGCAACTCAATTTCCGAGAACCTGAAAAACGATACCGCTGTATTGAAACTGTCCATTAATACATCAGAGCTGGACACCGCTCTCGCAAAAACCACTAATTACCGGCAGTACGCGGTTTTTAGTCAGTTGAATCAGGAGACGTACTGTGAAAAATGTAAGTGCTTGATTTGCGAACAATATTTACAACATTTGCCGACAATGTCTTTACTAGTCGTCGCATAGTGCAATATCATTTTTATCCGCAATTTTTTTCCAGAGTCCTCGAGAACTCAGTCAATTGTAAAAACGACGGACCCCAATTTTGCTAAAATTGGGAAAAGAAGGGTAGGTAGTTTGGGAGTAGTGGCATGGGGAGTGGGACGTGTTTATTCAATCAGTTTTTATTCTTTCACAATAGACTGTACAAGATAAGGATATACAGAAGGAGGTACCGTAGTATAATCTGAATTGGAACCACCTGTACATTATAAGCATGAAGGTTTGATTGACAACAACAGCAAAGTTACTACGATTAAAAAATTACAGATAGTGATATACAGACATAATAAAATTGTTGCAGTAACATCAACAGTGTATCAGCGACAAGTTAATCTCGGTACAAATAATATTAAAACGAAAAAAAAAAACAAAACAAGCAACAGCTTGAGTTAAATGTAATATGTCGAAACCTTCGGTGTTCCTTGCGTAATTTGACGCACTCAAGCTTATTATTGGACCTTGTTTTACAGCGAAACTGTATACCTCTACCTCGCAACGATTCGGATTTCGTGGAGTAAATACAAAATGCCAGGCCCCTAAACTACCAACGAGACGCTCGCGCTCGCGTGGTGCTCTGCTAGCAGATGCGCGCGCTCATTGCGTTTTCATCTCGGTCGCTGAACAAGGGCATTTGAAGAGGTGTACAGACAAGCCGACGAACTCGTTCGCTGTAGACTCGTGGACAACTGCAACACAATTAAATTTCGACCTTCTGGGTGGTTTAGGGGCCCTTGAACAGTCGAAGGCAAACGGTATATCTTTCTTTGCAATCAGGCATACAGCGTAGAGCTCAGTATTCGCTTCAATAAAGAAAACCACAAAACAAGCATCAAACAGCGTGCTGGATGTTAAGGTTCCTGTGAACAATGGGAACACCCTCCCACGAGTTCCCGGTAAAGATTAGGTTGCAGCAGCTTCACACTTTACACGAGGGCTTCGAATGACGTCAAACGGTCCTTCCTTCTCCCCGCGTGTGTTTCCCGCTTTCATATATAAAAGGGAGACCCGTCTAGAAACTCAGTGAGTTGATTCTAAGGCTGCCATGGGTAGACCACGGAAATTGAAGACACCATAAAAACAGCCTGAGTACAATGCTCGACCAAAGGAACAAATTCGTCTTGCTGAGAACGGTCGCGCAGCCAATCACGGTCTATAAAAGCGACCACAAAGCTATTATCACTACCATTACTCTAAAGTAATAATAAAACATACCCCACCCCATCAGCATGTGTGGGGTGCTCGATACAGCTTCGCTGGACATTCACTTTCACAGGGTGGGATGGTGGCCATTTCTTTTTGTCTATTTTAGATGCGAAGCATCTTATGCTCGGGGCTCTGTCCGTCCCTCCCTCCCGCGTCCCGCGTCCCCCGTCCCGCGTCCCGCGTCCGGCCACTGTCATGAAGTAGGGAAGCACCCATTATGCGAACCAGAACACTGTAGTAATATGAAGGCCGTCAACCCTAACACAGTCATCAGAGTCATGGCCGAGAGCACAGAGAGGCTGCTTAGCAATGGCTAGGCAGGTGGTGTCTGTCGCCCAGGTTGACCCCATTCCTTGAGTCATGGCCAAGAGCACAGAGAGGCTGCTTAGCAATGGCTAGGCATGGTGGCCATTTCTTTTTTGTCTATTTTTATCTGTTATACTGTCTTTTAAGGAATATCTTCTAAGAGTATCTTTTATCACTTAAAACTGCCTTTCATAACTATCAGCATTGAATATGCAAACAAAATTGCGTCTCGCCGGGAAAGAGAAGCATGTGCGCGCGTGCTCGTGCGTTTTCTTTCTATCGCGGAAGTTGCTGGAAGCTCTTGGCTTAGCTCGTTGATTTCAACCAGAAGAAGCAGCACTGACATCAGCGCGAGAAGCGTTTGCAAGACTCATTTGGCGCATTTAGAACACGCTTTGGAAACGGTGGCTCGCAAATATGCGACCTTTAGAGCACAGACGTCATAATAAGAGCTACCATATTTCTTTGTTTTATAAAGGCATTCTTTCACCAGTGTGCCGTAAAGGACTACGACCTAACGTGGCACTTCCAGATAAAAAAAATAATGGCGGGGGGAGGGGGGGGGGGGGGGTAATAGGATGAAATACCTTCCTTGACGTCATTGTAGAGACGAGGTGCTCGTAATAATAATTTGTGGAGTTTTACATTCCAGTACCACGATATGATTATGAGACACGCCGTAGTGGAGGGCCTCGGAAATTTCGACCGTCTTTTGTTCTTTGACGTGCACTGAAATCGCACAGTACACGGGCCTCTAGCATTTCGCCTCCATCAAAATACGATTGCCGCGGCCGGGATCGAACCCGTGCGACCTGCGGGTCAGCAGCCGAACACCTCAACCACTGTACCCCCGCGGTGAACAGAGGGACTCGTAGTAAACGGGCACTTGCTATGTGCGATGTACAGCAAATTAAAGCATTGAATACTACAAAAGGGGGAAAAAAATGGATGTGTGTAGCAGCAAGCAGCTCAATAAAGCGCATCACAAAAGCCCTCACCAGATCGCTATTGAACATAAACATATGCTAAATGTCATCAAAGCTCTCGTCGATAGCCAGTAGCGCTTCACGAAACAAATGTCGTTAAGACTACACGGAGAACGGCTCCATCTTCAATCAGGGAAAGCCATACCTTCGTCACTGCTCCGAAGCTGCGTTGTTCTTCTAGGAAGTGGCTTCAATAGATACAATAAAAAAAAATAAAAGGCTTATACGATTCCGGGATAGCGCTTCGTTGCCGGTTATCAGAGAGAGAGAGAAACGAAGAAGAAAGGCAAGGAGGTTAACCAAGCTTGGCTCGGTTGGCTACCCTACACGTGGGGTGGGGGAAAGGGGGGCATAATAGATAAGATAGAGGAGAAAGAAAGAAAGAAAGAAAGAAAGAAAGAAAGAAAGAAAGAAAGAAAGAAAGAAAGAAAGAAAGAAAGAAAGAAAGAAAGAAAGAAAGAAAGAAAGAAAGAGCAAAAAAAAGTCACAGTTTCGCCGCAAGGGCGAATCAATGAATGCGATAGCAACAAATTGGCATTTCAAGCGAAGAACGGCAAGCAGATCGAAACTTGGAGCGCACTGCTCAAGCGCGAAGGACGCACGAAACATACGCACAGGTATATACAGGACGAGCACGAAGTAACAAGTGTCACAGTTGTTACTTCCCTGCGTTGGAACAGCGCGCTTCTTTCGGAAACGGGGCCTCTGCAGCGAGCGAAGTGACCTTTGTGCGCTCTGTAACCTAAACGCAATCTTCCCGGTGAAAGCACACGACGTAAAACTGCCCCCCATCCCCCCCACTCCAAGATAAGCGCGAGCGCGCGCGCACCCGGGCAAAAGCGACTACGCCCTGCGGGCCAAAGTGCAATTCGGGGTGTTGGGGAGCCAACGCGTCGCAACGAGTGGGGCGCCGAGCGCGCACTTCGCGCCATCTCGCTGGTTTGCTGGTATAAGGCAGAGAACACGCTGATATTCCCCCCCCGAGATCTGCGTACCGCCAGCGGCGAATGGTGTATATAATAGCTCGCCGTTAGTATGCTGTAGCATGTGCGCTCCTGTGGCCTAGCGGTTAGCGTCGCGCGCTGCGGAGCGAGAGGTCGCCCGTTCGATTCCGCGAGTCAGAAAATATTTTTCTGAATTATTTTTCTTCGTGGCTTATATATATATATATATATATATATATATATATATATATATATATATATATATATATATATATATATATATATATATATATATATATACGGAGCATGACGGCGACGCCGACGGCGAAAAGCAGCCGAGAATGTCCATATAATTGCTATAGCAATAAAAGTGGGAATGAAGAGTTAGTGACAACACACACAACACGAACTCGCGTTGGTATTTCACAGACGCTCGTGAAGTAGTACAAGGATGAGTTTTGTGGTTAGCTCTAAAGCTGAGTCTCATGGTGTCCGGCGGCTGTCGTTCATATAAAATTGCAAAGTACACTTGTAAAATGAGTGGTGTTTATTTAAATAAGTAACTAAATATTGGTAAATTATTAGTTGTCTGAGGTAGGAAAGTACGCATATCAACGAGCTAAGGAATGCCAGGTGACCCGCAGTACAGGTTACAAATTACAAATATAATAAGGCAACAACAAAACCAGGAAATTAACTAGCTATAACAGTGATAAACATATAAAACACAAGAATATCAATGCGAAAGACGCAGATATAAAACGAGGAGAAAAGTGCAGATCATATGTTTTAGAGCTACAGTTTATTTCTTGAAGAGAAATCCCTTGAGAGAGATAGAGAGACAAAACTTTATTTTTGTCCTCGCTGGCGTCAGGGGCGGCTTGAGGAGCTAAGTGAAAAGAGCTATGCTTAAGGCTTTTATGCAGTGCCAAGTAATTGAAGAAGCAAGGAACGAAGAGGAAAAGCAAGGAAAGGCAGGAAGGTCAACCAGGCTCGCGTCCGGTTTGCTATCCTACACTGGGGGAAGGGGAATCAGGGATTAAAAGATAGGGAGATAGAAAGAAAATAGTATACAAAAAACACTGCTGCGTTCCATAGTACTGAGCGCAGGATCTCGGGCGAATCACGTTGCACTGGAGGTAGACGAGTAATGGTGCCTACTGAAGGCTTGCAAGTACTGGACATAGACCATCCAGCACCTGTTGCACGGATTGAGCGTATGGGGATTTGAGCTTGCCGGCAAACATGCGAAGTGTGTCTAGGAGTGACTGAAGAACTACGACGATTGCTTTGTCTTCTTCAGGCCACTGGACAGTCGGTGATTCAGTGTTCACGATTGCCGACGTGCTCTGTGACTCTGCATGTGGCTGCGACTTCGGACACGAAGGCCAAGACGTGTCGGATGTGTCTATGCCTTCCTTGTGTTGTCGTTTACGCCGGCCGACACCCATCCCTGGGACTGTGGCTTCGGCAATGTAGGCCAAGTGGAATTTGTGCCGGCCGTGGAGGGTCCGGTTGACAAGGGAGGCAGTAAAGCAGGGCGTTCAAGAGGCGCTGTAGACGCAGATGCATTGGTCTTCTTGGATGAACCTCGGCGCCGATGTCGCCGGTTTCTGATGATATCGGCGGCCTCGCGATGGGATGTATGGTCCCTTACCATTTGTTTCAACACAGCTATTTCCCTCTTCATTTTTGGGCACTCTCTTGAGGAAGCTTCGTGGGGTCCGATACAATTGGAACACTTCAGGACATTGGCTATACAATTGTCGGCGCAATGGGCTTCAGCGCAGCGAGAACATACTCGCCTATTTTCGCATACGGTTCTCACGTGACCTAGTTTCATGCAGTTGTGACATTGCAGTGGTTTCGGCACAAAAGGTCTTACAGAATGTCGGAAGTGGCCGACCTTTACATAGGACGGCAGAGAGTTGCCTTTGAAATCTATTTTCACTCAGCGTGAGGTACCCAAACGAGCAACCTTGGCGATGATGGTAGCTCCGTTAGCTGTTTTGACCAGGCCACACAAGTCGGAGCTGGGAATCGCAGCGTCAATGTCGTAGATGACGCCGGTGACGACGTTGGAGCCCACTGGGATGTAGGAGCGGACGTTGATTCCACCTAGCGCTGTGACATTTCGTAGTGTGTTCAATGCGGTTGCATGCGAAACATCAATCGCCATGACGTCCTTACGCGGGTTCACTCGGATGTCGGTGATTTCTTCTGGCACCAGTCCCTCGAGCAGCGCCGAAACAGATTGCCTGTTGAGGCGCTTCATGTTGCCGTTGGGGTCAACAGGAACGAAAATGATGGTGTTGGCCTCGGGCCTTCGCGGCGCTCCTTCATTCGGTGTGTTGGGGGGACGAAGAGGCCCTGGTGTTACGTCTCTTCGCCTTTCGGCTCGTTACAAGTTCGAAGTCGTCGCCAGATTGCCCCTCGCCTGCCAGTGAGTAGACATCAGTGTCCTCGCTGTCGCAGTAAGGGCCCGTCCGCTTCCCGGACGCGGCCGCCGCGGACGCCGCAGGACCTGGCAGATATCCGAACTGGTCCATGTTCATCGCCGATGAGCGCAGTGGTAGGCTTCACGAGGTTCACATATTATTGCACAAAAAAGGCAAGTGATACTCGAACAGCGTACTGCTAGGCAGTACGCTTGGCAGTAAATGACTGTTCTAGAAGAGTAATGTTTATGCGCATGTAGTAACTACAAACTTGTCTGGAGGCAAACTAAGGGCAAAGCACTGCCCAATAATTAATTCCTCTGGAAGGAAGGCTTCCCTGTAACTTAATGACAGAAATGATTTAGTGCATATAATTTATATGGACGCTTGCGGCGCGTTTACGCCAACGGCGCGCTGTCAGCATGCGTGCACGGCGCGATCGAATGTTTAGAAGCGGGCATCTGCTATCGCCCCCTCTACTGAACAACAAGAACTTCTGGTGTGAGGAGACCACCCACTGCAGGGTGCACTAGATGAATACTGCGCACTTCGCTTCTCTCGCGTTCTGCTTGCATAAACCCCTCCAGCTAACTTGTCTTTGCCAGCGCGTTATCGGAACAAACACCGTCCGTGGAGCTTGAGCCGTGAGGTTGAACTTTGCTATCGGCTTTCTCTTTCCGGGCGAACATTGTGCTCTTTAAAGCAAAGCTATACGCTTGCCTTCACTCCCGGGGTCGGCCTACCTTCCGCCCCCCTGCTGCGTTGGTCAGTGCGATTCTGCGGACACGTTTGTAGACATAAAAGAGGGAGATAGATGAAGTTTAAGTGAAAGTCAGGGAGGTTAACCAGAAGATAAATATCCGGTTTGCTACCCTGCACTGAGAAATGGATGAAGGGGACAGAAAGGCAAGAAGGAAAAGAATTAGAGAAAGGGTGATGGAAGAAAAAAACACACGCAGAGAAAAGCTTAATTGCCCACTAAGGGAATACATCGAAATAACAGAGGTAAACAGGTAAACAATAGGCGGTAGTGACGTGATGAGGGACAAGAAAAGAGCGCTTTCTCCGAAGCGACAACAGAAAACGGACACCCCATATAAAAAGTCAACATTGTACACAAATCAAAGGTCAAAAGGCGATCGAGAAAGAAAACAGTCATGGGCCTAAATACAAGTTTTAAGTCCAACCGAAATAATAATAACAATAAAATAGCAATCGGGGACGCAAACAACTGTATGCAATACCAGGTCTCACTAATATTGATCAATGTGCAACGACGAGTGATGTTTCCCTAATGATAATTACTAGCGTTGAGCAACACTGAAGAAACTGCTCTCCGATAACTGCTAATTCGTTAATAAAGTACTCAATGACAAGCGGACACGTTGCCACAACAGCAGATGGTGCTTACGTGTCCCCATGTGACGTACGCAACGAAACAACCGAACTGCCATTTTTGATGACATCATATCACAAAGGCTCCATCATGCAAAAGTAAGGGATTCTTTGACATGTTAACATGCGTAGAGACTCACTGAAAACATCCGCCTCAAAAGACTTTCAGAAAGTTGACACGCCTACACAAATCAATGAAACGGGCTCTAATGTTTCTTCGTTCCCGTACTGTGAAGATGCATCGCCGCGCAAAATGCGCTGAACGTTGCGAGGTGGTTACACGTGTAGGAAAATTACTGTAGAAGAATCGACAAATGGGCTGGTTGGTATTAGTTAGTTGGTCCGATCCGAAGAGGTACGCCCGAGTTTCATCACCGAGTGCATTGATATACTAAACAAAACTGTAGCTAACGGTGCAATGCGCAAATCTGTGACAGAAACGCAGCGCCGTAGAATGCCCTCCAATGTTGTCTTTTTCGTGCCTTTTTTTTTAAGCTGTTTCCATGATGTTCTAGAAAAAAACATCTAGGGAAAGCTTGAAAACTGCTTGGATACCTGGCTTCGTTCAGGGCATTGTACTTGAACGCTGACCGAAGAAATAGTGCTAGCAAGAGCACTTCAATCCTGCGTACCAGGCAAATATCATTTTTACTAAAACCCGGGCAAATAAAGTCGAAACACATTTACTTCTAAAGCATACCCACCTGTTAGCGTACAACGGAATGACGCCGGATATTCACAGAATTATTTAGTTTACTTTATTTTCGACGCTTGCGATGTGCCGGCGGATGTCTCCGCCCGCTCTTGGTCAATTCTTCAGAATCCTTGTTGCTCAGTGTTTTCTTTCCGGCATTTTGTGAACCATGTAATGTCTAAACATAAAACAATACGATGTTGAAAGTCTCACTTGTGTCGTGGATAAACACAAACATTGCGCCATGTTGTACGCTGCAGGCATAGGACTAAAGAAAACTCGATGGCATGCATCACAGCTATAGTCGCTCTGAATTTAAAGAACCGCTTCGCCAAATACTCATGCCACATAGATTTCAACATACGTATTGGATTTGCGTTATATTTGTTTTTAGGTACACGTTTGAAGACTCAAGACACTCGAAATTAATCCGGTTTCCAACCACGGCATGCCCTAATAATTGTGTCGTGCTTTTCACACGTAAAACTCCAGAGTTGAATTTTTTTAATCTCCATTATTTCTTTTTCATAATGGGAGGTAGAAGTTGACCTCCTTATTGACTAACGCTTTAACAAGTTGTATTCACATTTTCGAAGTTTAAAAGCTTGCGACCATAATGTTTGATGCCCTGAGCAGCATAGCCAGAAATTTGTTTTTTCGTGAGGGGTAGGGGGAGGGGCTAAACTGTATTTTACGTATGTTCGTGCGTCTGTTTATATGTGCGTGTGTATACGCAAAATCGAAAAATTTCGTGTAAGGTCTGAATCCCCCTCCCAACGGCAATGCTGAGTAGCGTCTTCACGAATTGCCACCACATTTGCAAACGTCTCGCAAGCGCGCGGCAGAAGGTCTCTTCAGATGTCCTCGCACGATTGTTCTTTGCAGCGGCGCATGAGATACATTACGTGGCGACGCACGCGCCCTATGAGATTTGATGTCGCGCCCAATGACACGACATTCGAGCAGGCGACCTCTCTTGTGACGGCGAGACCTTTACTATTGGACGTGTCGCCCACTGGTGGACACAAAGCTGTCACGCACATCAGCGCGACGTGTGAGAAGTTTCCAGGATGCAGAAAGGTCGTGTAGTCTTGGCGTCAAAGGCTCTCGAATTCTTTTCAACGAAGCTTCAAAGCACGAAACTTCTTTTATTCGGTTTGTTTGAAAGACTTTGTAAAACCGGTCGAGGACAGTTCAAATATACAACTTTGTTTTAGGAGCTTGACGTGATGTTAACGACTTTTTTTTTTTTTTGCTACATATCACGCCTCTGTATGCGTCTCGCTACAGCCGCCAAAGAGGAAGTGTTGGCAACTCTTAATCAAAGACAACGTAGAAAATAAGTTGTTTTTGTTAGCAAGCATTGCACCCGTTTTGATGAAGATTTTTTGTATTTAAAGGAAAACGTTAAGATCTAGTAACTGTGGACAGTTCCTCTTCAGTTTATGCTATGAGCATCAGGTTCGAAATTCAGTAGGAAAAATGAACGAACACAAGCTTTGGCACAATTTTGATAAACTGAACCTAATCAGACACATAAAGAGACAGAGTAGATGTATTACACACAACATTAGAATATTCCACAGATTTACGAGTAAGATTCTCACAAAACCCTCATAAATATTCAAACATTTGTACGTAAGCTGAGCTGAACGTTCATATATCAAAATTTGCTGTTACGTTAAAGCATAAGACGCTTGTATTTATAAAGACCGGCTCTCTGTCTTAGAGCATTTAGATTCTAAACGTCAAGCGTCTATTTCTGTACTTACCAACTTTCGGAAATTTTGAAGTCAGCGATAAAAGTGCTGCTTCATAGAGTATACATGAATTTAACTTTCTCGCTCTCATATGCAATAACATTCATTCGAATTCGTCTGGTCGCCCTCACCCATAAATCCATTTCTGATTTTTACACGCATTTGAGTATGCAAGTCAGACTTGACAACGAGCTGAACTTTGCCTAAACTTTCATCTTAAGTCGAACGCTTAGATATTTAGCTTGTCATTGACTGACATTGCAGCTAATGATGATTGCTTCTAGCGAGGGAAAGGTCAAGGAACACACTTTTCCACATATCCTCCCCCCAAGTTTTTTTTTTTCTGTCTGAGACGGTTATATCAAAGTTAGCGTTCCAGGTAGAACCACGGCGCGCCGCAACCCGACGAATTCCAATTGTGTTTAGCTTCCGAGTCGTCATCGGTACCGATGTGGCCTTTCAGTTCAGTCAAATCATGCATTTCAGTATTGAGTACGTTCAACTTCGCCTTCATTGTTTGTAAAGGTTCCTGAGTTGCTGCTGAAGATCACTTCCCAGCGTCTAGAATGGCATCCAAACGAAAGCTCAACCAGTATTGAGGCTTTTGTGGACTTGACATGTGACGCACTTCAGCGAGATACTGAAGCGCTCGTCGTCTAAGAGAGTGAGCAGAGCTCGAAGCAGGCTTAGTCGGTGTAAAGCTTCACCTTTATGTTACGCTGAAGCAGGGGCTGTTATATAAGAAGTTGGAATTAAATAAACATGCGAGCGTAAACACTTTCTGTCCGCATGTCCTTTACATTCATGTCCTTTCTTTTGTTGTAGTGCAGTCTTCAACCTATTACAGCATAAGCTGCTATGAGCTCAGCAACAGCTGATTTTGGTGGCCATGTTGACCGCCGCCGCTCGTGTGGAACACACACACACACACACACACACACACACACACACACACACACACACACACACACACACACACACACACACACACACACACACGCACACGCACGCACGCACGCACGCACGCACGCACGCACGCACGCACACACACACACACACACACACACACACACACACACACACACACACACACACACACGCACGCACGCACGCACGCACGCACGCACGCACACACACGCGCGCGAGACAGCGAGACATTGAAACAACAGCGTGACATTGAAAATGAAGCGCATGAGAGCACGAAAATATCGCTATGACGAATGTTTGCAGAATGTATTATAATAGCCATAGGCGTGGTCTAATAGCGTATTTTTTCGAATTAAACCGCGTACGAATATTCCAGAAAGACGATATTCGATTATCAAATGGAATGTCGACCGTTTATTCATTTCTGAACGAAGTGGAATTTATTTATTAAGAGCAATAGAGAGAGAACTGTTTACCTCACTTGATACAAGCACGCCGTGCCGCTCACAGCTGCGCGTATTGTAGACCAAAAGATGTTGCAAATGAGAAACAGCTGTTTTCAGTTATCTTTGTGCCATGACGGCTAATGAAACGAGAAAACGGCCAACATTAGTGCTGTGTTCTTTGAAAAATAGAAGCGTGATAAGCGTCCACTTTCGTAAAACGCATTAGTCTAATCCTGACGTCGTCAACTAACCAGCAACTCATCGTAAAGAAAACTCGTGCTCCTGCGCCACCACGGCTCCCACCTTATTTACTTATAGTAGGAAAAGTGACGTAGTTTCTTTAATTTTTACTATCTTTTTTATTAGCTTTCTCCGTGTGATAGGTAGCGGCCACCACCGGCACACGGCTACAACTGAGATCTAATTTCATTAAAAAGAAGAGAAAAATTACCCTTTATACTTCCGTAGCCCACATCCTCAGGGCTTCTTTGAATTCTCGTACATGTGTTTGTTGTTATTTTGTTTTTAGACAATTCGTTGTTGAGCTATCCTCCTGAACGAGTACCTTGTATAGTCTACATAAACATTGTTTCAAAGTAGACTATGAAAAGCCTTGTCTAAATTGATAACAATAACATCCATATAGGTCATGCAAGGTGTCCGTATCGCTTTTTCTCTAATAAATGGCAATCATTGAGCAAAATATATCTGTACTTGGGTAGATCACGTTGGATACCAAACGAAATTATATTAAAGGCGGCATCAGAGTTTAAAAAATTATGGTTGCTTCACACTAGTGGTGTCAAGCCTCAAGGAAGACCGCAACTGGTTGGCTTTCCTTGTTTTTCTTTATTTATTTCTATCTTGCTTCCTTTTTCTTTGTCTTTCTCTCTGTTTATTTTATCTATTTTTGTATGCTTATTTCTGTTTCTCTATTTTTTTCTCTATTTCACTTTCTCGCTCTATCTTTATTTTCTCTCTTTCCTTTCTTCCTCCCTCTTTCTTTGTTTTTCTTTATTTCTCTGTTTCTTTCTCTTTCTGTCTAGCTCTGTTTTTTCTACCTCTCTTTCGTGTCTGTCTCTTTCTACTTCTTTCAATGTCTTTCTCTTTGTTTCTATCTTTTTGTCTTTATTACCTTTGATTTCTCTATTTTTCTTTCTCTTCCTTTCTATCGCTTTCTTTCTCTCTCTGTTTATGTTTTTCTGGCTTTATCTTTTTATGACTAGCCGCCGTCGCTTCACAGCCGTTTTTTTTGGGCTAAATGGTGCCTTCATTTTTGGTGGACCAGTGGTGAGGAAGTGGGACTTTAACCAATTTCTGTGGCACATACCCGTTTATGATGACGATAGTTCTCTGGTAGGCCGCACAGTGGCACATACCCGTCAAGAAGGAGGAGGAAGAAACGACAACAGTCCGGCGGCCTCGGTGATGTGGATCCCACGCCTAGGCGTCAGCCGAGGCCCTTGGGCCCTGGCGGCGTCTTCAGGCCCGTCGGACTGCCCAGAGCTGCTCCTCTGGGTCTGTGCTGAGCAGCACGGTCTCCCGCTGCTCATGAGTTCTAATTATGCGACCCTGTTAGGGCCGCCTTTGGACAGGCCCACATGATGTGAGGTAGGTCCGCCCTGTTCTTGCATAGTTTGCACCTGTCGGTGTACTGGCCTGGGTAATAGTGGCTATAGGCCACCGGGTTCAGGTACAGGCGCCAGGCCACCGCTTGCTGCTTGGTAAGTGTGTGGTGCGCGGGAGGATACCGGGCCCTTTCCAATCGGTAATGGTTTGTGATTTCTTTGTAGGCAACCATGCCCAGCCTAGTGGGGGCGTCTCAGTGGCTCGGCGTGTAAGTCCTCGAGCCGCGGTGTGAGCCGCCTCACTTAGGAAGAGAGGAGTGTGCCGGCGCCCAAATAATTTGGACTTTTCTGTGGTCTCGAAAATTGACCAATATTCTTTGTGCTTCCGGCGATATTCGCCCTCTGGCGAAATTTCTGACTGCGGCCTTAGAGTCGCTTATGACATTTTTAGCCTGCGTGGAAGCTATTGCCAATGCGATAGCTGATTCTTCCGCAGGTTTCCACGCGGCCGGTTCGAATCGAGCCGCTAGCCTTTAGGCCACCGTCGTTACCTACGACCGCAATGGCCATGCCACACGTATGCGCATACTCCGCTGCGTCTACGTAGACAGCGTCCGGTGCATTTGAGAATCGATTTTTAATTCTTTTCGAGCGTTCTAATCTCCTTTCCTTGTCATATTCGGGGTGCATGTTCTTCGGCAGCGGTGGAACGTAAAGACGTTGCCTTGTTTCATGCGGAATATTTGTCTTTACCGTGTTGTGTTGCGTAGTTTATGCCGAGGGTACTAAGTATTTGCCTTCCCGTAGGGCTTTGCGCTAGTCTTTCATATTGAGCTATTCTTTGAGCCTCTGTGAGTTCGTCAAGTGTATTATGGAGTCCTAGTGCTAAGAGCTTGTCAGTAGCTGTTCGCATGGGCAGCCCTAAAGCTTGTTTATAGGCTCTTCTAATAATCATGGCATCAATTTTTTTCTTTTTCCGCATTCCGAAGATTTAGATAAGTAGCTACGTATGTTATTTTGCTAATAACGAAAGCCTGCACGAGACAGGTTAACTTGGCTTCCTTCATGCCGTAGTGGCGGTGCACTATTCGAGATATGAGCCTCAGTGTTTGCTGGACGCCATTTTCAAGTATTCTTAATGTTTCGCCATTGTACCCGTTCGACTGTACGCGTAGTCCTAGGAGTCGAATGCAGTCTACCACCGGTATTGGGTTGCCATCCGCCAAATTAGTTTCGATGCGCACTGAAGACGCTGTCAATGGAAGTCGCCAATGGAAAACTAATTTTTAAACACGAACTTGTGGCAACTAGCCCGACTCGTCATCTTGTCGTGGCATCAGGGTGTCTCGCCCGTGGGTGAAAAGGACTGTCGTCATCAGTGGCCGCGTCACCACTGCCTCTATACTAACGTACTTTAGTACTGACGTACTAAGCGTTCTCCCAGGGAACTGAATGGGCTTAAGCCCCGAAAATAAACGCTGCTTCAGAATGAATTAACGAATGCGTAGGCTAGTATTAACGCTATTTAAGTTAAAAACATGCACACACATATAGACAAAGAGGCAAAGAAGGCAATAGAACGGCTGGCAACTGGCACCGCTGCATTAAATTCAGGAAGGACGAAATAGATACCTAGAAATTGATTATAGGAAGAGTGAGAGCGAGGGCAAATCATCACGATGACTGAACCAAAACAACAATGATTAGACTACGGCGGAGGGAAATAAAGAATGAGGAAGACTACGCATGTCGCGCCATTGACGAACGGTTCTAGTGAAATAAACGCTACATACTTCCAGATGCCTTTTGACGCAAACCGCGCGGTTTCTTTCCGAACACGCAGAGCAAGATTGCTGGATGACGTCCGTTTTTTTCACGCAAACGTCAATCAAATCCGGGGTTCTCTGCACTTAAAACCAAACATTTCTGGGAACTCACTTTTCGCAAGCTATCTGAGGGCATTGTTCTCACTTCACTCTCGGTAAAGTAAAGGACGATTGTTTCGGCACAAAGGTGCACATTAAAGCTCGCAGATACAAAACGAACCATACTTAGCACGAAAAAAAATCACCGCCCAAGCACTCCGTACAAATGGTTAACCAGCGAAGCTGAAATGTGCGGCCCCGGTGTTTAGCAGTGGGTTCAACCCGACGCTGCACTGAAGCCTTTCAGAATTATCGTTGCCAGGTGGTGGTCGAACCACAGGCGGTCACAGACGTCGCAGCCGAAGCCAAAGTGCCGCTGGAGAAACTCTCGCCCAAAGCGGGCGTTCGCCCCGGCGCACGCGCTCCCGCAATCACGTCGACGCTGTTCTGCCCGCAACGCTGTTTGGCGCACCAGAGGGTGCGCCGTGGCTGCAAGCATTTGACCTTGCAAGCGTCGTACCCAAGCTCGCGCGCCAATGGCGCGCGAGCTTTGGCACGACGCTCGGAACGACGTAACTGATAGCACAGCCAATGGAGACCGCTCGTGACACAGATGCCGAACGTTTTTTCGTTTCTCCTAGCCATATACAGCTTTCGCTGTAAAACACGTGTGGGTGGCACGAAAGCACGTCGCTTTGAGTTTGCAGCGAAAGTCCGTTGCTCCTTTCTCTTTCTCAGGGAAGAGTCATGCGCATTTACCGCGATCACGGCGGACCAGCGTTCCCTGAAAAATTCAATGTGGATTCTCCCCACTTGACGGCAGAATGTCGCATGATTCATCTGTCATCACCGCCTCTCGGTGGACGCCAGTTTTGCCTTATTAATAAGAGCCATAGGTCGGTAACAAAAAGTGGAGCTCACTCAGACTCACTCAAGAGACAAATTTCGCGCTTAAGGCTCATTGGACTCAGACTTACCAATATTTTCCGCAACCGGAGTCACTCCGACTCAGACCTGATCTGAGTCTGATTGAGTCGACTCGTTAATCAGTTTGCCGAGCTATGATTAGAGCCAATCATCTCTTTGCATTCCAGCGGTTAAGACATATTTCTCGCCTTTGCTCAACCGAACTCACAAAAAATTGATAACAGGAGCGCAGGAACACAGTGAAACCCGTATATAATGAACCCGGAAAAACGAATCCTACACAGTGCCGAATACTGAAAACTTACTGACGAGAGAGAGAGAGAAGAACTTTATTTAGAACGCCTGCAGAGACGATTAGGCTCCCTCCACGCAGGGAGGACGAGCTTTCATCGCGACGCGGCCTTTACGTCAGCCTCGTGCGTTGTGCTCCTCGAGGTCTTGCTCCCTGGCTACTTCCGCGGGTCCGAGAGGGCCGCCGCCCCCTTCCTGGGGGATGCTGCCCCCCTTCTCCTCGGTTTCGCTCGGTCGCTGGCTCTCTAGAGCTGCCGAGACCTGCTGGACGGCCGTGAGTTGTGTGTCTTGATCGTAGATCCTCGATGCCACCTCTAGCTGCGGCGGGATCGTCGTCTTCTCACTGGCTTCTCTCGGATTTACGCTACAGTCCCAAACTTACTCAACAATGCTGACACGATAAAACTCCCTCATAATGTACTGGACATTGGTACTTGGAAAATTCAACCAGCCGAAATTCGAAGCACACGAGGAGAGACGAGGCACACTCCACGACTGTCCTAAACAAGTCCGCTTTATCGACTAAAATCGAATCCCTATCGGTCATCTGCAAGCGTATTGAGGATGCCATTTCCAAGTGACGCTGAGCTACTTTTTGGGGGCACAGTAAAAAGTTAGTGCCTCCACTAGTGCCTTTTCTTCACTCAAGCATTTCCTATTTTAGCGCCTTCCTTTTTTCGCAAAGTGCATGACCTCACCGATCTTGGGTGAGCGCTGCCTTCGGACAAAACTTGAACGCACGGCTATGCTTGCGGTGTGTTTTTGATTTCGCGCATCTATTCAAACCCACTGATGGGTTTCGTGCACTTTTTTTCTCTTTGTTCAAATTTTCGTCCTCCCTGTTCTCCTCCCTAAGCACAGGGCTGCAAACCGCGCATTGCGATCTGGCTTATACCTTCTTGGTTTGCCCTTATTTTTTCTATATAGTGCTTACTTTTGTCCTAAATACACTCTAAGAAAGCATAAGAGTCATTTGACTCTTTTTTGTGTGTGCCCTGACTTACCGCTTATATAGCTCTCTTTAAAGAGGCACTTGAACTTTATTTGGAGATCATTTTACACTCTTCGGAGAGTGTTGAGACTCAAAGGAGAGTTGACGCTACTCTTTAGAGAAAGTCATGTGCGTAGTAGGTCAGGACTGACCGAAAAGAGTAGCACATACTCTCTTTCTTTTCTTACAGTGTAAACAAAATTACTTAACGCTTCTTTTCTCCACCGCAGATCAACAGTGCTATAAATTAGTCTAGTCGCTGGCTGTTCACACTTGCTTCTTGCGCTGCGCTTCCCTTTTGCGTTCCTGAAGATGAGAACGGGGAAGGAAAAAGGAGAAGTAGCTTGATGTGGGCGAGTTGGTGTAGCATAACGTTGCGTAAAAAACACGAGGACAAAAAAGGAACACTTACAACAGACTAGCGCAAATGTTGTTGTTTGTGCTAGTCTGTTGTAATTGTTCCTTTCTTGTCCTCGTGTTTTTTGCGCACCGTTATATCTTTCAGTAAGGAAAAAGGACAACTTATGCTACGCACCATCTATACGTGTGCAACAAACGCATAACAAAAGTTCGTTTGCATGGATTGTACATAAGCTTCGACATAACAACTACCCGGTGTATCGAACTACTTCCTTGTAAGCCCACTCGTACAGGTCATTTGTTGCTTGTAATACCTGGTTCGAACATACCGATCGGATGTAAACACTCAGTTGAGGAAATAAAGGTATTAGGTCCATAAACACGGTCCAAACTCCTTCAGCGCTTTGTTTGTTGTCATCATTCTTCTTACGCCCGTGTTTTTACTGCGCCGTAAGCCTTTAACATCTTACAGAGCCTAGAAGAGGGAAACATCTCGTCTGCCGTGCAGACCGGACACACGCGGAAAGAATGCGCTCTATTGTTTCCGTAGCTAGACAGGTGCGGTGGACAGAGCTCGGAAGAGAAGGCCCCGAGATAAAGGCGAACCAGCTGCAGGGCAGCGAGTATATGGAAAACGCGATACGATCCGGAGCGTTCCACAGGTTCGACAGAGAGGCGTGTTACGCTCGCTGCGTGAATCATTTCCCAGAAACGATCGCACGTCGGACGAGCTCTGGTTCCTTCCTCGCTGTCGTATTTTGAACTCGGATACGTAGTACTTTATAGCAATATCTTACCGTTAAGAAATTGTAGCAAAATATAGCGAACGATCAATAGAAAGTAGAACCAATTGAGGCGGAGTAATACTGCGCAGTAATGCTTCGCAATACGACACAGGCTTTTCAGTAATCAATGGTAACAACCTGACATGCTAGTGGACGCTTCTTTTCTAGAATGACCTACTGTCTCTGGACGGCTTTATGTTACACCCGTGATTAAACGGCTATTAGCGTCTTATTTTACACTATACTACTTGAATACACACGGTAAACATTCACGAGCCCACTTTTCGAACCGTTGTCTCCAGCGGCATTCCCAGCCTCCATCTACCCGTGCACTTCGGTCTTGTTTCCATGGCAGTTTGTAGCTTCTAATGTTATGTTAAGTTACTTCATGTTATGTTATGTTAAGTTATTTCACGTTATCTTATGTTATTTCATGTCATCTTTTGTTAAATTATTTCATGTTGTGTTATGTTATGTTATGTTATGTTATGTTATGTTATGTTATGTTATGTTGCGATGTGATGTGTTATGTTTGCTTTAGTTACGTTATGCTATGTTAACTTCATCGAAACACGTGTTCCTGCGCTGAATGTCGTGTCACCTAGAAATTCATCATTTCTACAGAGTACAGTCATTCTTCATAACAGTGAACTGAATGCGTGAGTAGGCTAATTGGTTGTTTAATTTGACGCCGCCTATAAAGCGGCTGAGGCTATGAGACGTTAGTGTAGGGTCCTGGATAATTTCGATCACCTGGGCTTCTTCAATATGCGCTGGCATTGCACAGTACGCTGACCACAGGTGGCATTTCGCCTCCATCAAAATGTGACCGTCGCTTCTGACATCGAACCTGGGTCCTTTCGGGCAAACAGGCGAGGACCGTAATCAATGGACAACCGCTGCGACTGTGTTAGAAAGCATGAACCGAACATGGGTATCTCACTTATTTGACTATTTGGATGATTAGTGTGGTGTCCGGTTGCATATCATATCTGCCCTCTTGTGTGGCTGCTATGCCGTTATCGCGCGGTGCTTTTCGTAGCTTTGCATTTGCGTTCAACATTAAATAAAACGTATGGCACCTCTTTCGTGTCTTTTTTTTTACTTTCATGATGCTGTTACTTAGCTCGACAACCAAATCTTGTGTTCACAAAGCATCTACGCTCTGTCACAGTTCTTTTACATAAATAGTGGCACAGTCGATCTGGAGTTTTACACTATCTCGTACTGTCTGCTACGTAACGTGGAGTTTTTGCTACGGGTACAAGTATCAACTAGTTTTTCCCGCTGAGAAGTAATGCTTATACATTGTTTATAACGGGTGGTAGCGTTTACGAGCGCGCTTTCTTTCCCTCTTAGAAATTGTACGAAGTGGGACGTGTGAAGAGCGTAGATGTAGTCGAAGCTGTGATACCATCGATGCACCTGTTTCATTCATGTGCTCGGATACAACGTCCTGAATCCTTTCGCCAGACCGCGTTAAATAGGATTGTATTTGTGAACATTAACTAAGCCTGGAAGGGTAGAAGCATGGGCAATGTCAGTCTCTGGCGAGAAACGTTATTTGTGCGCTAGTAAATAGTTCTTTAAGTATATCTGCCTGGCACATATCTTGCTTTAACATCTTGCCGTGCCTGCATGATGCTGTGTACGCGCAGTGGCACACGGCATTATGAACGTACAGCAAACGCAGGTTGGCACTACTAGCACAGGTTATCAAACCGGATGCTCGCCTGGCCGACCTTCCTGTAATTTTTCTTCATGCTTTAACCCTTTCTCACATTCTCTCATAGCAACAACTGTTCCTCGTCAAATGTTCTTAGGATGAGACCCGACAGAGGCGCGTCTCATATCCTCCCTCTGACATTTACGAGAGACGCTGGGTCGCCAGTGCCAGTGCATTTTGTAGAAAGTCAAAGCAGCACCCATGACGAGAAAGACTGAGCATCTAGATTAGCTTACCGCGCCAGATACCAACGCAATTGTTTCGCGCGGTTTCCGTGACCACATGTTTTATTGCGATAGCAGTTATGTGGGTCACTATCACCGGGTTTTCGCCGTCGCCGTCATGTTGCGTATATGAATATATATGTACACACACACACACACATACACACACACACACAACACACACACACACATATATATATATATATATATATATATATATACATACATACAAAGAACTTTATTAAAAGACCAGAGGGACTAGTTTCAGGAAGTCCGAAGACGCTCTCAACCAGTCGGCGGCTCCACCCAGGTTGTCCGGAGGGCCCGGGCCATCGCGGAGGGTCTTCACCTTCCAGCACACACACATATATATATATATATATATTTTTTTTTTTTCAGAAGAAAAAATTTGCTGAAGCGCCTGACCGAGGATTCGAATCTGCGACCCCTCGCTCCACAGCGCGCTGCGTTAGATGATTCCGCCACGCAGTATACATCCTCCAGCATTGTATCGGCGAGTAAGCTATTTATATACACCATTTACCCCTGGCGGTACGCACAGCTCGGAGGTGCTTCAGCGTGTTCATTATCACCCGTGAGATGGCGCGAAGGGCGTGCTTTAAAGGCCGTCGCCTCTCTAGTAGCTGCGTTGGGTAGGCTGCTCTTGTGTTCGGAGGAGCAGGAGCGTTTCAGAGTTGGATGAAACGCAGGCGGCGTTGGGTCAAATGCACGGGACGCCACACGTGGCGAAATTGAAATTATGCGAGACGCGGGCCATGCTCGTCATCGCCCGCGCTGCGTTTGTGTCATCTCGCTAACGACCCACACTAGTTTTCTATTTTTTCGGTCTCGTGACAACGCGCGCGCAAGGGTCCAAGAGTGACTTGAGTTCCGCGCATGCGCCCAGGCGGCTCGCAAATTTCTTGGTTCCCCTCGCTCCTTAGGTCCCCAATTCTAAAACTCTTTAGTGTTTCGCCAGAGTTGTGATGTGGGCATCCCAGTTGTAATTTCGCGCTCTTATCTCTTGAGACGGGAGGTTTTCACGTCTTCTCTTGCCGCAAAGTTTGCGTTGGTTGGAAGCTATAGACCGCAAGAAGCTCACATCGCTCGCTGCAGCGAGTGTTTGCTTTAGTTGGAGGCGAGTATGGCGTTGCGGCGCGGTAAGCCAAAGCCTGTACTCGCTATAAATAATCGCAAATCACGTGAACAATCGTATGAATAATCTCATGTGATAATGAACTAGATGAAAGTAACCGAGAGAGCACGTGTCTTGTTATCCGGAATCGTGTGAAGCCGTGAGACAATGAAGTTCAAGGAGAGCTTCGCGTAAATGCTTGCTGGATCCATGCCAAGTATTGCGCTCATGCAAGAAGTATTTGCTTTATATCGGAAGCCTTCTACGCGCTGGTCTTACAAACCACTAGCGTAGCCAGAAATTTGTTGGTTTTTTCGTGACGTAGGGGCGGGGGTGGGAGGGGGGGTTAAACATACTTTATGTATGCTCGTGCGTGCGTTTGTACGTGTGCGTTTATGTACACATGCGAAATTGAGAATTTTCGGGGGGAGAGGGGGGTTAACCCCCCCAGCCCCGCCTGGCGACGCCAGTGTTGCCAACCGAGTAATCCAAGAATGAGGGCGTTGTTCGGAAAGCACGCTTAATAAGTCTAATCCTTCTTGAGATGCAAGAGAATAAGCTCTGATTTTTAAAATGCTTCCTCATTTTGGCAGCAAATTCTGATTTGGATGTACCTCACTTTGTTTCTTACCATGTAATACCCGACTGCAGCTGTGTTGTATTTTACGGATAGATAGATAGATAGTAACATTTATTCGGGTCCAGAAGAATCTTCACCCCGTTTTATAGGGGCAAGACTGCGGGCCGCTCCCACGTTGGGACAGGAAGGCCAAGCCTCACCGCCGCATCGTGGGCCTTCTGGACAGCCCGGAGTTGGTCAAACCAGTTGGGGCTCTTGAGAAAGGAACGAAATTCTTCCTCCGTCAATCCGTGGTCCGTGTGGTGCTGTAAAGAGGGGCACTCCCAGAGCATGTGCCTAAAATCGCTAACCGCCCCACAGTCGGGACATAGAGGGGAGACCTCCGTGTACCTGCTGAAGACGGAGAGTGTGAGATAGGACTTCGTCTGCAGGAGCCTAAGAGTCACGGCCTGGGGCCTCGCGAGACTTCGATGTGGTAAGGGGAAAGCCCTGCGACTCATCTGGTAGTGGCTAGTGATCTCGTTGAAGGTAGAGAGAATGTCCCTGAAGTGGGATGGGTTGGCCTCCGAAAAGGCTGGACCAAGCCCGTCGCCGGTCCCTACCCGGCACACCGGCTTCCCAGTGCCCGGCGCGGCCGGCAAGACCTCGCGCCCGGGCATGGGCCAACTCATTAACGTTGGCCAGCCCCCCTACTTCGACGCCCTCGTGCGCCGGGAACCATGTAATGACGTGATGAGTAAGCACCTTACCCTCAAGTGCCCTAGCAACCTCCTCACAAACAGCCCCAGTCGAGAAAGCTCGAACGGCTGACCTCGAGTCCGTATAAATTTCTGCCCTGTCCGACTTCAGGAGCGCCAACGCAATGGCCAGCTGCTCCGCCTTGGAAGCTGACGATGCCCTGATTGACGCGGCCGATAATACTCGGCCCTTCATGTCCACAACGTTGGCAACAAAGCGACTGGAGTCGCCTTCGTACTGGGCAGCATCTACAAAACACGAATCTGCCTCATGCGCATGCGCGTAACGCAGAAGCGCAGAGGCGCGAGCCGTCCTCCTGCCAGTATTGAAAGTTGTATGCATGTTTCTCGGAATTGGGCAGACCGTAATAGCCTGCCGCACACTATCCGAAAGCTGAACACTCTTATCTTTTAACGCTGTCGGATTGATCCCGACCTTAGCCAGGATACCTCTTCCCGCCGCCGTAGACGAGAGTCTGGCAATATGTGCGGTCTGCTGTGCTTCGATCACTTCCTCTAAGGTGTTGTGGACGCCGAGGCTTGCTAGGTTCTCTGTGCTTGTGCGCATTGGGAGCCCCAGGACTCTCTTAATACTCTTCCTGATGAGCGTGTTCAGCTTGATAATTTCATGTTTCTGCCATCTGTGCATGGGAGTGACATAATTTACATGGCTCATAAGGAACGCGTGAAAAGTCTCAGGAGATTATCTTCCTTAAGCCCTCCTTTTCTGTTAGAAACCCTTGCAATGAGTCTGATTACTCCTTCAGCATGCCGTGTAAGCTTATCTATAGTACGTCCGTGCTGACCGTTAGCTTCAATAATCATGCCTAGCACCCGGAGAGAACGAACCCTGGGGATCACGCATCCAGATGACGTTCGCACCCTAATATCTGTCTCCTCGGGAGGCCTCCACCCTCTAGGCTTGGGTCCCCTTCTAGTGGGACGATAGAGGAGCAACTCTGATTTTGAAGACGAGAGCTGGAGACCCATGTTACTGACGTGTTTCTCTACGCAATGCACTGCTTCTTGGATTATGTCTTCAACATGGCCATCCGACCCGCCTGTGCACCAAAGAGCGATGTCGTCCGCATATATTGCGGAGCCAATACCCTCCATCTGCTCAAGCGCGACGGCCAAGCCCTGCATCGCTACGTTAAACAAGAGCGGTGAGATAACCGACCCCTGTGGCGTGCCCCGTTGCCCGAGATCGTAAGGCTCCGATCTGAGGTCACCCAGTTTGACTGTGGCCCTCCTACCTCCAAGAAAGGACTGTACGAATCTGTAAAATTTTTCCCCCAAGTCAAGGCGGGAGATCGAGTCTAGAATATACCTATGTGACACATTGTCGAAGGCCTTTTCCAGGTCGAGACCGAGAATGGCCCTCGTGTCTCCGGTGTCGCTATCTAATATATCATGCTTAATGAGAAGCATGACGTCCTGCGCGGAGAGGTGTGGCCTGAAGCCTATCATGTTGTTTGGAAAAAGGCCCTCGTTCTCAATGTGCTTAGAGAACCGATCATTTATCACATGCTCCGCCACCTTGCCCAAACAAGATGTGAGGGAGATGGGCCGGAGGTTCTCAGCCCCCGGGGCTGCGCCCAGGCTTGGGAATGAGAATCACAGACGCAACCTTCCACTCATCTGGAAATACACCTGAGTCCCAAATACGGTTGATTTCTGCCGTTATGACCTGAATAGATCTGTCGTCTAAATTGCGCAGCAGTTTGTTACTTACGCCATCCGGTCCCGGGGCTGACCTGCCATTGAGTTTCTGGAGCGTTTCGCGAACGTCCGCCTCCTGAAACGGCCTATCTAGGCACTCGGCCGATTTGCCCTCATAGCGTGGGCAGTCCGGTCCCGTGGGTCCAGCATCGTCCGCCAGGGGAAGATATCTTTGTGCCAAGCGCGTGACGATTTCGTCAGCACTAAGGTGCTGCCTTTCCGCATGTAGAATTCTATCCACCGCCCGCGTCTGATTGGTTTTGGTCTTATTCTCGTGGAGTAGGTGCTTGATTAGGTTCCATTTTCCACCTATTCATCTGCCCATCCACCATGTTACACACCTCATGCCATTGTTGTCTCTCTAGCTCTTGGCAATGTGCCAAAATTTTCTTGTTTAGCTCGGTTAGTCTCTTTCTAAGTCTACGATTAAGCTTTTGCGTTTTCCATCGAGACAGCAGAGATTCCTTGGCCTCTATTAAGTGTGCTAATCGGCTATCCATTTTATTGACCTCTAGCTCTGTGTGTATTGACGTGGTCGCTTCTTCTACGTCCCCTTTGACTCTAGCCAGCCAATCTTGGAAGTTCTCCGGAGAGTCGCCCCTTCTTTCAACCCTGATCTTGCGGAAATGGTCCCAGTCTACGTATTTGAATGTCCTTGGAGGTTTTCTGCCTACCTGTAGCACTGTGCTAACGATATAATGATCACTTCCCAATTCTACCCCCAAGTTAGCCCAGGAAAATTCCCCTGCTAACCCCACGAATGCGAGGTCTGGAGTGGAATCCTTTGACACGGAGTTGCCAATCCTGGTGGGAAAGTTGGAATCGGTGATTAACGTGAGGCCAAGATCCGCCGCGACCTGCCAGAGGTTCTCGCCTTTACGTGTGGTGTGTGGGTAACCCCACGCCTGATGTTGGGCATTAAAATCCCCGGCCACAACAATGGGGGCCCTGGCCCTGCTTGCCATAGAAACCGCCTTTGTCAACAATGAAGTGAAGCGATGCTGCCGCCCTCTAGGGGAACTGTACACGTTGAGAACGAATACGCTATTTTTTAGCTCACCGCTCGGGATAACCTCGCCAAAAAGGTATTCAATTGTGCACCTGCCCATCTTTAAGTCATGCTCGATAAAAGTGTGTTTGTTAGACACCAGGGTAGAGACCCCCCTACCTTCCGGCCCTTTGTTTACGTACGATTTATAGCCCGACAGAGAAACTCTATCCACCAAAACCTCCTGCAATAAGATAATCTGTGGTCTTGAATCTCTCGATCTGAGGAACTGCTGTAGGGCTGCCCTTTTTTGAGAGAAGCCCCAACAGTTCCATTGCCAGATCGTAAAGTTCAATATACCATTACTCGCAGCCATCATTAGAGAGATCGGCCGATTCGGCCAGGGTACTACATTGGGGCTCCCCGGAGGAAGTAGCTCTACTCTTAACCAGTGTCTTGACACCCTTCTTAGCTCTCAGTTTGCCTACCTCTTCTTCAAGCTTGGAAGTCCTCGCGCCAAGAGAGGCCATCGCCTCCGTCATTTGCCGAAGAGTCTCCTTAATATCTGCCAAAGAATCTGTGATTTGCACCCGAAAATCAAGCTCCTCATTCCTGATGTGCTCAGTAGTTGCCTTTCTCTTTGCCGGCCTAACGTCAGAATGGGTGTCCATTGGAACCTCAGCTATTTGCGACTCCCCTAAATTCTCGACGGACTTAATCGGTCGCGATGGAGGAGTAGCCTTCACAACCTTAGCTCCCTTGATTTCTGCTATTTCAGCCTTGAGCTGTTCAACAATGCTTCTAAGAGCAGCATTCTCCTTTTGGATACGACTAACTAGTTCGAAGCTAACATGCTCTGAATCAGCACCCCCCTTTACCTCTGGCTGTGCCATCTTCTTGGCCTTGGTAGCCCACGGCCCTTGGTCAGCCCCTTGCGTTGTGATGCGAACCGATGGAGTCCTGGAGCGTGACCTTGCGATGGAGTCCGATCTCCCTTTTGATCGGGATCGGATGCTCTTGGAGTGGGATCGGCCGCGCCGGGTAGCACTCGTACCCCCTGGCTTGACCGTGTGCAGTGGTGGAAAATCTTCCGCGGTGTAGCCTCGCTGAAAACACGGATTGGAGTCTTGCTTCTGTCTCTCCTTTCTCCTGTGACGCACGACATACGGGATCTGGAAGCGCAAAGAACTTCTGGCGTTTCAGGTATACCTGATAAATTGATTTCGGGTTCTATTATGACCGCCATTTAGTTTAAGGTTATTGCAGATGAGCGCTCCGCGTTGAAACCGGAAAGTATGGAGGAGAGTGCCGTCCAACGTCTTACTCAGCTTCAACACAATGTTCGGAAGATTCTTCCTCCAGTACTATTTCACAAAAGCTCACTTGAAGGCACTTATCCGTTGAAGATATTTACGTTCTGAAGGCATTTATTTTCATGATAACTGCTGAGGTTTTATGCATCAAAACCATGATCCAATTATGTGGCACGCTGTAGTGGGGGGACCCCGAATTAATGTCGACCACCTGAGAATGTTTTTAAAAGTGGACCTAAATCTAAGCGCACGGGTGTCTTTTGCGTTTCACCCTCGTCGAAATGCGGCTGTCATGGCCGGGAATCGAACCCGCGCCCTAGAGCTTAACAGCGCGACACCTTACCTGCTAAGCTACCGTGGCGTGAAACTCGCTTCGTTATAACCACTGGTATATCTTCTCGCATTCGAGCGCTTCGATGATAAAGCTCGCACGACAGCGACGAGCAAGTAATTCTTCCGTGTGGGAACCTCTGACTGTTCGTAGGAAGCTGTGATGCTTGCACGCCTCCACAACTCTTTCCTCTACGTCTCTCCCATTTTGTCTTACCATGAGGATTCTTCCGTTGTTTCTATACTGTGCTCTGTTACACGTAGGTTGCCTTGGAGCGACTGATGTATTAAAAGCGCCTAGGCTACTCCATATCACTTTGCTGAGCGGCATTGAAAAGTAAAGAAACGAAGGAACGATGATTTCTATTCGTCAAGACCTTACATTTAGATTCGCCTGCGCTCGGCGCGCGGTTAAAGTTGGCTCACGAAAGGTCGGCGCGTCGTCATACCGCTTGCCACCTGCTCACCGCAGCCGTCACCTTCGGCGGAGGGCTTTGACCCGCCGCAACCTTGCGAGCGCGCGGCACTGGCTGCGGGCTTCACAGCCGGCATGCTCGCGAAAATGCCGCCACGCAAATTCGTCAGCTGTAGATGTGTGCATGCGCGCTCGCGCGCACGCACCACTACGGCATCGCAGTGCTCAGAGAGAGAGAGAGGTGCAGTGGAGGGAGTGTACTCCCTTTCCCTCTTATTCCTACGCGATGAACGACAGGCGCCGTTTGCCGCCGCTGGCGTCGAGGCGCATTGCTATCTTGAGGCGCCGCGCCGGGTAGTTTGATACGGCCTATCGCTTTTTTTTTTTTATCCCTTCGAGAAGGTGAGGCAAGAGGCCATCCCTCACACAACCACGCGATGATGTGGACGTATACGTGGCATTTCGGTCACCGAGTATGAGAGGGGAGGAGGAGAGTGCCGCTGTTGCCCGGCGAGATATTAAACGCCACATGGATACACTCGTTCAATGTCACCGCGCAATCGAGGAGGATGTGTGCACTGTGCGCGCATTTGCACATGCCGGCGGGCGGGTGGGTCGTTGTCGCCCGAGGCACGCGCTTGAAGGACAGGAGGCGACATTTCGAAGCAGCTGCGCAGACGTGCCACCTCTGACATGTGTGACGCTCCTTGAGTGGTAATGTCATAGTGCCAATGGCAAGTCCTCGCCCGAGAGCGGCAGTCAGATATGTTCCGCGTGGCATTTCGCGGACGCGTCGCGATCTATGAAGCATTGTCCGTTTTTTCTTGTTGCAGGTTCAAGATAACTGTCTTCTTGTTTCAAACAAACATTTTATAAGTTAGTCCTACCGTTTTTAATTTCTGAAAAAAAAAAAGGGGGGGGGGGGATGCTGTCTTTATTTGTGGAATGCATGAGCGGCAACAAACCGATGATTTTATCAAACGAGTGGTGCAAGCACCCTCGGCACTCGGTTATGCAAGATCAGCTGAGTGGGCAGCGGCGCGATATGCGATGTCTCGCGAGCGTATACGTAGTGGCACCGATAGCCGTACCTCGCCAAGTGATGTCAAGCACCCCAATTGTGTCTGTCTTCTTTGGTGTATGTGTAGTACAGTAAAAACATAGAGCGACGGTTGATTTCGTTTATGCTGACAATCGGAAAGTGGGGTACGGCAACGAGCAAGAACGTTTTGAGCAAACGGTGTGCCACTGTGTAGAAAGTACCATTTCGATGATTTCTTAGCGCGAACCATGCCAACTCGCCCAAATGCTTACTCTTCTGCCGAGGGTGCGGACGCATCGCAAATGCGGAGGAGAAGCCGTCAGGATGGAAACTTCATTTACTAGCTGCCGAATGAAGATCAGATAGAAGAGTCTATGAAGAGCTCGAATACGCTAGTGCCGTGTGAGACCCTTGGCAAATTACTTTAAGTGAAAATCTTGAAAAAAAAATACAGAACATATCTGCGAGGTTTGTGCTAAGCCGATACTCAAGAAATGATAGCTGTACAAAAATGAAGAATTAACTAGGATGGGAATTACTCTCCTTCCGTCGAAGGAAACTGTGGTTAAAGCGCTTATATGAAATATTACATGGTAAAACTAACATTAGAAAAGAAATGAACCTACACAGTCCTCATTATGTGTCTTCGCCCAATGATCATAGTTTTAAGATTTTAGAATACCGCACCAGATCTAATTTGTATGCTAATTCGTTTTTTGTTTGTTCCATCCGTGATTGGAATCGCTTATTAAGTGAACAAGTGTGCTGTACCAATGAAGATGTGTTTTTCTCGGCACTGTAACCCCCCTGCTGCAGCGCCTTCGGGCTAAGCGGGCTTATTATTGAATCAAGAATAAAGAGCTGTAAAAATTCAAAGGAAGTAAATATTTACAGTTGCAGAGGAGGTAATTGAACAAATATGAAGATCATGATGCGCTCAAGGAGCTGTAAATTTCTGAGAAGTCAAGTTCATGGTAAGTTGCAGAGGTGGGTACTACAAAGACCGGGATAGTTACATTTATGTAACTCACGAAGATCTGTTTCTAAAAGAGAAAAAAATTGGGGGACCCTTAAGCTTCGCCCTTTGAGAGTTGAACGCGATAGCGATATTCTGTCCCGAGTGCGTACTTCAACCATTTAGTGCATTCTTGCTATGCCCCCACTACGTGGTGTTAAGGGAATACGCGCATTAAGGTGTGTGGTTTTGTAAGGTTTGTAATGGGTGGCAGCCTTTAAACAACGAAATCGTTATGATAGCCACATGTTCTGACGCCCGATGGCAATGTACGCTTGTACCACGCAATATTGCTGGGATATTACATGTTATATTGCGACGCCTATATAAAGGACGCTTGCGTTTGCGAAGCATGAAAGTTATTTTCACTGCATTTCCAAGCAGAGGAAGTTATTTTCACTGTATTTCCAAGCAGCGGCGTGGCTCTGTGGCGGAACACCTGCTTGCCACGCAGACGGCCCTGGCTTCGATCCTCACTCGTACCCGGAAATTTTTATTATTTACTTTATTTGGATCTTTCTCGGTTAACCAGAGTCCTCCTCTGGTTAACCTCCCTGTCTTTCCTTTATCTTTCTCTCTCTTCTCGATTTTTCGGTCACGGACAAGATCATGATTTTTCGCTCACAACCAACGACGCACCGACGCCAACACCGACGCCGACGCCGGAATTTCTGCGAAACGAGCTCTTTAACGCTATCGCGTTAATATTGGAGGCGGCAGTGTGCGGTCACTTGCATTGATTCCACGGAGGAAGAAACCTCCGTGATTGATTCTCAACCACATGGCTATGGGCTAGTACGCTATACGCGGCGCTGGTGCATGTTAGATAAACTGATGACATCGGTAGAGCATAGGAAGCTGTGGTCCCTTCAAGAAAACGAAACCCCACGGTTCAGCTCACGAAACTGTGACTGATGGCGCCTTCGTTTGTACGGTTGCAAATCTGAGATTACGGGGGTTTTTTTTTACGGACTAGGGACACATGGCATTAGGATGATGGAGTGCGAAACGACATTGGGTTATTGCGCTTTTCATTAGTGATGGAGACCTTTTTCGTCGGTTAATGGACCAACAACAAAGACATCAACATGCAGTCGTGGCTTGGTAGCACATGGGCGCAATGCTCGATCCAGAACAACCCGGTGTTGGTGGAGTACTTCAAAGCTCACGACGTTGCTGGAACAAATTGAGACGGAAACCATCGCAATTTAAGCGAGGAAGGGGTGTGTGTGAGCCAACGAGCAAGCATTCAGAAGTCCCCACATTATGACGTTCACACCTGTCTTCTTACTTTATTGTGCATGCGCACTATAGTGCACATCGGCTGTCATCGATGGTCAAGTGACGCAACAGCAACTTCAATATTAGCCCTTGACCCAAACCATTATGCTAGTTTACTGCAAGAGCCGGTACGTGGCTGCCATCGTCCTAGTTGCATGGGTGCTCGCTGCGCATGTGTGCAGGGTACCGAAACGTTCCCAAATCATCCTGTCATCGTACGTATACATATCCATAAAACGCTTCAAAAGTAGACTGGTAATTGCCCGCGACAGACCACTCATAGTACTTAAACAGTACGCTTCTATCTCTTCCCTTTGTGCTCATGTCACTAACTAGAGCGAGGCCGCGTTTCAGCGAAAGAAAAAAAAGAGAGAAAATGAGCCGAGTTCGTGATATCGGACCGAGGGCACGTTCGCAGCCCTTGGCGTCTCGCTTATTCCTGTGCCAGGGCGCGACGCATCAAGAGGGGAATATTCCTGCATCGTATGTACAAAGGCTTTCTGCATGTTACCCCCGTATCTCCGTTCACTCACTCGAGCTGGCGCTATCAGGGCGCAGTGCATTGCCCCGGGCAACAATCCTCTCTCGCGGTGCTATTCGCGATCCGGGCAGCAGCAGCTCACGGAGACCGTGATCTCTTTACGCAACGTTGGCTTCACGGTCGCCCTGCTCCGTAAACGAACACGTGGCCTCTCCAATTTCGGGAGGACTTGAGGTCGACTGTTCTCAATAATTATACGCGCGGATCCCATCTTTCAGCGTTAAATGTTGCCACTTGTTCTCGCTACTCGGTGGCGCAGGCCGGGCGGCGAAAGATTCGCCGGTTCGCGAGATTCGTTCCTGTAATACGACGCGAATCTCCTGGTGTAGCAAGTCGGCCACTTACCAGCGCCGCTCAAGCGCTCTGCTTGAAGTCGTTCGCTTGAACGTGCTCGCTTCGCAAGTTAGACAAGCAGGCATTGGAGTTCCTTTCTTCTGGGCCAGACGAACCCTTATGTTTGCTATCTTTCGAGAAATGGTGTACTCGAGCTTTTGTTTTGCGATAGGATATTCCGGACGCGCAGCTCCACTGTTTTCACCGTAGAAGGAAAAAATGTAAAAAAGGAAGCGAATAGCGTGTGAAGCTTCTGTCACGCTGCATCCATTTGCTTCTGAGAATATACCAACAAGCCCACTTTGCGACTTTTGTTGAGCCTCTGCCGCTTACTTGTGTTAAGCGCAGTTGTGCGAGATGTCACTGCAGGTGAAGCAGCAGTATCCTCAAAAGCTTGCTTGTTGCAAGCCACAACACTGCTTTTTCTTTTTTTTCTTTGCCGTCCCAACATTTCTGGTGCGCTCGCTCGGCTTGAGTCTTGTCCACCATAATTTCAACGCCCTGTAATTCATTCATTCATTCATTCATTCATTCATTCATTCATTCATTCATTCACGCTTTATTCAAGAGAGCTTTACATATTGTCTTGGGAGAAAGAGATAGAAAGATAAAGAAAAGACAGGGGGATTAACCAGAGGAACTCTCCGGTTTGCTACCCTGTACTGGGGAAGAGGAAAGGGGGTGTAACAGAACAGTACTTAGAGCAGCTTGCTGGGCTAGTTGAAATACTTAACTTCGATGCATTTCCAGTGCTTAGGCAAAATAGGCAACAAAAAAAAAAAACGTGTTTTACTGTCCATTTTTTCTTTGCTTGCATGTTTTTTTTTTTTTTCTATTTCGGCTACGCGCTTGAAATACATCAAAGTGTAAAAGGAATGAAAGAGAAGAAGTGTCAGTGACGACATTGCGATATCATGACTATACCATCGTCCAATTAAGTACTACACACCAACATTGTCTGTGAACGGACACGCTTTGTCATTCAGTCCGGTTTCTCGAAGAAACCGCAGCAACGTTCTCAGAGCGGCTCGTCTTGAAGACCGGGCAGGCCAGGGCCCTAGGAATTTTGTTCTCTGTGAGAGGGCGGTTGTCTAGCTGGTCTAGTGCGACTGAGAGGGCTCATCTTTCTAGGTTAAAGCGGGTGCACTCGCAGAGACATAGCAAAAGGCCCGGAAGGTGCCTGACTAGGCTATGTTACCCAGACATAGCATGTGCGTGAGTAAGACAACATTATTAAACATCTTGCATATTGATGACCCGCGTCACGGCAGCGCCGGGGGGCAGTCTCTCGGTAGCTTCCCGGCCTTGCTGTGTGTGTGTGAGTGTATGTGTGTGTGTGTGCGTGTATGTGTGTGTGTGTGTGTGTGTGTGTGTGTGTGTGTGTGTGTGTGTGTGTGTGTTTGTGTGTGTGTGCGTGTGTGTGTGTGTGTGTGTGTGTGTGTGTGTGTGTGTGTGTGTGTGTGTGTGTGTGTGTGTGTGTGTGTGTGTGTGTGTGTGTGTGTGTGTGTGTGTGTGTGTGTGTGTGTGTGTGTGTGTGCGTGCGTTCGTGCGTGCGTGCGTGCGTGTTTCACCAGTCATTCGTTATATACCGGCTTAATATCTTAACAAAAATAACAGCGCTGACGTTGTTTAAGTAAAAGCGGTAGGCCTCACGTGGTGAACTTCTGGACAAACTGGACACCTTTTTTTTTTTTTTTAAGTGGGACGGGTACAATGGAGAAACCTCAAGAATTCTTGAAAACAGTGTCCAGCAAACAATGAAGCTCATATCGAGAATAGCGAACCGCCACGATGGCATGAAGGAAGCCAACCTAATTCTTCTCGAGCAGGCTTTCGTTGTAAGCAGTATAACATACGTAGCTCCGTATCTAAACCTTCGAGGTGCTGAAAAAGGCAGAATTGACGAATGTTGTTCTTATTCTGCCTCAAGACAGAATAAGAACAACTAACGACGAGCCCTTACCACTAGGCGTCCGTAATACACTTGCAGAGCTTATAGAGGCTCGATGAATAGCACAATACAAAATACTAGGGCAAAGCCCTACGGGAAGGCACATCCACAGTAACCTTGGCATAAAGTACGCAACACTGCACGGTGTTAAGACAAACATGCCACATGAAACAAGGCAACATGTTTACCGTACCCCCCACTACCGAAGAACATGCACCCCGAGCATAACAAAGAAGGGGAAAAAGAACACTCGAAACCAATTAAAGATAGATTCTTACACTCAACGGACGCTGTCTACGCAGACGCAGCGAAGTATGCACACTGGTGTGGTATGGCCATCGCGGTCGGAGGTATCGACGGTGGCCTAAGGGCTAGCGGCTCGATTCGAACCGGCAGCGTGGAAGCTGCGGTAGAATCGGCTATCGCATTGGTAATATCTTTCCACTCAAGCAAAAAAAATATAATCAGTGACTACAAGGCCGCAGTTAGAAATTTCGCCTAGAGGGCGAATCTCGCCGGAAGCACAAAGGCTCTTGGTCAACTTTCGTGACCAAATAAAAATCCAGATTATTTGTGCGCCTGCACACTCCTCTCTTCTTGGCAACTGGGCGGCTCACAACGCGGCTCGAGGACTTGCTCGCCGAGCCGCTGAGACGCCCCCACATGGATCGAGAGGTTATCGCATGGTTGCCTACAGTGAAATACCTGTCCGCCTCGGTGTATCAGTGGCTAGGGTGCTCGGCTGCTGACCCGAAGATTGCGGGTTCGATCCCGGCCGCGGCGGTCGCATTTCGATGGAGGCGAAATGGTAGAGGCCCGTGTACTGTGTGGTGTCAGTGCACGTTAAAGAACACCAGATTGTCAACATTTCCGGAGCCCTGCACTACGGCGTCCCTCATAATCATATCGTGGTTTTGGGGACGTAAAAGCCCACATATTATTATTATTATTATTATTATTATTATTATTATTATTATTATTATTATTATTATTATTATTATTATTACTGTTATTATTATTATTATTATTATTATTATTATTATTATTATTACAATGAAATAACTAATCACTATCGATTAGAAAGGGCCGGTATCACTCCAGCGCACCACATGCTTAAGCAGCAAGTGATGGCGTGGCGCCTCCTTCAAGCAAACACGTACCCGAACCCAGTGGCCTATAGCCACTATTATCCGGGTCACTACACCGACAGGTGCAAATTATGTAAGGAAAGGGTGGACGTACCTCACATCATGCGGGCCTGTCCTAAGGCGTTCCGATAAGTTCACGCAATTGTTAATGATGAGCAGTGGGCAGACCGCGTTGCTCAGCACAGATCCAGAGGCACAGCTCGAGACAATCCGACGGGCCGAGGACGCCGCCAGGGCCCCAGGGCTACTAGCTCACGCCAAGGCGTAGAGAGTGGTTGGGGAAAAGAAGAAGATAAAAAAAAGTCACAGTTTCACCGCAAGGGTGAAGCAATGAATGCGATAGCAACAAATTGTAATGTTGTACGAAGTGAGGCTGGCAGCTAAGTCTTTTGGATCCGATCTCACGCAACTCTAGAAAACGCTTGTTTAAGAGAATTATCTTCGCGTTGAGAGCGCAGCACGTAGAAGGGTACACCGGCCGCCCGCTGTCGGCTGCCGAGATGGGGAGATAACGCGCGCGCCCGCGACGACCGCGGTCGTAAAATCGAAGGTCGCTCAAGGGACCCCCCAACCCCCCCCTCGCGTCTTTTCACGCTCGCGAACGACGGGCGAGGCCGGTTGAACAGTTGGGGGGATCTTATCGCATGCGCCTCGGAGCGACGGAGATGCCGGCTCGTTTGATCGCCGCTTCAGCCGCGTTCACCACTCCCGCTCGCCCGCTATTACCCGCTGGTAGAACGTACGATGCGCAGGGGGTTCTTATCAATTTGGACTTCATACGCGACATGACGGCGACGGCGACGGCAACGGCGACGGCGACGGCAAAAACCCGTCGAGACTGTCCATATAATTGCTATCGCAATAAAACTGGCGCCACCAGGGCCGCCACATTCTTATAATAAAATTTCATCCTCCTCCCCTTCCTCCTCTCTTTTGCTCCTCAAAGCCAAGGAGGTTTTAAAAAAAAAGACATTTTTAACCTCCTTGCTCAAAGCTAATAAAGAAAGGCTCCCCAGAACCAACTTCAACGCCCTGCACGTCCCTTTCTTTTCGGTATGAATCAACGGATAATATTTAAAAAGCAGCATAAAGTTGAGCATGAGTTCCGTTCGCATTAAGATGAGAGCTTAAAGGACTAGGTGCGACAGGTAAATAATATTGAAATTCGCTTTTAATTTTAGGTTATCTTTAAAGAAAACTTGACGCACAGACGAAATCAGCGGATTCAACCGCAGCAACGATTTGGGCTTTTCAAGATAGCGTACGTTGGTAGCATAAGGGAGCTTCCGAGTCCCGACAATATGTACGAATGAGAACCTTAATGCGTCCGTCTAGCGTTTGCATAAGTTCTACTGACGCCATTTCGAAGTTCTAGTGTATAAGGCCCATATTCACAAACCAACCTCAGTTTTACCTCACGGTTTCCTCGAGTGTCTGTACTCTCTGCATGTGTTATAAGGCCTCAAAAATGGTAACAGGGAGGGTAAAGATAACAACAACATTGGTTCATCAATACTGGCCTACTTTGTTCATCAAGCTCAATAAAGGCTTAAGAGCGATGAGGAGAACTCGAGGTAAGCATGAGGTTGGTTTGTGAATACGGGCCTAAGTGCCTCCAGTGTTTGTGTACACTTGTTCAATAAACTTTCCTTTATTACCGGCTGGTGTGAATCGATAGAGCTTTTTTAGCGCAAAACGGCACCACAAGAAAGAAAACAGGAAGCGCTGTGTTGTGTCTTCTTTCTGGTGGCGTCGTTTTGCGATAAAAAATCTTATGGATGTTGTTTATGATGTCCGTGTCTAGGGCTCACGTGGTACGTTGTTCAGGTACAGCTGCTAACCGTTCTAGGATACATGATAATATAAATTATTCACCCTCAAGTTCTAAACAATGCTTAATGTTCATCCCGCTCTCTTGATTCTTTCAGATAACTGGGAACAGCTTACTGCTCTCCACTGGTAGAGTGCGTATGGTACTCTGAATCGTTTACCGTTTTTATAAAGACATAACCAGTTAATAACCCAGTTCATTTTGTCTGTAATGTCGTTGTGTGCGTATGAACGCCACGTTTCGCATAGAGCGCGTGCGCCGAACTTCTGCTCGGGCGCAATATGCGAAACGAGGCGTTCGTACGGGCGCTACGTACGCAGTACTAAAACTTGATTCCATAGGGGAATGTAAATTCAATCAGACGCACCCACCGCCACTACTCCCTCACCCCAGCCCCAGCATGCTACCCCACCCTGTCTCAACCCTTAGAGAGCGATGGAATATCTTGCTGTCCAGCCCCGCTCGGCAAGATCCACTGAGGCTCGTTACCAGGGGCCAGGCGGCGAGAGACGCATGCGGATTTCCGTGATGAGGACACCATTTAACTTCCGGCGCACGTGCCGGAAAGCCCATTAAAAAAGTTTTTCAATCAATTAATCGCTTTTGATCGTAAGTGCGTATGAGGGACACCGATAATGACGATCATCATGATTGTGATGATGACGGCCATAATCTTGGTCATCATCATCAGCCTGTTCTAGGCTTTCAGCACGACGAAGGCCTCTACCAATAATCTCCATTTTGCCTCGTCTTGCACCAGCTGACTCTTTTTTATTCCTGCGAACTTTTTTAATTTCATCCTTGCCGCCTTAGTCTCTGTCGGCTTCGGCTGCGTTTCCAGTCCCTTGGTATTCATTCCGTCGTTTTCACAGACCATTTGTTATCTACCTGCCCTACGCATTACGTAACCTGCCCATGCCCACTTATTTATCTTAAGGTCAACATTGATACTAGCTGCGCCTGTTTATTTTGGGATCGCCTGTACTCTCTTCTCATCATTTTTCGTTCAGTCGCACACTGCGCGATCCTGAATTTTTTTCTAAAACTGACTTGTTATTATCAAAGTTTCTGGCCCGTATTTTATAACTTTCACTTAGGTAGAGCGGTAAACGGACTGTCGGGATTTGGGAAGGTCCGTGCATGCATTTGCTCCAGCCCACCCTTTTTCTTCGGGGAATTTCTTTTTCGTGAGTAGGCTCCCCTGTTAGTACATGATGACAGTACAATTGACCTTGATCACTAACGCAGCCACCCCCCCCTCCTTCCTAAATGTTTCCGTTTTGCATATGTATATTTACACGCACACATACAAACGCACGCAGGAACATACATGCATGCATTAAGTAAGGTGAACTCCCCCCCCCCCCCCCCCCCCAATCCGAGAAAATTTCTGGCTACGCTAGTGACCTTGACATACATATTCTTGCACAGATTCTAAAGGGTGGTTGCTAATACTGAACTTGTTTCGCCTGACTATTGAACATTATCCCTGTGTTGCGCATATTTATTTTCAGCGCTGCTTCAATATCTCCGTTTAGGTCTCAAGTAAGCATTTGCAATTCGTCGCCCATCCTTGCTGACGAGCACGCTGTCATCAGCAAACCATACCTCGTTCACATATTCCCTCCGTTAATCTTTATTCCTATATATTACCAATCTAATCGTTTAAACACTTCGAAGCGCGCAGTGAACACCACGCAAACGATTGTATCTTCTTGCAATAAAAAATCGTGATCGAGAAAGGAGTCAGCGGACTCCTTTCTCGATCACGATTTTTTATTTTTAGTTTCTTCGTGGAAAAGTAGGGTGGCTGTGGGATCTTTGCAGATGTAGGCTGTGTATTGACATAGGTCTCAAGCACTTTTTGGTTACGCAGTGCTTCCAAAACTGCTGATATAGTCTCTACAGAGCCGAATGCATTCTCATAGTCTATGAAACCTGTATAAAGGGGTCTTTTGTATTCAGCAGACGTCTCAATCACCGTTGTTGATCCTGTGGCTGTGATTCACATCAGAGAGTCCTCTCCTGAAACCAGCTTGATATGTAGGTTGATTAATGTCAAGTGTATCTCTTACCCTATTCAAAATCAACTTCGGAAATAATTTGTATATAACTGAAGGCAAACTGATGGGTTTATCGTTCCCCAAGGCTTTCACGTCTGCTTTCTCGTGGACTTGGTGTTTTTTCCAGCTCGCTGGTACTTGAGACATTAAGTGTGGCGATTTTTTTAAATGTAAAATGCCTTGCATCTTTGACTGGATCGGCTGTTATGCCGTCTTATACGGCCGCCTTACCGCGGGACTTCTTTCGTGCTGCCTTTCTAAATTCATAGCTAAGTCGAAAGAAGGGGAATTAATAGAATGGCTGGTTTGTTTTTTTCGACACGTGTTTCATGAGCCTCATAGATAGTTATAAATAAAACTTCGGTGTCCCTGTTCGGCCTTGATTTCTTTTAATAAGGTTGCATGACTTATCTGCGAGCTGCACAGCTCAGAACTGAAATCTTCTGCCGCCTTCACTACAGCGCTTGCTAATGGTAGCTAGTGGTGATTAAGCGTTGACTAACAGCTCACTGTTGGATAATACTGGCTGGTGCATGATAATATCGCGTAGTGTTGGCTAACGGCTTTTCTCACATTGTGACAAATATTACATATATATACTACTATGGCTGTGGCCCTTCTTGCCTTGCGTTGCTTGGACCCTGCAGGAATGTGCCAGCGAACGCTGCTTATTAAGTGCAAGTCGGTGCACCGGAAATGGCATCTCTCCCCGATAAAATTGACGTCGTCGCTCAAACACGAGTGGTGACGTTACGCTAGACCATAAGATACCTTTTAGGCTTCACAGTGTAGCCGACGTGCCTGCTAAGCTCACACCACGCACCCTACTATTGCATTTACACTATGACATCGATCCGCCTCGTAACGCCTGGCTCAGAGATAAACGGTACGCCATAGCCGGCTCCTTGCTGACTGCTTCGCGTTACATCGGTTCCCGCAGTGCGTTGGACTTGCCGGATGTTTTATTCGCATTTGTGCAATGTTTTACACTCCAAATTGTTTTGAGTTTGAGATGCGACTAGCGCTTCCTTTAGTTATAGCAATATATTTCAACTGGGTGATGTATCCTGGCCCTCCACCGCGTTATTCATTACTTCCGCACTTCAGCAGCGAGAAGGAGCCATTCGCGACGGCGTCTCCGAGGTTCGTCGGGCGCATGGCAGAGCAGCAGAGCAACGCTCCGAAAATCTCAACAGATTTTTAAGCAGTGCAACAGGAGTACGCACTTCTGCAAAATGTTACTTATTAGTATAGTGAAGCTTGTAGGGTAAGTTGGGGATTCATCATGGTGAAAACAGCTGGAACGTAACAGAACGGGACGAAGAAGGAACACACACGACGATTCGAGTGCTATGTTCTACTTCTTTCCATGCTGTCGTGTTTGCGCTGTCTTTACCCTCTGTTATTGATAACCTTGACCTTCTGTCTTTCTGTGATGAAGTCAATGGAATAACGGTAGCTGACAAGCAACGTGGTGTGTGCGTAACGAGGAGGAGGAGGAAAAAAACTTTATTGGGCGAGTGAGTTTGGGTCCTTTACGGGCACTGGGCCACCGCACGGCCATCACAATGCGCGTATGTGTCCAGACCACGTAGGGCCAGGGCACTGGCACCCCGGTTCACACAGCGAAGCTGTGCGTCCAGATTTTGCGACGCAAGGAGGGCCTCCCATTCCTCCCAGGTCCTGATGGCGGGCTGCCCCTGCGGGGGAGGATCGGCAGGGCAGCCAAAGAGAATGTGGTCTAAGGTAGCGGGCGACTCTCCACAGAGAGTGCACTCCGGAGAAATGGGGTGGAAGTGGGATATGACTTGAAGATGTCTTTCTGCTACTGATCACGATGTCGCGAGTTCGACTCCCGCCACCGTTGTGCTGACGTGTGGATAGCGTGTCCAGGACACTCTCGAGCTGTTTCATCAGCTTTTCTTTCCCGGTCTCCCTCAACATAGTTTATATTGTTACAAGCAAGGTCAATTGCAAATTTGATTCATTATCCTTAATGTGAGGAGGGAAGGAAATCCGTTTGTTGACTGACCATCTTTCGAAAATCTTTACGAGTTAAACAGGAGGACATAACCAATATCGTATAACCATGACCAAATATAGACTTAGTCAAAAGCGCATGAGATTGACTGAAGCAAGCTGTGCAAAGTATACCGTGTTTACTCGCCCAATAGCAGCACTGGCT